>QNQO01000455.1:0-687046 GCA_003290165.1 Berberis thunbergii
AAATATACTTTTTCCTTTCGCCATTTTTCTTTTCATAATTTTAAAAAACGAAATTTCACAAAATCTCATTCCTTGATCACTATTACATTAAATTTTTTTAAAAAACTCTTATTTATATTTCATAGAAGATCAATACATGTTAAATTTTTATGAGAGTAACCTAGAATCCGATATGAATGTAATTAGTTGAGAATCTCTTTTTTCATGGAAAAACAAAAAAAGGATTTAAGGACCCCAAACCTATATATTATATTGATATAATCACTTCATGGAAGATGCTCCAAACCCCTTATTAATAGCATATTTCAGCGCATTATTACATGTCTATCTCAATTTAGTTATTACCTTTAACCAATATACCACATGACATGCTATTCGCAATAACTTCGAAAATGGGGTACTGAGAATTCATATTAAACTGTGGGTAAATACCACATTTTTACATTTCTAGAATTAAAAAAAATTCTTCAATAAGCAAGTAATTAAGTGGGCCGGGTTAGCTTTATGTAAAGAAGAAAAGGAGACTACTTTGGGAGTTTTATAATACCAAGGTGGCCATGGTCGAAACCCTACAAGCAAGTTTGAAGTAAGAAAAGGAGATTTGGTATGTTGAAATAAGGGTGCATTCTAGCTAGGTCTATGTTCAACCAGGTTTTTTATTGTGTGGCACCTAGCTTAAAAGGGGAAAAATTATGTAGTCAATTTTTCTTGAACCCTTTTGAATGTTTATTGACGTGTGATTTGAGCTTATGGATTCCACGTAAGAAGTCGTATTGTTCTCGATATTTTAGATATTCTCCCTTTTGTCTTATCATCGAACAATCAGCTCCCCAACTTCAACGATATGAGTGAAGTTACGTTGGAAGAGGTTTTAGATTCTGCCAATCCTCCTTTGAATCATATACACCTTGGCATGAGTCGCCACAAGTAAGTCACGTAAAAGTGAAATAAATTTATTACGTGGGTAACATTTTTTTATTTGTAGATGATCTTATTGGATAAACAATGTATATATTAATGTGCTAACGAGTCTTTTTTACGAGAAAAAAAAATTAATTAGTTGTCTTGTCACATAAAATAACTCAATACGATTTAAAATTCAAATTAAGGTTAACACACGGAATCATGTGCACAACACACACCTTTTCATTACCAAAACACCATACAAACCAAGCTATGAGAATTGGCAGGCCCCCCCAGGTGGTTATCGTACATAAGGGCTGTGTGACCCATCGAGAAAACGTCGAGACATTTGGTGGGCTGGCCAACACCTTTAACTTTGCCTGCCACCACTCTAACAAAACACCCTGCAGTGTACAACATCCATCCCTCGTGTCCTCCTCATCCACACATCCTACCTCTGACCCGCATCTCGGCAACGCGTCCCTGAGTGGGCCCCTGAATGAATCGTCCACGTCAGCTTCAACCGAACCCAACGTACACGTCAAGTACAACAGATGACGGAGATCGGACGTTCGTGCGACACCACACTGAGTTCAACAGTGAGATCTACAATTTTAGCCAATTATTAAATTGGTATCCTATTTGATAGCCACAGCTATAATTTGGCTCAAGAAGTTCTCCATGGAGACGAAAGAGCGAAATGAGTTGTACGAGTTCAATTCGACCTCTCATAAGTCTTGACAAGGCGGCAACCATGTGGAACTTGTCGTGAAAGCCCCATGTAACTAAACATCTATGATTAAATCTTCGTGGCATTTTTGGTCTTCCTGATCATCTCGTTCTTCATTATATATCACACTTTGTAACTATTAAGCATTTGGGACACACCTTGACGCAACCATCACCATTTTATAGTTTAGGTGGCTTTCCAGTACATCATCCTTATACAATTTCTCGTGCATTAGGGTTTACAGCTATTCCCCCTCCCCCAACATAAAAGAAAGAGCTTGGATTAAAAGTGATCAAAACCTACAACAAGAAGCCAAGTCAAGCAAAACACACACATCAACCATTCAAGATAATCTTAGTTTCCTAGGTGGAGGTAACAGTGAATGACAATAATAGTGAGCAATGCCATATGCACCATTCTCTGTATAGAATGATTAGATGCTCATAATATTGTATTACATAAAAATGTGACTAAAAAGCTATTAGTAAATCAAAACCAAATCCACTAAGGATGTTAAATTATATCGAGCATATCTCTTACTTTCTTCTCATTAAGACTCTTTTTTAAGAGTGAGATCATCCAATAAAAACACTTGGCTTAAATAATTGGACTCTATTTCATTAACTATTAATTTAATTAGTGGTCATTAGCATTAGATGATGACTATATTAAAGTATGGATTATCTATTTAACTAAGAAGTACAATTAAATTAGACGCCATCATATCTTTTGAAATGAGAGTCTAAATTATTTACTTTCACAATCATTAATTATAGTTATTGCTGAGGTCAGTGACGGAGCTAGGATTTTTGTTGAGGGGGGGGGGCAAAGTGGATGAGTATAGTAATTAATGATAATATATTAATTAATTACTTTAACAACAATATTTAATTCGAACAATACATAAATAACTATTCAAAACACCAATTGCTAAACAAAATTCAATCTAACCTATGGGATAGATAATGAATCCAACAAGCTACTTTCTATGAGCACAAAAGATAAATATATGGAAGACAAATTAAATTGGTATATAAAGTTAAACAACAATTCTAGGGAGCCATTTTTGGGTCACTTTGGGTTTTTTTACACTTCTATCCCTTTTATGAATAGTGTTTGTGGTTGTGTTTTAAAGAGAATGGGTAAAAGTGTAAAAAAACTAGGGCTGGGCAAGTACGGGTAACCGGCCCAAAACCTAAAAATCAAAAATCGGCCCGAAAAATTCGGGCCCGTGTTTATGGGAACCGAAACCGGACCGAGTTGATCGGGTAACCGAGGTCCCGGTTAACCGATTTACGGGCCGGTCCGGTCTTAATTGAAAAAAATACTTCTACAGTATATAAAAAAAAGTCATTCAACATATACAAAAATTAATTAAAAAAAAAAACAATATAACAAATTACAAAAAAAAAAAAAATTTGATCTTCAACCCGGTTACAGACGATCGAATCTGATCAAGATCTTGTTTCACCTGTCCAACGATCATGATCTTGTTCCACCTTACAAACGATCTGATCAAGATTTGATCAAGATCTGATCTGATCGAGATCAAGATCAAGATCTGATAGAAATCAAGATCTGATCGAGATCAAAGATCAGATTAAGATCAGATCAACATCCGAGATCAAATATCAGATTAAGATCTGATCGAGATCAAGATCAAGATCTGATCGATATCAAAGGTCAGATCAACATCCGAGATCAATGATCAGATTAAGATCAGATCAACATCAAATCTGAGATCAGATCCGAGATCAGAAGGGGAAGGGAGGGAAGAGGGAGTCGGTCGATCTCGTTCGATCGATGCTTCGCTGTGAGAGGGAAAGGAGAGGGAGGCGGCGTTCGTTCGGTCGATGCTTCAATGTGAGAAGGAGAGGAGTCGGTCGATGCTTCGCTGTGAGAGGGAAAGGAGAGGAAGACGGCGGTAGATGCTTCACTGTGAGAGGGAGAGGAGATGGAGTCGGCTTCGTTGTGACAGGAAGGGCGGCTTCGCGGTGAGAGGGAGAGGAGATGGAGGCAGCTTCGCTGTGAGAGGGAGAGGAAAGGAGAGGGAGGCAGGAGAGGAGAGGGAGGCGGATTCGAGGTAGGGGCGGTCGATGGGTCAAAAAATATGTTGTTTAACTTTAAATAGTTTAAAGTTAAGTTGTTTTAATTTAACTATTTAAACTGGGTCTGGCCGGTTACCCGACGGGCTTCAGAAATAGAAATCGAGGCCCGAATCAGAAACTTCGGGGCGGGCCGGGCTTTTACAACCGATATTTTTTTAATAAATAAAACCGATCCGAACCGGCCCGATCAGTCCGGGGTTTTCGGTCCTAAATGCCCACCCCTATAAAAACCAAAACTGACCAAAAAATGACTCCCCTAGACTTACTCAAAGTTAAGTAGCAAAAAAAAAAAAATTTAGATGTGGATAAAAAAATTGAATTATTTGCGATTTTCCACTATCATAAATAGATATTAGAGGTTACTCCATCATTAATTACTATTGCAGTCTCCCCCAAGACTAGCAGTCAACGTGCATTAATTGTCAAAAAGTTCATGTCTTTCAAACAATAACTCATAGATGAACTTCGAGATGCAAAATATGTATCTTGAGGAAAATTAATAGATCAAAATTTTCATGTATCCCACTAGACCTCGAGATACGAATTTATCTTGAGAAAATACATTTTTTGAAAACATTCTTCTTCCTCAAAGCAGAAAAGAGAGGTTGGAGTTGTTGATGGTGATGGTGGAAAAAAGAATTAAATCAAACAAAAAGGGATGAAGAAGAAGAGAGTAGTTGCTACAGTTGCTCATGTCGCAGATGTCGCAGTAATCAGAGAGAGAGTAGAAAAGAGGAAAGGGGTAGAGCGAAGAGGGTGAACAAATAGAGGAACGGGTGGGGCGGGACGAACTCGACGGCATTGCAAAAGTGAGCATAATAGAAAATATATATATATTTGGTTAAGGTAGGAAATGTAGTCCCTGGCTAGAAAAAAAAAATGTTTGGTTAAGGTAGAAAAAAATATATATGTCAGTGGCTCCGTCCCTGGCTAAGGTAGGAAATGTAGTTAGTACGTTACCTTAAAGAATATGTTTGGTTAGCTATTTTCCTTAAAGAAAATGGAATCAATTTCTCTTGTTATACAGATGTTCATTGTATGTTTATCTATTTACTGACAAAAATTGATTCTTTATAGGATTGTTTTTTCACTATTCATAAAAATCCAAATCTGAGGAGAAGCCTCATAATCGAATTCAGAGAAACAATTTCAATTTTCATGTTTATCTTCCGTGCAACCAAAAAAGCCCTAAGTGTATTTTATTATCGTAGAATTAGTTAGACCATAAGCCACGTATCAAGTTACAGGGATGTTTGCATTTGCATTTTAATCAAGTTACAGATCCGAATTTCTTGAAAATGTCTTTGTATATACAATATCCGAAAAGATTAAGAGGCAAAAACAAACAGCTCAAATTACATCATGTTTCAGAACAAACTTTAATATATGTAAATGGTGTATAACGAACAGTTGTTTTCTGTTTTAGATTACTAGATAGCCAAAACAATGTACGACAACATGCAAATTCTTTATTTAACTCTTCTAAAATTGTAGCTATGTCGCCTTTCCATTTGCCAACGTCAACTCATCAACAAAGTTCCCTTTCTCGCTCTTTATCTTAGTTTTCCAATGATTAAATACGAGAAAATACATAAACATATGAATATAAATATAGATGCGTATTCGGTAAGTTTAAGTAACCACTTTAATTAAGGAAGTGGGATTACCACTAATATTCTTCTTTAACTCTTTTTTTTTCTCAAATAATAGCCCACACTAAACCAAGAGAATGAGATCCTTATCTCATCTTATGAAGTTGTTGTTTATATGCATATATGCTCTTTGAGGTACTTGAATATGGTGATTAGGGTTTGTAAATAAGGATTAGCATCTCATCTAATCCAATGTCACATAAATCTTAGGTCAGCCATAAAGCAAGGAAAGGACATTCATGAGAGTTTGACAATGTGTTGGAATCTTGTGTCACAATTCACACAACACAAGCAAAGAGAGGGTGAAAAAGGGGGATTTAATCAAGCACTTGGTTCCCTACTTGGGTGGAACCATGACATATGACAAGTGCTTTTCAATGGTGCTTTGGGGTTTAGGATAAGATAGCACCCCCAAATTGCACATACAATCATCATCAATTCAACAAACAAATAACTATATACCATATAAAAGGATATGCAGGTTTTGGGTCCCTTTGTTGATCATTGTGGTTGGGTCTATTACATTACAACAATTTGTGTTGAGCATTTCCTATTACCCAGCTTGGCATGTCAGTCTGCGATCGCTTGTGATTTTGTTGTCATGGTCCAATCAGCACCCGTTGTTGAGATGTTGGCTGAGTTATTAGCACTCGTCATTAAACACTTAGTAAAATTTTCATGACAAGTGTGTTTATGAAAACAACTTCTACAATTGATAAGATCATCAATGAAGATTGAGGCAAAGCCTCAAGTGTGCTTCACTTATTCGGAATCAAGCTACAACAACTTCTACTGAAGTATTTGCATTATAAATAGTATTAGATGACTTCAAAAGTTTCTCTAACACACATCTGGTGAAGACAAGTTATCGCGCTACTCTTCTGTGCGAAACCTTGACATATGGGGCACGAAAAGATTGAGAGCGAAAGATTTGGCTCTATCAAAAATAGATGTGAACCATGAATCTCAATTAGATGTGGCTAATCAGTCAGGGAGATCTTTATTGATCCATATATGACTACAAAGGTCCTGATGTGCTTTGCCTGGAAAAAGCAACAAGCACTTTGGTTCAATTATAAGCTCTTGCAATAACATAAAGCAAAGTACAAAAAAACCCAACGGAATCTAAAGGGTTTTTCTCTGCACGGCCATAACACACTAACAATCCGTGATGTGAGGTGCAAAAATAGGGCCTGCGTGTCAGTTTTGCTTTTCGTTCCTGTTGCTTTCCTCCTTTCTTAAGCCTAACACCATGTCGGTAAATCCGCTTCGCAGAAATTCAAGAAACTGATTTGTGAATTGATTAGTAAACCACATCAGTTCAGATACGTCTATTTCATATTTTTAACAATCGCTTTTACACAAAAACAGAAAGACAGTATCAATTCTGATCACTACACACATACACATTACAAGCATAAATGATGGAACTGCACACACAACCTACAGCGGGTTCCTAAGATCAGAGTTACCATCAACCTTATGATGCTATGATCAGCCAAATACTTTCTTATCTTGCATGTCAGGCTCCTAAGATCAGAGTTAGAGTTACTGATGCATTCAGATCTATCTTCATTGATCCCGATAATACCTAACTTGTAAAAATGAGCAACGGTTAAGCTCAAGATCACTGTTATGGTGGCCGAATGCACTTTGATGCTTAAGTCAGATATCGATTCAAGAATAAGTGAAGAATAAATGTAAAATTGTAGTGTGTATACCTGCATACCTTTCTTCCTCATTTCACCGACTCTTATAGCGAGTCTTTCCTTCCCAATTGTCCCTACGATCGAGGGTGTGATGGAGGGAGGAGATTTTGCATGAGATCGTACCTGTGCATGACTAAGTACTTCAGCAATTGACTCTGTAGTATTGGACTATATCTGATTTCGTGCGAGTAGATCTCGGACTTATGACAGCTCTGAGATTCGTTGTTCGAGCCTTATGTCTTGGGCCAAGTCCTAAGACCCGTGCCTCTATGCAGCGTATCTGACACAAGAAATATACAATCAGGGAAGTATGTCGCACGTACTGAACAAACAATTAGGTCGTGGATTAGGATATGGATGAGAAAGATAAAGGTGCTAGGCAACCAAACTAAAATAAATAGTTTAGAGCCCTTCTAGGGAGTGAGGGAGACGCAAGGCCCGCCCATCCTCCTCAGGATGCGCTTGAGGGCAGCATCCCGAAGAAGATGGGCGGTGGTGGGCAAACCTTGCGCCTCCCTCACATCCAAACCCTCGCCCCCTAGAATCAGGGAATAGTTTATATTTGACAAGCTGGAGAACGTACAAACAAGCTTTTCAAAAGCTGCAGAGACAATAGCTTCTCTTTAGCACCAAAAATAAAAGCGGTTAATAGAACAGGGTCCTAGGAATAATAACTCAGTGGGTTGCATTATTCTTCCTCTATCAAAGAATGTACAAGGACTAAAATGCTGCAAATCAGTCATGCCATCTAAACATGGATATTTGACAAATCTGAACTACAAATATGTTATAGTTGAAAGGTTGGCATATGTCCACTCAGTATGCAAATCAGTCAGTCAAGCAAGGGCTTGTCAAATTAGCGAGGGAGTGGGGTGCAACCCTACATCTCCCTCAAGATGCACGAAGGCACACATCTGAAAGGGGATGGAGGGTTGCAACCCCCTTCCTCGCCAATTAGAATTCCCCGTCAAGCAAATTCATTTTGCTCCTAGATATCAGGATTGTGACAATAAATAATCAGGATGTAGGATACATTTCAAATTTTCAAGCTACAATATAAGATAGAAAACCAAAATACCTGCAGCATGTCAAAATAAAGCAAGTAAACAAACATAAGCTAAAATTTGCCACAAGGTTAGAGACGAGAGCTCTATAACCATCTACAGTAACTTCTCATGATTACATAGGCTGGCCGTAGTCAAGAGACTATCTAAAGTCATGTAAGAGTGTGGACAAATCTCATGATTACATAGGTCATCCAAAGTTGAATAAAATTGTCGACGAAAAGTAGCCCCTATCCAAACACACCAGTCTGCACTCAGATACAGTTTACAAAATGTTGCTAGTTATCATCATTTTCCCCTGAAACATCATGAGGTCACATATTAGATCCCAGAATACACCCCTTAATATCACAACGATGAAATCTGAACTTAGAAAGGTCAGCAATTTTACTCACGTGTTTTGCATTAGTGTGATGTTGTCCCCTTTCAAAAGAATCCTTCCTGAACAATTACAAGAGAAATGTCAAAATAAAATCAAAGGAGACGTACACTTGTGGAAGGGGAGGTTGTACGATCTTTACCCAAAGGCTTCTTGGTTTGCTTCTTCATGTTGACTTCTTCAGCGTCATCCAGAACCAAATTCATGTACTCATCAAACCCCTGTAGAAAGAAAGAAACAGGATAACACTCAATCTTCATAATCACACAAAGTTACAAAGTTGCAAATATTGAATAAGATCATGTTGGACAGAAACCCAATAGAGCAAATGTGGAGAAGTACAAATCAGGCCAAGTAAGGTACTAGTGCAAAACCTCATTTTTTTTTAATTTTTTTTTTATAAATTTCATGTACTTATATCAATAACACGAGTTACTACTCAGGTACATAGTTGAAGAGGAACAAAAATTTCATGTGGCTGTTAAGCATGTGTGCTAAATCAAGCATGCTCAGCACTCATGATTTATGTGATCGCAAGCAAGCATTATTAGAAGTAATAATGGCACAAGTCTTGATGCCACATGCTCTCCTTTAAAGTTCAATATTCTGTGCTAAATGCTTAAAAGAGTGAAACTAGTAAGCACACCACAGAGATCTAGTAATCACCGTACCATTTGCTTTACAACCTCAACAGTCATCATTAAAAACGAAGGCTAACCACCTTGGCCAGAATATTATTTCAACCTGACTGAGTTGAACCTGGCCAACAAAATCCTGTTGACCTGCACCTTCACTTGAAGCCTGCTTCCCATGCCAAAAGCCAAGCCTCCAAGCCCAGCCTGGAAAAGCCCAAAACTGGTCATATGGCACAAAGCCACAAACTACTGCCATAAATGATTTCTAAATTCAGCCCGTTTGAGTCGACAGTCCACCACTGAATAAGATTATCCCCATTGAGGGGGTCCAATCCACATTTCAATAGCAAAGAAAGTATAATTGCAACGAGAATGGGCACTAAAAAACAGGTGAGATGGAGTCAAGGTTACATTCACAGAGCATGCGCCCACTGTTTTAAAAGAGTAATTGATGCGAAGCAGCAAAATTCACTTCAATGCATACGAGTTGAATGTTGGTTATAATGCGCACGATGATTGTTCTTATTCTTTACACCACAACTACTTTCATGATTGGTTATCTCCTGCATTATTTCATACTTTTTTTATTTGTTTATGATTTTTAATATGTTTTCATCATTTCTTTTTTTCTGGAAAGTTGAGGTGTATGCCTCGTTACGCATCAATGCACGGCTTCGCATTGGAAAAGCCCGTTCAACTCAATACAGGAAAACGCTTTTTAAAACATTGTACACTCCTGATTGTTAGGACGAGTCCTCTAAATTATAATGGAACTCATCCAACAGCCCGAGGAGAGTGATTCTCCTCCCAATCATTAAGAGACCTCTTCTGAGGAAGAGTTCTGGTCCATGTTATACCATGAGTCACTAAAACGCAGACTCAGCCCCAATCTTCCTATATGTGATGAAACCAACACTTGAAATGTGTCCTTTAAAATTTTCTGGCTTTCCACTTATCAGCTCAGAAATCGACTCGATAGCCCACGTTCAGTTCAAAACAGATGTGTTGCTGATCAAGATTCATAACAGTCCGCAATAAAGTACAAGGCTGCAACCATATGGACCTTTGACATCTTCTAAGTACCAAACATATTGGAATAGTGATAGTTTTAGATTGTTTTGAAGATTTAGTTTAGTGACTTATGATAATTTGAAATTCTTCCAAGTAATACTATCATTCTATCAAATATCGATGAAAAACACTGTTTTTCATCAGAAAGGCCATTGTCAACCATAAGAAGCCACACTGCTTGGAGAACCATTTGAGGTAAAAATCTCCTCTCAAGCAAGAATAATATTGGATGCAGAAGGTCTCCTTGACACACTCCACCAGAATCCTTAAAAGAACCAACTGGACGGAGTGTAAGTTAACAGGAAACAAAGTGGTTCCAGGAATGTCGGTCCAACTAATTATTTTGGTTCCCAACCAGTATTTTTCTAGAACATAGTCTACGAATGACCAATTGACAATGTTAAATGCCTTTAGAGGAATTGATTTTGCAAATCAACCATCCTAGACCTGCACTAATTCTAGATCGAGAAGCCCGATTGCAATTAATGGAACAACAACTAAATGCCTACCTGGAGAGCAGCGGATCGGAAATATCAGATCCTTCATAACTGCTTTGACAAGATCAAATACCACCTTTGAGGGGATCTTAGAGACAGTGGATAATAGGTGCCAGAGTGCCCCTTGTAGTTAGGCACTAAGGTAGTAGAAGTAGAATTAAGTCGCCAATTATCCGTTCTACAGGAAATTATGAACCATTTTTTTAGAAATTAGAGTTAAATAGACTCCCAACATCTAGCCAAGAACACGATACGAAACCATCGCTTCCAGAAGAACATATGTGGCAAGCTCATTCATAGCTCTGATAATTTCCAACTCCCAAGTCCTTGTCCAACCCCAATGCAATCTCACCCAAGATTCTAGAAAGCCAATTTTGGTTCCCAATTCCTCTAGTAATTTTAGAAAGAAAAAAAAAAGTCTTATCATATGCTTCTCAATGGATGATTTTTCCATCAAATTGACATCCACATCCACTTTAATGTTTAATTAAGTTCTAAGCCTTGCACAGATTGGCAAGTTAATGGAAATGCTTGAGTAGTCTCCATTCCAGCCCACTTCGTATTGGATTTGCCTGAGAGCATTGAATCTTGCTTTAAGAGTTGGTCCAACTCTATTGTATGAGTAAATCTACGCTCCATTCCTCATTAATCAGATCCATATCTTTTACAAGATTTAATTTTAGTTGATTAATAAAACTATAAAAGTTCAACAGCCTAACACAACCCAAATAAGGGTATCAAGTAACACCTAAGAACTTCATTGTTCCAAATTTTGTTTGAGCTCCTTTAAGTTAAACCACGCCAAATAACCCAAATTACCTTGAAAGACAGTTATCCAAGCCGTCCCCAACAACTTGGCAAAGTCCTTATGTTTAGCCACACAAGTCTGAATCTTAACACCCAAAGCTTGCTCTTGTGCTCTCAAAGGCGAAGAACAATCGAGTTGTGTTGAGAAACCCCCCTCTAACTAAGACTCAATGTAATTCCCAGTTTTCCACTCACTGTTATCAAGGAAACAATCAAGATGTGGGGGAGTTGTACATACTGAACCAAGTTAACTCGCCACCAACTAACTAGAAGTCAAGTAATTCGTAATCGCTGCCAAACCCACTATAGTCCTGAATTTATTTTTATTTTTTTGGGCGGCAGTGGGGGGTGGTTACGTTCTTGTTAGTTCTCTTTTCATGGAGAAAAGGGGCTATGTTGAGCCAAGGGAACCCCCACAACCCACGAAAAGCTTGAAGGTCATTCCAATTCCAATGTACAAGAGGCTTGGAGTAAACTTGTCATTCCAACTCCAAAATCGCTAACAGCTTTTTTGAGACCCAAATTTCAGAACCCTAAAATAGTTCAGCCGCTGAATTTGAGTTTCTGAGAAACAGTCTATAGAGTATACATGGGAATTTCATAGTTCTTTCATTGACGAGTTGCTAACCTAAGTGTCGTTCCAAAAATCAATCATGTTGACCTGCCCTAGAATAAAGGAAAATTTGATAATGAAATTTGGGTTTTAGGTTTGTAATTGCTCTACACCATGCACAACCATAAGGAGATTGTCTTTGAGTACCATTCATTAACCATATTTCTCTAGAATAATAGTTCCCAATCTCCAAAACTACTTGGAAAGGAGAGCTTGGTTTAAAAGCTTTAGTCTTATAATGCCCAATCCCCCCTCTGAGCCTAAGATCATGTCATATGGAGTTCATTAGTACCACACAAGAAATTCATACAAAATCTTTCAAAATCCTCAACAACAAAAGCATACACGGAGCAAGAAGACATCATGAATACTAGCCCGGTGAGAGTTCTTTTGATTAGAATGACTACCTGCGTTGGAGATGTATTTCCTCTTCCAAACTGCTAGTCTGAGTTGTTGGTTCCGAAGTATTTACAAGGCAAGTTACCTTATCTGCAATTGCTCAAAGTTAGGAAACTCTCCTACTAGAACCGAAGTTGTTTTGTTGAAGTTTATTCCTAAAGTTGATACCGTCCAAAATCAGAGGGTTATAGAGTTTACTGCATTGATCAGCTTTAAAGAAGGATCTAAGGAAAGGATGGTGCCATTTGCATATTGAACTGCACACTGAATGATAGGAATTGAGGTTCCTAATCCATGCACTTTAGACCCTTGATAGGAATTGGGTTCCTAATCCATGCACTTTAAACCCTTGGATCAGTTGAAACAGCTCTGCTTTGCTCTGCTTTAATAATCATTTGGGTCATGGCTTAGCAAGAAACTAGAAAATCAGAGGGTAGAGGTCTCCTTTATCAAATTAAAATAATAAAATAGTAATAAATATAATAATAATAATAATAATAATAATAATAATAATAATAATAATAATAAAAAACACGTTTTATGAAATTAGAGCTCGAGCTCGAAATCCTTGACCTAAAAACCTAAATGCTAATAATATAAGTTAATGGGTCTAATTCCTCTTATAGCTTTAAAAAAGCATTCAACACCACCATTCATTTTAATTGAGAAATTGGTTTTTCTTGGAAGACAGTCAATTCATCTTCTCCACTTCTACCCAAATCTCATTTTGAAGCATATAATCAATAAATTCTCAACTAACGGCGTCAAAAGCTTTAGAAAAATCAACCTCACAAGCAACACCAGGTTTCTTAGCTTTAAGCCTATATCAATAAGTTCATTAGAAATTGGGGGAGTATCAATCAGTTGTTTACATTCAACTATTGCAATAGCAGTTGTCTTCCTTCAACTGTTGCAACTATTGCAGATCGATAACGAGAAACTAGCTTATGCATGTGAGATTTCAGGCTTACAGGTTTGAACTCACTCATTGACATAGCACCTCTAACTTTAGCAACTAAAGCAATGAGAGTGAACTGAGTCTCCAATGAAGATATGAGTTCTCACTAAACTTGGCAACCACTTTCATGAAGTCTTCTCTAATTGAGCTCCAACATTTCCTAATCAACTGGAAAATTTATTCCAGCTAAGACATCTTTGGCTAGAACATTAATTACAAGTTTCACTTATTCCTCATCTTGTAAACCCAAAGTGTTAAACACCATGTGCAGCTTGGGAAGCCAATATTCGCCATATTTTGAAAATGATTCACGAAGTTTTAAGTCTCTCCATTAATTTTCTAAGGCATGAAATTTCAGCCCGCGAACCTAACCCTCAGGCATTCCAAGAAAGTATTTTAATCATCATGGAGATGCATAAAGGAAAAAAGACTTTTAACACATCTGCCGCTTCGAAGTCAATTTTTTGTATGAATAAAACATTCTCATTTAAAACCAACTAAAAGAGAGAACACAAAGTAGGCGAGGATCTCAAAGGAAACAATAAGCCTTAAAAGAAACAAATCTTAAAACATCAATAAAGGAACTAAACTCCTAAGATCATGTTCATGGTGATCAGAATCCCTCGGGAAAATGGAGATTCTACTCCACACCACCCTCCTAAGCTCACCAAAAGAACTAACTGCACCCTCCGGTAGCAAGCATGCCAGGTATAGGTTTTTCAAAGAAAAGTCACCCACCTACACATCATGCCAAAACTTCAACCTCTTCCCATCAACCAAGAAAAATTGCCCTTCCTCATGTTTCTTCAAATACTCCTCCTGTATGTCTACTAGGAGGCTGCAGAGTTCACCCCTCCTCTCGTTTATTTTAATATAACTCGAATCCAACTATCTGTAGTGGGCATAACACAGCCTTGTTCGTCTACCACCATCCCAAATGACAACAAACACCCACCAAAGATCATGACATTTGGGTCTACTCGGTTAGGACAATTATACACACGTTCACTAGATCAAGTGCTGCTGAATCGAGATCCCACTCTGTCTAAAAAGCATGAGAAAACGTGGAGTTTCTAATTCTAGGGAAACTCAAATGTAGGAACTGAAGTAGATCGAAGTGATAAACACAAACTAATATTACTCACTTCTAATTGCTAAGTGATAAATACAAACTAATATTACTCACTTCCAATTGCAAAGTGCTTACAACTATATTCAAATAAACCAGAACATTACTCTAGAAATTAATGATTTCTCACCTTTGCCCTTGATATTTGCTCAGGCAATAAATACAATCTGTATCTCCGGACATTTTTTTTTTCTAAAGCAGTGTTTATGCGCTCCAAAAATTTGTAGAAAATCAGCAGGTTTAACTTAGTATCAATTCAAAGGCCTCCTTACTTCTACTCTTGGACCCATTTTCCTCCTCTCTTCTTGTTCTAGCAATAAAAATGTCTTCCAAGTTGTACAACCTCTTTGTGACTAGTCAGCTGTCTAAACTCACAATTTTTACTCCATGTTCAGGAGATGACATCGTTTGTATGGGCTACAATGTTTCCAAAATAACATACCACACCCGTGTAAGACAACTATCTACTCGTCCCAGTTAATTTCATCCAAATATTTCGACTATGCAATTGGCATAGAACTTCAGATTTTTGTAGGGGGATTTTGTTGGGGGGTAGGGGTAATTCTAGATGGTGTTGATACATAGTGATTTTATTCAGTCTCAAAATAGGGCAAAGAGATCCAAAACTTTATTCGTGATAAAAGAAACTGAAAACATATTAATTCTCCTATTTTTTTTATCAATAAAACAAAAGAGTATTGTACTGATTGAAGAACTACCTGCTGGCAAAAAGAGACTAGCAGCTGGTGGCAAAAGTATACATCAAGTATTGTTCAAAATGTCTCTCCAATCATACATGCATGAGGAGAAGTATGAATCTTTAAATATGCACTGTGTAAAACCCCAGACCCATAAAGAGAACTTAACATCTATCCTATTCACAAGCTATTTAAATCTTAGCAACTTCCCTACAGATCCTATTGTTCCTTTCCCGCCAAAGGACCGAAACAAACGCCCAACTGATTCTATCCCAAATCCATTTACCTATCAAAGACAAGTTTGATTCAACGCCATCGGCAGCAGCCCAAAGCTCAGCCCATGCCACCAAAGATGTAGGGGTGCGTGCATCAATTATAAATTCTGAGAAACACACCCTCCAAATGCACGCTGTCAGATTGCAAGAGAGTAATATGTTGTCAATAGCCTCACGGCACAATACACATCTATTGGGGAGGTTCACCCCCCACTTGTTCATCCTACTTTGGATAGCTACAGTGCCAATACTCTTTTATGGATCAATTGAGTGTTGCTAGGATCGACTGTGAAAGTCAATAAAATTATATAAACTCCTAGAATATTAAATCACAAAACATAAACCCTAGAAATTGTAACCGAACACAGAACATTGGAGTGCCAGAATTATAAATATTCAAAATTCAGTGAAAACTAGACCTAGCAGTTTCTCTAACTTCAGTAAGATAGACGAATTGAACCAAACCCTAACTATGTGAATAAAGTTGAAGAAATGTTACAATGATACGGCCTTCGATCCTCAAATCCTTCTGCTCGAACAGCCAAATCTGAATGCGAGCTTTCTGCAAACAAAACCTAACACCTTATAAAACCCTAATCACGAGAATTTCAAAACATCTCTTAGTATGAAGCAATTGACACGATAGCTTACACTTTGAAGAAACCTGAAAATGAGATTCTGGTACAGCAAGTGACACGAAACAGAGAATCGACAAAGAAAGAGAAACAGTGAGAGTCAGATAAAAGCGAAAGAAAAGAGAAATAAGTGAAAATGAAAGTGGAGAGCGTATGTTGTGAGATAGAGAGAGATTACGATGGGTTGGGTCATGATCCGCTGAACTCTGGTGGTCGCCATGGCTGCTCTGCTTCGCTTCTGGTGGTGCTTGACGGAGATGGTTTAAGGCCAATGAAGATAAAACCCAACACTGGAGTTTCCCGAGCTTTGGTTTTGTTCTTCCAACACAGACAGGGCCTCGATATAAAGAGAACAAATATCTGTATACACCAACCACTCTATTTCCACATCCACACTTGAGTATTATTCCCCATGCCTTGGCGTCACAAGTATATATTTTGTTAGTGCGTAATATGATAATATCATTTACTGAATGCCCACCCCACCACTGTCCCCACTTACATCCTCAATCTCGAAGTATAAGCACATTCTAAGGTAAATTTGAATCGGTTAGGGAGAAATATGTATACTATAAACTTTAGGTTAGACTTGGTCAAATTTTAAATTAGCTAGGGAAATTTTTTAAATTGAGAGTGAATTCTCCTCCAAAACTTTGAATTTGCCAAAACATGAAGTTCATGATTTTTTTGTAAATGTGCATTGTGATACCCGACTGATTTAAGTGCTTGTATTGATAATTGATTTTATTAGAAATATTTTCAAAAAGCATTTCAAATATATCAAATTTACTAAAATTTGACAAATATGTAGATAGTTATGATAATTTTTATTTTGAAAACAAATAAAACACAAATAATTTCTCTATCAGCCACATATACATTTCACTAAATTTTTTTATTTTTTATTTTTTTCTTTTTTTTACGAATTTACATGTTTTATATTTACAAATATATTATTATTGAAAATGAATATCATCCCTTAACAATTTTTCCAACTTTTCAATGTTTCCGGTTTATCAACCGTGAAGAGTAAAACATTATTGTCCCACCCAACTATACAAGGATGGCGGGGGCGTGGATTTTCCAAATTCGTTCTCGCCAAGGATCATGGATCCCCGCCTAATTAACCGATTATTATTTATTTTTAAAATCATCCCCGCCCCATATCCACCCTGCCCCGATTATCTGACGCATTTGAAGCACTCATTTCTCTTAAATCTCTCTAGTTTTGGTTCAAATCTAAGGATAATTCAACCCCTTGGCCACATGTAAATTCTTTCCCAATTTTTTTTTAGCACTCAAACCACCTGCAGTTCCCATCAACAAGATCCATAACTTTAGGCAAAATTGATTTGAATTGAACTAAAGAGAAGAAGGAGCAACAGAAGAAGAAGAATGTAGATCTGAAGAATAAGAAGAATTTAGATCTGAATAACAAGACGAGCCTGGTGGTGGTGGACAGTATCGGCTGACGGCGGTGGTTGGTGGTGCTGTCACGGTCTAATGGAGGCGTGGATGGTCTGTGAACCTCCTATTTGGTGCAATTTTTATCTGGGTGAAGGCATTTGGTTGCTCGGTTGAGGTGCAATCGATTGTTGCTCTGTGACGATCGATTGGTGGGTGCGAGAAATAGTTGCATGTGATATGCTCCTGTTTGAGAAAGATCGGGCTGAAAGTAAGCGATCAGTTATGGGGTTATGTGCGGCAAGGCTAAGGAGCCAGGTCATGCGGTCGACTCTGTTGGTGATGAAGAGGAGAGGCGATAAAAAGAACCTGGTGGTGGACGGTGTCAGCTGGCGTCGGTTGCTGGTGGTACCATCATGGTCCCGGTGGAGGCGATGGAGTCGTGGTCCTGGACTTGGAGACTGGAAACTGGAGAGTTTGAGAGGATAAGTTAGGGTTCACAGGTCTCTATTCTTAAGGATATATTGGTAATAACGCACATCAATAACGGATATCCATGAGGCAACTAAGGCCAAATTTGTATCTACTCAAAATCCATGACGAATAAAATTTTGATTCCCGAATCCGCCTCAAAATTCGTTAAGCCAAACTGAAATCTGCCTCATTCGAGCAGGGCGAGACTATGGGTGAGCACGAGACGAGATGGAAAGGTTGAGATAATTCATATCTCATCCTATTCGTTCGGGATCGAGATAGGATTAGGACAGGAAAGACCTCATCTCGAACCCGTCTCATCCCAAATGAGTTTGGGACAGGACGGAACGAGACAAAATGAACATATACTAAATAATCATTCAACAAAAAAATTTCATCTCACATTGCTCACACACAAATAATGTCAAATTTATGTACATATATTTTTTATCGTAACCATAGTAAATGTCATATAAAAGTTGTGGAGGGTTACCTTACAATGGAATTAAGTTCGTCAAGCGAATGATTGGAGATTGAATGAGACATTCCATAGATCTATCTTGCATTTTTCGTAAGAGTTTAAACATCATTTATACAAAACATAATTAGGAGCAATGTTCTCTAACTACATAACTGACAGTGCTAAACTAATCCAAGTCATAATTTGCCTTTAATTTCTACAAGAATATTTGTCTTATAACCAATCTAAAATGTGAAAAAATATAAATTTTCATAGGTTCTATTTTACCTAAAATATTCAAATTGAAATTTCTACATAAACAAAGAGTATCAAATCAAACAAATAAATTTTTAAGCACTAAATGTTTTGAATTAATTTCAACACATCCTAAATTTTCATTTGGAAGATTAGTTTGATTAAAATTAATAATAATAAATATTAAATAAATAAATATGGGTTGGGTGGATTGAAATTATCTATCCCAATCTCATCTAACTCTAAATTGGGACTAGACGGGATCAGGATGAGTTTGATCAATCACAAAAATACCAAAAGAAACAGAGATATGTTGGGATGAGACCGAAACGTGATTGGAATTGCGAGATGGGATGCCCACCCCTAGGGGAGATGGATATATGTGAAAATTCACCCAATTGCCAACCCTAGTACTAGTATATTGTACATCACTTAAATACAATATGTATCTATAAACAATGTTTTATGTGTGTTATGCCTCTTTATATTAAATGAAAATAAAATATAAAAAATAAAAAGGGAATACGAGTGAATGTAATAAAGTTTTTCCATGAATTTAATGCAAACACTCTCCTTTTGTGACAATGATTAATGATCCAAAATCACATAAAAAGCAATAATACGTACTAATAAAGAAATTAATATATCCATTCCCTAGTCCAATAAAGTATTCTGCCTAGAGAGGAAATAAAAGAAGAATAAATATAAATAAATTGAGGAAGATATGAACCTTTGAGTTTCTTACATACTAACAACAAAATCTCCACCTCTAAAAACTAAAGCATTAATTGAAAAGTTATAGTTCTTATCAGGATGCCTCAAATATCATTTTTCATTTAAAAATATCGATTATTTAATAACATCGTAACAAAAATATAAGGCAACATTGAGTACTATAAATGAATTTATTGGGCAACTTACATAGTCGTTAACCTCCTCTGATTTGCACCGAAACTAAATAAGGCTATCTATTCATCCTAAGAAAAGTTTATGCAGCATAATAGACAATAGATGTGGTCCTTAAGCCAATCCTCTAAATAAATGGAAAGGTAGCCAATCCTCTAAAGCCAAAACCTCAAAACCATGGAAAATTTCCAATACTCTCAACTCACTGTCAGTGACCCCTCTGAGTCTTCCATTTAAGAACTTCACTTGGTAGAAACATGAAAGTGTGTTGACGTCCACTACATATAGGGCATTCTCAGAAACTTGTAGAAATTTGCAAATGGGTTATCTCATCCAACTCATTAAAAAATGACTTAAACTAGTTTGTTTTGGAATACGCAACACAAATAAAGTTTCATCTGGAAGAGTACGCCATGACTAATTTTCTTACAAGCATTTTTTTTTCACCAAATAATGACTCAAACCAAGTTTGCTATGGAGTACGCAACTCAAATAAAGTTCCATCAATAAGATTTAGTCGGGGCTAATTTTTGTTCACACATTTCTTCTTATTTGTTAGACTCGGTCACCGAGACTAAAGTTTAAACTCAAAGTCTTAAATTCATAAATAGTGTTAATAATTCATACTACATTGGATGACCATGTGAAAAAATTGTTTTTATAATAAAGATGATTATTACTTATAGCTTATTTATGACTGAGAATTTAACCCTATCTAAGTTGTGTTCCCCTGAACACCATAATGGATATTATCAATAATATTTTTTACATCATGAAGATAAGGCTCAGGCGAATGAGAATTATCCGAAAGACAATAATATGGTAGATTAAAAATATATATATATATAAAAAAGATGGCAGTAATTATTGAGCGTATAGTTGCCTGAAAAATTGATAAGAAATAACACCAAGTAGCAGATGAAGGTCGTTAACTAGGAAAGAAAAGGAAGATCTCCTCAAAAGTTTCGTCCAAGAAAGAGTGTTTCAGCTTGAAGACAACATCATCCTCAATGCAGTAGCGAGTCATATCCAACATACAATGGAGAAAAATGCCAACAATGACGAGCCTCTATCAAATCAAAGGAAATCCCTTCTAGGGAGTTAAAGAAGAATAAGAAGTCTATTAGTTTGAATATGTTTGAGGAGTCGTGAAAATACTAAAACAAATGTTCTCACTTGCGATCATACTCGAAATATGTATTAAGGGGGGATAAGTATTGAGGGGTTATATTCGACATTGTTATATCATTCAAGTATGTAAACATGTATTCAGGGGATAAGCATAAAAAAACACAAAGCAGCAGACGAAGGTTGCTCACCAGGAAGAGGATGAAGATCCTAGGACTGGAAAAAAATCGATAAAACCAACTAAACCAACCAAACCAATAATTTCGGTTTGATTTTTTTCAATTTCAGTTTATAAATTTGAGAACCGACTAAGTCGGTTTGGTTTTCGGTTTTTTATTTTTGAAAATCGATTAGAACCGACCCTATCAAACACCAATTTGAAAATTTTGAATTTTAAAAAGTTTTGAAATTTTTTGATTTCAATCCTTTCGTTTTTAATGGTTTATTTAATGCAAAGAAGTTATACACTCCTACATATGTGAAAACTCCCACAAAATTCCACCTCTTCAGTGTCACCATCATTTACTTTAATGATTTATTTCGAGTAAAGTAATTGTACAAACATGTGAAAATTTCCCCAAATTCACATTTCTTCCCCTTTTCAGATGCACTATCATCCATTTTTATTTTTATTTTCCTTCACCCCTCTCTCACCCCCTAAAGTTATCACCCTAAAGTATTTTCACTATCATCATCGGTGAAAATAGTTGCAATACCCTACTCTTTTATCTCTCTATTTGTTATTCAAATTTGCTTCATTTATAAGTTGAAATATCTTTATGAATAGCTTTTTAGTGTTGAATGTGGAAACCTAATTTGATAGTTGTGATGTTTGTGCGTCGATGGAGAGTTTCATCATCTCGGCATGAGATTGTTGGTTCATTGTTGTTGGTCTCATCAACAGTAGCAGAGTGTGAGCATAGTGATGAGTCTGGGGTGGCACTAGTAATCTATTTTGAAGTTATAGTTGAATAAATCGTTTGGCCCTCATCCATTTTCTCATTCTTTTATCTTCTACATAAACCGAACAAACCGATGCATTCAGTTTGGCTTGGTTTGTGAAGAACTCGGTTCAATTTTAGTTTGAACATCTCTGAAATCGATGGCGGTTTTAGCCTAAAACCGAACCGTCGATCGATTTTTAGCCCTATAAGATTCCCTCAAGGGCTTCATTCAAGAAAGAGTGTTCCAGTTTAGAAACAACATCCTCATCGGAGCAGCAATGATTCATATACAACATATAATGAGAAAAAATGTGACGATGACAAGTCTTTATCAGATCAATAAAATCCCATTCATAGGGTATTGAATGGGAAGAAAATGCCTATTTGTTTTTTATGATACATCAAAATAGACCGATCATCACGGTTGTACAAGTGGCATAAAACCCATCACGAAAATACAATGCTCGATCTACTGGGCTAGCTCATAATACCCAGAAATAATGAGGCCAATTATAAAGGCCAAGACTAGGCCCACCATCAATGAGACGTAAATAGGGCCCGAATCCAATCCCAGACAAATCAGAGCCCGAGTCCAAGGCCGATACGTGTTCTCTCATAAAGAATGAGAACGTTGCACTAAAAAATAGCCGTGGAAGGACTTACGCTTCCACGAGCACATCTTTATTAAGGAAGAGACCGTTACAATAAACATCTCCTTCCATTGCGCCTCACATTAAGTCATGCAGTGAATTTACCACGACCATTATAAAAGGTAAAAGGAACATTCGACAAAGGTATGCAACTTTAATTGAGTTTTGTCCAGATTTACATCCTTCTTCCAACGGAGTTACTGACTTAAGCATCAGAGTGCCTTCAGCCACAAAAAAGGTGGTCCTTGCAGTCTGACAATTGTTTTGCAAGTCAAACTCACATAATGACGATTTTTTTACGCATTAATTTGAATATGTTTGACGAGGTATAAAAAAAACAAACAAATGCTATCATTTGCGACCATACTCAATATACACATTGAAAGGTTATACTCAACATTGTTTATTAAAGCACCCCTTGAGATGCGTAAAAGGAAAATGAAGGCACACATCCCGAGGGGATGGACGGTCCTTCCCCCCTCGCTGGTTTCCTCGCCCATTCCATCGACAGTTAGATTTTTTCCTTTTTATGAGAAGGTAACATGCAAGCCAATGAACCACTATCATTTTAATAATAAAAAAGACAAAGTTTGACACCATTTGAAATGACAACGAGCATTAGGTGACCGCCCATTCCCAGGGGACTAATGGAATGTTGCTCAACCCGGACCCGGGGGGGTGGGGGGCTCATGCGCACAGAAGCTCATGTGCACATATCTGAGCTGTCAAATCTGATGGACGATCCAGATCTGTGGGTTTGAAAAAAAAATTCACAAATTTTAAGATAACTTTTTCTCTCTCTACAAAAACTTAATTTTCTTTTTATCTATCTACTAAGCAACAATGGCGACTACAACAGAGAATATACTGGAGGTGGTGGTGGGGAGTGATAAACAGGTGATGGGGGTGGTGAATGTGGTGGCAGAGGTGGAGAGCGAACACAAGGTGGTGGTGGAAATCTTACACAGTATGGTGGATTGGGCATTGAAGCTGTCAAGTGGCATTTGAAAAAGCAAAAAGATCCAGATTGAAGTAAATATACCACAAATAACTAATGATACACAGAGACTAGAAATATAACCGGGAACAACAAATTATAAGGTTTTTTTTTTTTTTTTGGTAAAATCTCCCAAAAGATGTTTTGTATTAACAATGGAAACTTCTAACAATAAAACTCACTGACTCATAACCTCACTAACTAAATCAACACAGCTAAACTAGTCTTAGAACATATTCACTCTTCTTCTACACTGAATCACAACTTTCTTCACTCGTCATCAGCAGTGGAAACCTTGGATGACCCGGATTGAGGGGGGCTCCTGCGCACAGTGGGCAGGAGCAGCTCCTGCATGAGCCTCCCAGCCGTTGGATCAGAATCCAACGGTTCAGATCATATGAATTTGAACCGTTGGATCTGTGGGCAGGATCAGGATCTCTCCTCCCATATGATCTGAACCGTTGGATCAGGATCCAACGGCAGAGAGGCCCTCACAGGAGCTGCTCCTGCCCACTGTGGGCAGGAGCCCCCCTCAATCCTGGATGACCCAGCCTTCTTAGGCAACAAGTGATTGTGAATGTTGGGCATCACTCCTCCACTCGCAATCGTCACCATCCCAAGCAATTTGCTCAACTCCTCATCGTTCCTCACTGCCTATTGAATGTGTCTAGGTATCACTTGGGACTTTTTGTTGTCCCTCGCTGCGTTTCCTGCCAACTCCAACACCTGAAACCAACACACACAAACACCAAATCAACATTAACCACTATACAAAAACAACTCAAAATTAACAAACCCCGGATGCATAAATAACAATACTAAAACTAAAAAGTAGGAGCAAATATATATAAATGCTTCTCTCTCTATACACAACCACTAACTAAAAAGCCAAGACTAGTGCAGAGATGATGATGGAGAGAGAGACTACTCTCTTGTGAGAAGCCCATCTTCTTCTTTGTGTTTGGAGAACCTCGCTCATGTAGATTGCTTGATTGGCCTTGGAGATATCTCAAGAAGCTGTAAACCCCCCCCCCCCCCCCCCCCCCCGCCCACTTCTTTTTTCATTTATTGTTTGTGTTAGATTTTTTGTGAGAGTAGAAAGAGTTGATGAGATGTAAGCCCCCCACTTTTTTTTTGTAAAGAGAGAGAAAGTTCTGTTAAAAACTGTGATTTTTTTTTTTCAAATCCACAAATTTGGACCGTCCATCAAATTTGACAGCCTAGATTTATGCACATGAGCTTCCTGCGCTTTGTGCGCATGAGTCCCCCCCCCCCCCCCCCCCCCCGGGTCCACTCAACCCTTATTTCATTGGGGACAATGATGGGATAAATCCATCCCTTTGTTATATCCCATTTGATGTTTAATCCCCTGTTTAATTATCATACAATGGATGATTATGGGTTAAATATTTTTATCCCACAAAAAATATCTACCTATATTTGGCCTACTATATATGGATGTCATTAGTTTTGCATTTCCATGTAGGGGTGGGCACGGGACGGGATGGGACAAGATAGACCCATCCCTATTCCATCCCAAACGGGTTTGGGATGGGACGGGATTAACGTGCTCTATTTGTTGATCAAGTTTTTTGGTAATCTAATAGGTATAAAACTATAAATTACTGTTGGAAACATAATATGCTGGTACAATAGTACATATGCTGGAAACATAATCTGAGCATAATCAGCTGGAATATAATTAGAGCATACTCTGATTATATAACAGAACATAATCCTTCAATATAATCTGATTATATAATTAGAACATAATCCTTCAATGTAATCAGATTATATAATCTGAGCATAATCAACTAGAATAAAATCTGAACATAATCTGATATGTAACATATAATCATAATCTGCTAGAACATATTACAACATATTCATAATCTGTCTCTAATTCCCATATTCTATAACCAAAGATATCGATATTTACACACTAATAAACCCAGCAAAAAGAGTTTTGATTATGACAAACAACTTCCTATAAGTTGCTCGAAACTTGTGATAAAACAAATCACGCCTATTTCATTGAAAGACAAAAACCTAAAAAAATAAGGTATCAGTCAAACAAATTTCTTTAAACAAAGAGCTAAGAAGTTGGATCTTACCTGTAATAAGTGACGGATTTGTGCAACAGAGAGCTAAAGAAGTTGGATCCGGTCAGACGAGGCTGAGGGAGATTAGGAGAGCTGCTTGGGAGTTGTATTGAAGAGAAGTTGGACTTGCCGAGTTGGATCTGAGCAAGAACAAGTTGGGGCGAAGATGAAGACGTCTAAAAGTTGGATCGAACAAGGTTCTGCTGCTGATGGTGTTGTTGAAGAAGCGGAAGCAAGAGAGGGAGGAGGTGTGTCATCGTCGTGTGCCGTGTGTGACTGTGCGTAGGGGTGGGCACGGGACGGGATGGGACGAGATATACTCATCCCTATCCCATCCCGACCTCGTCCCATCCCAAACGGGGTCGGAATGGGACGGGACGGGACGGGATCAGCGTGCTAATCATATATAATTTATTTTGGGACGACAATTGTGATGATTATGATTTGATCATAGCTAAGGTTCTAATTTAATGGATTCAAATCCAAGTTCCCACTTAAATTCGTTCACAAACACAACAAGATCAGTAAAACAAGTGACAATACTGTTTATTTAGAATGTACCATTTATAGGAATTTCAGTCGAGCTGCTTGAACAAGTATACACATTTTCTTTTGCTAAATAAAAAAAAGACACTAATTAAATCAGATTACAAACATGCTACACAATACTATAGAAGGCATAGGTGTAACAGTTGACACTTATGCCTTTTACTTCACACATACTAAGAAAACATTAGTATTATAAGGTTACTATACGGTATATCCTAATGATTGACACTTACCAAGAACTTCGCGCAATTCCACAATTCTAAAATAAATAATTAAATAAAAATATTAATAATTAATATTAATAAATTAGTTTGGGACGGGACGAGATTGGCGGGATTGAAAATATTCATCCCATCCCATTCTAGATCGGGACGGGACGGGATCGGGATGAAATTATTCAATCCCATTAAGACCCGGAAAAATCGTGACTGAACGGGACGGGAACGGGATGGGAACGGGATCGCGGGATGGGATGCCCACCCCTAACTGTGCGTGTTGGAGTTGGCGACTTGGATCTAAGCGAGAACACACTGGATCGAAGAAGAAGATGTCTAAAAGTTGGATCGAACAAGGTTCTGTTGCTGATGGTGTTGTTGATGAAGCATAAGCAGGAGGGGGTAGGAGGTGCGTCATCGTCATGTGCCGTCGTAATCTGCTGTTGTGTGGTGATTTTTTTTTGTTCTCTTTCTCCTCTTTATCTCTTCTATTCCCTTTTGTTGTATGTTGATTTGTTCTTCTTCAGTAACCCTATACCTAAAGGAATGAATGAGAAAATAAAACAAAATACTTGCTTAAACCTTAAACTAAAGTACTTCAGAGTTCAAATAAGTGATTAGAATCAACAGATTAATCTAGAGATGTGTATGTGAGAGACAAATTGAGATGCTAAAATGTTATATACACCAGTGAATTTATATGGGCATCAAAATATTGCAATCCTAAAATAAACAAATAAATACAAATATTAATAATAAATATTGAAAAATTAGCTTGGGATGGGATTGGCGGGATTGAAAATCTTCATCCCATCCTATCCCATTCTAGATCGGGACGGGACGAGATCGGGATGAAATTATTCAATCCCATGATGACCCGGAAAAATCGGGATGGGACGGAACGGGATCGGGACGAGAACATGATCGCAGGATGAGATGCCCACCCCTACTTCCATGTTTACGTTAGATAAAGAAAACCCCCCAACATTAGATAAATAAAATCTTCAACAAGAGATTTAAAACAAACCACCATAAGCGAACTAATCACATACTGACCATCTCAAATCTCAAACATTATAACACTAACCTTGCAACAAATTCCCGATTCAAGTGATCCTTATTCCTTCTACCAAAAAGTGTAACATCTTCCTTGAAAACTAAAATTTATATTTAAAGTCAAGAATATCTCCAGCAACAACAGTCAAAAGTTACTCCACAATGTCACAATCATCTATTTTTTTAATAGGACGTCCACTAGCAGCTAGACGAGCTCAAGCGATAAGCTTGAGTTCAAGCATCTATGCAATCCTTCGTTCATGAAAACTTGTAACATACTAGCTTTATCTACAATTACTTTATGTACGGTACTAACCAAAAATTTGTTTGCCTTGTCGTTTGATTCACTAATGCTCTAGTAGGAAACACATTACCTTTCAGGGAAGGCTACATCAACATAGAAGAGGTTGGTTTTTAGTCCAAGCTTTTGCATTTTCCTTCTCCAAGAAACACTTGGTTGCTCTAGCGGTCTGAGCGAGGTACACGTCAATCTCGTTTATGCTAAACGCCACCGTAAAAATAATGGGAAATACTCCCAACTCAATACAATCACACACAACACAAAACATGGGTAAAAATAACGAAGTTGTGGATGCGCATAACCCACTAAAGAGAGACCACCATCATCACTAAGGGTGGGCATCCCATCCCGTCTCATTTTGGGATTGATAAAATCTATTTTGATCTCGTCCATCTCGATCTTGAGTGGGATGGGATCGAGATAGAAATTTTCAATCCCGTTCCGAACATGTATATTTAATATTTATTATTATTAATTTTAATCAAACTACTTTCTAAAATTGCCAATAGTAGCCTGATTGGATGGTTAAGGTTGTGCTGGTTTAACCCCCGCGTCTTGGGTTCTATACCCACTAGCGGCATGCTTGCCTTTCCAAAAAAATTTATTTTTAAAAAAAAAGTTTAGGATGTGTCGAAATTAAATCAAGACATCTAGAAAATTTACTTCCTTGATTTAGTACTATTTGTTTAAATAAAAACTTCTAACTTGAAAATGAACCTATGAAAATTTATACTTTTCACATTTTAGATTAGTTATAGAATAATTATTCTTGTATAAAATAAAGACAAATGATGATTTGTTTTAGTTTTGCACTATGAGTTATATGTACTACTGGTTAGTGTATAACATAAATTCATTGGACCATAAATTTTATATGACATTTAATACTGTTACAATGAAAGTTATATGTACATAAATTTGGTATTATTGGTGTTTGAGCAATGTGAGATGCAATTTTTTTGTTATTTTTTATTCAAAGATGATATCTATTTAGTACATGCTCATCGTCCCGTCCCGAATCTGTTTGGGATGAGACGAAATCAAGATTGGATCCATCCCATCCCATCCCATCCCATCCTCGTCTCAAATAAATTGGCTGGGACGAGATCCATCCCGTCACGTGCTCACACCCCTATAGCTTCCCTTACAAAAACACGGGAAAGAGTCTCAAAATCGAAGAGAGATAGAGCTCAACAATGGCTGGTCCAGGCATCCACCCCTACCACCAACAATGGTCGCAACAACCACCACCGCCACCAGTCCCCCACCAAACCCCCAGCCCAGCCAACGCCCTCTCCTCCACCCCGGTCCCAATCGCGATCGAAAACCCTAATCGGCTCCCAACCGAGGAGGTGAGGACGGTGTTCATATCGGGTCTTCCTGAGGACGTGAAGGACAGAGAGTTGCATAACTTGCTTCGATGGTTGCCTGGGTTCGAGGCGTCGCAAGTGAACTACAAAGGGGAACAGCCAATGGGATTCGCTCTGTTCTCCAATGCCCAGCTTGCTATAGCTGCTAGAGACACTCTTCAGGTAAAGATTTGATCTTTATTGGGAATTTAGTTGCTGTGGATTGATTTGTTTGTTGAGGATGAGTGATTTCATGGTTTGGAGTAAAGTTTTGATCTTTTGTGATAATTTAGTTGTTGTGAATTGAATTGTGGTTTGGGGGTGAGTGATTTGATGTTTGGGGTTTTGCAGGATATGATTTTTGATGCGGAGCCCAAGTGTGTTTTGCACACAGAGATGGCAAAGAAGAATCTATTTGTCAAAAGAGGTAATTTTTCTGTATTTTTTGTTTACTGGGTTTTGAGTTTTTGGATTGTCTGCGTTTCTTGTGTATCGAGATTATGTTGAGAAACCATGTATTTTGTTATTGGTAAGTGATCACTTTGTTATCAAATTAGCGTGTTTACTTCTTAGAGCATCTGAAACCGTAAAAGTGGATATATGAGAGCCCGATTTTATTTATGTATTTATTTGCTGCAACGTGTGGCTCACTTTGTATCAATTGGCAACTTTTTTGTCTGAATCCCTTCAAATTGGATCCTAATTATCCTTCAACCAACCTGAACCTTCCGTCTCAGGACTCATGATTGAGTAGCGAATACCTGCCTCGTAATCCATGACATTAGCCAATTCATATTTGCCTCGAATGCTAATCAGCTAGCATTTATGCAGACTATGTTTCATTCCCACAACTATGAAACAACAAAACAACCATCATTAGAATTTTGACAATTAGAGTCTGGACAAAGAATATATTTCCTGTGTTCCTTAAGTTTACGAAAAAGCTAGGCGAAAACTCCTGAATCAAAATTGAAAGAAAGAGGTTGGTGACCCGTATTTCGTGATCTATCCTCTCTATCACAGATCAAACCCAATTATGTGAGAGAGATAATACAAGAAGTCCCAATTAAAATTATCATAAGACTTTTTCTTAAAAGTTGACAATCACACAAAGAGAGGCCGAATCATAATAAGTGCAGTCTGTGTGAAGTTTGGTCAGTGTCCATTAACCACATTTTTTCCGAATGTATTCTCCTTTGAGTTGCTAATGTGGGAATGGGGACCCCCGGTTGGTGGGGAACGTTTAAGATTGAGTTTCAACAGCTGTATGGTATCTTGCTCATAAAGTAAATGCGATTGCTAATTTATTCATTTCTGATGAGCTATACAGTTAAAACGGATAACGGATTCATAATGGTCAAGAAGTGTTATAGGTTATAATGGGATATAACGTTATATAATGGCATATAAAAGAAAGTTTAGTTAAATATATTTTTATACACCCATAAAATATTGATATATTATAGAGACAAAAAATTAAATCATATTTATTCATAACATTAAATTAAAAATATTAATAAAAAATGTCTTCCCTTCGTATGAGAGTGAGATCGCAATAAAGAGTGTGATCGACTGTTCGTTTTCTTCCCTTATCTCATTCTCTATTAACTGGCGAGGTCTGGTTCTCTGTCGATTGACGACGGGGAGCTCTGATCCTTCGATCGAGAATGAAATGGGTAATTTTTTAATATATTAGAACAAAAAGTTAAAACAACATTATTGAAAAAAAAGTTATCTCAATAACAGTCATATGATGACATTATATTGGAGTCGTGATACAAAAATAATCTCATAACGTAACGGTTCACCCCCGTTAAGCGTTATATCGACGTTATCACGTTGTTTTAATTGCACAACTGATGAATTTGGAGGGGGCTGGGATGGAAGAATGGAGGAGTAGCTACACTACTAGAGCTGCTCAGCTTGATTATTCTACAAGATGGAGATGATGAATGGCTATTAGGGGTGTTAATTGGTTACTGAAAATCGACTAAACCGGCCGAACTGAATCGAAATATAACCGAAAAAGCCCGAACCGAGAAAAATTGAAACCGAACATTAGAAAACCGAACCGAGCTAGTTTGGTTCGGTTTTGGTTTTTGTTTTTCACACATCCAAAACAACCGAACCGAGCTAGTTTGGTTCGGTTTTGGTTTTTGTTTTTCACACATCCAAAACAACCGAACCGAACCCTTCTCCTTATCTTGTTTTTAATCCCCTAACCCTCTTTCTTTTATTTTATTTGATCTCCCACCAACCTACTCTTATTTAATTTCTCACCCCATTTCAATGTACCCCACGTCCCCACCCTCTCTCTTAACTCCTTTCTCCTTTTCTTAATGCCCCACTCAGATAAAGAGTTGAAAAAGCCTACCTTCTCTATCTTATTTAAGCCCCACCCACTTCTCCTCACTTACCCAACTTCTCTTTATTTATTAATGTCATTTTTTTCTTCTCTTTTTTAACTTTTACTCTATCCAACTACTTGCAAGTTGAGGAAAAGAGACAAAGTTTGACTCAATTTCGTTGAAGAAAACCAAACCTTTCGCGTGCTTGCTTGCAACAAAGATGAGTAATGGCGATGATGACAACTTCGACACTTCTAATTTGATAAAAAAAACCTTCTTGCAGGATGAAATTATGAGACTTGTGGAATCGTCATAGAAAGTTTCGGTCTTGTTTAGATCATCACATGGGTGTGGTGGAGATAGATTAAGATGCAAATAATGTAGTTATGGTTATAGTTTTTTGTATGATGTTATAGTATTATGTATATGAGAGACAAAAAAAATAATTAATCTTATGGAATTGTCAAGAGAAATAGGCAAGAAAAAATTGAAAGAATTATCTATAAATGAATAGTCGGAGCCTTGAAACTCTCTGTGTTCATTTAGCATTTATTTTCTTTTTACTGCTTCTCCTTTCTCTGTCTTTTATTTTATTTGTACTCTTTTTGTCTCTGGATTTTCCTCTTTTGCTAACCAAGTTTCATTTCCTTATTTTCATTCTTGTATCTTTGACTTATTCCTTTTGTGCTAGAGCCAATTCAGTTGTATGTAGCAGCAGAAAATAAATAAAAGAAAAAGAATAAAAATAAAAAAATCGAAAATAACCGAACCAATCGGTTTGGTTATTTATTTGATAAATGTGGAAAACCGAACCGAACCGAACTGATAACCGAATTATTGGTTCGGTTTAGTTTTGGTCCAACTTTGAACCGACCAAACCGATTAACACCCCAAATGGCTATGGGAAAACAAAACCAGTTCCATTACTGCTACAACAATGTATGCTTATCTAATATTGTCACAGAGAAGCAGAGCTAACTAACTGTCCCGATAAAGGTAGATATTTTGCTAATGCCTCCATGTGGCTCACGTGATCTTGCTGATCGAAAATTTTCTTGTCTGGTCAATCATTCACGGCCACATGCTTACATCCGATAACCTATTAAGCACGGAATGATTGTTACAAATTGTTGTGTTCTATGTGGCACTCAAGAGTAGACACTCAATCATCTTTTTCATAGATTGTACCTTTGCTAAAGCAGCTTGAAGCAATTTAATAAAGCAAAGTAGGGGAGTGTTTTCCAGTAGGGACTGAGTCTGGGTCGAGCCGAAGGGGTGGTATACCATGGCTATACTCATTGGAGAGCTATTATGAATCAAAGAGATTTGTGCCCCCTACGTCTTTTGCAGTCAACTCGGTGGATAGAGTGGACTTCTGGTAGATAAGTGGATCGCTGCCAATCCCCTCCAAGAGGATTTTGCGGGATATTTTGGCCATTTCTAGGAGTTGGTTTTTCAGCGAGATCTCTATGAAGGGGAATTATCTAGAAATGACGAACCTGATCCAAGTTGTCAACTCACCGCTTATTTTTGGTGAGAAAGATGAGTGGATTTGGGATGACAAGGGCAAGTCTTTCATGATGAAAAACTGTTTTGAGTTTGTTCTCGCAGCCAACACAGTTGTATCTTTTATTCACGCCCCTGCTATCTTCACAGCCAACTCCCTTTGGCTGAAACAGGTCCTACTTAGAGCTGACTTCCTCTTATGGATGTTGGCGCATGGGAGAACTCTCAACATCGACAATCTGACTCGTCGTGGTCTCATCCTGGGTAACAGATGTGCTTTGTGTGAAGCACATACGAATCGATTAAGAATTTGTTCTTCTCGTGTATCTTTTCTAAAGAAGTTTGAGCTCAAATAATTGGGAAGTCGGGTCAAGTGCTGAATGTATTGAACTTGACCTGTTGGATTCGGAGTTGGAGTAGGAGAGTGATGTGTTTTGCAGGTTAAACAATGCAATACTGGAATCAAGCAAGCTGGAGGATAGAATTTATAGCAATGAAGCAATCAAGTGCAAGAATCAATACTGACAAAGTTTAGAATCAAAGACAGATTGTATTGCAATTGATAAGAGGCAGTTTCGAGAGTGCCTAATCTCTCCCAGAGCATCTGCTCTTTGTACAGAAATTACAATGCAAAAAATTCAATGAATACCCTTCTCTTTACAACTCTCTTATATACATATATACTTGTGACAGCATTTGCATTCAGATTTCCACTTGCCTAATCGGCTGTCCCAGCTTAGCAACTAACCACTTGTCTAGGGACCACTTGATTAAGAGCCCTTGCCACTAACTGCCTGCTCCCACTTGCATAACTGCCTATCACACTCTGAAACATTACAAAGTTACAGAGAATTAACCACGCCTGACAACCTAGAGCACTTAACTACAATCAGCAATTTATATCACAGCCAATCATCCCTTAGAACAACATTCAGCAAATGTCATCCAGTAGTTGTATCCTGCCTCATTCTACGTCTCTGATAGGTTTGATATACTGGGGTTTATCAGAGAGTTTTCTATGGGAAATGGGTTTTGGGACAGACTTTTGGTGGCAGTCATTGTGATGATTTGGCGAGACTGAAAAGCGAGAATCTTTAAAGGAGAATGGAAATTCAGATTCAATTAGTCACAAGTATTAAAGGGACACTTTGGTCTTGGGCTTTAACTTGGGAATTCATAAAGGACACCCTTTTTCAGATTGTAAGTTCAATTGCGGTAGCCTTATTGGGGGTTAGTCCTTGTATCTTTTCTTTCCCTTGCGGATTTCTCACTTGCTTTCATATTTATTCAAAGAGGTATTTTGCTGATAAAAAGGGTCGGGCAATGGAAAAAAAGAAGCTTCTACTCTACCGGGAATTAACTTTGGCCTATTCTCTGCAACTCTTTGGGGGTGCTTTTTGGAGAGGGAGAGAAACTAGAGGGTCTTTCCAAACAAACAACAATTGATGTAGGCCATTCTGAATGATATTAAGTGATAGTTTGATTATGGGGGGACAAATTATAGAATTGTAAACTATGTTTCTTATAGTGATTGTATATATCTTGGATCATTTTCTGCCAGCTCCTCACTTGTTAGTTTTAATATATACCTTTAACAGGCCAGGCCAATCCGAATTCCTTCATGAAAGCAGTTTACACATCTTTGCAACACATGATCAACTGATTCCTCTTTTTGATTGCATAAGACACAATGGTTTGGGATTTGAGTATTTAACCCTGAGATGGTTTATGACAATTGATTTCAAAATAATTAGAAGATGATGGGGATACTTGGAGAGTCAACTTTTACAGAATGCAAAGATGAGAGATACTTAGATGACCGATTCTCATAGAATTACTGAATTAGGAGATAAAATTTATGGTTTTCACAATGCCAGATGGTTACAATTGATATATGAAAGGATTCAGGCTTGGTAGATCACTTGCAGATTTGATGAGGATTTAATGGTGATCAAGTTCTGGCTTGAATATGAGATCAATTTCATAGCTTTCAGCTTGAAAGCAAATTGTGTTGTTTTACCGACATCAAGGGATGCAAATGGGCAAAAAAGGAAATCAATTTTTTATTGATAAACTTACATAAAGAATAAAAAAATTAAATTGCGGAGGTGGTTTGTCTACTCATCAATCACATCAGAATTCAGGTGAGATTAAATGTTACCAAGATGAGGCCCCTAGCATGACTCAACTTTCACTATCGTCAAATATAATTCTTTTTTTCTTCATCTTCTCTCCCCCTTTTATTTCTTCATTTCAAGGATCTCTACCTAATGGATAATGGACTAATCTTGTGTTTATTATTTTGTTTCTTATGTCCTTGAATATCTCTGCAAAAAAGAACACTTATTCTGACATCTCTGTTTTATGGAGGAAGTTTCTGAAATTCCGATCATGTACATAAAATTTAACAGATTAGTCGTTTGGTTTCCATGTTGGACCATCCTGATTTGTCATATCTCTTAGGAGAGATTCCATCAAGAGTCAATGTAGGTTCTAGGGCATCCCACTCCAATCCAATGTATGTGATCCTAGCTAAAACTACTGAGTCAATAGCCAAAAGAACCGATTCGTACACGCTGCTGTGCTTTCTTTTTTATTGTCTGGTTTCTTTGTTGGCTTACTCGTGAAAAAAAAAAAAATACTCGTGCTACCTTTGCTTTTGCTTTGTTATGTACTCATTTTGTTCTATTTCCTGATATTCTCTCTATTTCTTGATAAAAATGTTATGCTATCTGTCTTGTTATATGGTCTTCTGGTAGAGAAGTCATAATTGTTTTCGTTTATGTTGGTACTGATAGGTGCTGTAGTTGAGACAAATGCCCTTGACCATAGTAAACGCATGCGTACTGGTGGAGACTATACAAACACAGGTTATCCGAGTCCTTCTCCTTTCCACCACCCCCCACCCCCACCACAGCCTGTTTGGGGACACCAGGGGTAAGAGTTTAGTTCAATTTTCTATCCTTTGGTTTTTGTTTGCTAAGTTCAAGCACATTATTTGATCTGGTATATGGCTCCACTCCTCGACTATATGGATCATATGGCGGAGGATCTGGTATATTTATAAAGCTTGAATTGATGGACAAGAGTGAACATCCTTTAAGCTTTGATATTCTATTTCCATCACCTTTCATCCTGTTGACTGTGCTTAAATGGACATGACTTAGGTACATGGCTCCAGCTCCTCCGCCATATGATCCATATGCAGGCTACCCCATGCCCACAGTGCCAATGCCTACACCCACTCCAGTGCCAGCGCCAACTGGTTATGCACCTGTTCAGGTGACTGTTAGTCCGTTTTTTCCATGTTAGATACTTTATGGTTGATTTATAATTAGAGTCCATGAGATATCTTAATCATTTATGAGCAGTTCACACTGAATTTTGAAGTACCTTTATTTCTCACTTGTAAAAGTCTAAAATTTTCATTTGAAAAACCATTATTCTATGTGTGAATGGTTGATTAAATTGGAGGACATCATTTTTATTTTACCCTTTCTCAAAAAAATTTAAATTGGGAGAATATCTGCAAAAAACGTGAAAGTTCTTGTAATATTGGATGACTTATTTGATTGAACGTTATTTTTTTCTTCTTTTCCGTGCAGAATGCTAAAGATAATCCCCCTTGCAACACTCTCTTTATTGGTAATCTTGGAGAGAATACAATTGAGGATGAGCTTCGAAGTTTTTCAGCGTGTAAGAATCTTCTCATTCTTGGTTAACTATGGAAATTTACTTTTCCATCATTCCATGTCTTCAGTGATGTTAGTTGATTAATTGTTGTAGATGTTCTTCACATCCTTTGTTTATGTTAGTTCACTATCTTCTCTTCTTACAATCTCAATTGGCTATGTAGGCAACCTGGTTTTAAGCAAATGAAGGTCTTGAGTCAGGAAAGGAACACTGTATGCTTTATTGAATTTGATGTGAGTGTTATAATGTTATTTGGTTTTATGAGTTTGCAGTTTATGTTTAAAAAAAAGAAAGAATTGACTTATTGCATGCATGTTATAGAAATACGTTTGATGCGTTACTCTTTGCTCGGCCATTTGTGCAGGATGTGAACAGTGCCACCAATGTGCACCAGAATTTGCAGGGAGCTGTTATCCCTAGCTCTGGACGTGGTGGGATGAGGATACAATATCCTTTTATGACGTAGATTAATTTAATTTAATTTAGTCTTGATGCAAAATGTGCTATTGTTTATGTGCGTTCCTTGACGTAAGATAACGTACTCGAAGAATCCCTTTGGGAGACGGAAGGATGGAGTTACCGGTCCTCCTATAGCCAATGGAGCTGTTCCAATGCTAACTTATCAGTAGTTTGAAGGGATGCACTGTGCTCTTTATGCTCATGAGAACTAGTGAAAATAGGAAAAGCAGGACTATTTCTGTCACTCTATGATATGATGCATCATGCTTATGTGCATGCATCCACTTCATCAAGCCATAATCATTAGCACGTGTTTGTGTGATTGATGCCATAAATTGTCTCTAGGACATGTTGCATGCAGTGATAGCATGAATCTATTGGCATCTGAGCGACGTAGATGAAAGAATGATGTCACATATGTTGATGTTGTCGCATGCTAAAGGTGCACTCATGTAGGTTTATGTGGAGATGTCATTTTGTTCATATTTTGCATCTATATCAAGATGGTCTTTTAGTGACATTTCACCATTTCATTTCATTATTGTGTATTATCTCATATCATGTGGTATGAAAGCGTTTTTATCGTTGGGTCATTTCATGACATACATTAGCGATGGAGAACATTGAACTTCATTCATCAATCCATGTTCCTTGGCACCCATGACCATTATCATCATTGTGTCCATCCACATCCATGAACGTTTGGCCATATTGACATCCATCAATTTAGCAAAGAACTGATTAAACTACTTGCACGGTCCAGGCATTGTTATGCAGGGTTTCCTATTACTGAAGTAAACATTTGAGCTGCTATGCATTTGAAGATGGGCTCAGTGGACATGGGATTTCAGCAGCATAGCATATGATCCACATTGATGTCATTCGGAACATCTGATGCACCCCTTCCGGAGATGCTGCATTGCCCCTACACTTTTGATAAGGACATGGGGTAACATCAAGACTAAATGTCATGGGGCCTGAGTGTTTACCTGTAGTTTTACTCGGGACTTCTTTAACTAAAATTTTTTAGAGGTGTCTTCTTTAAGCCCTCATGATCAGGATATTCAAATGCTTTTGCATTCAAAATTTCAACTCCTTTTGCGCCTTATTTGTTTTGTTTCACACTTATTTTACAAATTTGGTAGTACAATGAAAGGAAATTTGTATAGTTCCATCTGAGCAATATCCATTCCAGGTCTGAATTAAAAACCAAACGTGAATAATGATGATTGAGGTTTAATGGTCCTTTGATATTGGGTCTATCTACTTGTGATGGTTATAAGCAATTGCAGTTGTTTTGTGTTGTTATTTATTCTGCAATTAGCAATCAAAATTTGACAGTGCTGCTTGGAATGCCGTTTTCTCGAATTGTTCTCGATTTCCTAAATGCTGAGGGCTGAGGCTAATATACGAACTCACAGGAAAATAAGTATGAAAATGGTAGAGGAGAAAAAGAGGGAAATATAATGGAGAAATTAATATAGGGTTGATATGAACCTCTATTTCCATGAAAACTAAAACATCTGTCATTGTTCGATAAAACAATGTTGAAACTTTTTTATTCGCACTAATTTCCCAATAACTTTTTTATTCGCACTAATTTCCCACTAATTCCAACAATGTTAGGCGACCTAGATTTGAGATTAGTCATGCTGGTAATCGAACAACGAGGAAATAATAAAGTTGGGTTATTGGTAATGTTTTTAATGTGACCCTTCCAACTTAAGTAAAGTTGCTTTGATTTCAGATTTGACCCTTTAAACTAATACAAAAACTGAAAAACACATGTTGGTATGAGAAGGGTTTCAAGTACTGAAATGGTGGAGGCTTTAGCTTCAATGATTACTGAAAAAATTACATCAGATTTGAGAATCATTACACTTTTGACCGTAAAAACTTGGACTTTTTAGAGAACACGAAACTCTGTAATTTTGGTAGAAATGATTGTTCTAGTCGCCTTCACTCTTGCGGTCAGACCAAGTATAGGCGCCCAGGTTTTTGGCAGTGAAATCCCCTTCATTTCTTTCAACTTGGGCGCCTTCTCTGATGCTGCCCGCCCTCAGTGAAGGCGCTCTAGTTTTTGGCACCATGGTCGATTACATATGCTTCTAAATTTGTTAGATGCGTTTGGGGTCAACCATGGGTGGCCTAACCTATACAAGATTAAACACCAAACAAATTAGTAAGTAATTTGGAACTGTAGTTTTATGTAAGCTAGTAAAAGTGAGATTCAGTTTACAGTTGGTTGTTGCAGCACTTTTTGAGTATTTGTTCTTGCCTCCACAGTCCACACACAAAATCAACAAAAAACTTGTTTAACATGTGAGATTTGATAGACAGTTGAATTACACTATAAAACCAAACCATCTCCCAAACTCATTCACTCACCAACTCACTCTCAGAGAATCCAATATCTCGGACGAACTCGAACATGAACTTTGCTCTCTACTGATACCAGAAATGGCCTTTCTTTTCAAACCCCTCTTCATCTTCCTTTTCTCCTTCTTGTGTTCTGGTTTTGCTATAAATCAAGAAGGAGAAGCTCTCCTTTCTTTTGCCAGAAATCTAATACTACCCCACTCTGTCAAAGTCAGCTGGAACTCCTCTCACTCCACACCATGTCACTGGGAAGGTATTGAGTGCAATAACAATCACAGTGTTGTTGCTCTAACTCTTCCTAACCTGGGAATTTCTGGTCAACTAGGACTAGAGCTCACAAGTTTGAGATTCCTTGAAACACTAGATTTGAGTAACAACAGCTTTTCGGGTTCAATCCAGAAAAGTTTCCTGGCAAACTTTACTCATCTCAGTTTCTTGGAACTCTCCTACAACAACTTCACTGGAGAAATCCCCCAAGAAAACCTTCCCAGTCTTCGAAAGTTGTATCATTTCTCCGTTTTCTACAATAATCTTTCAGGAAAAGTTCCTAGTTCATTATTTCAAATACCCAGTTTGGTATCGTTGTACCTCAGTTCCAATAACTTGACTGGTTCAATCCCTTCTAGCGTGGGGAATGCAACAAAGATGGAATCTTTATGGTTGAGTTCAAACCAATTGTCTGGAGCTATTCCTCCCTCAATTGGGAATTGCACCCGGTTGCGGTATCTTTACTTGAACAACAACAACTTGGTTGGGACATTGCCTGAAAGCTTGGGCGAACTCCGATTCCTTACTAAGTTCTATGTTCGTGACAATGAGTTGGAAGGAAAAATCCCTTTGGGCATTGGAAATTGGAAGCATTTGAAGGAGCTGGTTCTGTCTTACAACCGGTTCAATGGGGTGATACCACCTAGTGTGGGCAATTGCAGTGGGTTAACAATATTTGTGGCGCTGCATAATGTGTTATCAGGTCAGCTTCCATCATCTCTTGGCTTCTTAACCAATCTTGCGAGTCTTTATCTGAATCAAAACCAATTTTCTGGTAAAATTCCGGGTGAGATAGGGAAATGTAGGTCCTTGACAGAATTATTGCTTCATAATAACCAACTCGAAGGAGAGATTCCTAGTGAGTTGGGAATGTTGCGTAATTTGGAGACACTTGAGTTGTTTAACAATTTTTTGAGTGGAGAAATTCCTTTAGCAGTTTGGAAGATTCCATCCCTAGTGAACATTGTTGTTTATAACAATAGTCTGTCAGGGGAACTACCTCTGGAGACGGTGGAGCTACGTCAATTGCGAAACATTACTTTGTTTAACAACCATTTTTCTGGAGTCATACCTGGAACCTTGGGAATCAACACTAGTTTGGAACAACTAGACCTCACTGACAATAATTTTTCCGGCGAGATCCCACCAAACCTTTGCTTTGGGAGGCAATTGCAGGTTTTGGCTTTGGGTCTAAACCAACTTCTGGGTAGCATACCTTCTGACATCGGAAGGTGTTCAAGTTTGGAAAGATTGATTCTCAATAGCAATAATCTCACCAGCTCCCTTCCAGAGTTCATTGAAAACCCAAACTTGAACTTCATCGACATCAGTGTGAACAGTGTAAATGGAACAATTCCTTCTAGCATAGGCAAGTGTAAAAAGCTTACATCAGTTAACTTGTCTATGAATAAACTTAGTGGCTCCATACCCCAAGAGCTTGGTGCTCTTACTGAGTTGGGGCTTCTGAATTTATCTGATAACCATTTCGAAGGTCCATTGCCTCCACAACTCTCAAACTGTAAAAGATTACTGTCACTGGATGTGGGTTTTAATTCATTGAATGGTTCAATACCTTCAAGTCTAAGGGGCTTAACACAGTTATCAATCTTGACACTGATGGAAAATCAGTTCACAGGGGGGATTCCTATTTTCTTGGCAGAATTAGAAAACCTTTTTGATCTACAACTTGGTGGAAATTCCCTTGGAGGTGTTATTCCACCATTAATTGGTGATCTGCGGAGCCTGGTTTATCATTTGAATCTCAGTGGTAATGGATTAACAGGTAATGTTCCGTCAGAGTTGGCAAAATTATCTTTGCTTCAGAGTTTGGATATATCTTGCAACAATCTAACAGGAAGTTTAGAGCCAGTTGGTGAACTCCCTTCTTTATTTGAGGCCAATTTTTCATATAATTTTTTCAATGGTCCAATACCTGAGAGCTTGATGAAGTTAGTGGAGTTGAATCCACCATCTTTTATGGGTAATCCAGGTCTTTGTATTCCTTGTCAGCTAGGGAGCGCGGTAGTTCGACGTGTGAACATTAATATCAGTTGTTGTGATCAGGTGTCAGTTCACAGGAGAGGTCCTGATAAAATAGAGATTGCGATAATAGCTCTTGGAGCATCACTAGTTTGTACTATGGTTCTTCTTTCGCTGGTTTGCAAGTTTTTGAGGTGTAGAGGACAGATTGAAGAGGTTGAAGTATTTGCTAATGATCATCGGTCTTCTTTACTGAAAAGAGTTATGGAGGCCACTGAACATCTAAATGAGAGGTTTATTATCGGGAAGGGAGCACATGGAACAGTTTACAAGGCATCATTAGGCCAGGATAAACTGTACGCAGTGAAGAAGTTGGTATTTGCAGGAAATAAGCAAGCAAGTGCAAGCATGGTTAGAGAAATAGAGACTGTCGGACAAATCAAACACAGAAATCTGGTGAAATTGGAGGAGTTCTGGTTAAGAAATGACAAGGGGTTGATATTGTACAATTACATGGAGAATGGTAGCCTTCATGACATTTTACATGTGGTCAGTCCTCCTCAAGTTCTATCGTGGAAGATTCGTTTGAAGATAGCATTGGGTACCGCTGAAGGGTTGGCTTATCTTCACTATGACTGTGATCCTGCTATTGTCCACAGGGATATCAAACCGAATAACATACTCTTGGATGCAGAGATGGAGCCCCATATATCTGATTTTGGCATTGCAAAGCTCATGGATTATTCTTCTTATTCAGTTCACACCACCTCGATCATGGGCACCATTGGATATATGGCACCAGGTATGTCCCTTTTGTTACATGTAATTTTCCATGATGTTGGATGCTTGGTTATTGTTTTACTCACAACTGACACGATGAATTGATACCACAGAAACTGCATTTGCAACAACCAAGAGCAGAGAATCAGATGTTTACAGTTATGGGGTAGTGTTACTCGAACTTATAACTCGAAAGCAGGCTTTGGATCCTTCATTTGCAGAGGACATGGACATTGTGAAGTGGGTTCATTCCATCTGGAGCAGCACCAAGTCCATTCATGACATTGTTGATCCGAGCCTGGCGGAAGAACTCAGAGATTCTAGAGTAGTGGAAGAAGTGATGGGTCTGTTTACGATTGCTCTGCAATGTACAACCAAGGAGCCTAGTCAGAGACCGACCATGAGAGAAGTGGTCAAGCAATTAACAAATGCCATGGAGGTTCGTATCAGACATAACTAGTATCTATAGTGTATAACTCTATATAGTTTTTTGTAATAAACTGTTGTGGAATGTATGATCCTCATGTTGTAGCTTTCACAATGTACTATCGATGCAAGTTTTAACTAATTTCAAGGGCTATGTACTCAATTTATCGGATATGTTTCTTTCTAGTAGCATTTCTCAGTTCAGACGACACTTTCAATGAGACTCTATCATCTCAAATGCTTCCACTGTTCCACGTCTCAGATATGCTTTCAGTTCTCTTCTACTTCTATATACATGTCTTCATGATGCTGTGTCTTCAGCAAAGACTAAATTATGATGCTTGTACTGTGCATGTTATTTGGTTTTCGAAACAAAATAATCCCCTCTTATATGCAGTGTTCATCTATATTCTGCTTCGACACAATTTTTTTAATTTCCTTTCCAGAGACGATAAATTGTGCACTTATATTCTCTGATAAGAGCTGACTATGTTCTCTTTGAGCACGATTAAATTGTTCCATATTAGCGGAAGGCACATATATTTGAAGAGTTGGTTAATAGTCTACAATGTGCATATTTTTGCATTGACTCCCTAGTCCTTGTGACGAAAATGTTTAGGATTCTGTAACCAAGTTTAGCAGTGTCGTGAACTGCTATAGGTCAGTGTTCCTATGGAAGAGAACAATGATCTCACGATACAAATCTCCTGTGAAGATCTAGTGACTTCATTGTTAGATGTTATCTAAGTTTTGAGTGACATATTGTGCCAGGTCACATATATTAGCATCACAAATTGAAGTCAAGTCATCCTATGGCCTAACTAGACTTCCAACAATAGCATCACAAGATTGATTTGTGATCTCCGGACTGTATGGGGGGAATAGATTCAGATCGTATATCTGAACAGTATTTATGAATTAAATAGTTTAATGGCAATCCTCGAATATTAGAATTTTTGTTTTGTTTGTGCAACTATTTCTGTTGCCCCTTACTGCTTATGATTTCTGGAACATCGTTAACAAGGGTTTCATGGGATTCAGACTGTTCAGTGGAAGGTATGAGTAAATGTTTTGATGTGTTTTTCATAACAGTGATGACTACATATCACATTGTTACGGTTCTAGATGTAATGCAATAGAATTGTCAATCAGGAATATTATTATACCTATGCTCACTAATTCAGATAATGTCGTTTTTTGTTGATATGAGATCCTTTAATTCTGAAAGCGATCAACATATGATTAAGTTGAAGAATACGTATGATTAGGCACCAGAAGGCTCCATGTGAAGAAATATTGAAATGGAAAGCATCATAATTAGTATGTCTAATCTTCCTTAACAGGTGAGTATTAGCTTGAGATAATATTAATTATTGTAATCAACAAAACCTTTATTAAACCCCAAACAAAGTGGAAGTTGAGGCTTTTTTAGTAAGCCTCGTTTTGCATTTCTTGTCAACTCAATAAAGAAAGGCAATATCATCAATCTTTTAGCACATTAGTTGTGTGCTCTAAAACAGGTCAATTTGGGATTTAGGTACCAAACAAAGAGTAAGTCTAGTCACTCTTGTTTGTAAGTATTTTTTGGTTTTTTTACACTTTTACTTTTTCTCTTTAAAACTCAACCACAAACACCATTTATAAAAAGGGTAAAATTGTAAAAAAACAAAAATCCAACAAATAAGGCTGGCTAGAATTGTTGCCAAACAAATGATGATGAGTTCATGAGGTGGGTTAGGTCAATGATAACAATATTAGACTCAAAGTTATATTGGTGGGGTTAAGGCCAACTTCCCTTGGTGACCTTTATGAAAGTGATGAAGTTATTTGGTTGTTGAAATTAGTAATGGCCTGATGGATCATGGTGCAACAAATTCCATCAAATTCAACACCATTTCAAAAAGGCAAAGACTTGGAGTCAATCCTCAAGTACCATAGGTAATGGCCATCGCTTTCCATATCAATGCACCATTTAATGCGGTTAAGATTTTATGTGTGATTATCATGGATGGAGTTTTGGCTATTAGACGGTGTTTGTTTTTTGTTTTGATTAGAATTAGAAGTCTTTATAAAAGGTGGGACACCCTATTGAGCATATTTGTTTTACTTCTAATTAGAAGTTGAACTTCTATTGGAGTAAACACTATGAGGGGTGTTGATCACTTAGAACTGACTGCTAAATGAAAATTCATTTCAATAATAACTTCAATAATTTTGTAAGGATTGATATTATCTCTCTTATCCATCGACCATCCCCTCTTTTCCATCTCATCTCTATCATGCGAGAAATGTTGCCACCGCCACCACCACTCTCCCCTCTTATCTTCCTCCACCTCTATCCTTTTTATCTCCCTTCAGTTGTTGGAGATTTATAAGGAACATAAAGTGATATTAATTGATTTCTGGTGGTAGTGGTGATGGAATGAGATCTCAATGGTGTTTGGAGGAGAGAAAATAGGTGAAAAAAGAGAGGTTAATGTTGGTAGTTTGTAGTGAGTGGTGGGAGTTGTAGTGTCAGGCAAAAATGTCAAACAACTTTATGTCAGCACCTAAAACAAACATATTTTAATTTTATAAGTTCTAATTAGCAGTTTATTCATAAACAAATAACTCATTCAGAACTTTCAACTCCAATCAGAAGGTAGCTTGTAAACACTTACAAAACAAACGCCACCTTAGAATATGCTTAATTATGAAGATAATGAATGCTCTCTATAAACGAGTAAGTCATTTTTACATTCATCCTAATCTGTCGGTCCCTTATAGGTCTATCTCTCATTTCTTTTGATCGTTGTAATCCAGTTTTATATTGTATCCATTGAAAAATAAAAAAAATGCTAAGTGATGATACATCAAATAAGACTGATATCGCAGCTGTACACGTGGCAAAAATCATCCATCACAAGATCAAATATCCTAAAATTAGGCCAATTCATAAAGCCCAAAAAGGGCGAATCCAGTCATAAAAAGCCTAAACAGGACCCGTCAAAGTAAACCATAGTTAAAGGCCCAAATTCAGGTCTGGTAAAGTTCTCCCTTAAAGCGGAGGAACGTTACAGAGAAAAAAAAGTCATGGAGGGCGTTACGCCTCTGAGGACGTATCTTCATAAAGAAGGAGACTGTTACGAGGAACACCTCCTCTCGTTGCGCCTCATATGCTTAAGTCATGGAGGGAATTAACAACGACCATTATATAGGGTAAATGGAACATTTGACAAAGGTATACAACTTTAACTGAGTTTTGTCCAAATTTATCTTCATTTCCAACTGAGTTACTGACTTAAGCATTGGAGTGCCTTCGACCACCAAAAAGGTGGTCTTTGGCAATCTAACATTTGTTTTGCTGGTCAAACTTACTGGAGAATGGATTTTGGACGCATCAGTTTGGCGTCGTCCATGGGGAACAACAGTTTCCATTCAAGAAGAGAGAATCTGTAGTCGAAAACTTCTTCGGTTATGATCAGTGATTAAAAAGCTCTTAGGACAGATGGATTACTATACAAACCCTCAACCTAGCAATGATCAAAGCAATCCTCCAACTAATGAAGCTACAATGCCAACACTTCACGATTCTAATCTAGCGACAACCATCATACCAATCATGCCCGACAACAAGGAGCCGCGACATGCGACAACCCAAACATCCCAAAGATCTGGTGGTGCCGCTCGAACCCTCGTGTGGATCTACTCATGACCCAGATGGACCACATGATCGAAATGGTGGACAAACTCACCCAAAAACATACTTGATTTGCCGACCCTGTTCAATCATCAACTGAATAAAACTCTGCCAACCACGTCCGATAGAGTAATGAAGTTCCTGCAAAACTTCAATAAGTGATCTCGAAGGTAACAAACCACCTCAAAATGGCCCATCACAGGGTGACAGGACCCCTGTCGAAATCCCATTCAGGATCGGGGTCACAGATCCTAGCGTGTTGTACGAACTGGCCAGACCACCATTCTCTGACACACTTATAACGACTCCCATACCGAAAAAGTTCAGCAAACCAAAGTTTGAAGCACACAATGGCACCACCAACCCGACAGACCATTTGCGACATTTTCACCACATGATGGCGTTGAAGGAGAGCACAAAATCTATCTTATGCATAACGTTTTTGACCAGTTTCACCTCCACAACAATGAGTTGGTTCAATAACTTGACACCAATATCAATAAAATCCTTTCAGGCACTGGCCATCGCCTCTATCACGAGGTTCATTGGCAGTCAATGGACGACGAAGGGGCCACATTATTTGCTCCACATCAAACAGAAACCCGAGGAGACAATGAGGGAGTACGTTACTCATTTTACTAACGAGATGACAATGATCAACGACAACAACAACAACAACAACATGACTATTGCTACTTTCACTTATGGACTAAAAAGAAGACCATTATTTGATTATTTGAATCTTGACCCCCCAGGAATATGGTGATTTTATTGAAGATCGCTAAAAAACACATCACTCTTGAAGAAATGGTGGCTGCCAGGAGGAGGGATGAATCAGAAAAGAGACATGCTTCCCTTGACCTAGAAGGACGGAAAAACGACAAGCCTAGAGAAGAAAACAACCAACCGAAAAGACATCGAACTGATGGCGGTTCCGAGTTTGATCAACGAAGGCTTGGAAGGCTACAACCGGAAAATCGTTCACAACTTTGAAAACAAGTCGAGCTGAGGTCCTCAAAACTAAAGCAAAGTGGGAAGATGTTAAGTGGCCACATAAAATGAGAGGAGATCCAAACAGGTGAACTAAAAACATATATTGTTCCTTCCACGATGACTACGGGCATGACATCGAGGACTGCCACAACTTAAAGGGCGAGATCGAACGCCACATCCAAAGGGGACAATTTGGAGAGTTCATTAACTTGAAAGAGTCCAACGGGAGAAAAACCATGGTAAAAGGGCAATCAATGGAGCTAATATACGTCTTGCATGGTGTAATCAAAGAGAAAGAGCTATCCAATTGATCTCGGAAGCGATCAATCCGAGACTTATGAGAAAATATTAGACACTAGGAGCCTTTCGCACAACGTGCCAAAACGACACAGAGAACTCTAAACTTCTCCGATGAGGATGCAGGAGTCCATTTTCCGCATAATGATGCTTTGGTAATTTCATTATTAATAGCCAAATAGAAAATCAAAAGGGTATTAGTCGACATGGGCAACTCGACCACCTTTTTGTACATGACTGCGTTTCGTAAGATGCGATTCACTGAGGAAACGCTCTCACCCAACGGCCAACCAATGTTAGGTTTCAGTGGAAAACAATGTTGTCCACTTGGAATGATGTTATTACCAGTGGAAATGAGAGAACCAGGGAGACCACCGTCTTGTTAACATATTTCCTTGTTGTCGATGCTCCATCCACATACAACATGCTTCTCAGAAGACCTTGGATACATAAAATGGTTGTGGTATCCTCTACCATGCATCAATGTTTGAAGTACCAAACTGATAATGGTGTCAGAATAATCAAATGAGATCAACCAGCTGTGCGCGAATGTCATTATGTAGCAATTAATGCTCCACACGAATAACAATTATTGTAACGACCAGATGAGTTATCGCAACAGTCTGGTCAAACAGACCCCGACTTCATGGATGATAGTACGATCCCAACCAGTCCAAGGGATCGACCAAAAACTGGACAACCAAAAGAAGAAACAACAACGGTCTACTTGGACAGTAGAGGAGACAAAACAAATCGGATTGACACCAAAATCCACCCAAAATTTGCCAAAAAGTTGGTCTAACTACTGAAAGATATCCAGAACATTTTTGCTTGGACAATGAGAGACATGGTGGGAATAGATTCATCTGTCATCACTCACAAATTGCAAGTCAATCCATACAAGAAGCCAATCCAACATAAAAGAATGATGGTAGCCCCTGAACGTAACCAAGCAATAAACGAGAAAGTGCACTGTCTGATAAATTCATGAATGATCAGAGAATCTCACTACCCAGACTAGCTAGCTAACTCGGTGCTGGTAAAGAAGAAAAATGACAAGTGGAGGGTATGTGTGGATTACAGTGATCTGTGCAAGGCTTGCTCGAAAGACAGTTTCCCGCTCCCACGTATAGACCAGATAGTGGACGCACTGCTGGACATGAGCTCCTGAGTTTTATGGATGCGTATTCTGGATACAATCATATTCAGATGTACCCCCTCCCCCGATCAAGAAAACACATTTTTTTAACAGAGATAGGCACATTCTGCTGTTGGGTGATGTCGTTTGGACTTAAGAACGTAGAAGCTACGTATCAGCGGCTGGTCAACAAAATGTTCAAAGATCAGATTGATAAAACGATGGAGGTATACATCGATGACATGCTGGTCAAAATCTCACGCAGAATATACCATATCAAAACCTCGAACATGCCTTATCCTATCTCCGGAGATACAAAATGAAGCTGAACCAGGAGAAATGCACATTTGGAGTAGAATCAGGGAAGTTCCTTGGATACATGGTCAACCAAAGAGGAATCAAAGCTGATCCGAAATAGATACGTGCACTTCTCAACATGTAGTCACCAACGAACATAAATGGTGTGCAAAGTCTCAATGGCAGAATAACTACTTTAAACAGATTAATTTCCAAGTCCTCGAACAAATGTCTTCCTTTCTTCAAAATCTTGAAAGGAAACAAGACATTCAAGTGGAACGAGAACGCGATAAAGTTTTCCAAAGCTTGATGGCGTACATGGGGAGCACATAATTTCTATCAAAATCGAACACGGGGGATACATTGTACTTGTACTTATCCGTGTCCGACCATGCGGTAAGCTAGACACTGATATGGGAAGAAAATGATGCATAAAAACTAGTATATTACATCAGCAAAACGCTTGCAGATGCAAAAATCAACTACCCAGCTTTAGAGAAACTGGCACTTGCCCTGATCGTATCCTCGAAATAGCTACGATCATACTTCCAAGCTCACCCGATCATTGTCACGATCGAGCAACCACTTCGGTCCATATTGCACAAACCAAAGCTATTCGGAAGAATGGTGAAATGGGTAATAGAACTCAGGTAGTTTGACATTAGCTATGCCTCCAGAACAGCAATAAAAGCCCAAGCATTGGCGGATTGTTGAATTCACGGGCAGCAATGACCGCCAGCTAGAAAGCAACCATGAAGAGGAACAAACCAATTAAACCACCCATGAATGGATCCTCCATTACGACAAAGCATCCAACGAGGCGGGAAGTGGAGCTGGAATGATCTTGTACAATTAGAAAGGCGTAACGTTAGAAAAGACGATAAAATTCAATTTCAAAGCCTCAAACAACGAAGCAGTGATAGCCGGACTACAATTAGCAAAACACTTGGGAATAAAAGATAACAACGTCTTCACTGACTTCAAATTGGTGGTCAATCAATTGAATGACGAATTCCAAGTCGCTGAGCTGGTAGAAGGTTTCCAGATTGTGACCATTCGGTGATGTGCAAGGGTAGAGAATAAAAGAGCCGATGAGTTGGAAAAGGAAGCATCATGAGCTAAAGAAAATGATAATCCACTCGTCACAATGCAAGAAAGTTTCATACTAGAAAACCAAATACAAAAGGCATGCGCCACAAACGAGGGAAACAATTGGACAACTCCAATTCTAGCTTGTATAACAAACAGAGAACTCCCAACGGATAAGATGGATGCCAAAAAATTGCAAAACCGAGTAGCATGATACACAATGATCAATTGCAGACTCTATACTCAATTGCAGACTCTATACTCAATTGCAGATTCTATACTCAATTGCACGATACACTATTAAACATGCTCACAAGCTATTTGTCAGATAATTGTAGTGTCCATATTAACTGAAGGTACATATATTTGAAGAGTTGATTAATAGTGTTCAATGTGCATATTTTGCATTGACTCCCTAGTCTTTATGAGGAAAATGTTTAGGATTTTGTAACCAGTTTAGCAGTGTTGTGAACACTGCTATAGATCAGTGTTCCTATGGAAGAGAAAAATGATCTCACAATATAAATCTACTGTGAAGATCTAGTGACTTCATTGTTGGATGTTCTCCAAGTTTTGAGTGACATATTGTGCCAGATCACATATATTAGCATCACAAATTGAACTCAAAGTCATCCTATGGCCTAGCTAGACTTTCCAACAATGGCATCATAACTAGGAACATATAGCGATATTGAGTGGTTTCTGGTGGTAGTGTTGGTGGAATGGGATCTCAATGGTGTTTGGAGGAGAAAAAATGGGTGAAGAAAGATGTTAATGTTGGTAGTTTGTGGTGAGTGGTGGGAATTGTAGTGTTAGGCAAAAATGCCTAAAAACTTTATGTCAGCACCTAAAAATAAACATATTTTTTTATTTTATAACTTCTAATTAGCAGCTCATTCAGAAGCAAAACAAACAAATTATTCAAAAGCTCGTTAAGAGCTTCCAACTCCAATTAACTTCTAAACACTTGAAAAAAAGCCACCTTAGAATATGTTCAATTTTGAAAATGTCGAAGCGGGTGAGTCATTTTTACATTCATCCTACTCTATCGATCCTTTTTAGGTCTCTCTCATTTCTTCTGATCGATGTAATCTAGTGTTAAATTGTGTCCTATTGAAAATGCTAAGAAATTAGGTTTTTTGCAACCTTGGTGATAGTGACATGATTTGTGTAGAACGATGGAATCCTCGAGTTATATGTAAATATTCCACATTCCAAGATCATGCTCTTTTGCTAAATAACACCACCACTTGTACTGATGGACACCATCACCCACCAATTTTTTTCGGATTTACTAAAGGACACCACCACTATATAAACAAAAAAAAAACCTTAATCCTCATCTTCTACTCTCTCCCTTTCTTCTCCACAACCGCCACCTCCTCCTCTTCATTTCCTCCCCTCACCCCACCACCTCCTTTCTTTCTCCTCCTCCCTTTTACCACCACAACCTCGCACCTCTAATCCTCCTCCTCCCATTTACCCAATCACATTGCCACTGCCATCTCTCCTCCTCCTCCCTTTCACCACTGCCACCTCTCATCCCACATCTTCCCATCTTCTTCTCCTTTTTTCACCCTATTTTTTTCCTTTGCCTTCGTGGCGGTTCCTGCGAGTAGAGAACCCACACTCGCTGGAACCTTCATGAGGGCAACACAATTTGTTGATGGTGTAGCAAGAACAGAGTTACCCCCTCAGTTTGTAAAAATTATGCGAGGTGCACTCGGATTTCTCATATTGATAGTGCAAACAAGAACACAGTTACCGCCTCAGTTATAAAAAAATGCAAAAAAAAAAAACATAAGGCTATTTTCGAATGTAAATGTTGATCTTGTTGATCATGTTGATAGCCAATTGTAAAAGTTGATCTTGTTGATCTGAGATGTCATATGTTTAGTTTGTAAAAATAAGAATTTTGGGATGCTGGTTATATAATGTAGTTACGAATTCCATGAGTATTTGTCATTGCATTTTCATTGCTTATAATATTTGCATGCATAGTATATAAAAGCACAACAAAAAATATAGCAAAAAACACAACAAAAACACTTCCATTTGTAGATTTGCTTCACAAAATATTTTATTTTTTTCCTTCAAATTCAAAAATAAAATTCTGCCTTTAATTCCTGCTTAAGACTTCAAATGCCAAAATGAATAAAAAAGGGGAAAGGGGGTCTCCCTGTCTAAAACCTCTTGAGGATTTTAAAGTGCCCTGAAACATAACCGAGTAGTAAGAGTTTATACCCAAACGCAGTGGAGCATGCAAGCTGTAACCTTATAATCGCAGCGGCTCATGCGAATTTGTCCAAAATGCTTAGAAAGACCCAAATGCAGCGGAACGTGCGAGCCTACGACAAATCCTTGCATGCATCGCTACGTTTTGGGCAGAAAACAAACTCTGTCCATTTTTTTGATTTTTTGTATTTGATTTTTTTTTTTTCATTTTTTCCAATTCCTATGGGTTTGCTACAATATTGACATATTTGATTTATTACAATACCCCACTTTTGAACACCCTAGCTTGAGATGTTCAAAAATAGGATTTAGCAATAAATTAGATATGCCAATAGTGTATCAAACCCGTAGGAATTGAAAAAAATGAAAAAAAAATAAAATACAAAAAATCAAGAAAATGGATAGAGTCAATTTTCTGTCCTAACGCAGTGGCTACTACGAGGCACTAGATACAATTTGTAGGATATTGACGGTGTCCATTAGGAGAAGTGATGGTGTTATAAAATAAATATAAATATAAAACATGGAAGGTGGAAGTTGCTTCTTTGAAATGTGTGTGAACCCTCTGTCTTGCAGCTTTAAAACATGTCGGATACATTCACTCATCATTGTTACTCTGTCACTCTGTTGATCATCTCAACTACCGTTATAAATCTAAATCCTTTCACTCTCTCCTCTCCATTTCCAATTTCTTCTCTTCAAACCCCAAACCCCCAAAACCATGAACTCTCATTTCCACTAATACCCACAATGCCCTTTCTCTCCAAACCCCTATTCTTCTTCTTCTTCTCCTTCATCTCTGTTTTCTGCTCTGTTTTGGCTGTAAATCAAGACAGAAAAGCTTTACTTGATTTTTCAAAGAATTTAACACCACCCCACTTTTTGAAACTCCGTTGAAACTTATTTCATTCCACCCATGTCACTGGGAAGGTGTAGATGTCACGTCCTCAAGAGCAACCAGGATTGAAATTTGGTGCAAAAAAAAGGGCGCAAAAAAAATGCCAAATTCAAATTTGAAAGTTTAAGATAGGAATAGTTTAGTAATTCCCATATAGTTAGTTACAAATAGATGGCCCATAGCCAAACACGTGTAAGCCTACAATAGGTTAGTTTGAAATTCTATTAGCCGAACTGTGTACCGTCACGCTTGTGACATTTGGTATCAGAGCGGTGTCAATTCTCAGAATTGTGGAGTGATCGATTGAATCTAGCAACACTAAAAGAAAATGGGAATTTAGGAAGTTTTTTAGGAGAATTGGGATTCAATTTTAAGGTTTTTTCAGTTGGATACAACTCTTGGAAGGATGTGCCAGAAAGTTACAAGGATGGCGTGTATACTACTATTATACAGGTATGGCTTAATTTATGTTTGTCACTTACCTTGTTTGTAAGATTATTGATAACGATTTGAATACTAATGACTATTAATTTTGAAGAATAACCTACATGTGGAAGATCCAATGGCAGACCATTATATCTTGCAAAACATTGGGAAGAAATGAAAGGACAATAGGCATAAATTGTTCCAAGAATTTTATGATCCTACACTGTCAAGAGATGCTAATATCACAAAACATCCCAAAGGCATTGATCATAATGATTGGGCACATTTTATTGACTACCGCTTGGATGAAAGGACAAAGGTAACACAAAATATTTACATTATTCATTTAGATAACTAGGAATATGCTAACAATATGTTTTTATCTATACATTGATAGAAAAAAAATGCAAAAACAAACGTTGAAATTCGGAAGAAACTCACCGATCCACACACAGGAGGATCAAAAAGCAATTCCAGGTTAAAGGCTGAGATGGTAATTAATATTTTACATCCTACCACACTTTAAGTTATCATTCTCAACAATATTATTTAAAGCATATGACTTCATAATATCAGTGTAGGAATATGAACTTGGGAGACCTGTGAGTAGGGGAGAGGTGTATATTGCAACACACACAAAAAAGGATGGGTCTTATGTAACTGACGAAGCGAGGCAGATAAGTGTAAGTAATTTAACTATTTTTTATCGAATTATATTAATTAATGTTTAGATAAATTTTGAATCCAAAGTTTGATGGTTTGCCTCATTAATGTAGGAGAAAATTTTAGAGATTGAGAAAGAAGATTCCACATCACGATCCATATTTCAACAAGATTCACTTGCTAAGGTGTTAGGAAAAGAACATTCAGGCCGAGTTCGAGCTTTGGGATTCGGGCCATGTACATCTCAAGTCTTTAGCAACATCAATAGTAAGTTTAGTGGGATGATGTCCTCACAACCAACACAAAACACTGATCTTCAAGTGCAACAGAGAATTCACCAGCTGGAGTCACAGTAAGAGACAGAAAAATTAAAGAGGCAGGGATATGAGGGAGCATTTACATACATTTTTCAGAAGTTGGATGAAAATGTGTCTGCCGAGTTTGCAAGATTATTCACTAAACCCGTATGTTTCTTTGCCTTTACATTATTTTAATATATATATTAGTTATCAGTGATATTGGTTATTACTTACTAAATATAAATCAATTAATTATTGTAAATTGGTTCAGGTTTAGAGTAATATTGTTGACTTATCATTTTCAGGTACAAGACGAAGAAAGTGGCCAAGCTTCACCAGCAACTGCAAGGCCCTCATCACCTAGTCAAAATAATAATGAGGATCTTCATCGGCTCCACTCTCCATATATAACATTGTCTAATTTCTTTCAAGAACATGGTACAATTGCAGCTGTAGTAAATTTGATTTTAACTATCAAACTTCAAGAAATTCTACATGTACTAGCTTTGATATATTGTTAACTTTGATGATAATATGGGGTTTTTTGGTTAAAGTTGATGACAATATAGTTGAAGTCAAGTTTTCTTTAATGATTTCAATATAAAATAGTTGTGTAAAATTGTGGGTAGTTGTTTACAGATTGTTTACAGGTTGAAAAATGTGATTACAGGTTAAAATGTGACTACAGATTGTTTACATATTTCTAGTGCGCATAATAGAATTATCATGATAATAATGACAGGCATTAGCGGCGGTTTTAACCGTCACTAAAAGAATTACCAATTGGAATTTGGCGGCGGGTATAAACCGTTGTAGGCGCCACGAACTATAGCGGCGGTTAAGAACCGTCGCAACATATTATAAAACGTCAATTCTTGCCCATATTTAGCGACGGTTAGCACCCGTCTCTGTATGGTATTTAGCGACGGGTTTACCAACGGTTACTACTAACCGTCGCTAAATAACATACAACGACAGTTATGCCAGCGTTGCAAAACACCGCCGCCGAATGGTCTTGTGACGCCTTTATTAGCCAACTGCCGCTGTATTATGTAGCGACGGTTTTAACACTTTTGAAAACCGTCGCTCAACACCTATTTTTTGTAGTGCAACCATGGAGACGAGAGCAAAGGAAATCGAAATATTTATGAAAGAGTCCAGGAAGAATCAAAGTGAGACTTCAAATCAAATTGAATGGTTGAAAAACGAATTCAAGAAGCTCACTTAGAATTAGGAAGCTCAAGAGAAGCCAGTTGACACTCGTTTTGATCAACTGTTCCAGCTTATTCAGAGCCAAACAAGCACCATGCATGTTGTAGGACTGAGCTCTTTTTCCACGCCCATTTCAAGAGCTACCAATCACAGATCCAGTTCCCAAACTCATTGGGAGCAGCAAGGTACTTTTCCTCAAATCCCTAAATTAGACTTTCCTGTGTTTGATGGAACAAACCCTAGATCATGGGTTAAGAAGTGCGATCGATACTTCACATTCTTTCAAGTAGCAGAAGAAAACAAGGTCAGTATGGCATCAATCCGTTTGATGGGAAAAACAAACATGTGGTTTCTTGACTACCAAATAGGCAAAGAAATGCTTCACTGGGGTCTGTTTATTCACGATTTGTGTGAAAGGTTTGAGGATTCAACTCTAGACAATTACGTGGACTCATTTAACAAAAAACATCAGGAAGGAACAGTAATAGAATACTACGACCAATTCGAGGAATTGAAATCCATTATGCTGTCACATAACAAGCATTTGGATGAGCATTATTTCGTGCTGAGCTTCCTAAGTGGACTATGCCCAAAGGTCAAGTCCCTTGTGCAACTATTCAAACCTACTACCCTAACTCAAGCTCTATCACTCGCCAGAATGCATAAGGCCTCCACTCACAAGCCTCACAACACCAAGTACAACAATCCTAACTCATTTGCCAACAAACACACCAACTACTCCACCAATCACTCACCTACTTCATACATCACCAGCAGAAACAGTCAACCTGGAAACACTCACCTAACACCACCAGTCACCTATAACTCCAATCAACCTAATAAACAACCGTATTCCACCACCACCTATACCAACCCAAGGCCTACTAATGCTATACCTCCTATTAGGAGATTAACCCCATCACAAATGTGATTGAGGATGGAAAAAGGGTTGTGCTCTATCTGCGAGAAGTAGTATAGGCCAGGCGACCATGTAAGTAGCAGCACCTTTACTTGCTCATATCAGAAAGTGAATCAATAGAAGAGGAAGTAGAAGAACTTACAATAGTCACAGAAAATTTGCTCCAAGAAATTCCAACCGATATGGAAGTTTCTTTGCATGCAATCCATGGCAGCATGTCTACTAACACATTGCTGATTAAGGGCCTGATCAAGAGGAGGTCTATCTCCATATTAGTGGACACAGGCAGCACACATTCTTTCGTAGATCCAAGAGTGGTTAAGGACACTAAATGGCCAACAATACTCACTCCTCAGATGTTGGTTAAGGTTGCAAATGGTGATCAACTTGTTAGTAATACTGTCTTTCAGCCTTTGAAATGGACTATGCAGGGAATACAATTTAAAGGGATTGTCAGGTTACTTCCTCTCGGAGGATATGATATGGTGCTAGGTAGAGATTGGTTGAAACCCTTCGGGGATATTACCTTGAACCTACAGAAGCTACAACTCACCTTGAAGATTCATGAGAAGTCAGTCACCCTGCAAGGAGTATCTGACACAGGTGATCTAAATTTAATGGAGGGTAAGGACATTTCAAAACTCAGTAAGAAGCATGCAAATTCTTTTTTGTGTCATCTGTTTTCTATGTCTTCTTCTTGTCAACATGCACAACAACCACCTGAGATACAACAATTAATTCTTGAGTTCAGAGACATCTTTCAAGAACCCACCACCTTACCTCCTCATAGAAACTTTAACCATCACATACCTCTGAAACCTGGTCATCCAACTCCTTCCGAAAGCCCTTATATGAAAAAGTCTGTGATTGAAAACTTGGTGCAGAAGATGTTAGAAGTAGGTCTTATACAACATTCCAAAAGTCCTTTTGCTGCCCCAATTCTCCCAGTTAAAAAAAAAGATGGATCATTGAGATTTTGCGTAGATTATAGGAAACTCAATGAGATAACCATCAAAGACAAGTTCCCCATGCCCTTGATTGATGAGTTACTGGATGAGTTGCATGGAGCCACAATTTTTCCAAATTAGACTTGAGGTCCGATTACCATCAAATACTTGTCCACCCTCCATATATCCATAAAACCACTTTTAAAACACACCATGGCCACTTTGAGTTTAGAGTGATGCCAATTGGCCTCACCAATGCTCCGACATCCTTCCAAGCCTTGATGATCCAAGTATTCAATCCCTTTTTAAGAAAATTTGTCCTTGTATTTTTTTGATGACATTTTGGTGTATAGCCCATATTTCACTCTTCACTTGGGACACTTGCACACTGTTTTTTCTATTATCAGACAACACTAGTTATATGTCAATTCTTCCAAATGCTCTTTTGCTCAACCAAGACTTGAGTATCTTTGGCACATTGTTAGTGGGCAAGGTGTAGAGGCTGATCCAAGCAAATTAGAGGCCTTGACCAAGTGGCCAATACCCACTAATATCAAACAATTACGGGGTTTCCTTGGTTTCACATGTCACTATGGAAAGTTCATTCAAAACTACGGTCAAATTGCTCTTCCTTTGACAACCCTCTTAAAGAAAAAATTCTTTTCATTGGTCCCCATTAGCTACAATAGCTTTTACTCAATTAAAAGAGGCTATGTGTAAGGCGCATATATTAGCTTTTCCTGACTTTACTTCTCCTTTCAATATTGAGACTGATGCATGTAGTAGAGGTGTAGGAGCAGTTCTGTCCCAAAGGGGTAAACAAATTGTTTTTTTAGTAAGGCTCTTAGTCCAAAGAATCTTACCTTATCCACATATGAAAAAGAATTGCTTGCCATTGTAATGGTTGTCCACAGGTGGAGATATAACTTATTAGGCTCAAAGTTTTATATCTACACAGATCACCAAAGTATTAGATACTTCCTAGCATAGAAGGTTACTACTATGACATAACAAAAATGGTTGTCCTAGCTCCTTGGCTTCGATTACGAAATTCACTACAAAAAGGCACTGATAACGTTGTTGCAGACTCCTTATCAAGGTGTATGAAACCTGAAATTCAGTGCTCAGCCCTCTCCATTGTCAGACCATAGAGGGTACTAGATATCAGCAGCTCTTATGAGCAGGACACACTGGCACAACAGCTCATTCCACAACTCCTTGTTCAACCTGACTCGCAACCTCCTTTTTCCTTGTAGAATGGACTGCTAAAGCACAAACATCATATATATGTTGGAACAACTGGTTCTCTTAGACAAAAATTACTACAAGATCTTCATAACTTCGCTCTTGGAGGTCATTCAGGCATCACCACTACACTCAAGAGACTGCTAATGTATTTTTTTTGGCCAAAACTAAAAACGGCAGTCCTCACCTTCATCACTGAATGCACCATTTGTCAAAAAAATAAAAATGATCAGTCCACCTACGGAGGCCTCCTTCAACCTCTACCTATACCGAACCAAGCATGGCAACATATCTCGATGGATTTCATCGAAGGTCTTCCTTCTTCACATCGCAAGACAATAATCCTAGTAATTGTGGATCGTCTCACCAAGTATAGTCATTTCTTCTCACTGGCTCACCCATTTACTTCAACTATTGTAGCAGAATTGTTCCTCCAGCACATCTATAAACTACATGGTCTGCTAGTTTCCATAGTCAGTGATCGAGACAAGGTTTTTCTCAGCTATTTTTGGCAAGATCTATTCAAAGCCTTGGGCACAACTCTCAACTTGAGCTCCGCTTACCATCCCCAAACTGATGGAAAAATGGAGCGTACAAATGCTTGTTTGGAAACATACCTACGGTGTATGATAAGTGAGACACCTTCTCAGTGAATCAAGTGGTTGTATTTGGCAGAGTACTGGTTCAATACATCATACCACTCCAGTTTACAAACATTTCCTTTTAAGGCACTGTATGGGTACACCCCACCATTGATGGCTCTACCCCCCCTAATCCATACAACCATCTCTGATGTCCAGAACTACCTCACTGAGAGAGACCACATGCTTTCTATTATCAAGGAGAAGCTCCATCGAGCTCAAGAGCACATGAAGACTTATGCAAATAGAAATAGAGCTGAGCGTGAGTTCACTGTAGGAGACTGGTACAACTTCGTCTCCAGCCTTATCGCCAAACATCAGTGAGCATCCACCGCAACATGAAGTTATCTTCTCGATTCTATGGTCAGGTAATTGAACGCATAGGTGCTGTAGCTTACAAGCTAGAGTTACCACCTCGATCAAAAATTCACAATGTGTTCCATGTATCTCAATTGAAGAAGAAATTGGGGGCATCCATCATCCCCACCCCCTACTACCTCTGGTAGATAACTCAGGAAACTTCAGGGCTGAACCAACAACCATCTTAGGCAGTAGGCTAGTCCCTCGACACAATAAAGCCGTGACACAAGTCCTAGTTCAGTGGTTAAACTCCTCACAAAAGAATTCTACATGGGAAGATTGGCAACACATCCAAGCCATGTTCCCCTCGTTTAATCCTTGAGGACAAGGATTTGTCTTAAGGGGAGGGCATTGTCACGTCCTCAAGAGCAACCAAAACTGAAATTTGGTGCAGAAAAAAGGGCACAAAAAAAAGGTGCCAAATTCAAATTTGAAAGTTTAAGACAAGGATAGTTTAGTAATTCCCATATAGTTAGTTACAAACATATTACCCATGGCCAAACACATGTAAGCCTACAATTGGCTAGTTTGAAATTATGTTAGCTGAACTGCGTATATAAATAGAGAAGAAGGTGTAATAGAAAATAATAGAGAAGAGTTTTGATTTAGGCTTTTTTTAGTATGAGATCACCAAAGAGAGGTTCCTTCATTTCTAATTGTTCAATTCCATCTACTATTTTCCATCTCATTTGTGCTTATTTTTCGGAGTTACAGTCACGCTTGTGACAGTAGAGTGCATCAGAAATCATAATGTTGTTGCTGTGGCTCTCCCCAGTCTAAGAATTTCTGGTCAGTTGGGGTTGGAAGTTACAAGATTGAGATTCTTGGAGACACTTGATTTGAGTAACAATAGCTTTTGGGGTTCTATTCGTTCAGAGTTTCTTTGCAAATGGTACTCAAATTCCTCACGAGGGTCTTATTGGACTGAAAAGGCTAACTTATTTCTCTGTTTTTAAGAATTTTCTTTCAGGGGAGATACCCAGTGAGTTTTTTCAGATACCCAATTTGGAGACTTTGTTCCTCAGATTGAATAACTTGAATGGTTTGATTCCTTCAAGTGTGGAGAATGCGGCAAAGATTCAATCTTTATGGTTGTATTAAAGTCAGTTGAGTGGAAATATTCCTACATCAATTGGGAATTGTACTCGATTGCAGCAACTTTACTTGAATGGCAACAATTTGGTTGGGGTTTTGCCGGATAGGAAGCTCGAGCTCTTAGCTGAGTTGTATGTTGCTGACAATGGGTTGGAAGGAAAATCCCTTTGGGTATTGGGAAGTGTAAGAGTTTGAAGGAGTTGGTTCTGTCTCATAATCAATTTGAAGGGGAGATACCAGCGAGTGTTGGCAATTGCACAGGGTTAACAGTCTTCTCAGTGGTGCACAGTGAGATATCAGGTCAGATTCCATCATCAATTGGGTTCTTAAGCAATCTATCGCTTATTTATCTGACTGAAAACCATTTGTCTCGTAAAATTCCTGCTGTGATTGGGAAATGTAGGTCCTTGACACAATTATTGCTCAATGATAACCAACTTGTAGGATAAGTTCCTGATGATTTGAGGATGTTGAGTAATTTGGAGACAATTCAGTTGTTTAACAATTTCTTGACTGGAGAGATTCCTTTAGGAATTTGGAACATTTCATCTCTTGTGAATCTTCTTGTTTATAACAATAGTTTTTTTGGGCTACTAACTTTAGAAATAGTGGAGCTTAGACAGTTGCGAAACATTTCTTTGTTTGATAACCTTTTTTCGGGAGTCATACCCCAAACCTTAGGAATCAACAGTAGTTAGGAAGAATTGGACCTAACTAACAACAATTTTTCTGGTGAAATCCCACCAAATCTGTGCTTTGGGAAAAAAATTGGAGGTCTTGACTTTGGGAAGCATTCCTTCTGATATAGGAAGGTGTTCGAATTTGAAAAGGCTGATTCTAAAAACAATAGCCTCATTGGCCCCTTTCCAAAGTTCACTTAAAACCCTATCTTAAACTTTATTGACATCAGTTAACTTGTCTATGAGTAAACTTCGTGGCTCCATACCCCAAGAACTTGGAGGTCTCACTGAGTTGTCTTCTGAATTTATCTCGTAACCATTTGCAAGGACCGTTGCTTCTACGAATCTCAAACTGTAAGAAATCGGTTCAATTCCTTCAAGTTTACGGAGCTTAACATAGTCATCTACATTGATATAGATGGAAAATTGTTGCAGTTAAACTAGGATTGTGTGACTAGTCCAAACTTCCTTATTGGCACATGTTGCTACCTCTCGTACTGTTGTTTTTTTCTTCTTTCTTTACGTTACTTTTAATACGTTATCAGCACGAGCCCTAACTGTAACGACCTGTTTTTTTCCTTTACGTTACTTTCAATACGTTATCAGTATGAGCCCTAACTATAATGACCCGATCCACACAGTACGAAATTGTCCGCTTTGGGCCCAACTGGCCCGCACAGCTTTAAAACGCGTCGTACTATGGGGATCCGATCTCGCACATAAGTAGCTCATCCCTCTCCCGCACCCAGGTGATGTGGGACTATGTCCCCTTTGTAGCTCGTCCAACCCCTCTTGGGCCTATTAGGCTCCAACCCTCACCCTCACCCTCAGGTCCGCCCACTCCAGGGTGTCACACTAACCCTAGCAGCTATTAAGAAAAAAATCCCCTCGCGAACGCCATTCGCCGTTAGCACCATCTACCGCGAATGCTTACCGCAAACGTCTTCCCCCCTCGACTCTTGTTTTGCTTCCTGCTCGGCCAGTTTAAACTGCCAAATCCATCACCTCTGGCTGTTGTGGATCAGTATACACAGTTTGTTGGTAGACCTGCTCCCATGCCTTACTGGGCTCTAGGTATGTTTTTGAACCCTTTTTTTTACTTTATTAATTGTTTATTAGAGTTTAAAGTTTTGTTGCTTTTCGGTCAATATTGGTTTTTATTTGCATCAGATAGGATTGTTTGAGTGTTTCGATCAATACTGCTTGTCCCTTTGTTGAATGGAGGAGCTTAAAGATATTGATCCACATGCTTTCAGTTGATTTCCCCCCCTACCTTTTTGGGTCCACATTAAAGCAATGTAGGCAACTTCGTTGCCCATTAAAGAAAAAACAGACGAAAAGGAAGATCCATTTGGATATACTTGTTTGGATTTTCTTTGGTTCTTTGTATAAACTAACAAAAACATGAAATGGACTTAAAATCTCCAAGATATATTGCTTAGTAAAGCATTGATTGAATTCACACATTTAGGGGGATGTTAATGGGACAAAGAAACACATTTATAAAAGAAATGAGTCACACCTTATCACCACTTTCTGTTTTACTGCGACCAAAACAAAAGGGTTTTCCTTATGAAAAATGTCCAACCACAAGGTATTTTGATCCTTAAGAAGCATATCCAAATCTTTGCCTCCCCAGTCTCAATTCATAGTTCCTAGTCCCAAGTTTATGTATAATGTAATGTAAGATAAGTTTTTCACTTACTGTCAAGCATAAATAACATCATATTCTTCATAAAGCAATGAAAACAAGACATGCTTAAGGTGCACTAAATCTAGCTAATTCTTCCTGATCTATCATCATCAATACATTTGGCTTTCTCATTGTTTATCTATTTCCTTGCGATGTTACTAACTCCTCTAAAACTTGGTGATGACTTATTTTGATTATATGTAAGTTTTATAGCTTTTGTGAATTAATTTAAATTCCAGTATCTCCCAATTAGCTTTCTACTCCATTCCCTCTAAGTCGGACTATGGAAGTTCGCACTAAGTCGAACAGTGAGGGTTCGCATTCACTTCGAACTATGGCAGTTCGTGAAACTTAAACTATGGTATTCGCTCTGAACTATGGCAGTTCGTGTAGCATTGAACGATGACCGTTCACGACCATTATTTGAAACTTCGAGTTTCATTCTAATCCAGTTCCATGGATATCTGTTTATTGGAAGCATTGGCTCAGAAACACTAATTTTGTTCACTTTGCATTGTGCAAGACATCTATTCTTTCGAGCTACCCGAAGCACTAAAAGGAATCAACACTAGTCCATGGGCCGCCACGCACGCAACTTGCTTTTTCTGCAAAGCTTGTTCCTTGGGAAATTAAGACTGAGACCGTCTTATGCAAAGATTGCTAAAGAGTCCATCCCATTTTTATAGCGAATTCAAGGGGATATTTGTGGACTTATCCAACCAACTTGTGGACTATTTAGATATTTTATGGTGTTGGTTGATGCGTCGACACGTTGGTCACATGCCACGCTACTGTCCACCCGAAATGCTGCATATGCTGAACTCTTAGCCCAGATTATTCGGCTGAGGGATCACCACCCAGATTACCCTATTAAGTCAATTTGAATTGATAATACTAGAGAGTTTACATCGAAAACATTCGATGATTATTGCATGTCCATTGGGATTGATGTTGAACATCCGGTTCCCCATGTTCACACCCAAAACGGTCTCGCGAAAGCCACCATCAAGAGGTTACAGATGGTCGCTCGGACATTGGTTATGCGCACCAACCTATCTCCGCATGGGGCTATGCAAATTTGCACGTAGCAATGTTACTCCGTTTGAGGCCGGTTGCCACCAAACCATTCTATGCATCACAGCTGATGGCTGGGTACAAATCGGATCTTTCGTACTTACGCATTTTTGGGTGCGCAGTTTATGTGCCAATTGCGCCGCCACAACGTACGAAGATGGGGCCTCAACGAAGGCTGGGTATATATGTGGGATATGATACACCATCAATTATCTGCTACTTGGAACCCTTGACATGCGATCTCTTTACCGCATGATTTGCAGATTGTCACTTTGATGAGACAATCTTACTATCGTTAGGGGGAGATAAAAACATTAATGTTCAACAAGAACGACAGGAATTGTTGTGGTATGTCCCCACTTTGTCTCATCTTGATCCCCGAACTGCACAGTCCGAGAGTGAGGTGCGGCGAATTCTCGATCTTTAGAGCGTAGCAAATAAGTTGCTAGACGCTTTAACTGATATCGCTAAAGTGACGAGATCACATATAGCTGCTGCAAACGTGCCTGCAAGGATTGACGTCCCCACCGCCCGTGACGAAAATGTTGTGCGTTGTACCCTGGCGGCTAACCAGTCATCTGATCCCGCGAGGAAGCGCGGTAGATCATTGGGTTCAATGGATTCTCATCCTAGGAAGAGGACGCAGACGACACAAACCAATCCATTTGACATTGTTATCTTGATCAAACCATCCCATGAGAATATCCTGGACTATGAATATGTCCGAGATGAGTCATCGTTGGGGGACGCCTCAACGTTGGTACCTACTCCCGAGAATAGATAAATCTCGATCAATTATGCATGCATAGATGGGACATGGAATCAAAACGAGATCATCATCGATGATGTATTTGCATACTCGGTTGTGCCCGAAATCATAGCTTGGGATGATATCGAACCCCGCTTCGTTGAAGAGTGTCAACGTAGAGCTGATTGGCCAAAATGGAAAGATGTGATCCAGACTGAATTGGATTCCCTAGCGAAACAGAAGGTGTTTGGGCCGGTACTGCCAACCCCTCCAGATGTAAAACACGTCGGATTAACATGGGTATTCGTTAGGAAGCGTAATGAGAAAAACAAGATTGTGAGATATAAGGCTCATTTTGTGGTGCAAGGTTTTTCTCAACGTCATGGGATCGATTACGACTAGACATATTCTCCCGTAATGGATGTAATAACGTTCCTCTACCTTGTCAGTTTGGTAGTTTCTGAAAAATTGAATATGCAGCTTATGGATGTGGTTATGACATATCTCTATGGGGATCTAGATACAGAGATATACATGAAAGTCCCGGATGGACTTCGTTTGCCCAAATCAAGTAGGTCTAAACCACGGAACACGTTTTCTATCAGATTGAAACATTCACTTTACGGATTGAAACAATCCAGATGGATGTGGTATAACAAGATAAATGAATACTTGATCGGAAGGGGATACATAAACAATGAGTTATGCCCATGCATGTTCATTAAGAGAACAAGTTCCGAGTTTTCTATTGTTGCGGTTTATGTCGATGACATGAATTTGATTGGTACCCTAGAGGAGTTAAAGGAAACCACTGAGCACCTGAAGTCTGAATTTGAGATGAATGATCTTGGAAAAACACAGTTTTGCCTCGGATTGGAGATCGAGCACCGTGTCGATGGGATTATAATTCAACAATCAAGCTATATTCAAAAATTGTTAAGGCGCTTTAATGAGGATAAAGCTAAGCCTTGTAGCACTCCCATGATCGTTTGGAGTCTGGATCCGAACAGTTCGTGAATGTGTATGGTTGAGATCCATAATTAGGCATATTCGAAGTACTTGTGGTTTGAAGTCAACCACAGATGAACCTACGTGCATTTACGAGGATAATGTCGCTTGCATTGAACAAATGAAGCTAAGTTACATCAAAGGAGACAATACTAAGCATATATCGCCGAAGTTCTTCTATAATCAGCAGCAACAAATCTCCTGAAGATTGAAGTAAAAGATGTTTGATCTGATGACAATGTGGCAGATCTTTTCACGAAAGCTTTATCGAAAACAACTTTCGAGAAACATGTACGTAGTATCGAACTACGTAAATTGTCTGATCTCCCTTGATTGTTGGTATAGGGGGAGACGTTGGCATTAGTGGGAGATTTGATGCGCAACAAAGATTTTCTCGAAACGTTTACTTCATTTTCAAGGAAATAACGCGTTGTACTCTTTTTCCTTCGACCAAGGTTATTTTTTCCCACTGGTTTTTGTTACTTGGCAAGGTTTTAACGAGGCAACATGGCATGCATCATCGACGTAACGTAACGTCGCGTTTGGACATTACAAGGGGGAGTGGTGCAGTTAAACTAGGATTGTGTGACTAGTCTAAACGGGGAAGGATATCTTCTTTGTTATGGAGCAAGATTTAGATTCCTTATTGGCATAGGTTTCCTATCTTGTTTCAAATTGGGATACTATGTAATTGCTACCTCTATATATAGAGGCTCATATCAATGAATAATACAACTTTCTGTTTTTCTCCCTACTCTTGTTTTTTGCTTTATTTACGTTACTTTCAACAAAAATCAGTTTACTGAAAGAATTCATGATTTCTTGGCAGAGTTTGGGGGCCTTTTTGATTTATAGTTTGGCGGTAATTCTCTTGGAGGTGTCATTCCTCCGTCAATTGGTGCACTGCAGAGCCTGGTCAATCATTTGAATCTTAGGGGTAATGGATTGACAGGGTCAACTTCCTTTAGAGTTGGGAAAGTTGTCTTTGCTTCAGAGGCTGGATATATCTTGGAACAATCTAACAGGAGGATTAGAGCCAGTGGGTGAACCCCCTTCTTTAATCGAGGTCAATATTTCATATAATCGTTTCAATGGTCCAATTCCTGGTAGCTTGATGAAGTTGCTGAACTATTATCCATCTTCCTTGGTAATCCAGGTCTTAGTGTTTCTTGTCAGTCAGGGAGTTTTTACCTTGCAATGTGACTATCAGTATCAGTCATTGTGATCATGTTAATAGTCGTGGAAATGGCTTGAGTAGAGTAAAGATAGCAATGGTTGTTCTCGGAGCATATTGGTTTGTATTTTGTTGGTTTTCATGATTTTGAGGTGTCCAAGACCTATCAAAGGAGTTGAAATATTTGCAAACGAGGGCGCTCCGCCCTTATTGAGTAAATTTATGGAGGCCACAGAACAACTGAAAAAGGACTTGACAACTGCCATCTTTTTTCTTGACAAGCAAAATGAGGCTTGAAAAAGGACTGCGACTGGGTTGTATAATTCCTGCTGCTAGCATTTCCCCAACCACCTTTTCAATTTCATCTTTTTGAACATCAGGGTAGCGATAAGGTAGAATGTTGATAGGGTTGGTACCTTCCTTGAAAGAAATGGCATGATCATAGTGTCGTTGGGGAAGAAACCCTTGAGGCAGACTCATGATGTTAGAGAACTGCGTCAGTACTATAGCGATGCTAGGGAAGAGGGGTTCCTTGTTCTTACCGTGCCCTTGGTCCTCCATGGACATAGACCCAAACTCCAGTAGGACCCCATGCCCTTCATGGCGGATGGCGCGAACCAATGCTTTGAGGGACACTTGTGTGCGACACAGGCTCGGGTCTCCTCGAAGAGTGACCAGAGTCCTTCCCACGGTGAACTTCATCACTAAGGCCTTCTAGTTGATATGTGTAACCCCTAATTTTTCCAGTCATTGCATCCTGAGAATCACGTCAGCCCCTCCTAGCGCCAGAGGAAGAATATCCTCAACCACTTCAATTTCTGGAAGGGAGAGCGCCACTGATTACACCCAAACAATACACGCGGTCAATTGCAGTAAAGATTGGGGTGTCGATCCCACGAGGAAAAACGATTTACAAAACAAGGCCAAGGAAGGTCAAGGAAGAAAAAAAAAACTACGCGAAACTAAATGTAAGAAATTCTAGCAATTTTAAAATGTGAAATTGAATTTAGTTTAATAAAAATCAAGTTTGGAGAAATCACAAGGTTCCAAGAATCCCTCCTAGATTTCACGTGCCAACTAGTATTGATTCGCTATGATGACTCAATTATGTGTTTCACATCCCAAACAATATAATCGGAAAAATAGTCATTAATGCATTAATATATCCTAATGTAAATGGATTTTAGATTTCACTTTTTGTAGAAAGCACAAAGGTTGGTCATATGTGATATCCTAAATTTACGATATATCCAGAGACAATAACGTAATAAAAGACGATCACATATAACTAACCTACCGGAATCAATTTATCCTTAAAAAATCCAAGAGCATGACTAAACTTATATGGAGAACAAAAAGACAATTACCGGAATAATAATAATCTACGAAGAAATTGATGAAATCTTTGTCACTAAAATAACATAAATTCCTATATTAAATAAAAGTGAAAATCATAAATACCATTATTCATCGTGAAAGCATAAAACGAATCAAATATTAATTAAGTGCGTTACATCTCGGAGTTTGTCTCTTCAATTTGCGTGGAGTTTAGTGACACATGGCGAAGGTGAGGACAACAACAGCGGCGCGGAGCTTCATCGGCATGGTGGCGCGTGTGGATCAGCGATGCTCACCTTGCTGGACGACGTCTTCGCTGCTGCTGCATCCCCTGCTGCGTCGTCGCTGCTGCTGCATTCTGGACAGCCCTGCTGCGTTGTCGTTGCCGCTGTGTGTCCACTGCTGCCGCGTGTCCGCTGCTGCTGCGTTCTTCTTTGTTGTGCTAGACAGCACTTTCTCCTCTGCTGTCCTCGGCTGTTGCTGCTGCTGCTGCGTTTTTGTTCCAGCCCCCCAAAACTCCCCTCTTCCTGCCGTATTTCTTCTTGTTAAGAAGAAAACAAAGTCCTCCTCCTATTGGTTCTCCAATTTAGAAATCAAATCTCAATTGTACAAAAAGGGCAGCTGTATTTGTGTTAAAAAGAAACCAAACTCCTCATTGGTCCCGCAATTGGAAAGCAAAACAACTTTTTAAACAAAAGGCTATCATCTCTCTTACTATTGCTATTATGGTTAAAAGAAAACCCTTATTGGGCCCAATTGGAAATCCAATGCCCAATACAAATGGAAACGATTATGAAGAAATTGTTTGAGAGTATTGATGACACCCAAATCATTTCCTGTAATCAATATGTCATCAGCATAAATCAAAAGGCAGTGAATGATTTTCCTCTATTACGTGTGAAGAGGGAGTAATCAGTTTTAGATTGAACGAAACCAGCAGCTTGTATGACATCAAATAACTTAGCAAATCATTGATGAGAAGCTTGTTTTAGGCCATATAGGGACTTGATGAGGCGACATACCAGATTCTCCCTGGCACCGTAGACTGGGAGGTGGGAGCATATAAATTTCTTCATGAAGATCACCATGAAGAAAGGCATTATGAACGTCGAGCTGATGAAGAGACCAATATTGAGCTACATCAATGGCAAGGAGACATTGAACTGTGATAAGCTTGGCAGTGGGAAAGAAGGTGTCATGGTAATCAATGCCCTCAGTTTGGGTGTACCCTTTAACAACCAAGCGAGCTTTACACCGCTCGATTGAACCATCAGAGCGATATTTAATTTTGTAAACCCACCGACAACCAATTGATTCCTTACCAAGAGGAAAAGAAATAAGAGTCCAAGTGTGATTTAGTTCCAACACTTGAAGTTCGGAGAGCATAGCATGTTGTCAATTTGGATCCGAGGCAACATCCTCATAAGTTCAAGGCTCCACATGACGGCTGATGTGATAAATGAAAGCTAGATGGGATGGTGAGTATCGATGGTAAGAAATAAAATTGGATAAGAGATAGAGAGTATCTGATGAAGGAATTGGAGATGAAGACTCTGATTGGATGGATATCATGGTGGCAACGTGATGACATAATCATGGAGGTGACTAGGCAAATTTCTGGTATGGTCTGATCGGCGAGGAGGTGGTGCGGTTGGTGGAGAGACATGAACGAGAGATGTAGGAAGCACTAGTCTGGAACTTTCAGATGAAGAGGAAGGGTTACTTGGTGAGGGAAGGGTGTGGTCAATAAGAAAGGGGAGTTCTGTGTTAGTGGGTAGAGGAGTAGATGGAGTAGGGGAAGGGGACAACCCTGGTTTGTTGGGATAACATGCTCGATAAGGCATGAGTTCTAGTTTCATAAGTATTTCATCATAGGGACGCCCACAAATTTGATCAATTACTCTTCGCGCTTTGTGAGCAGACATACATATATGTTGACCTAAAACATATACTTCTACCTCAGGTACCCTCTCTATCATAAGGTTCACCTCCCACCAATCGATTTCGATTGTTAAGACGATGTAGAAGGACCACTACTGCAAGCAATACTACACCTTTGGTCGTGAAAGATCGATTGCTTGTTGAACGCTGCGAATCACGTGAAAAGAGGATACTTACTATTTGTGGGTCAAAGAGTTTCATAAAACGTTCTTGGTCGAAAAAAATGTGAATGAAAGATACCACTGAATCCAATTTGGTCCACGAATCTAAGAAATAGTGAGAATTCTTGATCTCTCTCAATACCTCCCTAAACTCAAAAATCCAGGATTTATATAGACGACGTTTTGCCCTGTCTTGCCTCATATTGATTCCTCCTTAGGATTTCTTTAAAATTTGACTTTATATTTATATATGTATTTAATTACATATTGGAAATTTTTATTATTATCATGTAGAATTGACTTGGAAATTATTATTATATAGAATATATAACGATTTTTCTATAGAGTTAGGCTAGATACTTGACTTGGAAATTGGAAAATTTTTATTCGAGTAGGCTAGTTAGGTAAGGCATCATGGTGGGTTGGTGGCGGTAAGGTGCCCGAGGAAGGAAAATGATTGAACTGGGTATGCTCGGTTTTGAAAGGAAAAATATTTTCATGAAAAGCAACGTCACGACTAGTAAATATTTTTCGAGTGGACAAATCATAAAATTTGTAGGCCTTTTGGCCATGCGGATAGACAAGAAAAACTGATTACTTATCACGTGGATCAAATTTGTTAGAAGTGTAGATATGTTTGACATATGCAAAACACCCAATAACTATAGGATGGTGTTGCATTATACAATTTCTCAAATGGGGTTTTGTGAGAAAGAAGTAGGGTGGGAAACCTGTTGATCAAATGAACTGTTGTGAGTATGCATTCTCCCCAGAGATGAAAAAGGAGGTTAGCTTGAAAGCTTAAGGCCCGTGCAATTTCAAAGATATGACGATGCTTACGTTCGACAACACCATTTTTTTGTTGTGTGGCGACACAAGTATATTGATATAAAGTTCCATGATCTTTGAAGAAATCCCTTAATGAAAAAAAATTCTCCCCCATTATCCACACGAATAGCTTGTATGGTGGTATTGAATTGGGTTTTAACCATGGAAATTTTTTTTTGAGTAGTCCTTGTGTTTCATTTTTGTGATGCATAAGAAATACTCAAGTAAATCGAGAGAAATCATCTACAATTGTTTGGAAAAACCGAGCCTAAGAGATAGAAGGAGTTATGTGAGGCCCCCAAATATCACAATGAATAAGAGGAAAAGGTTTCATGAAATAGAACTTTTGCTAAACGGAAGGCGAGTCTGTTTTGCCAAATGATAGGCGCTGCAAACATTATTCAAAATACAGGAACAATTTAACAAAGTTTTGCCTAAAACATGTAAACGCGAAGAAGAAGGGTGACCTAAACGGCGATGCCATAAGTTTGCGAAAGCGGAAGCAAGGTGACAGGATAGTTTGTTGGTAGAAGATGCTTGGTTAGAAGCCAATGCCACTAAGTGATAAAGCCTATCACGTTGTTTACCCAAACCAATCGCCATCTTCGTTGCCAGTCTTGCAAGATACACCAAGAAGGAAAAAAAAATGTCACTGAATATTATAATCCCTTTGTGATGCGACTTACAGACATGAGATTGACTTTAAAGGTAGGAACACATAAAACATTTTTCAAAGAAATATGAGAATTAAGAAATAAAGTTCAAGTGGAACTAATGGGTGTTGTATCTTTGTTTGGCAACATTACTGGCTATATAGAGGGATTTTTAGCTTTGGCTCTAAGCAAGTGAAAAGTTGAGGTGATATGGTCTGTAGCGCCACTGTTAGGTTTGAGTTCACATGGTTCACAGTCCTGGTGTTTACTCCCCCTTTGTTGCGACTTTCCTTAGGCTTATTAGAACCATGCAAACGGTGCTCGGGTGGAAACCCGTGCAACTTGTAATAAGTATCATCAGTATGGTGGTCTCGGTTGCAGTATGTGCAATGCAAAGGCGTCTTACTGGCATTAGTAGATGCTTGGCCTTGAAGAATTGCCATGGCTGCAGACTCAATGGAAGAACGAGTACCTTGACGAACTGCCATGGCTGCAGATTCAATGGAATGGCGGAATTACCATTACAATGGTCCCCTTTGACCATTGTAATGTAATGGCTATTACAATGGTCAACTACATTCTTTTGTTTGGTGAAGAAAAAAATCATTGTAATGGTAATCTTCATTACAGATTTGGTTGTAATGGCCATTCCTACCTCCCCCTATGAATGGCCATTATCATTCTCATTGTAATGGTCAATGTTACTTAATGACCATTTTTACCCTCCTCACCGTCCCCCTGTAATCTCTTATTCCCTCTGTTCTCATGAAATCTACCCGCCACCACCACCTCACCCACTGTCACAAAAAACCACCACCACCTCACCCACTGTCACAAAAACCACCACCACGAAAAACCTCCTCACCCGCCACCACCACCTCACCCACCCTTTTCCCTGTGAAGAAATCCACCCACCACCATGTGAAAAAATTTACCCACTTGTGAAGAAATCCACCACCTCCTCACCCTTTCAAGAAATCCACCCACCACTGCCACCTCACTCACTCTTCACCACCTCACCCACCCTCCTTGTGAAGAAATCCACCACTTACCATGTCACAAAAAAAAGGGGGAAGAGTTGACTTATAAAGAGAGATAGTGAAGATGGTTTGGGGTTTTCGATTTTTAAGTTAGGGTATTTTTGGAAATAAGTTTTACATTATCACCTTATCATTTTAAAAGCAGAAATTCTAAATGGCGAGGAAACCAGTAAGGAAAACAGTGAGGGAGGGGGGTGTGACCACTCATCCCCCTCGAGATGCGCATCCTCCCCTCCCTCGCTAGTTTCCTCGACAGTTAGACATACTCTTTTAAAAGTATACCAAACATACATATTCCTATTACTATACCATTATCATTACCATTCCTATTACATTACCATTATCATTACCATTCCTATTACTATACCATTCTCATTCTCATTCCCATTCCCATTCCCATTCCATCGAGTAACCAAACGAGCCCTTATGGCATGTTTGGTTACCCCTTTGACCATTGTAATGTAATGGCTATTACAATGGTCAATTGCATTCATTTGTTTGGTGGCACAAAAAAACATCGTAATCGTCATTTCCATTACCAATTTGGTTGTAATGGCCATTCCTTCCTCCCACCCTATGAATGACCATTACATTGGTCATTGTAATGATCAACAAAGCAAAATGACTTCACTTGCCCTCAAAATGACTTCATTTAGACATTTACTGTTGTGTTGAAGTTTTGATGTTTTGTAGTGAGGGCACATTCGTAAAGACACATTCCAACTCCCATTACATTCATAGGTAAACCAAACACATCTATTACATTCCCATTACCACTTTCATTACATTTCCATTACCACTCCCATTACAATGTGGAACCAAACAGGGCTAGTGTTTTATTGAATCCTTCTTGTTCTCCTCCTCGTGTTCTATTTTCTTCTGTTTTGTTTTGGCTATAAATCAGGAAGGAGAAGCTCTACTTGCTGTTGCCAAAAATCTAACACTAGCCCACTCTGTCAAACTCAGCTGGAACTCATCCCACTCCACCCCATGTCACTGGGAAGGTATTGAGTGCAACAACATTGTAACCACAATGTTGTTGTTGTGACTCTTCCCAGTCTGGGAATTTTTTGTGAGTTGGGGTTAGAGCTCACAAGTTTGAGATTCCTTGACACGCTTGATTTGAGTAACAACAGTTTTTCTGGTTCCATCTCTCCAAAATTCTTCGCAAATTTTACTCAACTCAGGGTGTGTTTGGTTGCATGGAATCCTAAGATGGGAATTGGAATCTCATTCCATGGCATCCCATGTCATGGCATCTCATGCCATGGACTTCGCCAACTTTGTTGTTTGGTTGTCCATGAGAATTGGATTTCAATTCCTATTGTTAGTATTTGGTTGCCAAAAACTAATCATGGGAATTTTTTTTTAATGGAGATCCCATAATTCCTCCAACCAATTATACTTTGTAGAATTTGAAGTTTTGAACCACTTCGAAAACTCCCCTTTTAGCAATTTCGTTACCGAATTCAAGGAAAACTCTCAACTCAACCGTTCAAGTATTTTATGTCCTTTGTGTCTCAAAATTTACACAGATGCTCCTTCACGTTTAGTTAATTTGCTTTGTAGTTTCACTATCTTTTAAGCTAAATTAGTATTTTATGTGAATATATAACTAGGGTGAAAGCACACAGAATGGTTTATCACAAGTTCTGCAACCTGAATCGAAACAATATCTTGTTACCAGAACTTCTAAAGTCAATATCACTGCAGTATGCCTTAAATTCATTGATTCATTAAACACACATCATTCAAATAGCAACTATTTGTATCACAACACTTGCAATCCCGCAGAAAAGCCGGAGTATGATTTTCCATACACTTAGGTCGACAATGTTCACAACCAACGGAACAAAGAAAAACACAAAATGCAGCATTATGCATAGCACATTCATATTTCTAGATGGACTAAACTTAACCTGCGTAGGGTTCAAAAACATAGTTGGGCAACTGAAATTAAATAAGTCTATTTGTAACCTAATGCAATTTTCCAATGGAGTCTCAAAAAATATCAGTAGACAAGCATGGTATGATTTCAAATACATATTCATCAACTATATACCAATGGTTACCTAGAATCCAACTCAGAACAACCAGAACCACCTCTTTCCTTTGGAGGGCAAGGAACTATCTGATTATGATTTGTTTTCCATTAAATCTGATTATGATTTGCTTTCCATTAAACCAAAGCTTTTGACTGATCTCTACATTCATTTAAAAAACAAGTTTTGGGACAAGATCACCATCACCACCATGAATATAGTTAGCTCCTCTGCAAGAATAGTTGAACACCACTTTCTCACCACCCCCTAAAAGATTTCTCTCTCGAATCTCCTAGTAGCAACTAAGACAGAGTTCATATGAGCAGTTATGGCAGCTTCTATTAAGATCAAATATTGGCGTTGCACAGTTACTACTACAACAAAGTCAGAATATGTTAATCACTATAAGGAATTAGAATAGAGCACAAAAATTACTACAAACAAAGAAGAAAAGATTACCAGCAAACACGTTCATTAGTGTAATGGATGCTTTTGTTAACTCTATTTCACTTAAAAAACGCATGTGCAAATTAAGTTGTTCCATATTAAAATTTGAAAATTACAAGAAAAACTGAAAAGAAGAAAACGAGAAAGAAAAATACAACCACAATGTCTATGATTAAGATGGCGAATTGAAACAACGACATTTTCAAATTTTTTAAACATGAAATGGTTACTCCAAAAAAAGTTCATAGAAAATCTCAGTCATTTTAGGTAAGTAAATGCAACATGGAACCGGCCTTGAAATTTCCTTTGGAGTACAAGCATGTGTTACAGTTACAGAATCCATGATAGAATCTGCAAGCATCTGCAAATTTTGGAGCTAATGGTAAGATTTCTCATTAGATGTCAGATTTACCAAGGTAGGAGATGACATGCAAATCTACTTGACAAGGTTACCTACCTATCTCACCCTAGGGTGGGTGGGCATCAACTGGGGCAGAAGATCAGAAGCAGAAGCCCCCAATTGAATGGAATTCAATGCAACTCACTTCTGAGAAAGAAAAATCTATAGAGCAGAGCCTTGTCAACAATAAATTATAAAAATTGATACGAAAGAGGTTGTGTATTGTTAAATTGGCAACTAAAGATAGCACAATTTAATTGGTCGCGTATTAACAATTTAGGCTCAGTTTCATTAAGCAAGCCCAGGGATCATGCTTTCTATGAATACAGCAAAATAAAAATAAAAATTTGACTTCTTACTAGCAATAAAAAATAAATATAGATATGAAAAGAAAAGTTGCTTACTGCTGCCAATTCTATGTTTGAATAAACATTCCAACTTGTAGAATTCATTTTTTTTAGGGAAGGAAACAACAACATTTTCAAAAAAACATACTTGTCAATACAAAATACAGTTTGCATCGCCAATTTCTTCAAGCAACTAAACTCAATCTACTCTTCATTGCTCCAGCCAATCCAACTAACTTAACCAGTTTTACCAACATCCAGAGTTGCTAAGAAATCTCATTTATTAATGACTCATGTATGCTAATGGTAAGATCTTCCATTCAAGAATATAAGAGAAGAAGAAACACCAATAGTAGTAACCAATAGAGAGAATGAGCAGTCAGCCAGAGAATGGAGAACAAACAAATACCACCATAATGGAAGAGATGGGAGCGATTTCTGCTCAAGCAACACAAAGTAATTAGTAAATGTTTGTACCACCTAGAGATATTGTGCTTGTATTATTTCCCTATTTCTTCCCAACAAAGCTTTGCATGCACTTCTCCAAACCTTTCACGGCTGCAAGTCACACAGTTACACCCATTGACCAGTGTAAGTGTTACATGCATCCTTAAGTATCAAATTAGTTTATTCTTCAAACACAACTATAGATTTTATGACAACAAATGGGCAGCTGAGGTGGATGAGTGTATTTTTGAATTTTTTTTGCAAGTAACAAAGAAAAAAGCAGGCAAGTGGATCTCCATACCTGAATCTGACATGACAAAACTCCCTAGCCCCATCAGGCAATTGTCTAACGGTAATGTATACTTCAGGTTCATCTTGCTCAACCCACTCCATCTCCCGATCACTTGCATTGCTAATGGAAACTGAAGCTTCATAAAACCTAACCAAATCAACATCAAACAATAGAAATCAACATACAGATCACCTAAAACCCCAAAGATATAGTAGAGCCAAATATGCTGATAAATTTTTTTTCTATAAGATTAGAAAGTATGAAGTGGAAAGTATGAAGTGGATATGGGATGCAAGGTGGTGTTCGTCTTATTTTCAGCACTACAACACACTTTGATTAATACACAAGTCAAATTGGTTTGGTTGAAAAACATGCGAGGATTGGAATCAAATTGGTGGAGCATCAGTTCACATAAGAGCTATTTTGAGTCAACAAACTGGTTCAATCAAGAGGGTAAGGGATCTCATTCACTAGTCACCCCATAATCCATAATATTTACATGTCTTGCATCGTTTATTTCACAGTAGGCAAATTATACACAACAACAACATACAGTGATTCAAACCTGAGTGAGTTAGAGTCACCAACACCATTGATACAAGTTGGGTTGCTTGAAAAACAAAAAATTCATTGACCATTAAATTCAACAAGGTACATTCACGTAGTACTGATTATTAAGACAAATTATATGCAACACACAGTACACTACATATTATGCAGTTAAGCCACCTATTTAGAAGATGAACTTAAATGACAATCATCCCTTCTTTCCCTCCCCCCTCCTACGGTCTTAAAATAAATGAATCAGCTTGCCTCTTATAAGCACTTACAAGTGGCAAAGCGACACATTTTTTACATGTAATCACTTGTTACCAATCGTACATGTCAGGCTAGACTAAATCTCTCTATTTGAGCAAACAACCATTCAATTTCATGTGAAAAAAATCAACCCAAAGTGATACTAAGCAATTACAAGACTAAGCAATTGTAATACCAGTCACTGCAAACCACAACACCCAAAGTGAAGACTCAAAACATTTACGTTGGTCCTATTCAACCGATTCCATTACTCATTAGTCATGCCCCTGAAATAAATCAGAAATAGTTTGTACAGTTTGATGATAGATTATGAATTTGTACAGTTTGTAACATTAGCCCTTAACAACAACATTTTGGTTACTCGATAGAAAGCAAACGACCAATTAACCCAAAAAACTTACAACCAAAATAAATAAATCATTACAACATTTTTTAAAGTTATACTCTCTTAACTATACAAAACCCACACAGAGAATCACCAAAAACACATTATGCTACTATGCAAAAGCCTGAATTTTGTCTAACAAATACATTTAATCCCAAAGAAACCAGAACATATTATATACATTAAGGGAGTAGAATGAATTCACCATGATTTTTTATCACAATAATACTACAATACTTAACAAAATAATAAAGGGAAACACCAAAAGGAGCATTTGAACAACATACCTCTGGTTGAGGCAACAATGTCACTTGTGTGTAGGCCTCATCATTCTCTCTGCTAACCTAACACCCAAAATTATAATAAACAAATAAGTAAGATATGAAATAAGGAAACAAGTAATATCAAAATCAAGCTAGAAAATGAGATCCCAAGACTTACCCATAGTTGGACATTGATGACCTTGCAGAAGATTCAGTTCAGTAAAAATTTTGTTATCCAAAGAGACCAAACATAATCTGCAAAAGAGAAGTATTGAATGTTTTGCATCATGAAATAGCAATGAGTAGTGAAAGAACATGAAATGGGAAGAAGATGAAGAAGCACCTGAGATGAGGAAGAGGGGGTTGTGGAACTCTCTTACAATAACTGTAGACTGTAGTGGAGAAATCCCCCATGAGAACCTTAGTAGCCTACAAAAGTTATTTCATTTCTCTGTTTTTGGTAATTTTCTTTTCTTTCAGGGGAGATACATAGTGAGTTGTTTCAAATGCCCAATTTGCACCTTAGTTACACTAACTTAACGGGTTCAATCCCTTTTGATGTGGGTAATGCAACAAAATTTCAGTCTTTATGGCTGGGCTCGAATCAGTTGACTGGAACTATTCCTCCATCAATTGGGAATTGCACCCAGTTGCAGAAGTTGTCTTTAGATGATAACAATTTGGTTGGGGGTTTGCCGGAGAGCTTGAACAATCTTGAGTTCCTCACTGAGTTATATGCGGATGAGAATATGTTGGGTGTGGAAATATCCCTTTTGGTATTCAGAATTGCAAAATTTTGAAGGTGTTGGTTCTGTCTTATAACCAATTCGAGGGGGAGATACCGGTCAGTGTGGGAGTGGCTTGACAATCTTTGCAGCGGTGCGCAATGAGTTATCAGGTCAGATTCCACCGTCAGTTGGCTTATTAACCAATCTTTCGCTTCTTTATTTGAATGAAAATCATTTGTCTGGTAAAATTCCAGCCCAAATTGGGAAATGTAGGTCATTGACAGAATTATTGCTCAATGATAACTACCTTGAGGGAGAAGTTCCTCATGATTTGGAGATGTTGAATAATTTGGAGACACTTCGTTGTTTAACAATTTTTTAAATGGAGAGTTTCCTTCAGGAATTTGGAAGATTCCATCTCTTGTGACTCTTCTTGTTTATAACAATAGTTTTTTTGGGGTACTACCTTTAGAGATGGTGGATCTTCGACAGTTGCGAAACATTTCTTTGTTTCATAACCATTTTTCTGGTGAAATCCCGCCAAATCTGTGCTTTTGGAAAAAATTGGAGGTCTTGAATTTGGGAGTGAACCAACTTCAGGGTAGCATTCCTTCAGATATAGGAAGGTGTTCGAGTTTGAAAAGGCTGATTCTAAAAAACAATAACCTCACTGGCCCCCTTCCAGAGTTCACGAAAAACCCTAGCTTAAACTTTATTGACATTAGTGGAAATGGTGTAAATGGAACGATTTCTTCTGGTATAGGAAAGTGTATGAATCTTACATCAGTTAACTTGTCTATGAATATACTTAGTGGTTCCATATCCCTAGAACTTGGAGATCTTGCTGAATTGCATCTTGCTGAATTTATCTCGTAACCATTTGCAAGGATCGTTCCCTCCACGAATCTCAGACTGTAAGAAATTATATTCACTGGATCTCGGTTTCAATTCTTTGAACGGTTCAATTCCTTCAAGTTTACGGAGCTTAACACAGTTATCGGCATTGATATTGATGGAAAATCAGTTTACTGGGGGGATTCCTGATTTCTTGGCAGAGTTTGGGGGCCTTTTTTAATTACAGCTTGGTGGTAATTCCCTTGGAGGTGTCATTCCTCCGTCAATTGGTTCACTGCAGAGCCTGGTCTATCATTTGAATCTCAGTGGTAATGGATTGACAGGTCGTGTTCCTTTGGAGTTGGCAAAGTTGTCTTTGCTTCAGAGGCTGGATATATCTTGGAACAACCTAACAGGAGGATTAGAGCCAGTTGGTGAACTCCTTTCTTTAATCGAGGTCAATATTTCATATAATCGTTTCAACGGTCCAATTCCTGGTAGCTTGATGAAGTTGCTGAACTCTTATCCATCTTCCTTTATGGGCAATCCAGGTCTTTGTGTTTCTTGTCAGTCAGGGATTGTTGGACCTTGCAATGTGACTATCAGTATCAGTCGTTGTGATCATGTTAATAGTCGTGGAAATGGCTTGAGGAGAGTAAAGATAGCAATGATTGTTCTTGGAGCATCACTGGTTTGCATTTTGGTTCTTGTTTTGTTGGTTTTCATGATTTTGAGAACAGAACCTACCCAAGGTGTTGAAATATTTGCAAATGAGGGTGCACCTTTCTTACTGAATAAAGTTATGGAGGCCACAGAACATCTGAATGAAAGATTTGTTACTGGGAGGGGAGCTCATGGAACAGTGTCCAAGGCATCGTTGGGCCCGGATAAGCTGTATGCAGTAAAGAAGTTAGTATTTGCTGGTCATAAGCAAGTGACTGCAAGCATGGTTCGAGAAATACAGACTATTGGACAAGTCAGACATAGAAATTTGGTGAAGTTGGAGGAGTTTTGGTTAAGAAAGGACAAAGGGTTAATCATGTATAATTATATGGAGAATGGCAGCCTTCATGACGTTTTACACGCGATCAGTCCTGCCCCAAATCCGAAGTGGGGCGTCCGTTATAAGATAGCCGTGGGTACTGCAGAAGGGTTGGCATATCTTCACTATGATTGTGATCCGCCCATCGTGCACAGAGACATTAAACCAAAGAACATACTCTTGGACACAAATATGGAGCCGCATATATCAGATTTTGGCATTGCTAGGCTCATGGATCACACCCCTGCCTCAGCTCACTCCACCTCGATCATGGGTACCATTGGATATATGGCACCAGGTACGACTTATTGTTTTGCTAACCTGCATTTTCTTATCCGAAACTTGTGTATACTCTATGGTCTTTGATTTGATTTGGATTTAATGCCGTTTTAATGAAAACTTACATTTTGAATTGATGTTTCAGAAACCGCATATGCAACAATGAAGAGCAGAGTATCAGATTTGTACGGCTATGGGGTAGTGTTACTTCAATTGATAACACGAAAGCAGGCTCTGGATCCATCATTTCTGGAGGACATGGACATCGTGAAGTGGATGCGTTCTGTTTGGAGCAGCAGTGAGTCCATTGATGACATTCTCGATCGTAGCCTTGTACAAGAACTCATAGACCCAACAGTTGTGGATGAAATGACCCGCATGCTTACAGTGGCTCTGCGATGTACAGTCAATGATCCGAGTCAAAGGCCCACCATGAGAGATGTGGTGAAGCAGCTAACGGATGCCAGGGTACAGGTTAGGATCAGGCATAAGCAGTGCCTGTAGTTTATAACTTAGTACAGTTTACGAGTGATCTGTTGTAGATTGTGTAGTTCCAGTTGATATTGTTGTTGCAGCCATATAATATTGGTACAAGTTTAATGAATTTTCAACTCTTTAAACTCATCTTTGTGGTGTTTCTTCTGTCCAGTGGTTTAACCTTAAAATAGATTGCCATTCTCGTGCTCCTTGACTGAGGCATGCACATATGCAGTGGCCTTGACATATCTGTAGCCAATCTTCATCGTCTATAAGTTATTGTAAATATTAAAATTGATAAAGAATGATCTTGTTTCGTGTTTCAGGTTAGGTTTTCTCTGCACATACAGAACTTTCCATGTGAATCATCATCCAAAGTGTGCTTCAGCACCTGACACGCCTTCAATATTTCTCTACTCATAAGACATTTTCAAGATGGTGCATTTTCAAAGGTTTTGTACTTCTTAGTTTGACGTCATTCTACGCATATTAGCTCGTGTTATAAGTTTGCTTTAGTTGTATGATATAGATTTCATGACTTCAACTTGACTTTATAAATTATTGTGCGTCTATATAATGTAATATTTGTATTTTATTTTTAGGTTGAGGCCAATAACTCATGGCACAGTTTAGTTATCCGTCGCTGTCGGCAGAACTCATATATATGCATTATTTGATTTTGTTATGTTAAACGTTAAACTACTTTCAGATTTGCATTAGCATCTGCATTGACTTGGGACTTGGAACTTGGGAGTAGTAGGTTTTTTGAAATAAACAACTGGGTAGGTCTTTTCTTGATTTAGATGCCATATACGGATATATTAATAGTTAATATAACTTAAAAATGCACTTACCTCGCACTTGCCTCTTTGAGATTATTATTATTATTTAGTTGAACTTTGAATAAATTGGTATAAAATGTAGCGAAAGCTTGTAGAGAAGTGCTAAAGGTGTGATGGCTCAGTGGTTGAGCGGTGACGGATGGTATCACTAGCTCACAGGGTCGAACTCAGCCGGTGGCATTTGGGGTGGGAGGGGATAAGGGATTTAAAAAAAAAAAAAAAAAGCTTGTAGAGAAGTCTTTTAGCAGTTATTTTTTAGAGTTATAGTTGGTCAAATAAGGATGGCATTGACTTTAACGATCACTTATTGAACTCATTTTTCAGTATTAAGATGTAAAGTAACTGATGGTGAGCATGTAGAATATGTCAAACAAGGAACTCTAGAGACAATCTATTGATGAAGATTTAACATATACATAAATATCGAAACAGGGGAATGTTTTCTTATTTTTCCTTCTCTATTTTGATCCTCCTATTGACCATCACCCTGTCTCTGTCTGTCTTGTTTTCGTTTTTTCTCTTCTCTTGAGTGTAGTTTGGGGTTGATTTAAGCAGTGGACTGAAGGAGGTAGGAAGTTGGCTGGAAGCTTCTGTACTGAATATCTTATAAGGATGACTTAAGTTGGTAGACTTTTGTTATGGTTTACTAGTTCAACTTGACATTTAGTAGAGTGAACAGTGACATTTCCTTTCATGATTATATACGTTTTAGTCCTCTTCATGCTCAATCCATCTTCATAATCAAAACATAGAAAAAAAAATGGTGAACCATACTCTCTTCATCGTCTCTCTTTTATGCTTAATTTCCATTAGGTTCTATCCTAGCTTTTGCATGGCTAACAATAGTAGTAGTGACAAGCTTGCGGCTTCTTTTGATGTTGGTGTCATTCTTGATTTGAACTCACCCATTGGAAGGTTGGGGTGGAGTTGCATTTCCATGGCCATCTCAGATTTCTATGACACCCATCCCAGTTACAGGACTAAGTTGGCTCTTCAAGTAAGGGATTCACAAGGGGATAACGTCAAGGCAGCTTTTGCAGGTATTTATTTATATTCTTTGTTTTGTTTTCTAAGATTTCCCATTCCAGAACCTGAAGTAATTTTGAATTTGAAGATAGTCATGCTAAATAGTTATTTTATAACAAACGTTGAATATTGGGATGAAAAACTTAATTTACCTAATAACTTATTTACTATTTGATCTGCCAAACATAACTTTTAGGACACTCACAGCTCAACATCAAAGAAGCAAATACCTTACAACCTTACCAAGCTGATCCCGTTGAACATAAAAAATATCAAGACTATAACCTCTAAAGCAAGAATAAATGGTACATCAACAGCATATCTTCATCACTGTCATGAACACTCAACTGCAGCTGCATGTGGTATCTATCCAAGAAAATTCTGCTTTTCTGCTCTTTTCAAACAGTCTGGAAATGGCATGGGGCAAGGGGTCTTATAACTTCTTCCCAACATTTGACCAGTTAGCAATTCCACGATTCTAATCACTTGGTAGAACAACCATTTGTGTTATTGCCCATGCGGAAGAAGACTCCATATTCCTTTGGACCAACGGCGATGAAGAACACGGTTAATAGACTCCTCTTATGCATAAGAAACAATAATTAGGAAAAATAACTCATTTGTTTCCTTGACCATTGGTATTATTTTCTTTTGAATTTTCCACTGATCTTGGAAATGTGTGACCGTGTGAGTGGGTAAGTATTATCACCATAGTTTTAGTACACCATTATTTATTGTGTCAAAGTTCTTGTGGATTTAAGAACTTACTGTTTGTTAGGATACACATCTCCTCTGTTTGGTTATCTAATTTTAATCATATGCTATAATAAGAATTAGGGATGTCTTACACTGTGATATAGTCTTTTTATGCTGTATCTGATTGCTTGAAATTTCTTATATTCTTATTGTTTCATAACATGCAGCTCTAGACCTACTAGAAAATGTACACGTACAAGCTATAATCGGCCCTCAAAAATCGAGAGAAACTGATTTTGTGATAGAACTTGGAGATAAAGCACAAGTACCAATCATGTCTTTCTCCGCCACAAGTCCTTCTCTTTCATTCCGTACTCCATACTTCATCCGGGCAGCCCTGAATGACTCTTCACAGGTGAATGCCATAACTGCAATAGTTCGAGCTTTCAACTGGAGGGAATTTGTTCTTATCTACGAAGATTCTGACTATGGGAGTGGGCTTGTACCATATTTGATTGACTCATGTGATGAAATAGAGGCTCAGATTTCCTATAGAAGTGTTGTATCTCTTTCAGCCACAGATGATCAAATCCTTGAAGAGCTCTATAAGTTGATGGCAATGCCTTCTAGGACTTTTGTGGTGCACATGACGAGTTCTATTGGAGCCCGATTTTTATCAAAAGCGAAACAAGTGGGAATGATGAGTGATGGGTATGTATGGATTATCACAGATGGATTTATGAATGTCTTAGGTTCCATGGATAGTTCTGTCATTGCATCAATGCAGGGAGTCTTAGGCGTAAAACCATTTACTAAAAAATCAACTGAGTTGAGTGCTTTCACGGTTAGATGGAGAAAGAAGTTTCGACAAGATTATCCCGATGTTGAAATAGCTGAGCTGAACATTTTTGGGCTATGGGCATATGATGCTGTTTGGGCACTGGCTTTGGCTGCAGAAGAAGTTGGTGTAATAAATTCTAGAGACAGAAATACTAGACCTGCAAATAATCTGACTATAGGGACATCTCTAAATGGAGCGAAGCTTCTTGACGCTCTCTTAAAAACTAGGTTCAAAGGATTAAGTGGCAACTTCCATTTTGTTGACGGACAATTGCAGTCATCGATGTTTGAGATACTCAATGTTATAGGGAAAGGGGAGAGGAACATTGGGTATTGGACACCTGAATGTGGAATTTTACGGGAATTGAATTTAACTTGTGATCATGCATACACAACTTCGATGACTAATTTCAGAAGCATCATTTGGCCTGGAGAATCTATGGTTGTGCCCAAAGGTTGGGTGGTTCCAAATACTGGTAAAAAATTAAGGATTGGAGTTCCTAAGAAAGGTGGATTTAATCAATTTGTGCGGGTGGATCATGATCCTTACACTAATAGAACAACTACTGGTGGGTACATCATAGAATTTTTCAATGCAGTCATGGACGCATTGCCATACCCCATAGCATATGAGTTTGTTCCATTTGAGAATGCAGATGGTTCCACTGCTGGGAGTTACAATGATTTGGTCTACCAAGTGTATCTTCAGGTGAGTTTTATTTCAGAGTGTGAAAGTTAATCTTGTTTTTTATACACTTAACGTCTTTTATGATCTCTTTAAATTTTATTTTTTTTATTTACTATTTTTTAAGTTTTTTGAAACAGAAATACGATGCTGTTGTTGGAGATACAACGATCACAGCCAATAGATCCTTATACGCAGACTTCACATTGCCTTATACAGAAGGAGGGGTGGCAATGATGGTACCAATTAAATTTGAGGATAGGAAGAGTGCATGGATATTCTTGAAGCCTCTCACAAAGGATCTCTGGCTGATTAGTGGAGCATTCTTCATTCTCACAGGCTTCGTGATTTGGGCTCTTGAGCATCGAATTAACGACGCTTTTCGGGGTCCACCTTCTCAACATATTGGAATGATCTTCTGGTTCCCATTTTCTACTCTTGTTTTTGCACACAGTCAGTAATCATCTCCCTTTTGGAACTCTCTCTATATATATATATGTCCTTATTAGTTGATAAACCTTTTGTTATGCAGAACATTTGTTACATCCGTATAAATATCAATTAGAATGTTGATCAAAATTTGTTTTTGCAGGAGAAAGAGTGGTAAGTAACATGACACGCTTCGTCGTGATCGTTTGGATTTTTGTGGTGCTGATTTTGAATTCGAGCTACACAGCGAGCTTGTCTTCAATGCTGACGGTGCAAAAGCTTCTGCCTGCTGTCACAAGCGTCCAAGAGCTTGTGAAGAATGGAGATTATGTTGGATTCCAACAAGGATCCTTCATCCAGGAGCTTCTCAAGTTGCATAAATTTGATGAGTCCAAGCTTAGGCCCTTCAACTCTTATGAGGAGTTAGACGAAGCTCTACAGAAGGGGAGTCAAGATGGTGGCATCTCAGCATTCTTCGATGTGATGTCATACGTTAAGCTCTTCGTTTCGAAAAACTGTGACAAGTACACCATAGTTGGCCCTACACACAAGACTGAAGGATTTGGATTTGTAAGTCTCTCTTCCTTCCATATAATAATCGTAACTAGTAATTCAAAATTAATTTGACAATTGACGTCTCGCTATTGACTAGTGCTTTGATTGTTCAAACATGCGACAAATGACAAATGCAACTGTGACGATATTCTAACAGTCCAAACGTTTTTACAGGTTTTCCCAAGAGGCTCTCCTTTGGTGCCTGACGTTTCTAGAGCGATCTTGAACGTAACAGAAGGAGGCAAGCTTATGGATATTGATCGAGCTTGGTTTGAGTTTGAGAACGCTTGTTCTGAACCCGGGAATAATGTTGTGTCCAGTAGCCTAAACTTTGCCAGCTTCCGCGGTCTCTTCATTATCACTGGAACTGTTTCAGGTTTCGCCTTACTTGTGTTCTTAATAGTCTTCTTTTACAAGCACAAGCATATTCTAACCATGTCCGACTCTGAGAACTCACTTCGAGTAAGATTAAAAACAATGTTCGGACAGTTTGATGAGAAAGACCCATCATCCTATCGTTACAAAAAGGGGGATATCAATAGAGGGCGATCAAATGAAGTGAGAGATTTTGAAGCTTCCCCAATCAGCATCAGTAGCATATCAACTTATAATGTTGGGAACCTTTCTCCGATGGAAGTGACTGTGTCGAGTGATCTTGAGGACCCACCATCAGATTTGCCTGCCGTAGAAGAGATGGTTGATGTGAGACTTTCAGATTGATTGATATATAATTTCTGATAGCTATATTCATCATTAACTATTTCTAAATTTTTTTGTATTGGATGCTCGGTTGATCTAACGTAAAACACAAGAAAAAGTAGCATTGTAAATAGCATCTGTGAAGAGCAAATTGTAAAGGAATTCAGGATTTTATTGACTTGAAGATGATTCTATAATTGGATTTTGTCATCATCGAGTTTATGACTTGCAAAAAGTGTGAATAGTGTTAATGTTGTATGGGGTGTACCGAGAGACCTCCTACATATTATCTCCTAATTGCAATATTGTCCCCAACTTAGACACGGTTTTTACAATTAGGGTTCAACTGCTCCCAAAAGGCCTTCTTGCTCATGAGCCAATCACTTGACGAGCCTCATTACTAGATGTGGGACTTAACTTGTTCAATTCAAGCCAACATCTCTCTAACCACCTGCAACTCCAAAACTATGTTTTGTCTGTAACCAGAGATGGTCTTACCGCCTCTGACTTTCTTTACAGTGCATATGGAAACTCTCAACTCATTTCAAATTAAAGTTTTCAATCATATTTTATTTTAGTCTACGTAATTAGCAGGAACTATTCTGGCACCATCCCAAGCTAAATTGTTGTTTCCATAGCATTACCATGGGAAAAAAGAAATTAAACAAACAAATCAAACTACTCATAAATCGTAATGTGATCGCTGAAATATAATATGAGGGACATTTTCCCTTGGCCTCCTTGGTGTTGTTTTTCTTCCATAAAAATCCTTAATGCATCTTTTAGTTCTGCTTGACAAATCCATCACCATGCTTTTGGACTTCCTTGCTGCCTGAGCATTATTCTTACCATGCTCCTACAATATTGAGAAATATATCTCACTAAAAAGAACTCTAAAGATTCAATTCTGAAAAGTGAAAAAAATGCAGTTTGAATCTGTGCATCAAATACCTTGTTAAGACTGTCAATCAAACATATCCACATGGAGTTTGTTTAGCTTTCTGAACATTGTTTTACTTCACTTTGGAAGTTATTTAATTCATTCCTACATATAAGTCGGATTTGAGACTTGGGACATAATGTCAGAGTCAATTTATCGAAATAATTAGTGAACAAATTAACAAGAGTAAGCCATTACATGAAACATTTGATTCAAGAAACCTAGTGAAACAAGGAAAACGTCGGTTATATTTCATTTTGGTCACTTCAAGCCTGTTATGGGTCTCCCTTGAATGCAAGAACATAAAATCCAACAAAACGCATAAGCAATTCCCAAAGGAACAATAATTTACCAGTGAATACTCTCATCGCTGGATCTTTCAATAGCCTGTGCTCTTATTGTTTGATCCATTTAGAATTTCATTTGCTTCAACTTACATCATCAGCCTTTCCTTCTGATCCACTAGAACAAAGAACAAAAAAAATGTAATCCAAATTAGCTCATCATTGGTCAATTTTTTTTGTTATAAATTCTAGTTTTTTTTATTTAATTTGGCCACCCATTAGTCCATTTTGAGTTTCACGACACTTTCTTGTTTGTTTTTCAAAAATTATGAAAACCAATGTGGCAAAACATAAAACCGTGAGAGCCGGGTCATACTCCCTGTTCTGCACCCTAGATAGTCTTTGTTGGAAATATAAATACTGCAAATTAAAACAGGAATGAAGTTACCAATTTTCTTGGGTTGAGTTGCGGACTAGGTTGCTCTCTTTAAGACGTTTTGCGGCTCTGGCCAAAATTGTGCAAGCAGACTGAAAGCCCCGTCGTCCCCAAGATAAAACAGCCCAGAATTCTGTATCTGTCTCGTTCAATCACAATCACATACACTGTTGACGAACGAAATTCTATTCACCCTTAACTTCCTATTGCTCGGAATCACAAAATCAATGAATAAAAAACTATCTGAAATATGAATTGTTTACTAAAAACAAAACTCTTAAAGTAGAACTCTGGAAGCTAAACAAAACTCTTAAAAATAGAACTCTGGAAGCTATTGCGTTTTTTCTCTAAAACAAAAACTCTCTGAGAATTGAAAGACTGAATTGTGATAATGTATTTCGATATTAAATTAACCCAGAGTTTGATTGTATTGGCGGCAGAAATCGAGGAAAGAATGAGGGAAAAATCGTGGGGGGCGTGGGAGAGAAGACTCGACTGAGTCTTCTCTGACTCAGTCTTCTTCTCTTCAGCAAATAAGATATATATATTTTTTAAATAAAAATTTCAGCAAAAGAATGGTTTAATCTCGAAATGACCCGACCCGACCCAACTCAGCTCGTCCGGCCTGCCGGACGGCAACGCGCGCATGTGGAGTGGACCAACATTGGTCTAACTCTCCCCTCCTTCACAAAAGTGTGGGTACCCCTTGGGGTCCAAGCCCAAGTCCAAACACTCTCCTTATTAACTCATCCACAATGAGTTACATAGAAGATATAAGACTAAATAATAGAGAGAGAGTCTCAAAGTTCAAAAACCATTTTTATTTTAAAATTCAAACTCATTTCTTCAACAATCCACCACTTGAATTAAAAAAAAAACATTTCTTCATCGAGAAATTTATAATTATAAGGTTGTGCATAAGCAAAAGTGTTTTTCAACTTGAACTCTTGCGTAGTGTTCATGATTTAGATTATACTAGAGTAACTTGTAGTTTTGAACTCTATCTCTAACAAAATTACACGCACAACCTTACTAGGGTGAAGTCTAAAAAAGCCTGTGCTTTAAGGCCATGCACGTATATCCCAGTATAGTGAAGGCTCTAGGAATTTTGCCCACAAATTCCATAAGAAGCGGCCATACTTCCACAATCACTTAGGTGAGTCTATCAAGAGTACTCCTGTAGCTAAGTACTCCACTCCACATAGAGTATAGATCTTATTAAGAGTTTTTAAGTTATCCTGCTATCGCTTCAGGAACTCATGCTTCATTCTAGGAATGGAGTTACTATTAGGTCAGTATGATTCACTTCATGTCATTCACAACTTGTTATTACCCATTGAACCTATTTCTTGGGATCTCCAGTCTATAGGTTGGATTACCATCATGAATAACTCATCAATCTAAGGGCATAAGTCTCATTCCATTTGAGGTTTTGAAAACCTTCTCTCTAGCTAATCCTTTGGTCAAAGGATCAACCAAGTTCTCATCAGTACGTACATGGTCCACTCTCACAACACCAGTGGATAGAAACTCTCTAACAGTAATGTGCTTATGATGTATTTGTCGTCTCTTGCCGTTATAATAATGGTTTTGTATCTTTGCAATAACCGCAGTACTATCGCAATGGATCAAGATAACTGGTATCAGTCTTTCCCATAGAGGGATCTCTGCTAGCATGTTTCTTAACCAACCTGCTTCCTCACTACCCGTGGCTAGTGCTATCATCTTTGACTCCATCGTGGACTGTGCCAGAATAGTCTGTTTCTTTGATTTCCAAGAAACAACTCCACCAGCTATAGCCACTGGTGGCTTTAGAGTCATCTGAGAGGGTGTTCCAATCAGCATCGCTATATCCTTCAAGGACAGCGGGAAACTTCTGATAGTGTAATCCAAGGTTCTTAGTCCTCTTTAGGTACCTCATGACCATTTCAATAGCATGCCAATGTTTTATACTAGGTCTACTGGTAAATTTGCATAGTAGTCCCACAACATAAGCTATGTCGGGCCTAGTGCAATCGGTAACATATCGTAGGCTACCAACGATGCTCGCATAAGCAATTCCCAAAGGAACAATAATTTTCCAGTGAATACTCTCATCGTTGGATCTTTCAACAGCCTGTGCTCTTATTTTTTGATCGATTTAGAATTTCATTTGCTTCAACTTACACCCTCAGCCTTTCCTTCTGATCCACCAGAACAAAGAACAAAAAAAATGTAATCCAAATTAGCTCATCATTGGTCGATTTTTTTTGTTATAAATTCTAGTTTTTTATTTAATTTGGCCACCCATTAGTCCATTTTGAGTTTCACGGCACTTTCTTGTTTGTTTTTCAAAAATTATGAAAACCAGTGTAGCAAAACATAAAACCGTGAGAGCCGGGTCATACTCTCTGTTCTGCACCCTAGATAGTCTTTGTTGGAAATATAAATACTGCAAATTAAAACAGGAATGAAGTTACCAATTTTCTTGAGTTGATTCGCGGACTATGTCGCTCTCTTTAAGACGTTTCGCGGCTCTGCCCAAAATTGTGCAAGCAGTCTGAAAGCCCCGTCGTCCCCAGGATAAAACAACCCATAATTCTGTATCTGTCTCATTCAATCAATCACATGCACTATTGACGAAGAATTCTATTCACCCTTAACTTCCTATTGCTCGGAATCACGAAATCAATGAATAAAAAACTCTATGAAATATGAATTGTTTACTAAAAACAAAACTCTTAAAGTAGAACTCTAGAAGCTAAACAAAACTCTTAAAAATAGAACTCTGGAAGCTATTGCGTTTTTTCTCTAAAACAAAAACTCTCTGAGAATTGAATGAGTGAATTGTGAAAATGTATTTCGATATTAAATTAACCCAGAAGTTCGATTGTATTGGCGGCGAAAATCGCGGAGAGAATCAGGGAAAAACCGTGGGGGCGTGGGAGAGAAGACTAGGTCTTCTTCTTTCAGGAAATAAGATATTTTTTTTAAAATAAAAATTTCATCAAAAACAATGGTTTAATCTTGAAATGACCCGACCAGACTCGCTGGCCGGTGCGTGCGTGGAGTGGACCAACATTGGTCTAACTCTCCCCTCCTTCACAAAAGTGTGGGTACCCCATGGGGTACAAGCCCAAGTCCAAACACTCTCCTTATTAACTCCTTCACAATGAGTTACATAGAAAATATGAGACTAAACAAAAATTCTACGATGCTTGGTCTGGCATGCCTGGATGGTACCAGGCACGTGCCTTTTCCCCGTTTTTTTTTAGTTCAAATCAGATTCCTTTTTTTTTATCCAAACCATTCATGTGACTGGTACCATGCGGTGCACGTGTCTGATACCATCCAGGCATGCCAGACCAGGTACCGTCTTACTCTCAAATAATAGAGAGAGAGAGTTTCAAAGTTCAAAAACCATTTTTATTTTAAAATTCAAACTCATTTTTTCAACAGTTTTTGCCTCTCTTCCCCACTTGGAACTCTTTCTTCTCCAACTCCAATATTTTCTACGCCAATCAATGCAATCTTCAACATCATGCCTATCCATCTCCATCCTGTCGAATTCTTTGTCAGTCTAACCACATATATAGAATGAAATTCTAATAAGATGAACAAAAGCAAATGAACCTGTCTGCGTTTTACTTACAATGAGGGATTGCATAGGAGAAACAGAGGTTAACATTGTATATATGTGTATGAATTTCCTTCACCAACAACTACCAATGCAGTAATCAACGGTAGTTGTATTTCTTCCAGAGATCAAGATTTAGATCCTATTAAAGGGGGTTGCTTATGTGTTTTCCATATTAAAATTCTGCATTTTCTTGATTTTGACATACCACCTCTTCTTTGCATAGCTAACACATAAGCAACCCCCTAGCTTCCTGATTTTAACATTTCCATACAAAGACAATTATGCCTATAATAGAATCATTTTTTGTACAATTTATCATAATCTGTTGGTTACGAAGGAGAGTATAGTTGTATTTAAAAGATTTTGGTGTTGTGCTGACAACATGAATCTTAATACTAAATGGAATGAAGCACCCAATAAAAATGAAGGTGGAAAGGGTTAAGCTTTAGGGATCTCAGGGGATTGGATGGTTTGGAAAGGAAGAGTCTATTTGTCACGCCCCGATTTTCGAAGAAAACGAAAATCCCAAAATCCATGTAGGATTATTCGTTTCCCCAAAACTCGGGACGTGAAAATTCAATAACAACAGAAACAAATAGCAGCAACAACTAAAACATGATTAAATTATTGAAACAAATAAAACTCTAACCCGGAGAGACTATGACGTTGCTAGCCCCACTAATGAAACTCCAGTAACGCTGTCCAAAAATCTCTAAACTTGAAAGGATAATTGGCTATATTCCCAAAGGAATGTACCCAAGAAGCAAAAGCTCACTTGGGTCAGCAATAAAGCTGGTGTGAGAAATCTTCATCCCAAAATCAATAAATCCGCACATGACAACATCAAAATAAACAAAAACAATAAACAACCACACATCAGGTAGTTCCTGAATGAGGCAAAGGTGTTATCATCCTAACTATAGAAATTGACTATAGCAAGTCTGACCTGCAAAAATATGAGTAGACTTGCCATACTGCACGAAAATGTTAGAAGCAACCGGATAATATTTCTAAGTTATCAGTCCTCACAAATGTGATTTATTTTCAAACAATGATACAATTCATAGTCATATTAGACTATTATTGAAATATTAACAAAACACATTTTGTACATTTAGGAAGACATGTAGCTCTTATTCAATGGTTGAATGACCATTAGTTTTTCCTTTAAGGTGATCATGCACATACAAAAAAAAATCTCACTTCTTTTCCACAATCGCACTATCCTCCTTGTGCCAAACACACATCACCCAAGTGTGCCTCCATTGCATTCAGGGAAAACCACTCGGAGCGTACATGTTCCAAGTGGGGTGCCACATTGAGGAACATGTCATCTCACCCGACGTTCAATCCAGGGCAATCATTTCCTAACTCTACACGTACAACCGAACTCGCATGGAACGATGCACTGATATGCAAGCAAATCTGCATACCCATAATTCTATCACACGTATACAAGCAAGTCTGTATACAAATCACATTTTTCACATTTTTTTTCGGAGTTGTGGAAAAGAGCATAAAAAATTAAACTAAAACTCAAAACTCTTTTATGGTGACACTTTGTCAACCATAAATAAATCAACCACAATATCCACCATTCTTTTGGGGGACCAATAATATTTCCATAAATAAATTTTCTGTAACCCAACAGGGATCAAACTCATTCAATATAAGATTCATCTTTCTATGCGCATGAAGAATATCACACTTTCAATCATAGCTCTTTATTGAGCCCAATTCAATCGATTAAATAGCACCATTACTTAATAACATTGTTATCTATATAAAGGCCAACACATGTATATATATGAAACCATACTCAAATTCTCATTATCATACATTACAACATATAGCAAGGGAGTTCAAAATGTTCACAACCACCAGTACAAAACTATTTTGTATGTAAAAAATAAACTTCCATTCAACCTATTCTGAGCTCACATACAAGTCCCACTCAATAATTGGTCAACAATTGCATTGGCAAAAAACTCCATGTATCATGAAAGAAGCAAACACAACGATACACATTATCATTTCATCCGAGAACATGTGAAGAACAAAGAAGTTGAACTGATATCCTGCAAGACCAATGACTAGGTTGCATATATCTTTACAAAGCCACTAAAGGGTGAAGCATTTTCCAGACTGAAGTCCATGCTCGGAATGATGTCCCTCGATTAAGTTTAAAGGGGGATACTACATAAAGAGTCCACAAGACTTGTAATGTAACAAATTACATATTGCATAAGAATTACTTATATAATAAAAGTGTAATACTAAATTAATAAGATCATAATACAATTTCATAGAAAAATGATTTATATGAGGCTCAAATTTTGTATGAGTTAGCTAATGATTTATATTTTTTATTGAATTCTATATTTATTATTTTAGATATTAATTTCAAATATTTTTTTTGTTGGAGGTTTTACACCACTTGTGAACCAGCAATTCATTTTTATTATTATTTGCAATTACATATAAATTTGCGTTGAAAGAAAAAAAAAAGTAGGGGTAGATTAGAATGGCAAAATTGTAATTGTGAATAGCCATAAAGTTATTATACGCTCCGAGAGGACCGAAAATAAATTTTTATTAAATTAAACAATTTTTTAATGTTTGCCATAATGATAACATGGTATTGAAAAAAACAATTAGGAGAGTGACAATGATGAAAATAATAATAATTATCAATATCCATAAAAATGCATAATGAATAACCATAAAGAAATCATGCGCTCGAAGAGTATCGAACTCGGGTTGTTTACCAAAAGTTAAACAATTTAAACAACTACACCAATATATAGATGTAAATATAAATGAATGAATAACATTTATAATGTATTTATACATTATATAATTGAATTTTTTAAAGGCTAAATTTAAAATAATTTTTTTTAAAGTTGAGGGGGCCAGCCCAACCCACCCCCCCCCCCCCCCCCTCGCCCCTTAGTAGGTCCGCCCCTGGATGCAATCATCCAAGTTGCACTATTAATTATTATGAGTAACCACACAAGACTACTGCAAGAGTGAGATATTGGGATTCGAGGGGGCTCCTGCGCACAAAGCATAGGAGAAGGTCCTGTGCACATTTCTCAGCCGTCGGATCAGATCCGACGGCTCAAATCGATGGATTTAAAAAGAGATTCAATCCCTTCCAAAACAAACAACTTTTGAAATCCATTAATCTGAGCCGTCGGATCTGATCCGACGGCTGAGAAATGTGCACAGAACCTCCTCCTGTGCTTTGTGCGCAGGAGCCCCCCCAGATCTGAGATATTTTAGAGAAGTTCATAGCAAGCAAGGATTGTGATTTTGTTTTTCGAGTTAATTTCGTTATTCTGATTTTAAGAAATATTTCGATGTGTAAAGAAAAAATGTAAAATTTTTAGAATACATGAAATATATTCAAGGGTATATGAAATACTTATCAAGAATTTTTTTGATTAAGTGAATACTTGCAACATCATCGAAAGTGATAGGATTGACTCTAATTTTTTAGTCAAGAGTCTATATTAAATTGTTGGAAAATAGAATCTGTTTTATCGCATGCGACTTCAAACAAAAAAAATAAAATTACATGCAAAAATAACGACCTTACTAATTGGAGTCTAATATGTTGGTGTGAAGAGGTATTTTACCATGTGAATGGTTGAGACGAGCCCCAGATAATCATGTCAAATTAAGGCCTTCAATTGGATTCTAACTCAGATGTTGGTGTACCAACGATATGCCCTGGAACTTGTTTTTTAGATCTCACTGCATATATTAGTGACTGTTGGATTCTAACTTTGAGCACAACTAAACAATACAATATTATGCTCCCTTCCACTCTTCTAGGGATGCTAGATTACATTCTCATATCGTCAAGTGTTGTTTGTGTGTGTGTAAAGAAATATGTGTGTGATGCGATCATCCTAAGGATGGCAGTGGGGCGGATTTTCACGGATATCCGCCCCATCCAATTCGTTTGGGGCGGTTTTGGATATGCCTAAACGGATTTTGGGGCGGATACGGATATTCAAAAAACATCCGTTAAATATTCGGGGCGGATATCCGTTTATTATGTAACATTACAATAATACCCTTCCCCTTTATAAAGGGATTAAACCCTTAACCCTTTCCCTTTCCCTCATTCCCTCCCTCACACACGCCCGCCTCTCTCTCCCTCTCTGCCTCTCACACTCACACACAGCATAGGGGCCGAGCGATTCGAGAGTGAGTGAAGGCTGCGAAGCCGCCGAAGCGCCGAAGGCCTCTCCCTTTCTGCCTCTCATACACACACACAGCACAGGCGGAGCCGCGGAGGACCACAGCGAAGGCGGAAGCAGTCCGCCTCTTCTCTTCTCTCACAGCGAAGTAGCGAAGGCGGAGGCCGTCCGCCTCTTCTTCTTTCCCACAACAAAGGCTCAAGGCGAAACTCGTCCGCCTCTTCTTCTCTGATCTCTCTCACAGGCTCACAGGGAAGGCGTCGTCGTCCGGTCCTCGCCCCTTCTCCTTCTCATTCTCCTCCTCCTCCTTCTCCTGCTTTGATCTTAGATCCATCTCAGATCTCAGATCTCAACAGATCTGATCAGATTTCATCAGATCTCAGATCTCAACAGATCTGATCTCTGATCTCTGATATCAGATCTCAACAGATATGATCTCAGATCTCCTCAGATCTCTACAGATCTTAGATCTCATCTGATCTGACATTTGTTTTTGTATTTTATTTTTATTTTTATTTTTATTGTATGAATTATTTGTAAATTTTAATTTAGAATTTTTTGTATTTTTTGTATGAATTCAGATATTTTGTAATAATTTTGTTATAATTCGGAGAATTTTTTAATTTTTGTTATAATTTTGTGCGGATTGGCGGGGCGGGGTGGATATCCCCCCATCCGCACGGGGCGTTTATGGATTTAGATTAAAATTTTAAACGGATTGGCGGGGTTGATCGGGGATCGGTTATTACTGACGGATCGGGGATGGATTTGCTCAATCTGCCCCGTTGCCATCCCTAGATCATCCAAGTTGCACTCTTAATTATTATGAGTAACCACGCAAGAGTAAGATATTTTAGAGAAGTTCATAGCAGGCAAGGATTGTGATTTTGTTTTTTGAGTTAATTTCGTTCTTCTGATTTTAAAAAATATTTCGGTGTGTAAAGAAAAAACGTAAAATTTTAGGATACATGAAATATATATAATAAATTTCAAAGGTATATTAAATATGTGAAAAAAATAAGATGCAAATAAATCTATTAAACACATCGAATGAAGTCTAAATACCAAGAAATGAAACAAACATGAAATCAGTATATAATTAGAAAATCATAGATGATTTCAAAAATTAATATTTAAGTAGAAGAAATGATAATTAGAAAATCAATATATAATTTTGATTGATGTTAACTAATCAAAACATTTTTTATTAACAGTTCCCTCCAACAGATACATTTTCTATTAAAAATTAAATATTTTCACACTAATTTATCAAGAATTTTTCTGATTAAGTGAATTCTTGCAACATCATCGATAGTGATAGGATTGACTCTAATTTCGCGAAAACACAATCCTTTGATAGCAAGAACATCCTTGAAATTTCGTGATAATATTCTATTGTTCTGATTTTTTCTATGCATTGTCCAGATCTATAATATGGTTTTGATTGATGTTAACTTAGAATATTTTTTTATTAATAGTTCCCTTCAATAGATACATTTTCCATTAAAAATTAAATACTTTCACACTGATTTATCGAGAACTTTTCTGATTACGTTAATACTTGCAACATCATCGATAGTGATAGGATTGACTCTAATTTTTTTAGTTAAGAGTCTATATTAAATTGTTGGAAAATATAATCTGTCTTATTGTGATTTCACACAGTTGATGCATTCAAACATAAAAAATAAAATTATTCGCAAAAATAACAACCTTACTAAGTGGAGTCTAATATGTTGGTGTAAAGACCTTACTAAGGGTTTTGCTATAAAAAAAAAAAAAAAAAAAGGGTTTTGCTATCTAAACCAAAACAATTGAGATGTCGGTTTTATTTGATATTGACGTGTGAGGTTAATCTCGATTGTTTATGTGTTTTGACAATTTGTTAACTGGAGTCTAATATGTTGGTGTAAAGAGCTATTTTACCATGTGAATGGTTGAGGCCTTCAGTTGGATTCTAACTCAGATGTTGGTGTCCCAACAATGTGCCCTGACACTACATCAAATTGGCATTTTTGTAACAATTAAAAAAATAGTAACATTTTTGAGTTATAACAATTCACAAAACAATTTTATACATTTTAACAAACAAAGTGATTCAATAATTATATCACCACAAATAATATGGGTTTACAAGTGATGCTACTCATAATGATCTAATTTATTGTATCAATTTTTTTGTGCAGCTATTTTTCATTTTGTTGACTAAATTTAGTTTTGATTTTAAATTATTTGGTGGATTGTAATAGCTAAAAAATATTACTATTTTTTAAGTTGTTACAAATATGTCAATTTGGTGTAGCGTGAAAATTGTACTTTAGATCTCACTGCATATATTAGTGACTTTTGGCAACTTTGAGCACAATTAAACAATACAATATTAAGCTCCCTTCCACTCTTCTAGGGATGCTAGATTACATTCTCACAGCATCAAGTGTTGTGTGTGTATATCGATTTTTTTTATTTATCAACGTTTGATTTGCAAAACCTTGGAATATTTCTTAAATATGAATCTTCTTGATCGATATAGTTAAAGAGAAACTACTAAGAAACTTACATGATTTGGACATAATGGACAGGATACCAATAGAGGCTTCAAACTCTTGTTTTTAAGTGCGTAGAGACCATGAAACATTTGCAAAAGATTGACACCAATATCATCTCTTTACACACAATGATGAAGAAGTTTGCTTTGCATCTGTTTTTGTTCTCATTAAGCTTCTGGCTTCATTCGACTAATGCTCAGATCAATACCACCACAAACAGCTCAACGTTTCATGTTGGAGTGATTCTTGATCTGAATTCGACAATGGGTAAGGTGGTAAATAAGAGTATTTGGATGGCATTATCAGACTACTATGCTGTTCATGGTAATAATGAAAGCTCTTCCAGGGTTGAACTCCAAGTTATAAATGCAGCATCTGCAGGTATGTCTTTCTCTTCCTGTCAAATTCTTTCTCCACGTTGCATAAGGTCTTTTCATTATCATGTTATGTTTGATTGTAAAGTACAAAAGCTCCACTGAAACTTAAAGTGATTGATTTTTTTTTTTTTTTTTGTGTGTTTTATTGTTTCCACTATTCCATCTCTATATGCATTTTTATTCTCTCTTGCTCTCTTCAAACACCAGACTTCAACTCATGCTGCAGTCTATCTAGAGTTTATGCACTTTAACACTACGTAATGTTGTAATAGGAAATTCTCGACCCAAACCCAGCAAACATGGTTGGTTTGATATTTTGTCTCTCTTTCTCAACCTATCTCGAGTTGTTGGTAGCTTCAACATTTAAATTGCTTTTTTTTTTATTTAATTCTAGTCAAAAGAAAAAAAAAAAAATTGAGGCAAGAAGGATAGGTGAAGAGAGGAGATGACGGCGGTATTGGCTAGGATTGTGTTTTGGCGAAATTTTCGTTTCTTTGATATTACGAAAAGGAAAAGGGTGAAAGAAAAAATAATATTTGTTTAAAGGATTTTTGATTTTTTTTTTTTGTAAATTTCATAAAAATACAAAAACCAACCACTAAAATTACCTAAAGATTTTTTTCGAAAACTTTCGGGGATTTTTCTAATTATCATTTCTTTTAATTGATTTTTAAATCATCCCCATCTTCTAATTATCATTTTTTTTATTTATATATTGATTATTGAAACCATTGCCATTTCTAATTATATATTGATTTCATGTTTGTTTCATTTACTGGTATTTAGGCTTCATTAATATTTTTAATAAATTTTTTACATGAATTTTTTTCACATATTTCATGTAACCTCAAAATTTATCATATATATTTGATGTATCCTCAAAATTTTAAATCACAATTGATAGGTATTGGTGGTTTTGGAAGATGATAGAGGAGAAAGGAGGGTGATGCTGGTGGCACTGTCAGCCCAAGCTCAACCCCAGTTGTCGAGGGTTCATCCCATAAGCTTCCCCTGCTGCTCCCCCATTTATTTTATTTTATTTTATAGTTTTGTTCAAAATTTTGATCATCTGATCTCAAATGATTGAGGCGTGCTATCTGTTTAGGCTTCTTGTATGAGTTTGGGTTTCCTTGTTGGATGTGGATTTAATTATTTGTTTGTTGTTAAGGGTTCTTTTTTATGTTAATGAATGTAAATTATTTGTAGATATGACTTAATGATGAATTTGAGGTTTTTTTTTCTTTTTTCTTTACCTTGCCCCGTGTATAATCGAAATTATGCCTCTAGCCCTGATTAATCGAATCTACGAAACCCCACATTTTTAATAGACGTCTCAACCGTTAATTAATAACAGTCGAGGGCACAAGTGTTTGTTCTATTCAAAAGCAAGTTTTCTGAAATGAGCAAATACAAGGAGGTAGACTTACTGTATTATATGTACTGGTAATTAGAAGCAAAAGATTTGAAAACACTAATTGCTGAGGAGCACTAACTAGAGGTGTTTAGTTCTGATTTGAGTGCTAACTCAACTGCTGATTCCAATTACCACCGGAAAAAAAAATGACACTTTCTTTGTGTTCCAATTGGCACAAAAATATAATATGCTGATTCAAATCTTTTCTTTACAGCACTGGATTTGATACAAACCAAAGGGGTGCAGGCAATTATAGGCCCCGTGACCTCAGAAGAAACAGATTTTATAGCCTCGATGGGGAGCAAAGCTCATGCACCAATAATATCCATTTCCCCTATCAGCTTCTCTATCTCTCCTAGACGTCCTTATCATGTTCAACTTGCTCAAGACGAATCATCTCAGGTAAATGCCATTGTTGCAGTTATTCAGAATTATCGATGGAGAGAAGTGTCCATCATTCATGATGACAGCCAAAGTGGGACTGCTATTTTACCATCTCTCACTAGTGCACTCCTTAAAATTGGCATCGTAATAAGTCTTGAGACTGTCCTACCATATAATGCAAATGATGCAACAGTCAATGAGACGGTTTACAAGCTAAATGACACAAAAATGAGGGTCTTCATTGTTCATTTGTCGCTTCCTCTTGGTTCTTGCTTCTTCTTAAATGTCAAACAGGCTGGACTGATGCAAGGCGGCTATGCATGGATCACTACATACAGCCTTACAGATCAACTGAGCTATGTGGACTCATCTGTTTTCCGCTCTATGGAAGGTGTTATAGGTTTGAAAACTTATGTACCGCCATCAAATGCCGTCAAGAAGTTCAAAGTTCAGTGGAGAAGAGAAGCTAAAAGGGCTGGCCTCCAAAGACAAATGTTGGAACCAAATGCGAATGCATTGTGGGCCTATGATTCTATATTTCTTGTGGCAATAGCGGCTAATAGAACACAATCTTATCTGGAAAGAAATCTCCAACCACCACCGTCTAATAGTGAAATGGCAAGGAAAACGACTTTATTTGAGACTGATGTTTCTCCGGTGGGTTCTGAATTGTTGCAATCTGTTCTTGCAACACAATTCACTGGCTTAAGTGGCAAAATTCAATTAGTGAATGGGCAACTGCATTCATCTTCTTCTTTTGAGATTATAAATTTGAGGAAAAGATCTTATAGAATTGGATATTGGACACCAACAGGCGGTCTTTCTCAGAGTGTGAGCTCAAAACTCACATTGATGAAACAAGCTGGCAGCGAGAAGAACCTAAGTGATGTTATCTGGCCTGGAAGATCCTTGGATATTCCATTTGCTAGGATTCTGAGAGTAGGAATCCCAGTTAAAGCTGGCTTTCTTGAGTTCATGAATGTGACTCACATTAATAATTCAGTAGTTGTGAGTGGCTTCTCGAAAGCTGTATTTGAGGAAGTGATGAAGAAGTTCAGATATCAGTATGATTATGAACCATATGAAAATGCATCAGCAACTTACTCTGATCTTACTTACCGAGTATTCCTGAAGGTGAGCTATAAATCACTTTTCATATTTGTATGAACTTTAGTGTTGCAAAGAAGCTCGAGTAGTAGTATAACACAGTTGCCATAGAGGCATCCAGCCTCTGTTGTCGACTCAGGCTTAGGAGTATGCTTGAAATGTTAAGCGTCAACTTAATTTGTTTCCTGGTAAGAATATGTCAGATAGTTCCTGTCTCAGTCTACTTTTTGTATATCCTTCTTTTCTTTCTTCTGCCTTACCCCTTTGCGAGTCACATACTCAAGATCTTCTTAAAGAGCAAGATAGATCATCATCTGATTCTGAGAATCATCACTTTAACACATTCATTATTCTCATACCACATACCATCATGAGGTCTTATTGCTAAATGCTAACTTCTTTTCTATTCTTAAAAAGCAGAAGTATGACGTTGTCGTTGGGGATGTTACTATCCGTGCTGATAGAGCTGAATTTGTCAGTTTCACACCAACGTATTCAGTTCCTGGAATTCGCATGATTGTCCCAGCAAAGAAGGATCAGTTCACTGAGAGTCTGTGGTGGTTCTTAGAGCCACTCGAAAAGAAACTATGGTTTACTACTCTTGGATTCTTTCTGTGGAAAGGGATATTTGTCTGGATATTTGAGCACAGAATAAACCCAGAATTTCAAGGAACATTTTCACAACAAGTGGGGAAGATACTCTCTTTTTCATTTTCTACATTTGTGTTTGCTAATCGTAAGTGTTCATATCTCACTTTTATATTGTACTGTTAATGACTACGGAGAACATCTTATGATTGGTTCTTATAAATTAGAGGTCACTGCGTATTTGAAAGTAATCTTTGGTAGTCTTGGAAGCTTTTATTCTCTGTATAATCAGTAAAAATATTCTGTACTGGTTTATGCAATATATATGTATGTATTGCAGACGCTTTATCTTGTATATGAGGATACTTACATACTTGCTTGTGTGTTATAGGAGAAAGGCTTGAAAACAACTACTCTAGATTCATAATTAACATGTGGATGTTTGCTGTATTCATACTTGTGACAAGTTACGCGGCAAACCTGACTTCCATGTTAGCATTTGCAAATCTGAAACCAACTATTTCAGATTTAAGATATCTGCAGATGAATGGACATGTAGTTGGTTACCAAAATGGATCATTTGTAGCTGATTTCTTGAAGAATAATTGGGAATTCAGTGAGAAACATCTCAAAAGCCTTTCTACGGCGGAAGAGTATGCTAATGCTCTATCACTAGGATCCGACAACGGAGGAGTTTCTGCAATTGTGGACGAAATTCCATATATCAATGTTTTCCTCACCAAATATTGTCGTGCATTTGCAGTTGCTGGACCAATTTATCCATCTGGAGGATTAGGCTTTGTATTACTCTCTCTCTCTCTCTAAATATATACGCATAGTACATTTTGATAATCTTTTAGTGCTTATGGAGCTGCATACAATTTTCATCCAAAACTTAGAACATAATCAATTACATCAATGTAGTTGTAATGTGAATAGTCCGAATAAAATTTACTTTCTCAACTTTGATACTTTGCCAACAAATGATTTCAGACTCTGGTAGAACATTTGGTTGGGTACATTGAGTAGTATCAGCATTTTTCTTTAGACTGACAAAAAAAAATGTTTTTGACAAGTTATTTGTATACGGTTTTCTTTGCTTTTTACATGCACATAGAGTTAACTTTTGTGTTTGCCTTAATTTATGTCTAGTATATTTTGATCTTCAGGTGTTTCCAAAATATTCTCCGTTGCTCTCTGATGTTTCTAAGGAAGTTCTGGACTTAACTGAAGGAGAACAAATAAATAAAATTCAGCAGCATTTTTTCGTTTCTGAAAGGTGTCAAGACCCTCTAGCGATGAATGTAACATCATATAAATTGCGACTCTATAGCTTTCGTAGCATCTATGTGATGTTGGCAGTCACATCAGCTTTAGCTCTCCTTCCTTTTGTTGTTTCCTCAATATACAAAAGCTTTAAAGATGAAACTACACTAAATGCAGCAAAGTCCTTCAAGAAGAACATCTCTGTCAAGAAGTTGGTCTCTGTTTCACACAGGTACCTTAAGTTCAACCAAAAGGTTTCAGCAGCAAGTAAAGATATTGAACTACCTGTGAGAGCTGAAGATGAAGATGCAGTCGTAGATGAGGAAAGACCAAGAGAATCAACTCGAAGATTGAACCGACTCCTGACAATGTAATCTCCATTCTTATCTCAGAAGATAGGTAAGAATAAACTTCACCTCCATCCATTTTATTATGTCAAACTGTTCTTGTGCATCATGACCAATATAATGCCTCGTAAACATATAATTCTAGCATTATTAATGAATTTTGCATTCTAATATAGGTTTCATCACATTATACTTTGATTATTGTAAATTTTTTTCTTGTTACTTGGCATGTATTTATTGATTATAAACAGGTGATGGTAATTATTTTTCATTTTCTGTGCTTGTTATAGCAATGATAAGATTTTTTTCCCCGTATATTAGGAATGAACTTTGTATGAGGTAAACAGGTTAGCATTATGGATGACACCTAAGCATGCAATGGACTCCGTCAGCCTACCTACATCATCCTCTAGTTTAGCATCTAATTTGCGTTTATTTCATTTAACGTTATGATCACGGTTTGGGGCTTTCTCGTTCGGAACCTTCCCGCGACGACCACGACCACCAGCCATAGAAACTGATGAAATCTCACCCCAAGAAGATGTTGATGCTCTGTACCAACTGACGCCGGGCAGAATAACGATTATTCTGCAGGCTAGTTCTAACAGATAATTCACAGGGAAGAATACAAGAGAATTGCCAAAAACACAGAGAAATACTCTAATGTTCAATTCAAACTATCAAAATCAAAAGTATCCTACAATATTGAGGAAGAACTCTATTTATAGTGCTCAAATAACTTAAATAATAAGCAGTCTATTCCTAAAAGAAAAAATAGAATCAAATATTAAAATAACAAACCGTCTATTCCTAAACGAAAAAATAGAATCATATACTAAAATAACAAGCAGTTTATTCCTAAAAAAAAAAAATCCTCTAAAAAGACTCCATATTAAATTGAAAGACTGCGAATAAGTTATTTAGTAAATAACTTTAAGAGCAAAATTGGGAACCCTAGGAACCCTGAAAACCCTCATGCGTCACTTGGCAAGTATTTATTGATTATAAACAGTGATGGTAATTATTTTTCATCTTCTGTGCTTGTTATAGCAATGATAAGATTTTTTTCCCCATATATTAGGAACGAACTTTGTATGAGGTAATCAGGTTAGCATTATGGATGACACCTAAGCATGCAACGGACTCCATCAGCCTAGCTACATCATCCTCTAGTTTAGCATCTAATTTGCGTTTATTTCATTTACTTTCCAATAAAGTTTGGAGTCTGGAAGGCCAAGTATGTGGTGATTCTTGATGTTTAAAATGGAGGTTAATTTCATGAAGGATTTGGAGAATGTGCCTTGGAAATATGTTTGGAAATATGTATTAGTTTGGAATTATGAAGGATTTCATGAAGTATTAGTTTGGAAATATGTATTAGGGTCTTGGGTGAGGGTTCAGAAATTCGATTGGGTTATTTGGCGACTGTTGGTTATTCTTTGGCATTGGGCTTCACTGCATCCAAGCTTCAATTGGCTTTTCTTTGACTCGTTGTATGGTAATTGAAATTTAATCGTCTTGGTTTTTTAAATATATATATAATACATTATGTTGGTACCTATTTAGTTGATATCTAAGCTCTGCACCGAATATTGAACTTTCTTTGAATGATTGAATGAAAATATGTCATTCATATATGATTTTGATGAGGGTACATAGCTGACTATCAGTTGTTGCCAAATTTTCAGGTTAAGGCAGTAATTAGTTATTGATGGCGACCGTATCTGTTGTGTGGTTAACATTGACAGCATGTTCATGTCACCATCAGACATCAGTTGCCATTTTTCAGGTTAGATAAGGCAGGAATTGTTGATATTAATCAGAAGATCCTTGTAATCCGGTTAGTGCCAACAGCAACCAATGTATATATGTTGTAAAATAGTTCTGCTTTCTGTAAGGTAATACGTGTCAGAAGTAATATTGTAAATCTTCCCCAAATTCTAGTTCTCCCTTCTGCAGAAATGGTAAGAGTTTGTTATGATTGCCACTGAAGGCTTCGCTTTGTGACTGAACATGTGTCCATGTTTGAATTTATTTGCCAACACCTGCTGAATTCTTTATTGGTAAACCATCTTGGTATATGTTAATACAAGAATTCTAAATGTCGAGGGAATGAGCGAGGAAACGAGCGAGGGAAATGAGCTGGCGAGGTGAAAGCCGTTCATTTCCCTTGAGATACGTGCGTTCACTTTTCTCGCGCGCATCTCGAGAAAATGAACGGCTTTCACCTCGCCAGCTCATTTCCCTCGCTGTTTCCTCGCTCATTCCCTCGACATTTAGAATCTCTCATGTTAATATTCAGAGAGTCTAAATAACGAAGCAATGTAAACTAAATTTATGAATGGTTTGTGATAATCCAAACCTAGTTTCATCAACCCAGGTTCGAAATACTAGGTAACCGGGTTTTTCAACCATGTTTTACAATTCCTAATAGAATTCATACTCATTTGGAATGAAATCGCCAATCACCACCATCTAATAGTGAAATGGCAAGGAATACAACGAGTTTATTTGAGACTGATGTTTCTCCGGTGGGTTCCAAATTGTTGCAATCTGTTCTTGCAAAATGATTCACTGGCTTAAGTGGCAAAATTCAGTTAGTGAATGGGAAACGATAATCTTCTTCTTTTGAGATTATAAATTTGAGGAAAAGATCTTACAGAATTGGATATTGGACACCAACAGGCGGTCTTTCTCAGAGTGTGAGCTCAAAATTGTATGAACTTTAGTGTTGCAAAGAATCTCACGTAGTAGTATAACATGGTTGCCTAAGAGGCATCCAGTCTCTGTTGTCGACTCAGGCTTAGGAATATGCTTGATAGGTTAAGCATCAACTTGATATTTTTTTTCCTGGTAAGCATATTTTTATATCCTTCTTTTCTTTCTCCCGCGTTACCTGATAGAATACCAGACACAAAAGAATTGATTTTGTGTGTATTGCGTTCTACTTTTCTTATTCCATTCTCCTGTTTATATACAAACTAATCCAGAGAATATTGTGAGAGAATATTCACAATATAATCTGCTAACTTCCTTAAAACTATTATACAATCTTGACTCAATAAGCAACCTTCCTAACACAAATATTTAGTTCCTAATCATACAATATAGAATATTCTCAATACCCCCCCTCAAGTTGGAGCATGGAGATCTCGTATGCCCAACTTGCGAAGTAGATACTCATATTGTCGTTTTCCCAACGCTTTTGTGAAAATGTCAGCGAGTTGCGCATTGGACGGGACAAAGGTGGGATTGATATTTCCGGCAACAATGTCATCACGGACAAAATGACAATCGACCTCAATGTGTTTTGTCCGTTCATGAAATACGGGATTTTGAGATATATGGAGAGCCGCCTGACTATCACAATGAAGAGACATGGGACGTGTATGGGGCATACCGAGGCTAGCTAAAATAGTTTTTAGCCATTTCAACTCACATGTAGTCATAGCCATAGATCGGTATTCTGCCTCTGCGGAGGAACGAGATACTGTATGTTGCTTCTTCGTCTTCCAAGATACTGGCGAGTTCCCAAAAAACACTAACCACCCTGTGAGGGACCGCCTAGTCAATGGGCATCCGGCCCAGTCACCATCACACCAACCATGTAACTCACACTTACTACTCAAATGTATACCTTGACCCGGATTACCTTTTAAGTACCGGACCACCCGCAAAGCCGCTTCCCAGTGGTCTGCCCGAGGACGTTGCATAAATTGAGATAAAACATGAACACTATAAGATAATTCGGGTCGAGTAAAACACAAATAAATTAGCCGCCCCACCAAGCGACGGTAAGGCTCCGGATCAGCAAGCTTTTGACTCGTAGACAAGGCGAGTCGGTGATTTTGTTCCAGTGGCACCGCCGCGAGCCTTGCCCCTAGCAATCCGGCCTCAGAAATGATGTCAAGAGCGTATTTGCGTTGACAAAGTACAAACCCATCTGGTCCGCGTGCTACTTCTACCCCCAAGAAATACTTTAAAGGACCCAAATCTTTCATGTGGAAACAAGCACTGAGGTAACCCTTGAATTTTTGTATATCAACCGGATTACGCCCAGAGATGATAAGGTCGTCGACATAAACAAGGACACTGAGCTGAACCACTCCTCTCTGTAGAGTAAACAAAGAATAATCTGAATAAGATTGCTGAAAACCATAATTCTTCAAAGCAGTTGACAGTTTAGCGAACCAGCACCGGGGTGCCTGCTTCAGCCCATATAATGATTTCCTAAGCTTGCACACCTTCCCGGAAGTCCCCACCTGAAAACCGGGTGGTAACTTCATGTATACCTCTTCTGTAAGATCACCATGTAGAAATGCATTATGAACATCAATCTGATGGACTTCCCAATTCATGGCAACGGCAGCGGCAACGGCAAGAAAGACCCTCACTGTAACCATCTTAGCTACTGGAGCAAATGTCTCTGTATAATCAATTCCTTCAATTTGATGATTTCCAAGAATAACCAGCCGAGCCTTCAATCGCTCAATGGTACCATCAGAATTATACTTGATCTTGTATACCCACTTGCATCCTAGAGCTTTCTTTCCTGGTGGCAATTCTGCTACAACCCAGGTTTCATTAATCTCAAGGGCCTCAATTTCGCGTCGCATGGCATCCCGCCAGCGACTGTCTTTCACGGCCTCAGAATAACACACAGGTTCCCAATTTGTTGTCAAGGCTGCAAGAAAACGTCTATGTCGCATAGAAAAATTATCACAATTCACATAATGTGCTATAGGATAGGGTGTACCTGAGGAATGCCGTGGTACGGGTGAAGCTGGTACGGATGGACTCATTTTCCGAATGGTATGAGTAACATAATCACGGAGTCGTACCGAGGCTTGCCTTCTGCGTTGACCCCTGCCCAACACATCTTCCTGATTTGCGTCCGGATTGTCCTCCTGGTTCACACAAATCGGCTGCCCAGCAGCCTCATCCGGCTGTACAAATCCCTCGGCACCAGCATTGGCCCCATCCTCGGCACATGCAGATTGCCCAGCAGCCCTATTTGGCTGAACAAATTCCTCGACACATGCCGACTGACCAGCAGCCCCATCCGGCTGTACAAACTCCTCGGCACCCCCCTCAAAATAGGCGTAGATGTCTCCTCAAAGTCCTCGAGAACCGCCTCGATATTAGGCAGACCATCATGGTCTAAATTAAAATTATCTGCAAAGGGAAAAACTCCTTCCGAGAATACAACATTACGAGAAACAAAGAAATCTCGTTTCTCCAAGTCATACAAACGCCACCCTTTTTTCCATAAGGGTACCCAACAAAGACGCACCTTCGACTTCTACTAGCAAACTTATCCCCCGTCTGCACATGCGCATAACACAAGGACCCAAAAATGCGCAAATGATCGTAAGTGGGTGAGCTGCCATATAGGACACTATAAGGTGTTTTCCCATTCAAGACCAAGGAGGGAGTCCTATTTATCAAGTATCCAGCCGTCAACACACATTCTCCCCAAAACTCAATAGGAAGAGAACCCTGAAAACGCAGCGCCCGAGCTACGTTCAAAATATGTTGGTGTTTCCGTTCAACCCGCCCATTCTGTTGAGGTGTTCCCACACAAGATGTTTGAAAAACAATCCCATGATCAAGAAAATATTGTCGCAGGCAAGTGAATTCAGTGCCGTTATCACTCCGCACAATTTTTACTTGTTTATCAAATTGTCTCTTAACCATCGAAAAAAACATTTGAAGAGTGTGAGAGACCTCTTTCTTATCAACAAGTAAGTAAATCCATACAGCACGGAAAAAATCATCAACAATGGTCAAATAATAAGAAGCACCACAAGAAGAAGTTGTTCTATAAGGTCCCCATAAATCAGTGTGAATAAGTTCAAAAATAGTCGAAGCTTTATGTTCACTGACATGAAACTTATCTCTACTTTGCTTTGCCCTCTGGCAGACGTCACAGTTTTTATTCAAGCGATTTTTCTTTTCATTAAAACTTACTTCGGGAACTAACTTTGTTACCTGTAGAGATGGATGACCTAGTCGCTGGTGCCATAGATCAAGAGACACCACACTATTGGCCTTTATTGCGTGAATCTGTGGCAGTCCCCGGAAGTAATAGAGTCCATCGCGTCGTTCACCCGCATCAATCAGCATCCTCGAAGTGCGGTCCTTCTACTTCAAGCGAGCTCCAAAGCGTCGGTCAACTAGAGATCGTCCTCCCAAAACCAGTCGGGTTTCTATGTGGATCTCTCCCAGTTCCCACCGATAAAGCGTTCCATCACAATGATTTCAACTCCTCTTACGCCCTCGTTCCTTTGTCTTCCGAAACAGTTGAGGCGTCGCGGTATCGGATGATTCCGAATGAGACCGATTTGAATAATCCAGCTTTGGTTCCACCTCACAGAGAAGTCTCTACCATCTTTAGTTCCAATGTTGCTTGAGACTTGTTGAAACAGGAAGAAGACCAGGATCAGGATGACATTTGAAATCTTTCTGTCCCTTCTCGCTGTTCTTCTTCAGATCAAGATTTGTCTGCAATTAAGATCTGTCAGCTTCAGATCTGCAATCAAGATCTACAATCAGCAAGATCTTATTCAGATTATCGGGGAGGTTCATCAAGCTCAGGGGAGGTTCGATCAGAAGTTCGATCAGGTTCGATCAGAGGTTTCGATCAGGTTCAAGGTTCGATCAGATCTGAGTCACACAAGCCAGATGTTCGATCCTTCCTTCTTCTTCTTTCCTTCTTAATCAAAGAGATCCCTGATGCTCTTTGAAACTGCACTTCGAGATTACAAGGCCCAGTTAGAGGAAGATCCAATCGTACAAAGGTACCTTTATGATACTCTTATGATAGGCTCTGATACCATGATAGAATACCAGACACAAAAGAATTGATTTTGTGTGTATTGCGTTCTACTTTTCTTATTCCATTCTCCTGTTTATATACAAACTAATCCAGAGAATATTGTGAGAGAATATTCACAATATAATCTGCTAACTTCCTTAAAACTATTATACAATCTTGACTCAATAAGCAACCTTCCTAAAACAAATATTTAGTTCCTAATCATACAATATAGAATATTCTCAATATTACCCCTTTTCAAGTCACATATTCAAGGTCTTCCTAAAGAGCACGATAGATCATCATCAGATGATTAGTATCAGCACTTAACACATTCATTTTTCTCATACCACATTTTACCATCATGTCTTATTGCTAAATGCTAACTTATTTTCTATTTTAAAAAAGCATAATTATGATGTTCTCGTTGGGGATTTTACTATCCGTGCTAATAGAGCTGAAATTGTCAGTTTCACACCAACGTATTCAGTTCCTGGAGCTCGCATGATTGTCCGAGCAAAGAAGGATCAGTTCATTCAGAGTCTCTGGTGGTTCTTAGAGCCACTCGAAAAGAAATTATGGTTTACTACCCTTAGAATTTTTGTTGGAAAAATCCAACATGTGTGGGCTCACATATGTATTTAATGTGTATTGGTATCTTAAATTATAGCCCAATGAATTGTGATCTAATATAGTTAATTGGGCTAGAGTATTCAAATGTCATGGGCTTAATGTGTAGATACGGAGAAGCTGTCCAGAAGAAAGAACTTAAGAGCAGGCGGCCAGCGATTGCCTCTCGAGACACAGCAGCCGGCCAGCGCCTCCCGTTCACCAAGGAAGCAACAGCAGGCCGCCAAGATCACGGGGGCGACCGGTCGTGGTGACGTTCCAGACACCGCTCACGCTGTTGCATCAGATTCGGCCGAGATAATTGGATCTATTCGCGAGAGATCTGTCGAGCAAGAAATCTGTCAAGCAGAGCAGATCTGTTGAGCAGGTTTCATCGAGATCTGTCACGGAGGCTCTCTCAGGCGAGCTCTCTGTCAAGCTCTCTCTCCGGCAAGATCTGTTCATTCACTTACCAGGTTATTCTTTCAGGCGAGCTCTCTCTCAGGCGAGATCTTTGTCAAGCGAGATCTCTCTCAGGCGAGATCTCTGTCAAGCGAGAGCTCTCTCAGGCGAGATCTTCTATTCTCAGGCCACCACCGATACGCTTCATTGTTTGTTTTCATCTCTTTTTGGTGGACGCTAGATGCAGGGCTAGATACGCCGTCCTTTGGATGCGATGGCGGCGCCGCCGACCAACATCCCTCCCTCCACGACCGGGTGACCTGGTAATGGGGAACGGGTAAACCCTCTTTCCCCCAGATTTTGGGTAAAATCTTGGTGGACAAAGTTGCGGAGGATCAGGTAGAAGGAACTCATTTTCGCAAAGAGGGAGCACCAGCAATTGGGCTTACGACCACAGATGAAGTACGTGGCGAAGCGTTCATGGAAAAACATGTGATTGTTTTGAAGTTCTCTAGCTATTGCCCAACACTGGAAGATATCCGAGATTCGATTCACAGAACTTGTGAAATTCTAGGCGATTTTTCGCTTGGTTTACTGAATCAACGGCATGTGTTAGTTCGACTTCAATCCGCGGTGGAAGCCAAGAAAGTACTATCGAGAGACTCCTTTTTTATTCGTGGAGTTCGGTTCAAAGCCTTCTGTTGGCATGATGGTTTCAGTTTGAAGGAAGACCCGATATCGGTGCCATTGTGGGTAGAGCATCCTAACTTACCTTTGCATTTATTTCATCCCCCTATTTTAAAAGCAATTGTGAATTCTTTTGGTGGTTTCTTGCGGATGGATGATCATACTTGCTGCCTATCGCGCCCAAGTTTTGCCCGTGTTTGCGTGGGGATGACTTTGGCGGAGAAATTACCAACTAGAGTTTGGATTGACAGGACTAATAATAGGGGCTTCTAGCAGAAGATAGATTACTCAGGCTTCAAATACTGTGATTTTTGCTCCTTGATAGGGCATCAGGAGGATTTTTGTAGAAAAAAGTTGGGCCTAACGGGCTGTGGGAGTGTTTCTGACCTAGGAAAAGCAGCTAAGGCGGTCAAACCGAAAGTCGAAACCAATACTGTCAAGCAGCTATACATACCAGTCACCAAAACAAAACAATTGCCCATCCACGAAGTGGGCACGAGTGGTGTAAAAAATGACAAGGGTGCGGAGATTAACGAGGAAATGACCAGTTCTGGCTGAATATCAGACCGTATCAACGCCCTCGCTGTGAAGGTTGCATCGCTCGGGCTCCCTGAATCAGCATGCATCACTGTATCGCTTGCCGCGTCTCGCGGCACTGCCACAAGAGGGGTCGTGACTTTCCCCCAACCAGCGATCTGCACCAAGACAGGGTCCATGACCTCGCCCCAGCCAGCGCCCTGCACCAAGGCAGTGGATGTGGCCTGCGCCAATCCCGCGCCATGCACCAAGGCAGCGCCCTGCATCACACCAGAGAACAGAGTCTCGCCCCAGCCAGCGCCCTGCACCAAGGCAGCGGAAGTGGCCTCACCACAGTTTGCCTCTAAGACAAGGGTCGTGGCTTCGCCTCAGCCAGCGCCCTGCACCACATTTTTCGGTGCTACTAGCACAGAGCTAGGGGATGCTATGTAGGGTCAGCAAGTGCAGGAACCCTCGGATGATGATTTTCAGTCTTTGCTCAGGTTAAAGAGACATTTTGACAAATATGCTATCAAAACTTCCCCGGATTATAAAAGAGTCGGATACCAATTGAATCAGGCTAGATCTTTGTTTAAAGAAAATAGGTTACTACTGCCGAAATTGGACCTCAGTACACTCAAAAATTCTAGTGAGGATAGTGATGAAGTCAACTCAAAATTTGAGCTTGATCCACAAGCAGCGAACAGTGATTTGGATTTATGGGCTATGTCAGACGGAAAGATGAATAAGAGGCGCCATACCAAAGATATCAGCATTTGTCCCCGATAATCCAATAGAACTAGGACAGAAAACAAAAGGTACAAAGACTGATTTTGTCGAGGCTTGTATTGGTGAATCCTATTTTTTGTGAGAGTTTGTTTCAGCTTTTTAGTTTGTTTCTTTTGTGAGGCTTGTATTGGGTCAGTCATGTAGCCTTCGGGCATGGATTTTTATATGAATAAAATGGGTCAACATCCCAATTTTGTTATAAAAAAAAATGTGTAGATACACTTAAGCAATTTCTAATTTGATGAGGGACCAAATTAGAAATTGATAAGAATAATTGATAACCTAATCATTTATAATTACAGGGTTATGGTCCCCAGTTGAGCGTATATTTTGTGTCTTCTGAAATTCCATTCTACAGAGAGATAAATCAGAAAATAATTAGGCTTGTTTTGGCTATTTGCACCCAACAGAATTTGTATGAGCCACCTTGATAATTAAAAAAAATCAGAAAATTAAATAATTGACTTTACCTCAAGTAAATCCGGTACATTACTTAGGTTCGTTATTTATTTATTATTTTTTATCGAGGCAATTTATTTGAAAATTCAAATATTTTTTGGGATGCATCTAATGACTGATTTAGTTTGTCTAACATTTGATTGAACCAATTGAAATAATATGTCACCAAAGTGACATCTCTTATGTATATTAATTTATTGAGAATGTTAAGATATTTGTATTTGTGAGTTCATGCGGATATTACCCGGCCCAAAGAAAGGATAATATTTGGCAGAATTGCATACACACTTGTAGTGATAAATATGTGACAATTATAAGGTTTCGATGTGAATAATAAGTCGATTCAAAGATAGACTAATTGTTTGACAGAATTTATTGTCAATATTTGATCACCACACCAAGAGTACCATTTACAAGTTAATATTACTGTCCAAAGACTTGATATTAGTGTTGTGCTAGGTATCTTGAGATGTAGTCCATAGTTGTTTGAATTTAAAGATTGTTTATTAAGATTATGATGTGAACATGCATGTTCATTAGGTTTATTATCTGTACAGCTATTATGTCTGTTACTACAATATCTGCTCATGCAAACAATAAAGATTGTTTATTAAGATTATGATGTGAACATGCATGCTCATTAGGTTTATTCTCAGTACAGCTATTATGTCTGCTACTACAATATCTGCTCATGTAAACAATATTATCATGCTTAATGGGACAAACTTCAAGAATTGGAAAGAGAACGTCTTAATAGTTCTTGGCTGCATGGATCTAGACCTTGCACGAAGGATAGAGCAACCCACTACTCTTACGGATGAAAGTTCTTCTGAAGAAATGAGGAACTTTGAGAAGTGGGAACGCTCTAATCGCATGAGTCTAATGATCATTAAGCGCGGCGTTTCGAAAGCCCGTCGAGGCACAATATCTGAAGGGGTAACTAAGGCCAGTGATTTCCTTGCTGAAATTGATAAACGTTTTGCAAAAAATAATAAGGCTGAGACAAACACGCTTTTAGCTAGTTTGATTTCAATGAAGTACAAAGGCAAGGGAAACATAAGGGAGTACATCATGGAGATGTCTCACATTGCTTTCAAACTTAAGGCACTAAAACTCGATTTGTCTGATGATTTGCTCGTGCATTTAGTATTGATATTTCTTCCTGCACATTTCAGTCAGTTTAAGGTCAATTATAATTGTCAAAAGGATAAATGGACTCTTAACGAGGTCATTTCATATTGTGTGCAAGAAGAGGAAAGGTTGAGCAAGAGAGATTTGAAAGTACTCATCTGGCAAGTACCTCTAAGGATAAGGGTAAGAAAAGAAAGAAAAATGAAGCTGCTAAGAGTCCAGAGCAAAAGAAACCTAAGGAAAATCAATGATGTTTCTTTTGTGGAAAGCTAGGATATGGATAGAAAGAATATGTAATAAGTATCATGCTTGGCGTGCTAAGAAAGGTACATTCTTTACTTCGGTCTGTTCTGTGATTAATTTAGCTAGATCTAGAAGCACTTGGTGGTTAAATTCTGGTGCTACCACTCACATAAGTGTTTCTATGCAGGGTTGCCCGAGCTACCGAAAGCCAAATGATATTGAAAGATATATCTTTGTGGGCGATGGAAAGTAGGTGGATGTTGAGGCAATATGTCATTTTAGGTTATTGTTGAGAACTGGTTTTTATTTGAATTTGAAAGACACTTTTGTTGTATTGTCTTTTAGACGGAATTTGGTTTCTGTTTCTTTATTGGACAAATCTGGTTATAATTGTTCATTTGGAAACAATCAGTTTAGTCTTTCATTGAATTCAAATATTGTTGGTATTGGTTCATTAAGTATGTTTGATAACCTAGATTTGCTTGATACTATTGCATCATATAATGAAACGTTGCATGTGGATTCACGGGATACTAAACGCAAGCTAAACATAGAAAATTCAGCAAAATTATGGCATAAGCGTTTGAGTCATATATCCAAATCTAGAATTGAACGACTTGTGTCAGAAGGCATTTTGGATTCACTTGACTTTTCAGACTTAGATGTCTGTGTTGAGTGCATCAAGGGAAAACAAACAAACAAAAGAGATTAGGTGCTAATAGATCTTCAAACGTCTTAGAATTGATACATAAGGATATATGTGGACCATTCCCTACGGCTTCTTGGAATGGTCAACGATACTTTATATCATTTATAGACGACTACTCACGTTATGGGTATGTTTATCTCATTCATGAGAAATCAGCGGCACTAGATGTATTCAAGTCTTTCAAATCTGAAGTTGAAAACCAACTCAGTAAGAACATTAAGTGCGTTAGATCTGATCGTGGTGGAGAGTACTACAATAGATATGACTGTTCAGGAGAACAACGTTCAGGGCCATTTGCTAAATTCCTAGAAGAATGTGGAATCGTCCCACAATACACCATGCCAGGTTCAACTAGCATGAATGTTGTAGTTGAAAACCGAAACAAAACTCTTAAGGATATGGTGAGGAGTATGATTAGTCATTCTACCTTACCAGAATCACTCTGGGGAGAAGCAATAAAGACAACAGCTTATATCCTGAATAGAGTACCAAATAAAGCAGCTGCCAAGACTCCTTATGAACTTTGGAGAGGCCTGATATTTACATAATTATTACAGAATATATCCCTTAATTTGTACATGTTAGTGTTTCGATTATTATATTTTATAGTAATTATTTCGTTTTAATATCTTTGCAGGAATTTGAGCTTAAAGATAAATCCATATTAAGCAGTCACAAATGACAATTAGGCAATTTCAATGGTGGTATCAAACAAAACACAAACCTAAACCCAACACCTAGCTCACAACCTAAAATCCACAAACCTACACCCAACACCTAACTCTTAACCTAAAAATCCACAAACCTACACCCAACACCTAGCTCACAACCTAAAAATCCACAAACCTAAACCTTGAAACCTAATTCATAACCTAAACCCCATCCATAACCTAATCCATAACCTAAAACCAAACCCAATCCTACCCTCATTGATGAATCTACCCCTCATCTCATCCATATTCATCTTGGCTATTTTCTATAAATAGAGGATAATAGGGTGAGAAAAGGGGGAGAAAAGAGAAGGGAAAAGAAGCAAATTAGGAAAAATCCAATCCTCTTTCTCTCAAATTCACCTCACCCTCACCACCACCACCTATCCCTCTTCCACTCACTCAGCAGTCACCTCTCCCACTCACTCACAGTCCCCTCGCCATCGCACCACCGCGCACCACCGTCACCACCGTGAAACAGGGGTGTGACAACCCTGTTTCACGTCCAATTTTTTACTCCACCACCACTCTCTGCTCCTCTCCTCTGTTCACCTCACCCTCGCCACCGCACGAGCTCCACCACCGCACGAAAAGCCGCGACAGAACCACCGCAAAAAGTCGCAAAACAGAGTCGCACCGCGACTCTATTTCACCTCGCGACAGAGTCTGTTCCTCTCATTTCTCGGCCTCTCTTCGTCTCGAGCTTCTTCCTGACTCCCTCTCTCGCGACCACCGTCACGACCAGGCCAATCATCACCGCCACCACCTCGCGAAACAGCGCCACCACCGTGAAACAGGGAGCTCCCTGTTTCATTTTCCTTATCTGTTTTTTTTCGGTTTTGTAGCTGTTTCCTCACCCTCTATTTCCCTTTTTCAGGTTCTGGAGATGATTTGAGGTCGAGGACGGTCGCGAGGAGCGAGAACGAGGCCGAGAATCGCCGCTGTCGCGCTGGAGAAGACGGTGGCGCGTCGGTGGCACTGTAGCGCGGGAATTTTAAATCTGGTTTTGATTTTTGGCTATTTGCACCCCCGTTTCTGTAAGAGCCACCACAAACTGTTGGACCAATTTTCTCGGGATTCATGTCGGACCACTTGCTGACCTGCTGAGTGCCACCACATCGAGCTTGTGATAAACTAAATGGGTTGTATAAGTTATTTTGATTTATTTTACTGAATTGTGTGCTTAATTGTTAATTACAAATTATTTCTGAATTTTTGATAATTTGCTTTCACCTTGCATGTTCGAGAAATTAAACTTGATATGTTTGGTAGTTAGAATTACCCTTTATCAATATTCAAAGCATGTGTTAAAAATATTAAGCTTAAACTTTGATTAAGTGTGCCCTAAAAAGACATTTAATACTTTGTAAGAGCGTATTTGCTTGAAATAATTTGTTAATGTTTGATAGAAACATGGTATAAGATTAATTGGATTTTAACGATCATATATTCGGTGTAAGCAAGGGATTTTCATCCCTAAAGCTTCTCGTAAATTCAGTAATTTAGATTAAATAATTTTGCTAACTCATTGGTGAGTCCAAGCCCACCAAACCCATCTCATTTCATCTATCTTTTATTTTTTTTCTATTTTTAATTTATTTTTAGTTTAGTTTTAAAAATGTTGTAACCCCCTTTCCTATAAATTAGTTTAATTAAATTCTAAAATTTCAATTGCATCCACCTTCCTCGTGGGATCGACCCGTACTTGCCGTTGTCTACCAGTTAGGCACCGTGCACTTGCGGTTATTACAAGTGGGTTAAATTAACCTGTTAATTTAGGTTAGTTAAATCCCCATCAAGGCCGAAAGCCTAGTTTAAAGCATTTTCACATTTGGAGATGTCCATCTGAGGCTAAGCCTTATAAGCCAAATGAAAACAAATTGGACTCCAAAACAATAAGCAGCTATTTTATTGGTTATTCAAAGCGATCTAGGGGCTACAAATTTTATGATCACACAATTAGGTCTATTTTTGAAACGGGAACTGCGACATTTTTTGAGGATATTGAGTTTGGGGGGAGAAATAAGATAAGAGACATTGTTTTTTTAGGAGGAATCGGTTTCGACTCCTACTACTGTTTTTGAAAATGTATATGTTTATGTACCTGTCATTGATCAAGAAGCAGATCTGGAACCTCAACAAGACAATGTTGAACAACTCCCTGTTCAAATTGAAATAAATGTTCCAGAGGAACAAACTCAACAACCTCAAGGACAAATGCCATTAAGGAGATCCACGAGAGAAAGGAGAAATGTTATTCCAGATGATTACATAGTTTTTCTCCAAGAACATGAGGAAAATGATGGATTGATGAAAAATAATCCAATCAACTTCCATCAAGCCATGCAAGATTCTAACTTTCAACAGTGGATAGATGCTATGAATGAGGAGTACAAGTCTATGCAAGACAATCAAGTTTGGGATCTTGTCCCATTACCTAAAAATACAAAGCCCATTGGTTGTAAATGGATATTCAAAACCAAGAGGGATTCAAAAGGTAATGTGGAGAGATATAAGGTTCGTCTTGTAGTTAAAGGCTTCACTCAAAGGGAAGGCATTGACTATAAAGAGACTTTCTCTCCGGTTTCAAAGAAAGTCTCATTTAAGACAATGATGACACTTGTTGCACACTTTGACCTTGAGCTACATCAGATGGATGTTAAGACAACATTTCTCAATGGTGACATTGATGAAACAATTTATATGGTGCAACCAGAAAACTTTGTGTCTGGAGACCCAAAGAATATGGTTTGCAAACTAAAGAAATTCATCTATGGGCTCAAGCAAGCTTCCCGTCAATGGTACCACAAATTTCATCAAGTAATTGTCTCATTTGGTTTCTTGACAAATGCAGTTGATAATTGTGTGTATCATAAGTTCAATGGGAGTAAGCATATCTTCTTGGTTTTGTATGTTGATGACATACTGTTTGCCACTAATAACAAAGACATGTTGCACGAAACTAAGAGATTTCTATCAAAGAAATTTGATATGAAAGATCTTGGTGAAACTTCTTTTGTTTTAGGGATTAAGATACACCGAGATCGCTCTCGGAGTATTCTTGGATTATCACAAAAGAGCTATATAGAAAAGGTGCTTAAAAGATTTGACATGCAAAATTGTAAACCAGAAGAAACCCTTGTAGCTAAATGAGACAAATTCAGTCTTAAACAATGTTCTAAGAATAAACTTGAAGTTAAAGAAATGCAAGAGATTTCCTATGCATCAGTTGTTGGGAGTCTAATGTACACTCTGGTTTGTACACGTCCAGATATAACATTCATTTTTGGATTGCTAGGCAGATATTTAGACAACCCTAAGATGGATTACTGGAAAGCAACCAAACGAGTTATGAGATATTTACAGAGAACTAAGGATTACATGCTCACATATAAGAAATCAGAACAATTGGAGATCATAGGGTATTCTGATTCTGATTTTGCTGGATGCCAAGATAGTAGGAAATCCACATCAGGCTACATTTATCTGTTAGCTGGAGGAGCTATTTCTTGGAGGAGTGCCAAACACACTCTCGATCATAGCTTCTTCCACTATGGAAGTAGAATATGTAGCATGTTTTGAGGCATCCAATCATGGATTATGGCTGCGAAATTTTGTCACCGGGCTGCGCATTCTGAGGAATATTGAAAGACCGCTAAAGTTATATTGTGACAATAACTCAGCAGTTCTATATGCCAACAACAACAAGAGCTCATCTAGGTCAGATCATATTGACATAAAGTTCCTGGTTGTGAAAGAGAGAGTACAGAATAAACAAATTTCCATAGAGCACATTGGGACAAACTCCATGATTGCAGATTCGCTTACTAAGGGATTACCACCCAAGGTCTTTCATGAGCACACTGTTCATATGGGTGTTATATCAATTGAGGATATTTTGGTTTAGTAGGAGTTTGTATATTTGATTGCTCTATATTGGTTTTTTTGACATATTTTGTATATTTGGGTATTTTCTACAAAAATAAAGTATTCATTTTATTCACACTCTTGTTTATTGTGTTAAAGTTCAATCTCAATAAAGTTTAACGTAGGACCAGTTGGAAATAAGCATGTTTAGATCACGTTACATGTAATTTCCATGCTACGCATCCATGATTCATCTATGTCATTTGATTGTATGGGTATACATGACTATTGATGGATTTAGTTGCGTTAATTGTGACGAAAGTTCCTTTAGTCCTATATCTGTATAGTCAATGGACGAGATTGTTTGGAAATACCTTCATATGTGATAGCAAATTTTGAGCTCATTAGGTTATACACATTTTTAAGGTGACATATGTGGCCAAAGTAGGAGATTGTTGGAAAAATCCAACATGTGTGGGCACACATATGTATTTAATGTGTATTGCTATCTTAAATTATAACTCAATGAATTGTGATTTAATATGGTTAATTGGGCTAAGGTATTAAAATGTCATGGGCTTAATGTGTAGATACACTTAAGCAATTTCTAATTTGATGATGGACCAAATTAGAAATTGGTAAAAATAACTGATAACCCAATCAATTATAAATACAGGGTTATGGTCCCCAGTTGAGTGTATGTTTTGTTTCTTCTGAAATTTCCTTCTACAAATAGATATACAGAAAACATACGTTATCAATTGAAAAATCAAGACTAATCCCTTCCTTGAAGTGCTATTATGGATCAATGAATGCTTCCATTTTATTCTTGATTATTTTTATTCTCATTGAATCAATATGGAGCATAATTGTATCTGTAGAATAAAGATCTAATATTTTTCTATGGAAAGGGATATTTGTCTAGATATTTGAGCACGACTAAACCCGGAATTTCAAGGAACATTTTCACAACAAATGGGGAAGATACTCTCTTTTTCATTTTCTACATTTGTTTTTGCTAATCATAAGCGTTCGTATCTCACTTTTATATTTTGATTTATTTATTTATTTATTAGGCTTCCCTAACTTTATCATTAAATCAAAAGCATAAAAAAACATCTTATCATTGATTCTCATAAATTAGAGGTTGTCGTGTATTTGGAAGTTGAGCCATGAAAGTAATCTTTGGTAGTCTTGGCTGTTGTTATTCTCTGTATGATTATGCTTAGTTGATATTAATGAAGTGCTGGATCAGTGAAAATATTCTATACTGGTTTATGCAATATAGTTAATCTTTTTTTATAATATTTTGCGGGCGCTTTCTCTTGTGTACCTCGATACTTGCATACTTGCTTATGTGTTATAGGAGAAAGGCTTGAAAGCAACTACTCTAGATTCATAATTGACATGTGGATGTTTGATGTATTCATGTATTCATACTTTGTGACAAGTTACGGGGCGAACCTGACTTCCATGTTAGCATTTGAAAATCTGAAACCAACTATTTCAGATTTAAGATATCTGCAGATGAATGGACATGTAGTTGGTTACCAACATGGATCATTTGTGGCTGATTTCTTGAAGGATAATTTGGAATTCAGTGAGAAACAACTCAAAAGCCTTTCTACAGCGGAGGATTATACTAATGCTCTATCACTAGGAACCCATAATGGAGGAGTTTCTGCAATTGTGGACGAGATCCCATTTATCAATATTTTCCTAACCAAATATTGTCGTGAGTTTACTGTTGCTGGACAAGTTCATCCATCGGGTGGATTCGGCTTTGTATTACTCTCTCTCTCTCTCAAATATATACGCATAGTACATTTTGATAATCTTTTAGTGCTTATGGAGCTGAATACAAGTTTCATCTAAAACTTAGAAAATAATCAATCACATCATTGTAGTTGTATGTAATTAGTCTGAATAAACTTTCTCAACTTTTTTCTTTAATGGCCTATTATTGACCTTGAAACTTTGTACATTCCCCCATTTAGGATAATGGCGAAAACTAGTCAACAAATTTCTATACAGATTCCCGTTCATATAGAAATTATAAATGGTTTAGAAGTCTGTTATTAATATATTGCTAAATCTTAAGGATAGGCTTGTTGGTTAGTATTGAATTTGTCAAAGTTAGCCCAATCCACGATAACATTTTTACTCAATGCAACAGTTTAAAATAGTTGAAATTTCAATTTCAAATGAAATGCCATTTTGATAGTGGTGGAAGTATTAAGATGAGCTGATTTTGGTGAAATGTTCTATCCTATCTTAGAACTCATCTCAATCGTAAACTTCATTTTAGAACTCCATGTGTATGATTTGCAGATGATTTCATCATCATGGAGTTTGTGCTCATAACATATCAGCTACTTTTGAAATTTCTGTCCTTGCAAAATTGGATCAAAGGTTTTTTTTCGAACAACCATTTATCAATTTCAGATTCTGGTTGAACATTTGATTGGGTATATTGGGTAGTATCAACATTCAGGTAAATCAACCTTAACAAAATTAGGACTTTAGTTAGTGTTAAATTGATATAAAGTCAATTATTATGAAAGTTAGGCATACAATTGCTGCATTTTTCGTTAGACCAACAAAAGAATAGTTTTTGACAAGTTCTTTGTATACAGTTTTCTTCGCTTTTTACATGATGTAGAGGTAACTTTTTTGTTCACCTTAATTTATCTCTAGTATATTTTGATTTTCAGGTGTTCCCAAAATATTCTGTGCTGCTCCCTGATGTTTCTAAGGAAGTTCTGGACTTAACTGAAGGAGAACAAATAAATAAAATTCAGCAGCATTTTTTCGTATCCGAAATGTGTCAAGACCCTCTAGAGAAAAATGTAACATCAAATAAATTGCAACTCTTTAGCTTTCGTATCATCTATGGGATGTTGGCAGTCACTTCAGCTTTAGCTCTCCTTCCTTTCGTTGCTACCTCAATATACAAAAGCTTTAAATATGGAACTATACTAAATGCAGCAAAATCCTTCATGAAGAACATCTCTTTCAAGAAGTTGGTCTCTGTTTCACACAAGTACCTTAAGTTCAACCAAAAGGTTTCAGCAGCAAGTAAAGACATTGAACTACCTGTGAGAGCTGAAGATGAAGATGTAGTTGTGTAGATGAGGAAAGACCAAGAGAATAAACTCAAAGATTGAATCGACTTCTGACTATGCAATCTCCATGCATATCTCAGAAGACAGGTAAGAATAAACTTCACCTCCATCAGTTTTATATGTCAAGTTGTTCTTGTGCTTCATGACCGATATAATGCCTCATACACATATAACTCTAGCATTATTAATAATTTTGCATTCTAATATAGGTTTCATCACATTATACTTTGATTATTGTAAAAATTTTCATGTTACTTGGCATGTATTTATTGAGTATGAACAAGTTATGGTAATTATTTTACATTTTCTGCGCTTGTTATAGCAATGATGATAAGACTTTTTACCCAGTATATTAAGGATGAACTTTGTATGAATTAGGATTAGTAGGTAAACAGGTTAGCATTATGGATGACACCTAAGCATGCAACGGACACTGTCAGTGTACATCGTACTCTAGCATTTAGCATATGTTTATTTCATTTACTTTCCAATAATGTTTGGAGTCTGGAAGGACAAGTATGTGGAGATTCCTGATGTTGAAAATGGAGGTTTCATGAATGATTTGGAGGAATGTGCCTTGGCTTTAACACTATTAGTTTGGAAATATATCTTAGGTCTAGGGTGAGGTTCAGACATTCGATTGGGTTATTTGGCGACTGTTGGTTATTCTTTGGCATTGGGCTTCACTGCATTAAGCTTCAATGGGATTTTCTTTGACTCATTGTCTGGTAATTAAGAATTAAACCGTCTTGGTATCATTTAAATATATACATTATGTTGGCGCTCATTTAGTTGATATCTAAGCTCTGCACCGAATATTCAACTTTCTTTGAATGAAAATATGTCAGTTCTTATATGATTCTGATGAGCGTACATAGCTGACTATCAGTTGTTGCCAACTTTTCAGGTTAAGGCAGTAATTGCTATTGATGGCCGCGATATCTATTGTGGTTAACATTGACAGCATGTTCATGTCACCATCAGACATCAGTTGCCCATTTTTCAGGTTAAATAAGGCAGGAATTGCTGATATTAATATGAGATCCTTGTAGTGTGGTTAGTGCCAACAGCAACCAATGTATATATGTTGTAAAATAGTTCAGCTTTCTGTAAGGTAATACGTGTAAGAAGTAATACGTTAATCTATAGTTCTATACATAGTTTAGGGCAGTTGATATGTAGTTTTGAGTGTTCAATAGGTTTTCGAGCGTATATTCTCACGTACTTCCAGAAATGGTGGAAACTAGAATCATTGATTGTAAATCTTCCCAAAATTGTAGTTCTCAGTTCAGCAGAAATGATAAGAGTTTGTTATGATTGCCACCTGAAGGCTTGGCTTTGTGACTGAATATGTCTCCATGTTTGAATTTTAGTTGCCAACACCTGCTAAATTCTTTATTGGTAAATGATTTTGCATGAAAGGATCTATGCTATTGTTGCAGGCCTTGGTATATGTTTTTGGTGTCGTGTCCGTATAGGACCCAATGCTTGATTGGGCTAAGAGTTGATTTGTACAAGTGTATCTTGGACCTAAGGCAGCTCTGAGATTCATGTTGGGGCCTTATTGTCCTGGGCCAAGTCCCAAGGTCCGTGCTTCTTAGGATGGCGTGACTTGGGCATGGGCACTTGATTTACGGGGCTGAACATCAATTTAAGAATGGGTGTGCTTGGAACCACTTTGAAGCTTTTCTCGTGTTAGGGTTGGCTAATGCCACGTATACGGCTGTGATCGTTTGACTGATTGATGTCTCATTAGTTGGTAATACCAACAGATAAGAAATATTTTTGCTTTTTCTAAAATCACAATGATTAATGATATAAATTAGAAATTTTGTTTCTTACTTGCAGTTTCTATACATCAGTTTTGATATACGTCTTCTTCGCTTGTTAATATCAGTTCTTGCCATTTCCTTTTTTCAGGTGAAGTCAGGAAATAATTAGCGCCCTGCTGCATGGTGGAGATCTTTGTTTCTTGCTTAAAAATGGGATAGCCCGCGCGCAATTGACTGGTATCTGTAATAGCTCTTTCTCTGCTATACATACTGAATGTCGTGCAGCTAGTTTGTATATTCCTTAGTAGAGTGCATATGTACTATCTGTTGAGGAGGTTCTGCCTTCTGATTACTGTATTCGTCATCAAGATATATACATGTGTATATAATATTTTTCGCGTTTAGATCCATTATCCCATACGATAATTGTCTACTCTCCTAATTAATATATGGAATACTTAGCAACACACTTGACATATTCAAGAATCTTTGAATACATATAAAAGAATAACAATATATATAGAAGGAAACGGAAACACTCCCTTCTCATTGTTATCGTGTGTGGTATAGTTTTCCCTTCGCCAGGTTTTCTGTAATTTATTCAATTATTCGTTTAGTGTCCTTTATTTTTGTTAGGGAGATTCGAATTATCTTATGGAGAATTCATCGAGTTGAATTGGTTGGTCTGGTCAGGTCATTGTTTGTTCCTTTACACTACAGTTTTGAATACCTAGCTAATTGACTTTGTTTAACTAGTGTTTATCCTGGACAAGTTGCTGTGAGCTGTACTTAAATTGTTGATTTAGCTGGCTTGACTTACAAGAGTTTGGAGAACATGTTATAATCACTTGCTTCCTAAAATAACTATTCGTCCTTCATAGTTTATATGTTATTCAATAAATATTCAAAATTCATACCACGACTGAAATGAGAATTTCGTTGATGACATACATTTCTGCTGGAAGATTGGGCATTTACAGACAGATCCTGTTAAGAAAATTGACATTGTCATTGGACTATTTTGTGCGTTACTTCTTGTGAATTGCTTTAGAGCACGCCCAATCAGCTGTTGCTCGTGTATGTCATGGAGATCATTATACAATAGTTTGATTAGGTCAGAAAGTGTATTTGTCTCTAGAGTATTTATAATCTTATTAACTAATGGAAGTGTTCTTCACATACATCGATATTCATGGGCGGACCTACTAAGGTGCGAGGGGTAGCTAACTTTTAAAATATTTTTTTGAATATATACGTTATTCTTAAAAAATTGATTATATAATGTAGAATATAATATGATAAATGTTTATAAAAAAAATTTGAACATGTCTTTGCTGGTATAGTGGTTGGAGGTATATCATTTTTAATAAAAAATCTGAGTTCGATACTCTTCAAGTGCATTTTTATTTTATTTTCAATGCAATATTATTAGTAATTGCAAACATTAAAAAAAATATTTAGTTTAATAAAAATTTATTAACATTAACTAAATGAATTATTTTTCACAAGTGGTATAAAACCTCTAACAAAAAAATATTTAAAATTAATTTCTAAAATAATAACTATAGAATTCAATGAAAATATCGTACAAAATTTGAGCCTCATTTAAACTAATTTTTCTATGAAATTGTATTATGATTTATGATCATATTAGGTTCGCAAATTTCATATTTTTTTGTAGCTACCCCTAGATACTTATTAGTTATTATGCTCGTTTGCTCATTGCTAAGGTTATCGATATTGATCTTATTTTGGCTTAAAATTGGATTACACTGGATACAATTTGGTATATGCAATATATTTTTTATAGTTGTATTTTTACTAGTTTAGATAGAAAAATAAGTTGGCTTTATCACTGATAATTATTATTATCAATTAATAAGTATTTTTCATTTCGCATCCCTCGACTAAAATTCTGGGTCCGCCCAATATCTATGATGTGATCATCCAAATTGCACTCTTAGCTCTTAAGTATCAAATTGCACTCTTAACTCTTGAGCATCATGAGTAACCATGCAAGAGTCAAAGTTATTCTAGAGAAGTTAACAGCAGGAACATCCTTGCAATTTCGTGATAATATTCTATTGTTTTGATTTTATCTATTTATTGTCTACATGATCTATAAGATGGTTATGAATGATGTTAACTTAGAATATTTTTTATTAAAATGCACCACATAATATTTTTTTATTGTGGTTTTTTTTAAATGTCTCGTTGTTATTAGGAGTGAACCACTTCCTTATAAATTTTAGTGACTCCTCCTCCTTACTTGATGTGAAACTATTCAAGCCAACATTTTTTCAACAACAACGTCATCATTAGTGATAGGATTTACTATAGTTTTCCAATAAACTCGTAAATCGTATGAGTCTATATTAAATTATTGGATAATATAATCTATATTATTGGATTGGACTTTACACAATTGATACATTCAAACCAAAAAAAAATTAAATAAATAAAAAAAAACAAATACAAAACAACAAACCTTTTATCTTATAATGAATCATTGGACCCCCATAAATAACGATCTAACTAAGAGGGTTGCTATCTAAACCAAAACAATTGAGATGTCAGTTATTTGATATTGACATCTGAGGCTATGCTCATCTTTGATTGTTTATGTGCATTGAAAATTCATTAACTGGAGTCTAATCTCATATTTTGGTTGTAAAGAGCTATTTTACCATGTGGATGGTTGAGATGAGCCCCCAGATGACCATGTCAAATTAAGGCCTTCAGTTGGATTCTACCTAAGATCAATGTTGTGTACCAACGATATGCCTTAATTGGAAATGTATTTTAGATATCACTACATATATCAGTGACTGTTGGCAACTTTAAGCACAGCTAAACTATGCAATATTATCCACTCTTCTAGGGATGATAGATTAAATTCTCATATCATCAAGTGTTGTGTGTGTATAGATATATGTATATCGATTATTTTTCTTTAATCAATGTTTGACTTGCAAAAACCTTGGAATATTTTTTAAATATGAATCTTGTTGATATAGTTAAAGAGAAACTACCAAGAAACCTACATAATTTGGACATAATAGATACCAACAGAGGCTTCAGACTCTGGTTTTTAAGTGCTTAGAGACCATCAAAACATTTGCAAAAGATTGACATCAATATCATCTATTCACACACAATGATGAAGAAGTTTGCTTTGCTTCTGTTTTTGTTCTCATTAAGCTTCTGGCTTCGTTCGACTAATGCTCAGACCAAAACCACCACAAACAGCTCAACGTTTCATGTTGGAGTGATTCTTGATCTGAATTCGACAATGGGTAAAGTGGCAAATAAGAGTATTTGGATGGCAGTATCAGACTTTTATGCTGTTCATGGTAATGAAAGCTCTTCCAGGGTTGAACTCCATGTAAGGGACTCAAAAGGAGATGCTATGAATGCAGCATCTGTAGGTATGTCATTCTCCATTTTTTGCCTAAGGTCTTTTCATTATCGTGTTCTGATTGATTGTAAAGAACGAAAGCTCCATTGAAAACCTCGGAAAAAAGAGAATGGGGAGAAGATCTTGAAGGAAGTTTCCTCTAAAGATTGTTGGTTTCCTTGAAAGTAATAAACATGGTCATCTTCAACTTGAAGTGATTGATTGGTTTTTCTTTTGAAATGCAATCAAACACCGCCATAATTTATTCTCTCTTGCTCTCTTCTCCTTTTCATCTTCAAACACGGGACTCCTCTAAGTCATTCATATTGAGAAAATGCGGAGCTATGCACAGAATGTGCATTACCTTCCATAAACAGACTTGGGTCTGGTTCATACTCAACCTAGTCTATCTAGAGTTTATGCACTTTAAGCCAACGCAATGTTGCAATGGGAAATTCTCGACCCATACCCAGCAAAACTGGTTCGTCTTGAAAACATTTTATCTCCTTCTCAACTTACCTCTAGTTGATGGTAGCTTCAACTTTTAAAATGTTTCTTTTTATTTTATTCTAGTCCAAAGAAAAAATTTTGAGGCAGGAAGAGTAGGTGAAGAGAGGAGACGAAGGTTCGGTATTGGTGGTTTTGGAAGGTGATAGAGGCATAGGGAGAGATGAAGGGAGAAAGGGAGGGTGCTGCTGGTGGCACTGTCAGCCAAGCTCAACCCAAATTGTCAAGGGTTCAACCTATAAGCTTCAGCCGCTGCTCCCTTTTATTTTTTTTTGCTTTTTGTTAAAAATTTTTATCATCTGATCTCAAATGAATGATATGTGCTTTCTGTTATGGCTTCTTTTATGAGTTTGGGTTTCCTTCAATACTATTTCTCAAGTTCTATCAATGTTTTCTTTATTTATGTAGATTAGTGTAATAAAAACTTCCAATTGGATGTGGATTTATTTGTTTGTAGTTAAGAGTTCTTTTTATGTTTATTAATGTGAGTTATTTGTAGATATGACTTAATGAAGAATATGAGGGTTTTTTTTTTTTTTAATCCAAATTATGCTTCTCGAGCAATTGAAACTACCAAACCCCACATTTTTAAACAGATGTGACAAAGGCATACGTGTTTGTTTTGTTAGAAGTGGCCCTCACTCATATACTGCATGTGTTTTCAACTTCTAATTAAAAGTTATTCAAAGTAAATTTTCTGAAAATATATGCTGATTCAAATCTTCTCTTTACAGCATCGGATTTGATACAAACCATAGGGGTGCAGGCAATTATAGGCCCCGAGACCTCAGAAGAAGCAGATTTTATAGCCTCGATGGGAAACAAAGCTCATATACCAATAATCTCCATTTCCCCTATCAGCTTCTCTATCTCTCCTAGACGATTTCCTTATCATGTTCAACTTGCTCAAGACGAATCATCTCAGGTAAATGCCATTGTTGCAGTTATTCAGAATTATCGATGGAGAGAAGTGTCCATCATTCATGATGACAGCCAAAGTGGGACTGCTATTTTACCATCTCTCACTGATGCACTCCTTAAAATTGGCATCGTAATAAGTGTTGAGACTGTCCTACCATATAATGCAAATGATGCAACAGTCAATGAGACGGTTTACAAGCTAAATGACACAAAAATGAGGGTCTTCATTGTTCATTTGTCGCTTCCTCTTGGTTCTCGCTTCTTCTTAAATGTCAAACAGGCTGGACTGATGCAAGGCGGCTATGCATGGATCACTACATACAGCCTTACAGATCAACTGAGCTATGTGGACTCGTCTGTTTTCCGCTCTATGGAAGGTGTTATAGGTTTGAAAACTTATGTACCGCCATCAAATGCCGTCAAGAAGTTCAAAGTTCAGTGGAGAAGAGAAGCTAAAAGGGCTGGCCTCCAAAGACAAATGTTGGAACCAAATGCGAATGCATTGTGGGCCTATGATTCTATATTTCTCATGGCAATAGCAGCTAATAGAACACGATCTCATTTGGAAAGAAATCTCCAACCACCACCGTCTAATAGTGAAATGGCAAGGAATACGACTTTATTTCAGACTGATGTTTCTCCGGTGGGTTCTGAATTGTTGCAATTTGTTCTTGCAACACAATTCACTGGCTTAAGTGGCAAAATTCAATTAGTGAATGGGCAACGGCATTCATCTTCTTCTTTTGAGATTATAAATTTGAGGAAAAGATCTTATAGAATTGGATATTGGACACCAACAGGCGGTCTTTCTCAGAGTGTGAGCTCAAAACTCACATTGATGAAACAGGCTGGCAGCGAGAAGAACCTAAGTGATGTTATCTGGCCTGGAAGATCCTTGGATATTCCATTTGCTAGGATTCTGAGAGTAGGAATCCCAGTTAAAGCTGGCTTCCTTGAGTTCATGAATGTGACTCACATTAATAATTCAGTAGTTGTGAGTGGCTTCTCGAAAGCTGTATTTGAGGAAGTGATGAAGAAGTTCAGATATCAGTATGATTATGAACCATATGAAAATGCATCAGCAACTTACTCTGATCTTACTTACCGAGTATTCCTGAAGGTGAGCTATAAATCACTTTTCATATTTGTATGAACTTTAGTGTTGCAAAGAAGCTCGAGTAGTAGTATAACACAGTTGCCATAGAGGCATCCAGCCTCTGTTGTCGACTCAGGCTTAGGAGTATGCTTGAAATGTTAAGCGTCAACTTAATTTGTTTCCTGGTAAGAATATGTCAGATAGTTCCTGTCTCAGTCTACTTTTTGTATATCCTTCTTTTCTTTCTTCTGCCTTACCCCTTTGCGAGTCACATACTCAAGATCTTCTTAAAGAGCAAGATAGATCATCATTTGATTCTGAGAATCATCACTTTAACACATTCATTATTCTCATACCACATGCCATCATGAGGTCTTATTGCTAAATGCTAACTTCTTTTCTATTCTTAAAAAGCAGAAGTATGACGTTGTCGTTGGGGATGTTACTATCCGTGCTGATAGAGCTGAATTTGTCAGTTTCACACCAACGTATTCAGTTCCTGGAATTCGCATGATTGTCCCAGCAAAGAAGGATCAGTTCACTGAGAGTCTGTGGTGGTTCTTAGAGCCACTCGAAAAGAAACTATGGTTTACTACTCTTGGATTCTTTCTGTGGAAAGGGATATTTGTCTGGATATTTGAGCACAGAATAAACCCAGAATTTCAAGGAACATTTTCACAACAAGTGGGGAAGATACTCTCTTTTTCATTTGCTACATTTGTGTTTGCTAATCGTAAGTGTTCATATCTCACTTTTATATTGTACTGTTAATGACTACGGAGAACATCTTATGATTGGTTCTCATAAATTAGAGGTCACTGCGTATTTGAAAGTAATCTTTGGTAGTCTTGGAAGCTTTTATTCTCTGTATAATCAGTAAAAATATTCTGTACTGGTTTATGCAATATATATGTATGTATTGCAGACGCTTTATCTTGTATACGAGGATACTTACATATTTGCTTGTGTGTTATAGGAGAAAGGCTTGAAAGCAACTACTCTAGATTCATAATTACCATGTGGATGTTTGCTGTATTCATACTTGTGACAAGTTACGCGGCAAACCTGACTTCCATGTTAGCATTTGCAAATCTGAAACCAACTATTTCAGATTTAAGATATCTGCAGATGAATGGACATGTAGTTGGTTACCAAAATGGATCATTTGTAGCTGATTTCTTGAAGAATAATTGGGAATTCAGTGAGAAACATCTCAAAAGCCTTTCTACGGCGGAAGAGTATGCTAATGCTCTATCACTAGGATCCGACAACGGAGGAGTTTCTGCAATTGTGGACGAAATTCCATATATCAATGTTTTCCTCACCAAATATTGTCGTGCGTTTGCTGTTGCTGGACCAATTTATCCATCTGGAGGATTAGGCTTTGTATTACTCTCTCTCTCTCTAAATATATACGCATAGTACATTTTGATAATCTTTTAGTGCTTATGGTGCTGCATACAATTTTCATCCAAAACTTAGAACATAATCAATTACATCAATGTAGTTGTAATGTAAATAGTCTGAATAAACTTTACTTTCTCAACTTTGATACTTTGTCAACAAATGATTTCAGACTCTGGTAGAACATTTGGTTGGGTATATTGAGTAGTATCAGCATTTTTCGTTAGACTGACAAAAAAAAAGGTTTTTGACAAGTTATTTGTATACGGTTTTCTTTGCTTTTTACATGCACATAGAGTTAACTTTTGTGTTCGCCTTAATTTATCTCTATTATATTTTGATCTTCAGGTGTTTCCAAAATATTCTCCGCTGCTCTCTGATGTTTCTAAGGAAGTTCTGGACTTAACTGAAGGAGAACAAATAAATAAAATTCAGCAGCATTTTTTCGTTTCTGAAAGGTGTCAAGACCCTCTAGCGATGAATGTAACATCATATAAATTGCGACTCTATAGCTTTCGTAGCATCTATGTGATGTTGGCAGTCACTTCAGCTTTAGCTCTCCTTCCTTTTGTTGTTTCCTCAATATATCAAAGCTTTAAAGATGGAACTACACTAAATGCAGCAAAATCCTTCAAGAAGAACATCTCTGTCAAGAAGTTGGTCTCTGTTTCACACAGGTACCTTAAGTTCAACCAAAAGGTTTCAGCAGCAAGTAAAGATATTGAACTACCTGTGAGAGCTGAAGATGAAGATGCAGTCGTAGATGAGGAAAGACCAAGAGAATCAACTCGAAGATTGAACCGACTCCTGACAATGTAATCTCCATTCATATCTCAGAAGATAGGTAAGAATAAACTTCACCTCCATCCATTTTATTATGTCAAGTTGTTCTTGTGCATCATGACCAATATAATGCCTCGTAAACATATAATTCTAGCATTATTAATGAATTTTGCATTCTAATATAGGTTTCATCACATTATACTTTGATTATTGTAAATTTTTTTCTTGTTACTTGGCATGTATTTATTGATTATAAACAGGTGATGGTAATTATTTTTCATTTTCTGTGCTTGTTATAGCAATGATAAGTTTTTTTCCCTGTATATTACGAATGAACTTTGTATAAGGTAAACAGGTTAGCATTATGGATGACACCTAAGCATGCAATGGGCTCCGCCAGCCTAGCTACATCATCCTCTAGTTTAGCATCTAATTTGCGTTTATTTCATTTACTTTCCAATAAAGTTTGGAGTCTGGAAGAACAAGTATGTGGTGATTCCTGATGTTGAAAATGGAGGTTTCATGAAGGATTTGGAGAATGTGCCTTGGCTTTCACACTATTAGTTTGGAAATATGTATTAGGGTCTAAGGTGAGGGTTCAGAAATTCGATTGGGTTATTTGGCGACTGTTGGTTATTCTTTGGCATTGGGCTTAACTGCATCTAAACTTCAAACTGCTTTTCTTTGACTCGTTGTCTGGTAATTGGATTTTAATCGTCTTGGTATCTTTTAAATATATATATATAATACATTATGTTGGTGCCTATTTAGTTGATATCTAAGCTCTGCACCGAATATTGAACTTTCTTTGAATGATTGAATGAAAATATGTCATTCATATATGATTTTGATGAGGGTACATAGCTGACTATCAGTTGTTGCCAAATTTTCAGGTTAAGGCAGTAATTAGTTATTGATGGCGGCCGTATCTGTTGTGTGGTTAACATTGACAGCATGTTCATGTCACCATCAGACATCAGTTGCCATTTTTCAGGTTAGATAAGGCAGGAATTGTTGATATTAATCAGAAGATCCTTGTAATCCGGTTAGTGCCAACAGCAACCAATGTATATATGTTGTAAAATAGTTCTGCTTTCTGTAAGGTAATACGTGTCAGAAGTAATATTGTAAATCTTCCCAAAATTCTAGTTCTCCCTTCTGCAGAAATGATAAGAGTTTGTTATGATTGCCACTGAAGGCTTCGCTTTGTGACTGAACATGTGTCCATGTTTGAATTTATTTGCCAACACCTGCTGAATTCTTTATTGGTAAACCATCTTGGTATATGTTTTTTGTTTCTTGTCCGTATAGGATCAACATGTTCAATAACAACAAACAGTTGTTAATATTCAGAGAGTCAAAACAACGAAGCAATGTAAACTAAATTTATGAAAGGTTGTGATCATCCAAACCTAGTTTCATCAACCTAGGTTCGAAGTATTAGGTAACCGGGTTTTTGCAACCATGTTTTACAATTCCTAATAGAACGCAATCTCATTTGGAAAAAAAATCTCCAATCACCACCATCTAATAGTGAAATGGCAAGGAATACAACAAGTTTATTTGAGAGTCACTACAAAAAAAAAAAAAAAAAAAATTAGCTATGGAAACGTCGCTATTTAAACGGTTTGCGACGGCAATAAACCATCGCTATAGTTTCTGCCACAGTTTCGATACATAAATAAAAATAACTGTCGCTAATACGAGGATTAGCGACGGCATTCGAACCGTAGCTAATGTTTGGGAATTTTTTTGTTAGCTACGGTCAAAATACCGTAGCTAATGTGATTTTTTTTTTTTAAATATAACAAAACAACTTAGCGACGGCACTTTGGCCGTAGCTAAGGTTTAGAAAAAAATTTGTTAGCTACGGTCCACATACCGTCGCTAAATGTGATTTTTTTTTAAAAAAAAAATAACAAAACAACTTAGCGACGGCAATACAGCCGTAGCTAATGTTTTTGTGATTTAAAAAAAAAATTTATAGGAAAACACCGTAGCGACGGCAGGAGGGCCGTAGCTAATGAGATTTTTATTTAAAAAAAATAACGAAACAACTTAGCGACGGCAATACAACCGTAGCTAATGTTTAGAAATGTTTTTGTGATTTTTTTTTAAAAAAATTATAGGAAAACACCTTAGCGACGGCACGCGGGCCGTAGCTAATGTGATTTTTTTTTTATAAATATAACAAAACAACTTAACGACAGCACTGGGGCTGTAACTAAGATTTAGAAAAAAAAATTTGTTAGCTACGGTCTACATACCGTCGCTAATGTGATTTTTTTTTTAAAAAAATATAACAAAACAACTTAGTGACGACAATACAGCCGTAGCTAATGTCATTTTAAAAAAAAATTTAAAAACAATATAGCAACGGCACTAGGGCCGTAGCTAATGTTTACAAAAAAAAATTTGTTAGCTACGGTCAAAAAACCGTAGCTAAATGTGAATTTTTTTTTAAAATTATATAAAGAAAAATCGCTATATATTTAGAAACTGGATAAAATCACCAATAACACATTTTTGTCCAGCTCGGTGAGAAACCTAGTTTTCACCTAGGCAACCCAGGTTCGAATCCCGCCAATGAAACTTTTTTTTTAAATTAAAATTTTTATATTAGCGGCCGTAGCTAATGTTTACAAAAAAAAAAAAATTGTTAGCTACGGTATTTTGACCGTAGCTAAATGTGAATTTTTTTTTTAAATTATATAAAGCAAAATCGCGATATATTTATAAATTGGATAAAATCACCAATTACACATTTCCGTCCAGCCAGGTTAGGAGACCTAGTTTCACGTAGACGACCCGGGTTCGAATCCCGTCAATGAAACTTTTTTTTTATATTAAAATTTTTATATTAGCGACGGCACTAGGGCCGTAGCTAATGTTTACAAAAAAAAATTGTTTGAATACCGTAGCTAAATGTGAATTTTTTTTAAAAATTATATAAAGCAAAATCTCGATATATTTATAAATTGGAATAAACCACCAATTACACATTTCTGTCTAGCCCGGTTAGAAGACTTAGTTTTTACGTAGACGACCCGGGTTCGAATCCCGCCAATGAAACTTTTTTTTAATATTAAAATTTTTATATTAGCGACGGCACTAGGGCCGTAGCTAATGTTTACAAAAAAAAAAATTTGTTAGGTACGGTCAAAATACCGTAGCTAAATGTGAATTTTTTTTTAAAATTATATAAAGCAAAATCGCGATATATTTATAAATTGGATAAAATAACCAATTACACATTTCCGTCCAGCCCAGTTAGGAGACCTAATTTTCACGTAGACGACTCGGGTTTGAATCCCGCCAATGAAATTTTTTTTTTATATTAGCGATGGCACTAAGGCCGTAGCTAATGTTTACAAAAAAAAAAAATTTGTTAGCCACGGTCCAAATACCGTAGCTAATGTCATTTTTAAAATAAAAAAAAAAATTTAAGAAAACAATATAGCGACGACACTAGGGCCGTAGCTAATGTTTACAAATTATTTTTTTGTTAGCTACGGTCAAAATAAAGCAAAATGTGAATTTTTTTTTTTTGACATTATATAAAGCAAAATCTCTATATATTTATAAACTGGATAAAATCTCCAATAACACATTTTCGAATAAAAATAAGATAAAAGATGATCAGATAAAAAAATCAGATTAGATCAAAGAAGATAAAAGAAGATCAGATAAAAAAAATCAGATCGGATCAAATAATATGAGATCAAAGAAGATCAAAGAAGATAGGATCAGATCAAATAAATTCAAAGAAGATCAGATCAGATCAAAGAAGATCAAATCAAATAAGATCAGATAAAAGAATATCAAAGAAGATAAAAGAATATCAAATCAAAGAAATTCAAAGAAGATCAGATCAGATCAAAGTAGATTAGATCAAATGATCAGATCAAAGAATATCAAATAAGATTAAAGAAGATCAGATCTGATCAGATCGAAGAAGATCAGATCTGATTAGATCGAAGAAGATCAGATCAAATCAAATAAAAGAAGATCATATCAAATAAGATCAAAGAAGACCAAAGAATATCAGATAAAAAAATATCAAAGAAAATCAAATCAGATCAAAGAAGATCAAAGAAGTTAAAAGTAGATCAAATAAGTTAAAAGTATATCAAAGAATATCAGATTAAATCAGACCAGATCAAAGAAGATCAAAGAAGTTAAAAGTATATCAAAGAATATTAGATCAAATAAGATCAGATCAGATCAGATCAAAGAAGATCAGATCAAAGAATATCAAATAAGATCGAAGAAGATCAAAGAAGACCAAAGAAGATCAGATAAAAAAAGATCAAAGAAGATCAAAGAAAATTAAAGAAGTTCAAAGAAGATCAAAGAAGATCAAAGAAGATCAGAGAAGATTAGATCAAAGAATATTAAATAAGATCAAAGAAGATCAGATCAAATCAAATCAAAGAAGATAAGATCAAATAAGATCAAAGAAGACCAAAGTAGATCAGATAAAAAAAGATCAAAGAAGATCAGAGAAGTTCAAAGAAGATCAGATAAAAAAGATCAAAGAAGTTCAAAGAAGATCAAAGAATATCAGAGAAGATCAGATCAAAGAATATCAAATAAGATCAAAGAAGATCAGATCAGATCAAAGAAGATCATATCAGATCAAATCAAATAAGATCAGAGAAGACCAAAGAAGATCAGATAAAAAAAGATCAAAGAAGTTCAGAGAAGATCAGATAAGATCAGATCAAAGAAAATCAAATCAGATCAAAAAAAATCAAAGAAGTTAAAAGTAGATCAAATAAGTTAAAAATAGATCAAAGAGATTAGATTAAATCAGATCAGATCAAATAAGATCAAAGAAGTTAAAAGTAGATCAAAGAAGATCAGATCAAATAAGATCAGATCAGATCAAAGAAAATCAAATAAGATCAGAGAAGATCAAAGAAAATCAAAGAAGATCAAAGAAGATCAGAGAAGATCAGATCAAATAATATCAAATAAGTTTAAATAGGATCAAATAAGATCAGATCAAAGAAGATCAAATCAAATCAAATCAAAGAAGATAAGATCAAAGAAGACCAAAGTAGATCAGATAAAAAAAGATCAAAGAAGATCTGAGAAGTTCAAAGAAGACTAGATAAAAAAAATTCAAAAAAGATTAAAGAAGTTCAAAGAAGATCAGATCAAATAATATCAAATAAGATCAAAGAAGATCAGATCAAATCAAATCAAAGAAGACCAAAGAAGATCAGATGAAAAAAGATCAAAGAAGTTCAAAGAAGATCAGATCAGATCAAAGAAGATCAAGGAAGTTAAAAGTAGATCAAAGAAGTTAAAAGTAGATCAGAGAGATTAGATTAAATCAGATCAGATCAAATCAAAGAAGATCAAAGAAGTTAAAAGTAGATCAAAGAAGATTAGATTAAATAAGATCAGATCAAAGAAAATCAAATAAGATCGGAGAAGATCAAAGAAAATCAAAGAAGTTCAAAGAAGATCAAAGAAGATCAGAGAAGATCAGATCAAAGAATATCAAAGAAGATCAGATCAAAGAAGATCAGAGAAGTTCAAAGAAGATCAGATAAGATCAAAGAAGATAAGATAAGATCAAAGAAGATCAGAGAAGTTAAAAAAAAAAAAAAAAAAACTAAAGAGGTTAGCGACGGCCTAGTTGCCGTCGCTAATTGGTTTTAAATTTTTTTTAAGAGGTTAGCGACGGCCTAATTGCCGTCGCTAATTGGTTTAAAAAACACTAAAGAGGTTAGCGATGGCCAAATTGTCGTCGCTAATTGGTTTTTATAAAGAAAAAACACTAAAAAGGTTGGTTTTAAAAAAAAAAAAACTAAAGAGATTAGCGACGACCATTATGCCGTGGCTAATTGGTTTTTAAAAAAAAAAACTAAAGAGGTTAGCGACGGCCTAGTTGCCGTCGCTAATTGGTTTTAAAAAAAAAATTTTAAGAGGTTAGCGACGGCACTAATTGGTTTCAAAAAAAAAAAAAAAAAACTAAAGAGGTTAGCGACGGCCATTATGCCGTCGCTAATTGGTTTTAAAAAAAATAATTTTAAGAGGTTAGCGACGGCCTAATTGCCGTCGCTAATTGGTTTAAAAAAGACCCCTAAAGTTTGGTTTAAAAAAAAAAACATCGATCCGCGTTAAATCTCATCTCAACCGTTAATAACACCCAAAAATTTAGCTCAATCCAACTTACTAAATCAAACCACGTCATCGATCCGCGTGAAACTAACACAACCAATCCCCTTCAATTACCTTTCTCTATATAAATTTCAATTTTTTCTACAAACCAACTTAAACAAAAATTTTCTCCCAAATTTTTTTTTCTCTCATCTTCCAGAGAAGAAACCCACTGAGGAGAAGTCTGCCGCTTCCTCGACACCGATCCCGGCCGCCTCTCTCTCCCCTCCCTTCATCCGCCGCCGCTCTCTCGGAGATCTGAGATCTCTCATCTCTGATATCTCGGATCTCGGAGATCTGAGACCTGAGATCTCGGAGAATCTCAAAGATCTGAGTTCTCGAGATCTGAAATCTTAGATTTCGGAGAGATCTCCGATATTTTTTTAAATATATATATATATATATATATATTAAAAATCTCAGAGATCTCGGAGAAATCTGATCTTTTAAAAAATATATATATATTTTAAAAAAAACCATTTAGCGACGGCACAATTGTTGTCTCTAAAATAAAAAAAATTTAATTTTTTTTTTAAAAAATCAGTTAGCCACGGCCAAGATGCCGTCGCTAAAATAAAAAAAAATTAATTTTTTTAAAAAAATCTGTTAGCCACGGCCAAAATGTCGTCGCTAAAATAAAAAAAATAAATTTTTTTTTACAAAAATCAATTAGCGACGGATATTTTACACTTTAGCGACGGTTGTATCCCGTGGCTAATTAGCTACGGCTATTTTGCCATCGCTGAATCAAATAGCGACGATAAATCTAGCTACGGGATAGCGACGAATGTAGTGTCGTCGCTGATTCCTTTTAGTTACGGTTTTAGCTCAATCAGCGACGGTTTGTAGCCGACGCTGATTTCCATTTTTTTTGTAGTGACTGATGTTTCTCTGGTGGGTTTCAAATTGTTGCAATCTGTTCTTGCAACACGAATCACTGGCTTAAGTGGATAAATTCAGTTAGTGAATGGGAAACGATAATCTTCTTCTTTTGAGATTATAAATTTGAGGAAAAGATCTTACAGAATTGGATATTGGACACCAACAGGCAGTCTTTCTCAGTGTGAGCTCAAAATTGTATGAACTTTAGTGTTACAAAGAATCTCAAGTAGTTGTATAACATGGTTTCCTAAGAGGCATCCAGTCTCTGTTGTCGACTCAGGCTTAGGAATATGCTTGATAGGTTAAGCATCAATTTTTCCTGGTAAGTATATGTCAGATAGTTCCTGTCTCAATCTACTTTTTTTATATCCTTCTTTTCTTTCTCCCGCATTACCCCTTTTGGAGTCACATATTCAAGGTCTTCCTAAAGAGCAAAGATAGATCATCATCAGATGATTAGTATCAGCACTTAACAGATTCATTATTCTCATACCACATTTTACCATCATGTCTTATTGCTAAATGCTAACTTCTTTTCTATTTTTAAAAAGCAGAATTATGATGTTCTCGTTGGGGATTTTACTATCCGTGCTAATAGAGCTGAAATTGTCAGCTTCACACCAACGTATTCAGTTCCTGGAGTTCGCATGATTGTCCGAGGAAAGAAGGATCAGTTCATTCAGAGTCTTTGGTGGTTCTTAGAGCCACTCGAAAAGAAATTATGGTTTACTACTCTTAGAATTTTTTGTTGGAAAAATTCAACATGTGTGGGCACACATGTATTTAATGTGTATTGTTATCTTAAATTATAGCCAAATGAATTTTGATGGTTAATTGGGTTAGGGTCTTAAAATGTCATGGGCGTAATGTGTAAATACACTTAAGCCATTTCTAATTTGATGAGAGATCAAATTAGAAATTGGTAAGAATAACTGATAATCCAATCAGTTATAAATACAGGGTTATGGTTCCCATTTCTACAGAGAGATATACAGAAAACATAAATTATCAACTGGAAGATCAAGACTCATCCCTTCCTTGAAGTGCTATTATGGATAAAGGTACACTTCCGTTTATTCTTGATTATTTTTCTTCTCATTAAATCAATATGGTGCATAACTGTATCTGTAGAATAAAGATCTAATAAGTGGTATCAAAGCCTACTCTATGACTGATTATTTGAGAGATTATAGAATTTATGATGAACTTTTGGCATAAAATCAAGTTTTTTTTAAAAATTTCTTTAGTATGATTTATTTAAAAAGGGGAGGTTTTTTCGTTAGATCTGGATCATGATCTGCTTCGTTCAGATCTACATCGTGATCTGGTTCGATCATATCTGCTTCGTCGGATCTACATGATCTGGTTCATTCAGGTCTGCATCGTGATATGCTTCGTTCAGATCGTTCTGGTTCGTTCTGATCTGTATCGTGATCTGCTTGGTTCATTCAGATCTGCATTGTGATCTGCTTCGTAAGATCTGCATGATCTAATTCATTCAGATCTGCATCGTGATCTACTTCGTTCAGATCTTGATCGCTTACATCGTTTTGGTTCGTTCAGATCTGCATCGTGATCTGCTTCATTATGATCTTGATTAAAAAAATAGGGTTTAGTTTAGCTTGTTGGACCTGCTAGTGCATTGGACCCTTCAATTTTATTAAGGTCTGAATCAGATCTTGATCTGTTAGGTTGTTGGACAAGAATTAGGCCCATGTGTATAACAAGTTTTAAGTTAAGGTCTGCATTTGACCCTTTAGTTTTATTTGAAATTTTCATTGGGCAACAACTTAATTGAAAAGTATTTGGGCTTTTGGGTCTGGGTCTGATGGGCTGCTAGGACAGGGTCAGACCCTGCTGGGTCAGATGGGTCACCCTGGTCCAGTTCAGAAAACTGGTCCATCATGTTTTGGCTAGTTGCACCCAACATAATCTGTATGAGCCACCTTGATAATTAAAAAAAAATTCAGGAAATTAAATAATTGACCTTACCTCAAGTAAATCCGGTACATTACTTAGGTCCGTTATTTATTTATAATTTTTTATCAAGACAATTTATTTGAAAATTCAAATATTTTTTGGGATGCATCTAATGACTGATTTAGTTTGTCTAACATTTGATTGAACTAATTGAAATAAGATGTCACCAAAGTGACCTCTCTTATGTAGATTAATTTATTGAGAATGTTTGTGTTTGTGAGTTCATGCGGATATTACCCGGCCCAAAGGAAGGATAATATTTGGCCGAATTGCATACACACCTGTAGTGATAAATATGTGACAATTATAAGGTTTCCATGTGAATAATAAGCCGATCCAAAGATAGACTTATTGTTTGACAGGATTTATTGTCAATATTTGATCACCACAACAAGAGTATCACTTACAAGTTAATATTACTGTCAATGTTGTGCTAGGTGTCTTGATATGTATTCTATTGTTGTTTGAATTTAAAGATTGTTTATTAAGATTATGATGTGAACATGCATACTCATTAGGTTTATTCTTTGTACAGCTATTATGTCTGCTACTATAATATCTGCTCATGCAAACAATATTCTCATACTTAATGGGACAAACTTCAAGGATTGGAAAAAGAACGTCTTAATCGTTCTTGGCTGCATGGATCTAGACCTTGCACAAAAGATAGAGCAACCCACTACTCTTACGGCTGAAAGTTCTTCTGAAGAAATGAGGAACTTTGAGAAGTGGGAACACTCTAATCGCATGAGTCTAATGATCATTAAGTGCGGCATTCCGGAAGCCTTTAGAGGAGCAATATCTAAAGGGGTAACTAAGGCCAGTGATTTCCTTGCTGAAATTGAAAAACGTTTTGCAAAAAACGATACGGCTGAGACAAGCACGCTTTTAGCTAACTTGATTTCAATGAAGTACAAAGGCAAGGAAAATATAAGGGAGTACATCATGGAGATGTCTCACATTGCTTCCAAACTTAAGGCACTAAAGCTCAAGTTGTCTGATGATTTGCTCGTGCATTTAGTATTGATATATCTTCCTGCACATTTCAGTTAGTTTAAGGTCAGTTATAATTGTTAAAAGGAGAAACGGACTCTGAACAAGCTCATTTCATATTGTGTGCAAGAAGAGGAAAGGTCGAAGCAATAGAGATTTGAAAGTACTCATCTGGCAAGTACCTCTAAGGATAAAGGCAAGAAAAGAAAGAAAAATGAAGCTGCTAAGGGTCCAAAGCAAAAGAAACCTAAGAAAAATCAAGGATGTTTCTTTTGTGGAAAACTAGGATATGGAAATAAAGAATGTAATAAGTATCATGATTGGCGTGCCAAGAAAGATACATTCTTTACTTTGGTCTGTTCGGAGGTTAATTTAGCTTCAGTATCTAGGAACACTTTGTTGTTAGATTCTGGTGCTACCACTCACATAAGTGTTTCTATGTAGGGTTGCCCGAGCTACCGAAAGCCAAATGATATTGAAAGTATATCTTTGTGGGCGATGGAAAGTCAGTGGATGTTGAGGCAATAGGTCATTTTAGGTTATTGTTGAGAACTGGTTTTTATTTGGATTTGAAATACACTTTTGTTGTACCGTCCTTTAGACGGAATTTGGTTTCTGTTTCTTTATTGGACAAATCTGGTTATAATTGTTCATTTGGAAACAATCAGTTTAGTCTTTCATTGAATTCAAATATTGTTGGTATTTGTTCATTAAGTATGTTTGATAACCTATATTTGCTTGATACTATTGCATCATATAATGAAACGTTGCATGTGGATTCATGGGGTACTAAACGCAAGCTAAACATAGAAAATTTTGCAAATTTATGGCACAAGTGTTTGGGTCATATATCCAAATCTAGAATTGAACGACTTGTGTCAGAAGGCATTTTGGATTCACTTGACTTTTCAGACTTAAATGTCTGTGTTGAGTGCATCAAGGGAAAATAGACAAACAAAAGTGATTAGGTGCTAATAGATCTTCAAACGTCTTAGAATTGATACATACGGATATATGTGGACCATTCCCTACGGCTTCTTTGAATGGTTAACGATACTTTATATCACTCATAGACGACTACTCACGTTATTGGTACGTTTATCTCATTCATGAGAAATCAGCGACACTAGATGTATTCAAGTCTTTCAAAATAGAAGTTGAAAACCAACTCAGTAAGAACATTAAGTGCTTTAGATCTGATCGTGGTGGAGAATACTACGACAGATATGACGGTTCAAGAGAACAACGTCTAGGGCCATTTGCTAAATTCCTAGAAGAATGTGGAATCGTCCCACAGTACACCATGCCAGATTCACCTAGCATGAATGGTGTCGCTGAAAGACGAAACAGGACTCTTAGGGATATGGTGAGGAGTATGATTAGTCATTCTACATGACCAGAATCACTCTGGGGAGAAGCAATAAAGATAACAGCTTATATCCTGAATAGAGTACCAACTAAAGCAGCTGCTAAGACTCCTTATGAACTTTGGACAGGCCGAAAGCCTAGTTTAAAGCATTTTCACATTTTGGGATGTCCATCTGAGGCTAGGCCTTATAAGCCAAATGAAAACAAATTGGACTCCAAGACAGTAAGCAGCTACTTTATTGGTTATTCAGAGCGATCTAGGGGCTACAAATTTTATGATCCCGCAATTATGTCTATTTTACCAAGAGGGATTCAAAAGGTAATGTGGAGAGATATAAGACTCGTCTTATAGCTAAAGGCTTCACTCAAAGGGAAGGCATCGACTATAAAGAGACTTTCTCTCCGGTTTCAAAGAAAGTCTCATTTAGGACAATGATGACACTTGTTGTGCACTTTGACCTTGAGCTACATCAGATGGATGTTAAGACATTTCTCAATGGCGACATTGATGAAACAATTTTTATGATGCAACCAGAAAACTTTGTGTCCGGAGACCCAAAGAATATAGTTTGCAAACTAAAGAAATCCATTTATGGGCTCAAGCAAGCTTCCCGTCAATGATACCACAAATTTCATCAAGTAATTGTCTCATTTGGTTTCGAGACAAATGCAGTTAATAATTGTGTGTATCATAAGTTCAGTGGGAGTAAGCATATCTTCTTGGTTTTGTATGTTGATGGCATATTGCTCACCACTAATAACAAAGACATGTTGCACGAAACTAAGAAATTTCTATCAAAGAAATTTGATATGAAAGATCTTGGTGAAGCTTCTTTTGTTTTAGGGATTCAGATACACCAAGATCGCTCTCGGGGTATTCTTGAATTATCGCAAAAGATCTATATAGAAAAGATGCTTAAAAGATATGGCATGCAAAATTGTAAACCAAGAGACACCCTTGTAGCTAAAGGAGACAAATTCAGTCTTAAACAATGCCCTAAGAATAAACTTGAAGTTAAAGAAATGCAAGAGATTCCCTATGCATCAGTTATTGGGAGTCTAATGTACGCTCTGGTTTGTACACGTCCAGATATAACAGTCATTTTTGGAATGCTAGGTAGATATTTAGACAACCCTGGGATGGATAACTGGAAAGCAGCCAAACGGGTTATGAGATATTTACAGAGAACTAAGGATTACATGCTCACAAATAAGAAATCAGAACAGTTGGAGATCATAGGGTCTTCTGATTCTAATTTTGCTGGATGCCAAGATAGTAGGAAATCCACATCAAGCTACATTTATCTATTAGCTGGATGAGCTATTTCTTTGATGAGTGCCAAACAGACTCTCATGGCTTTTTTCACTATGGAAGCAAAATATGTAGCATGTTTTGAGGCATCCAATCATGGATTATGGCTGCGAAATTTTTTCACCGAGCTGCGCATTCTGAGGAGTATTGAAAGGTCGCTAAAGTTATATTGTGACAATAAATCAGAAGTTCTATATGCCAACAACAACAGGAGCTCATCTAGGTCAGATCATATTGACAAAAAGTTCCTGGTTGTGAAAAAGAGAGTATAGAATAAACATATTTTCATAGAGCACATTGGGACAAACTCCATGATTGCGGATCCGCTTACTAATGGATTACCATCCAAGGTCTTTCATGAGCACACTGCTCATATGGGTGTTATATCAATTGATGATATTTTGGTTTAGTGGAAGTTTGTATATTTGATTGCTCTATATTGGTTTTTTGGACACATTTTGTATATTTGGGTATTTTCTGAAGAAATAAAGTATTCAGTTTATTCACACTCTTGTTTATTGTGTTAAAGTTCGATTTCAATAAAGTTTAAAGTAGGACCAACTGGAAATAAGCATGTTTAGATCATGTTACATGTAATTTCCATGCTACGCATCCATGATTGATCTATGTAATTTGATTGTATGGGTATACGTGACTATTGATGGATTTAGTTGCGCTAATTGTGACAAAAGTTCCGTCCTATATCTGTATAATCAATGGACGAGATTGTTTGGAAATACCTTCATATGTGATAGCAAATTTTGAGCTCATTAGGTTATACACATTTGTAAGATAACTTATGTGGCCCAAGTGGGAGATTGTTGGAAAAATCCAACATGTGTGAGCACACATATGTATTTAATGTGTATTGCTATCTTAAATTATAGCCCAATGAATTGTGATCTAATATGGTTAATGGGGCTAGGGTATTAAAATGTCATGGGTTTAATGTGTAGATACACTTAAGCAATTTCTAATTTGGTCAATTTGATGAGTGACCAAATTAGAAATTGGTAAGAATAACTGATAACCCAATCAGTTATAAATACAGAGTTATGGTCTCCAGTTGAGTGTATATTTTATTTCTTCTGAAATTCCCTTCTACAGAGAGATAAACAGAAAACATACGTTATCAACTGGAAGATCAAGACTCATCCCTTCCTTGAAGTGCTATTATGGATCAAGGTACACTTCCACTTTATTCTTGATTATTTTTCTTCTCATTGAATCAATATGAAGCATAACTGTATTTGTAGAATAAAGATCTAATATTTTTTTGTGGAAAGGGATATTTGTCTGGATATTTGAGCACGAATAAACCCGGAATTTCAAGGAACATTTTCACAACAAATGGGGAAGATACTCTTTTTTTCATTTTCTACATTTGTTTTTGCTAATCATAAGTGTTTGTATCTCACTTTTATATTTGATTTTTTTTTGAAAGGCAAGTTGGGGTTTTGAGGCTCTCCTAACCTTATCATTAAATCAAAAGCATAAGAGAAAATCTTATGATTGGTTCTCATAAATTAGAGGTCGTCGTGTATTTGGAAGTTGAACCATGAAAGTAATCTTTGGTAGTCTTGGGTGCTTGTTATTCTCTGTATAATTATGCTAAGTTGATATTAATGAAGTGTTGGATCAGTGAAAATATTCTGTACTGGTTTATACAATATAGTTAATCTTTTTTTATAATATTTTGCGGGCGCTTTCTCTTGTGTACTGAGGATACATGCATACTTGCTTATGTGTTATAGGAGAAAGGCTTGAAAGCAACTACTCTAGATTCATAATTAACATGTGGATGTTTGTTGTATTCATACTTGTGACAAGTTAAGGGGCAAGAAATTCTGAATGGGTCCTAATATTAGTGCATAGAGAGAAAGAAACCGAGAAGCAGGACAATATGGCAAAATGAGAAGCAGCGAACATGAGATCATAACAAAGTGAAGAAAAATACTAGTAGCAAAGATTCAGGGCAAGCGATAGAGAGAAAGAAAGGGATTCACAGCGAGAGAGAGAGATAGAGAGAGAGCGAAAATGGCGTCTAGGGCAAGCGATTCAGGCAAGAAAGGGAAGGTAAACGTTTCTTGATCTCTCAATCTCTTGATTTCGAGTTGAACTTCGATTCTTGATTACTGAATTTGTTCAATCCGTGTAGTTGAGTAGTTGAATTACTAGTGTAGTTGAGTTGATGATTGAGTGATTTTGTTGGGGACATTTTTGCGCTTAGTATTTGTTTGATGAATTTACTCGCTGAATAGAATTAGGAAGAACAGATTGAATTTTTCGATTACAGAAATCGATGATTGAATTTACTCGCTCGATTGAGCTGGTTTTCCACATCTTCTCCGGTCTATTGATTGAATGACAGGAACAAATGGTGGAGACGCAGTCAGTGAGAACGTGTTTCCACAGGAGGTGTTCATGGCTTTTGAGAAGTACAACATTCATGGTGATGGATTGCTACAGTTACTCACAAATGAATATCAAGTGGCTGTAAAAATGGAGATAAACTAGGTGCAGAAGGACTGGAAATGATGATAAATCCCAAAAACTGGGCAATGCTAACTGCAAGGGTGCCAGCCAGTCAAGAACAGGCTGCAGCGAAAGGAATGAAGAGGTTCTGCATAAAGCAGATGAATGTACAATGCCAACCAGTGTTGCATCCTCTGGCCCTAGCAAAATTCAAGAAGCAATGGAAAACTCTGTCGTTGCACTAGCAAGGATGAGTTAGGCATCAAAGCTTAAGCAAAGCCAGCATACGGGCTCTACAAGACTAAGGTATGAACCTCCAGCTACTGTTGAAGGCAGAAAAATAGTACAAGTGCAAACTGCAGACCTTGCGAATAGGATAGAAGAATGTGAAAGGTTTGTTATTGGCAGCTTTGTGGGCAAGCGCTTGGCATATGGTTATGTCAAAAAGTGGCTGATAAGGACGTGGGGAATTCGAGAATTTGAGATGAGCATACACGGAGATAAGAATTTTGTATTCAAATTCAAGAAGGAAGAATATAGAAGTAAGGTATTGGAAATGGGATCTCTGCATATTGCAAGCAGGTTGTTCATCCTCAGGGCCTGGTCACCTTCTATGGACGAGGATGCCGAGGTGCTTACCTTGATACCTATTTGGGTTACAATGAAGAAAATTCTTTTATTCCTATAGAATCTAGAGGGTATTCAAAGGATTGCTAGTTTTATTGGAGTGCCTATCATGCTTGACAAAGCTACTGAAGAAAGGATAAGATTAGCGTATGCGAGGGTGTGTGTGGAGGTGGATGTAAACAACCAATTACCCAAAGACATCCCTGTGGTTATCAATGGAGATAAGAAAAAAAATAGTTAAAGTTGAGTATGCATGGATTCCTGTTAAATGCAATTCTTGTGCATTTTTGGCCATACAAAAATGCAGTGTTCAAAGAGCAAAGAAATCAATACTCCAAGCCATATGGTATGGCAAGCTACGGGTAGAACCCAACCACTAGAAAGACAAAACTCCGATGGTTGGACGATCGCCAAGGGTAGACATACATTCAAGTCAAAGACTCAACCCAGTTTAGAGGGGAGTCCAGAGCCTATCACAGGAAAAGCAGGAATGTAACCAGTATAGAGGCTGCCAATGTGGCAGAGCATAACATAAATGATGACCAGAGTGATGCCATAATGCAGAGTCCACACCCATTGATTCTTATCAACCCAATGCTCGAGCGTAGTGTTAATGTGGAGGCAAGTGACCACACACCGACTCAGGACAAGAGAACACCACAACAGATGAGCAGAGTAGTAACGAGGAACATGAGCAAGATCCTTCTAGTGAAGAGGTTGCAAACGATTTGTTTTCAAAATCTTGTACTAAAGATTTTAGTCTCTGCCCTCGAAGATCCTCTAGGGATAAGAAAGCAAACAAAAATTACAAAGGTTGAATCCTTTCTTCCTTAACAAAGGAGACGGGGATAAAAAATAAATAAAAAAAAAAAAAAACCAAGAGGTTTCTTCTTTGGCCCATGCTAGTTGAAGATTTTTATAGGCCTAGTAACCATGTTCACTCTCACCAGACTTCTATTTCTTGTGAGAGTTTGTTTTTGTTTTTATTGTTGTGTTTGCTTTTGTTTCATTTATATAAAGGTTTTGGGGTTCTTAAAAACCCAGCTCGCTTTCCAAAAAAAAAAAGTTACGGGCGAACCTGACTTCCATGTTAGAATTTGAAAATCTGAAACCAACTATTTCAGATTTAAGATATCTGCAGATGAATGGGCACATAGTTGGTTACCAACATGGATCATTTGTGGCTGATTTCTTGAAGATAATTGGGAATTCAGTGAGAAACAACTCAAAAACTTTTCTACAGCAGAGGATTATGCTAATGCTCTATCACTAGGAACCCATAATGGAGGAGTTTCTGCATCGATTATTCAACTTTCTTTGAATGAAAATATGTCAGTTCTTATATGATTCTGATGAGGGTACATAGCTGACTATCAGTTATTGCCAAATTTTTAGGTTAAGGCAGTAATTAGCTATTGATGGTTGCGATATCTATTGTGGTTAACATTGACAACATGTTCATGTCACCATCAGACATCAGTTGCCCATTTTTCATGTTAAATAAGGTAGGAATCACTAAAAAAAAAGCATTATTAGCTACGGAAATTAGCGATGGTTTTAAAAAACCGTCGCTATTTAAACGTTTTGCGACGGCATAAAACCGTTGCTAACGTTTCTGCTACGGTTTTGGCCCATAAATTAAAATAACCGTCGCTAACTGTTTGCGACGGCTTAAAACTGTCGCTAATACGAGCATTAGCTACGGCACAGGGGCCGTCGCTAATGTTTACAACAAAATTTTGTTAGCGACGGTACAATACCGTAGCTAAGGTGTTTTTTAAAAATAAAAAATATATATATAAACAATTTAGCGACGGTACAATACCGTAGCTAATTTGTTTTTTAAAAATAAAAAAATATATAAAAACAATTTAGCGAGGGCACAGGGGCCGTCGCTAATGTTTACAACAAAAGTTTGTTAGCGACGGTACAATACTGTAGCTAAGGTGTTTTTAAAAATATATATATAAAAAGAATTTAGCGACGGCACGGGGGCCGTCGCTAATGTTTACAACAAAATTTTGTTAGCCACGGTACATGTCACGCCCCGATTTCGAAGGAAACAAAAATCCCAAAAAGCCACGTAGGATTATCCGTTTCCCCCAAAACTCGGGACGTGAAAATTCAATAATAACATAAACAAATAGCAGCATCAACTAAACAACTAAAACGAATAAAAAGTCTAACCCGGAGAAGACTGGCATGGCTAGCTCACTAGCGGAACTCCAGTAATGCAGCTCAAAATCTCTAAACCTGAAAGACTACTCGGCTACATTCCAAAAGGAATGTACCCAAGAAGCAAAAGCTCACTCGGGTCAGCAATAAAGCTGGTGTGGGAAATCTTCATCCCAAAAATCAATAAATCCACACGTGACAACATTAAAATAAATCAAACAATACATAACCGCACCATCAGGTAGTTCCTCAATGAGGCAATGATGTTGTCATGCTAATAAATAAATATGCATTATTATTACTAATATATGAAGTTTATGAGTTATCAATCCTCATAAATGCAACAACCATACAATTCACTCATATTAGACTATTATTGAAATACTAAACAAAACACATTTTTCTACCTTTAGGAAGACATGTAGTTCTCATTCAAGGTTCGAATGAGCTGTTAGTTTCTTCCCTCAAGGCTAACCTAGTATAAGCTAAAATAATCTATACACAATTTCATGGCATGCTCAATTCAATGGTTTAATTGAATTATTTATTTTGTTTTCTAATTCTTGGCTTCTTTTTCCACAATCGCACTCTCCTCCTGTGCCGAGCACACCTCACCCAAGTGTGTCTCCCTTGCCATCGAAGCCACTCGGAGCGTACATGACCCAAGTGGGGTGCCACCTCGAGTGTCATGTCATCTCACCCGAAGTTCGATCACTGACAAGCATTCTACACATACAACCGAACTCACATGGAACGGTGCACCGATATGCAAGCAAGTCTGCATACCCATAATAATATCACACGTATACAAGCAAGTCTGTATACAAAATTTTCATTTCTTTTCACATTTTTTTTTTCTGGAATTGTGGAAAAAAAGAACATTTACCAAGTATTTATTTGAGTCATTATTTTTCCAAATCAATTAACGTCACATCACATTCCCTTTACAAGAACTATATATACATAAAACATTAGCAAGGTGATATTCACAACATGACAAAATCTATATTGCCATCTCCTTCAGAAAAGAATGAAAAACAAGTGTGTCGCAAACACAAACCTTCTTTTAACATGGTCACATACGCGTGACAAGAAAACAAGTTTCATTACTGGCTATACCTGACTATCCTTATGGAAATCCACATTTTCTTTTAAAAACCACCTATCATGACCACATCTATTGATTAGACAGTGACAATCAATATAGAACATACACTGTCAACATACATATCCATACCCATACCCATACCCATTTACTGTATGACCTTTGTCCTCTTTACACTGTCCCCACACCAAGTAGTGAGATACTCCTAATGGATATGATTGGTTTGTCAGTTCCACTTACATTCAAGTATCTACTTGGTAAAGGAACTTTTTAGGAGATTTTGACTAGTTCGAGAAAACCCAACAAAGAGAAATTTGTTAAAACTGGAAGTTAGAGTTGTATAACAATGAGGTTCTCTGTGCAAGTCCAAGATAGGGAAAAATCCAAACTACTACACTCCAGTAAAGTTTATAGAGATGCCACAACAGAAATGCACATCAAAATCCAAATCCATCAAATACCATAAGCAACTCACCTAACTAATTGAATCCATTAAAATTTCAAGAACCTAAATGCACAAAGAAACAGATCCAACACATTCATTGTGAACTACTAATCCTATATGGATTGATACAAAAACAAGAAAAACCCGTGGACACAATCCTCCTACAAGTAACTAAATTAACATCCCTGCATTAGGGTTTCCTTAGTCTTACACAAACCCTACCCGATCACATGCTTTTCTAATGATAATGATGACCTAGAAAACCCCGAATGCCTTGACAATTGCCTAAAGTCAATGTGAACTACAATGGGTATCCATTCATTCACTCAAATCAATTAATTAAAGTAATCAAACCCCGTCACCTTAATCTACCAAGTTAAGAGCAAAAATCAGGAAGAGAGAAAAATGAAGGTTTAATCAAAGTATATTAAACACACAACCCATAACTATCAAAACCATCTCATAAAACAAACTGAAAGGGGTAAAAGAGAGCTCACATCCATGAAAATAAAAACCCCATCATCAAATCCTAAAAATACCTAATTCAGTCAAGAAACAAGGATTTGCAAGATACAGGGAATAAGAAAACTCGCAGTAAAAGAGAAGGAATGAAGAAAACTCACTAGTTAGTAGCACAATCTCCAACAACCAATCCGCCACTTCCGCAAGACAGTCCCCACACATGGAAATGTACACAAGACATCTCGAGGCAACAGTGATGGCCCCAATTGCAGGGGAGGTGGGTTCTCGTGTTCCTCACTAAGCACTAAGCCTTTGCAGACAACTTAATGGAGGGGCATCACTTCCACATTCTTCTTCTCCCGCTGTTTCTTTCGCTCCTCATCCAACTTATTTTCATGTCCGTTCGTCAACCCAAGGCTTCACGTCGAGAAGAACCGAGGATTTCCCACACTTACAACTTGACGAACAGTTAGACAATAGCATCCCACAGTGGCAATCTTTACCACACACACCAGATCCAAATTCGAAAACGACAAGTTCGTTCACCGAATGAACCGAGAACCGTCAATAGATGAAAATTATCCTTAATACACAGATCAGATCGTTCGAGAGGGAAGAATCGACGATCACGATTCGATCTCTCCGCCTCTGAAACGTGTATCTTCTTCTTCTCGCCTTCCCTTCCCTCAATTCAAACCCTCGAAATCAAAACACCCACAGATCTGCTGACAACGAAACGAAAAAAGAAGAAGAACCAATCGGTGACAAGAAATCTGCTTCAGAACTCAAAAACAGACTCGGAGAGATCTGAGTAACTCTCAGATGAAGAAGAAGAGTGGCGGTGCGTTCTCATCCGCTTCGACGATCGAGAACCACCGTTGATCTTCTTGCGAATCCCTCCTTCCAAGCCTGACCTCTTCATCCTCATCCCTCTCATCGTCATCCTATTCCCCCTGTGCCCTGTGTCTGCCTCTCGCCTGCAAACTCATCGCCACAGCCCCTTCCTTCATCTCCATCGCGTCATTCCCCATCGCCGCCATCGAAAAGGAAAAAAAAGGAAGGAGAAAATAAAGAAGGTAGGAGAAAAGAAAGAAAAAGGAAGAAATAGAGTTATTTTCTTTATAAGGTGGGAGGCTATTCGCCCCACCGAGCTTTCAAATGCACCCACCCTATTTTACAAAATAAAAACCCTAATCGATATTTTAATGAAAACCCAAACCAAGCCCAAATACAATTTAGTAGCAACCCATCAACATTAGGGTTTACAAAAGAATTTTTTTTTTATATTTATTTAATTAGGCGGGTATTACAGTACAATATCGTAGCTAAGGTGTTTTTTAAAACACATTGTCGTCCAGCCCGGTTAGAAACCTGCCTTTCAACCAGCCGACCTGGGTTCGAATCCCGCCAATGAAACATTTTTTTATATTAATATTTTTATCTTAGCGACGGCAGTGTGCCGTTATAAAACTCATTAGCCACGGTTCTCTACCGTAGCTAATTCTTTTTTTAAAAAAATTATATAAATAAATAGATATATATATACACTGGATAAAATCACCACCAACCTATTGCCGTCCAGCCCTGTTAGAAACCTGCCTTTCACCTAGCCCACTCGGGTTCGAATCCTAGCAATGGAAAATTTTTATTATTTATTTATTTCAACTTTGAAACATACTCCAAGCCCCTTGTTTTTTCTTTACGACTTTATTTTTCTTTTATTTTTTTTAACTGCTTTCAACTTTAGAACATGTTCCAATCCCCCTAAATTGTTTTTTCTTTATGACTTCTATGTATATTAAACCAGTCAAAATTTCTTGAACGGAGTCATTCACTCATTGGTATTATCAGTGGTTGCTCTTGGAAAAAAAAATTAACCGATCCGCGTGAAACTTCATATCAACCGTCAATAACACCCAAAAATTTTGCTCAATCCAACGCACTAAACCAAACCACGTCACTGATCCGCGTGAAACTAACACAACCATTCCCCTTCGAAGAAGAAGATATGATCAAGATCAAGATCGAATAAGAAGATGAGATATGATGAAGATCGAATAAGAAGATAAGATCTTGATCAAGATCGAAGAAGAATATCAAAGAATATCATATCAGATCATATCAGATCAGATCAGATCAAAGAAGATCAAAGAATATCAGATTAGATAAAAAAAGATTAGATCAGATCAAAGAAAATCAAAGAAAACCAGATCGGATCAAAGAAGATCAGACCAGATTAAAGAAGATCAAAGAAAATCAAAGAAGATCAGAGAATATCAAAGAAGATCAGATCAAATAATATCAAAGAAGATCGAAGAAGTTCAAAGAAGATCACAGAATATCAAATAAGATCAGATCAGATCAGATCAAAGAAGATCAAACAAGATCAGATCAGATCAAAGAATATCAAATAAGATCAGATCAGATCAAAGAATATCAGATCAAAAAAGACCAAAGAAGATCAGATAAAAAAAGATCAGATCAAAGAAGATCAGATCAGATCAGATCAAAGAAAATCAAAGAAAATCAATGAAGATCAGAGAAGTTCAAAGAAGATCAGATCAGATCAAAGAAAACCATATCAGATCAAAGAAGATCATATCAAAGAAGATCAGATCAGATCAAATAAAATTAGATCAGATCAAAGAATATCAAAGAATATCATATCAAATAAGATCAAAGAAGACCAAAGAAGATCAAAGAAGATCAGATCAGATCAAAGTATCTTTTGGTTTTAAAAAAAATTTAACAATAAAGAGATTGGTTTTTTTTTAAATTTAACACTAAAGAGATTAGCGACGACAAATGAATTAGCGACGGCACATTTGCCGTGGCTAATTGGTTTTTATTTTTATATTAGCGACGGCACAAAACCGTCGCTAATTGGTTTTAAAAAAAAACACTAAAGAGATTAGCGACGACAAACTTGTCGTCGCTAATTGGTTTTAAAAAAAAAACACAAAAGAGGTTAGCGACGGCAAGTTTGCCATCGCTAATTGGTTTAAAAAAAACACTAAAGAGATTAGCGACGACAAACTTGCCGTCGCTAATTGGTTTAAAAAAAAACACTAAAGAGGTTCTAATTGGTTTAAAAAAAAACACTAAAGAGGTTAGCGACGGCAAACATGTTGTTGCTAATTGGTTTTTAAAAAAAAACACTAAAGAGGTTAGTCGTGCCGTCGCTAATTGGTTTAAAAAAAATACTAAAGAGGTTAGCGACGGCAAACTTGCTGTCGCTAATTGGTTTTTATTTTTTATATTAGCGACGGCCAAAAAACCGTCGCTAATTGATTTTAAAAAAAAAAATTTAACACTAAAGAGATTAGTGACGGCAAATGTGCCGTGGCTAATTGGTTTTTATTTTTTACACCGTCACTAATTGTTTAAAAAAAAAACACTATAGAGATTAGCGACGGCACATTGGCCGTCGCTAATTGGTTTTTTAAAAAAATATTACCGATCCGCGTGAAATCTCATCTCAACCATTAATAACACCAAAAAATTTAGCTCAATCCAACGCACTAAACCAAACCACGTCATCGATCCGCGTGAAACTAACACAACCAATCCCCTTCAATTACCTTTCTCTATATAAATTTTAATTTTTTCTACAAACCAATTTAAACAAAAATTTTCTCTCAAATTTTTTTTCTCTCATCTTCCAGAGAAGAAATCCACAGAGGAGAAGTCCGCCGATTCCTCGACACCGATCCCGGCCGCCTCTCTCTCGGAGATCTGAGACCTGAGATCTCTGAGATCTCAGAAATCTGAGATCTCTAATCTCGGAGATCTCAGAGAATCTCAAAGATCTGAGTTCTCGGAGAGATCTCCGATATTTTTTTAAATATAATATATATATAATTATTATTTTTTAAATCTCAGAGATCTCGGAGAAATCTGATCTTTTAAAAATATCTGATCTCGGAGAAATCTCATATCTCGGAGAGATCGAAAAAATATATATATTTAAAAAAAAAAATCAATTAGCCACGGCAAAATGCCGTCGCTAACATTAAAATATTTTTTAAAATACCATTTAGCGACGGCTTCCTACCGTCGCTAATGGTTATTTATATTCGGGACTTAGCGACGGCAGGAAGCCGTCGCTAACTAGCCACGGCTATTTTGCCGTCGCTGATTCAAATAACGACGATAATTGTTGCTACGGGGTTGCGACGGTTGTTGTGCCGTCGCTGATGCCTTTTAACTACGGTTTTAGCTCATTCAGCAACGATTTTTAGCCGTTGCTGATTTCAATTTTTTTTTGTAGTGAATTGCTGATATTAATATGAAGATCATTGTAGTGTGCTTAGTGCCAACAGCAACCAATGTATATATGTTGTAAAATAGTTCAACTCTCTGTAAGGTAATACGTGTGAGAAGTAATACGTTAATCTATAGTTCTATACATAGTTTAGGGCAGTTGATATGTAGTTTTGAGTGTTCGATAGGTTTTCGAGTGTATATTCTTATGTACTTCTAGAAATGGTGGAAACAAGAATCAGTGATTGCCGTAAATCTTTCTAAAATTGTAGTTCTCAGTTCTGCAGAAATAATAAGAGTTTGTTATAATTGCCACCTTAAGGTTTGGCTTTTTGACTGGATATGTGTCCATGTTTGAATTTTATTTGCCAACCCCTGCTGAATTCTTTATTGGTAAATGATCTTGCATTAAAAGGATCTATGCTATTGTTGCAGGCATTGGTATATGTCTTTGGTGTCGTGTCTATATAGGACCTGATATTTGATTGGGATAAAAATTGATTTGTGCGAGCGTATCTTGAGCCATGACAGCTTTGAGATTCATCTTGGGGCATTATTGTTTGACAGCTTTGGTACATATAAACTTTTCTACTCAAATGAGTTTTAAGGGACGTGGAGCTTCAGATGCCAAAAGAAAGAAGAAGACTAAATATGTGGTTTTGTTTGTGTACGTGAATATGGACCACTCCCTTCAATCATCGGGAGTTTGCGCAGAAATGTTGTAAAGCATATTTTGTCCTCATCCCTGCAGTCAGGCACAGATTCAAGTGGGGGCATGTGCCGCTCCACTGACTTTTGAGAATTTTGTTTTTTTTTTATTTGTCCTTTAATTAGTTTTTTTATTTGCCCTTCTATTCTCATATTTCACTTTAATCAGGATTTCATCTTTTAAATCATGTATATATCAAATTCAAACTCTACTTTTAGAGTTAGAGATAGAGGTTAAATCCCTCAAATCTCTCAAAGAAACCAAAATCCACAATTTCTTCTTTACACTACATCCATTGAATAAGATGAGGGAAACCCTTATATTTCATCATCTTCAAAGATCTATAACTATTGAGTTATTTGAGTTCATCTTCACAAGATCCAGCAGGGTTCAAACCACCTTATTATTTTTCTTCTAGGTACCAGGTGCCTTCATTAATCACTGTGTTGGTCATCTCCACAAAAAAATCGTAAGCAATTCAATCTCTTCCTCATTTTCTTCATTGCAGTAGTAATCAACGATTCAAATCCTTCTCTTATGTTGTGTTTTTAGAAGTAGTAATAATCATCATCTTCAATGACTATCTTTGTTGTACTCCATTTTTTGCTGTATTAAACCATCAGCGTACTCTCCTAGCTAATTAATATATGGAATACTTAGTGACACAGTTGACATATTCAAGAATCTTGGATCACATATAAAAGAATAACAATACAGAAGGTAACCGAAGCAAACCTACTTCACTGACCGAAATACTGTGTGGTGTATTTTTCACTTCACCAGGTTATCCTTTACACCACGGTTTTGAATATAAAAGATTTAGCTTATGGAGAATGCATCGAATTGACTTGGTTGGTCTGGTCATTGTGTATTCCTTTACACCACAGTTTTGAATACCTAATTGACTTTGTCTAACTTTTGTCATCCTGAACAAGTTACTGTACTCAAATTGATGATTTAGCTAGCTTGACTTACAAGAGTTTGGAGAACATGTTATTCAAAATATTCGTAATTCATACCACGACTAAAATGAGAATTTAACATACATTTTTGCTGGATAATTGGGCATTTACAGACATGATATGTTATTGACATTGTCATTGAAAATATTTTGTGTCGCTACATCTTGTGAATTGCTTAAGAGCGCCCCCAATCATCTGTTGTTCACGTATGTCATGGAGATCATTATACAATCGTTTATTAGGTCAAAAGAATGTATCTTAGCTCTCAAGTATTTATTGTCTTGTGACCTAATGGAAGTTTTCTTCACATACATTGCTATTAGATTTTTTTTATATTTTTTTAAGCAAGCAAGGTTTTAAGGATCCTTCAACCTTTATATTAATGAAAAAATAAAGATGTCTCAAATACAATCTTCAAATGTAACAATTCATTGCAAAACAATCACGAAGAATGCTTAACCTAAACTAAGGAATATTCTAGTCTCCTTATTTTGACACTCAATCCCTATCATTGGGAAAAAGCCATCCATGCTCTATTTCATTAAGATGAGGTAATTTAAAAGTTGCACTTCTTTTTTGTTGTGACAGTAACAAATCCATGCTCCATGCATTTTTTGTTCGCTTTTCTAGTTTGAGCAGATCTTCGAGAGCTTATTCTGAAAGTCTGATTCCATACTTTTGTGTACTTTTTAGAAAACTCTTCTATTGATTCCTCACTTCCTTCCTCATAATCATTGCTTTCATAAGTAATCACAATTTTTAGTCAGAAGGGTACAAGTTTCCACTAACGAATGGTTTTATATGAACTCAAAAATATATATGTGAAGTGATCATCCAAATTGCACTCTTAATTATTACAAGTAACAACACAAGAGTAAAAGTTATTCTAGAGAAGTTAATAGCAGGAACATCCTAGCACTTTGGTGTTATTGTTTTCATTTTATCTATGCATTGTCCGCATCTATAAGATGGTCATGATTGTTTAAGTGGATCCAGTTGTTTTGAATGTCAAGATTGCCTCTCAATTATGAAAATCTTTGTAGTGCGTGTAAGTGGGTCTCAATTGTTTAAGATTTGTTAAAATGCCCCCTTTTATTTATCACACTTTTAAAATTATCCTCTCAATTATGAAAATCCTTTGTAGTACATGGTATAAGTGGGTTCTAATTATTTGGGATTTGTTAGATTGCCCCCTTCTATTTATCAAACATTTTCCAAACCCACCCCCCCTTTTGCCTCCTTTTATCTAATATAATGTATCAAATAGTTATTACAAATACATTACATTATGTAGTTTTGTACTTCATTTATATTGGTTTCACTATACCAAATTGACATTTTATAACAATCCAAAAAATAGTAACATTTTTTAGCTATAACAATCCACAAAACAATTTTACACATTTTTACAAACAAAGTGATTCAATAATTGTATCACCACAAATAGTATGGGCTTACAAATGGTGCTATTCATGGTGATCTAATTTATTGTATTATTTTTTTTTGTAGCCATTTTTCATTTTGTTGACTAAATTTAGTTTTGATTTGAAATTGTTTGGTGTATTGTAATAGCTCAAAAGTGTTGTTGTTTTTTAAATTGTTACAAATATGTCAATTTTGTGTAGTGTTTCCCTTAATGACTATCATAGATGGGTAACAATATTTCGATTGTTTTTTCTTTGAATACAACAAAGTTGGCTGAAAACCCATTAAATGTCTTCTAAAATATTTTTAAAATACATCTTATAAAAAAATCTATCTATATCTTACCTTAAATCTCTAGCGTCATTCTTATTTTCAAATAGATTCAATTAAAATTTCCAAACATTTGTAATGAATAAATTGATTGATAGCTAAAATACACTTTTATCACCTTAAAATTAGAATAATATAAAACAATATAACTCATGATTCATGCAAATAAATGTTGTATAATATAAGTCAAGATTCATCCAAATAAATGTTGTTAAACTATTTTATACTTTTTGTCACTTTGCCTCCCTTAATGAAATTCCTGGCTCTGCCAATGCATCTAAACATATACATTTTCCACTAAAAACTAAATATTTTTCCAACTAATTGATCAAGAACCTTTCTAGATTAAGTGAATACTTGCAAGATCATCACTGTAAATATATAATCTGTCTCATTGTGACTTCACACAGTTGATACATTCAAACAAATTTTTTTTTTTAAATATAAAGCAAAAAACAAATACAAAACAACCAACCTTTAATTTTATAATGAATCTTTGGACCTCCATAAATAACGACCTTACTAAGGGTTTTGCTATCTAAACCAAAACAATTGAGATATCGGTTTTTCGAAATTCTAAATGTCGAGGGAAAGAGCGAGGAAACCAGCGAGGTTTTTGAGGTGGCGGGGGGTGAACCGTTCACCCCCCTCGAGATGTGTTTCACGCGCGCATCTCGAGGGGGGGGTGAACGGTTCACCCCCCGCCACCTCAAAAACCTCGCTGGTTTCCTCGCCCTTTCCCTCGACACATAGAATCGCCCATCGGTTTTATTTGATGAGGCTCATCTCGAATGTATATATGCATTGACAATTCATTAACTGGAGTCTAATCTCATATTTTGGTTGTAAAGAGCTATTTAACCATGTGGATGGTTGAGATGAGCCCCCAGATAACAATGTCAAATTAAGACCTTCAGTTGGATTCTAACTCAGATGTTTACCAAAAAATTGGAAATGATGATAAATTTCAAAAACTGGTCAATGCTAACTGCAAGGGTGCTAGCCAGTCAAGAGCAGGCTGCAGCGCAAAGGAATGAAGAGGTTCTGCATAAAACAGATGAATGTACAATGCCAACCAGTGTTGCATCCTCTGGTTCTAGCAAAATTCAAGAAGCAATGGCAAACTCTGCCGTTGCACCAGCAAGGATGAGTTGGGCATCAAAGCTTAAGCAAAGCCAGCATACGGGCTCTACAAGAGTAAGGTATGAACCTCCAGCTACTGTTGAAGGCAGGAAAATAGTACAAGTGCAAACTGCTGACTTTACGAATATGATAGAAGAATGTGAAAGGTTCGTTATTGACAGCTTTGTGGGCAAGCGTTTGGCATATGGTTATGTCAAAGAGTGGCTGATAAGGACATGGGGAATTCGAGAATTTGAAATGAGCATACACGGAGATAAGAATTTTGTATTCAAATTCAAGAAGGAAGAAGATAGAAGTAAGGTATTGAAAATGGGACCTCTGCATATTGCAAGCAGGTTGTTCATCCTCAGGGCCTGGTCACCTTCTATGGACGAGGATACCGAGGTGCTTACCTCGATACCTATTTGGATTACACTAAAGAAAACTCCTTTATTCCTATGGAATCCAGAGGGTATTCAAAGGTGCTAGTTTTATTGGAGTGACTATCATGCTTGAGAAAGCTACTGAAGAAAGGACAAGATTAGCGTATGCGAGGGTGTGTGTGGAGGTGGATGTAAACAACCAATTACCCAAAGACATCCCCGTGGTTATCAACGGAAATAAGAAAAAAATAGTTGAAGTTGAGTATGTATGGATTCCTGTTAAATGCAATTCTTGTGCAGTTTTTGGCCATACAAGACAGTAGTGTTCAAAGAGCAAAGAAATTAATACTCCAGGCCATATGATATGGCAAGCTACGGGTAGGACCCAACCACTAGAAAGACAAAACTCAGTTTAGAGGGGAGTCCAGAGCCTATCACAGGAAAACAGGGAATGTAACCAGTATAGAGGCTGCCAATGTGGCAAAGCATAACATAAATGATGACCAAAGTGATGCCATAATGCAGAGTCCACACCTATTGATTCTTATCAATCCAATGCTCGAGCGTAGTGTTAATGTGGAGGCAAGTGACTGCACACTGACTCAGGACAAAGATAACACCACAACAGATTAGCAGAGTAGTAACGAGGAACATGAGCAAGATCCTTCTAGTGAAGAGGTTGCAAGCGATTTGTTTTCAAAATATTGTAATAAAGATTTTAGTCTCTGCCCTCGAAGATCCTCTAGGGATAAGAAAACAAACAAAACGTATAAAGGTTGAATCCTTTCTTCCTTAACAAAAGAGACAGGGATAAAAAAAAACAAAAAATCAAGAGGTTTCTTCTTTGGCCGATGCTAGTTGAAGATTTTTATAAGCCTAGTAACCATGTTCACTCTCACTAGACTTCTCTTTTTTGTGAGAGTTTGTTTATGTTTTTATTGTTGTTTTTTTATTTTATTTCATTTATATAATGGTTTTGGGGTCCTTAAAATCCAGCTTGCTTTCCAAAAAAAAAAAAAAAAAAAGTTACGGGGCGAACCTGACTTCCATGTTAGAATTTGAAAATCCGAAACCAACTATTTCAGATTTAAGATATCTGCAGATGAATGGGCACATAGTTGGTTACCAACATGGATCATTTGTGGCTGATTTCTTGAAGGATAATTTGGAATTCAGTGAGAAACAACTCAAAAACTTTTCTACAGCAGACGATTATGCTAATGCTCTATCACTAGGAACCCATAATGGAGGAGTTTCTGCATCGATTATTCAACTTTCTTTGAATGAAAATATGTCAGTTCGTATATGATTCTGATGAGGGTACATAGCTGACTATCAGTTGTTGCCAAATTTTCAAGTTAAGGCAGTAATTAGCTATCGATGGCTGCGATATCTATTGTGGTTAACATTGACAGCATGTTCATGTCACCATCAGACATCAGTTGCCCATTTTTCAGGTTAAATAAAGCAGGAATTGCTGATATTAATATGAAGATCCTTGTAGTGTGCTTAGTGCCGACAGCAACCAATGTATATATGTTGTAAAATAGTTCAACTCTCTGTAAGGTAATACGTGTGAGAAGTAATACGTTAATCTATAGTTCTATACATAGTTTAGGGCAGTTGATATGTAGTTTTGAGTGTTCGATAGGTTTTCGAGTGTATATTCTTATGTACTTCTAGAAATGGTGGAAACTAGAATCAGTGATTGCCGTAAATCTTTCTAAAATTGTAGTTCTCTGTTCTGCAGAAATAATAAGAGTTTGTTATAATTGCCACCTTAAGGTTTGGCTTTGTGACTGGATATGTGTCCATGTTTGAATTTTATTTGCCAACACCTGCTGAATTCTTTATTGGTAAATGATGATCTTGCATGAAAGGATCTATGCTATTGTTGCAGGCATTGGTATATGTCTTTGGTGTCGTGTCTATATAGGACCTGATATTTGATTGGGATAAAAATTGATTTGTGCGAGCGTATGTTGAGCCCATGATGGCTTTGGCATTATTGTTTGACAGCTTTGGTACATATAAACTTTTCTAACTAAATATGTGGTTTGATTTTATCCATGCATTGTCCGCATCTATAAGTGGATCCCAGCTGCTTTTTATTTGTTAAGATTGCTCTCGTCCATGTATCACACCTTTTTTAAGTTGTCCCCTCAATCATTGTAGCACGTGTAAGTGGGTCTCAATTGTGTAAAATTTGTTAATATCACACTTTTTAAATTGCCCCTTCAATTATGAAAATATTTTGTATTACAAGTGGGCCATAATTATTTAGAATTTGTTAGATTGCCCCTTTTTATTTATCAAACATTTTTCAAACCCTCTCCCCATTTTGCTTCCTTTATCTAATATAATGTATCGAATGGTTATTACAAATACATTACATTATGTAGTTTTGTGCTTCATGTATATTGATTTCACTGTGCCAAATTGACATTTTTTTAACAATCCAAAAAATAGTAACATTTTTTAGCTATAACAATACACAAAGCAATTTTACACATTTTCACAAACAAAGTGATTCAATAATTGTATCACCACAAATAGTATGGGCTTACATATGGTGCTATTCATGGTGATCTAATTTATTGTATCATTTTTTTTGTAGCTATTTTTCATTTTGTTGACTAAATTTAGTTTTGATTTGAAATTGTTTGGTGTATTGTAATAGCTCAAAAATGTTACTTTTTTTAAGTTGTTACAAATATGTCAATTTTGTGTAGTGTTTCCTTTAGTGACTAGCTTAGATGGATAACAATATTTCGATTGATTTTTCTTTGAATACAACAAAGCTGACTGAAAACCCATTAAATGTCTTTTGAAATATTCTTAAAATACATCTTATATAAAAAAAATCTATCTATATCTTACCTTAAATCTCTAGCGTCATTCTTATTTTCAAATAGATTCAATTAAAATTTCCAAACATTTGTAATGAATAATTTGATTGGTAGCTAAAATACACTTTTATAATCTTAAAATTAGAATAATATAAAAACAATATAACTCATGATTCATGCAAATAAATGTTGTATAATATAAGTCAAGATTCATCCAAATAAACGTTGTTAAATTATTTTATACTTTTTGTCACTTTGCCTCCCCTTAATGAAATTCCTGGCTCTGCCACTGCATCTAAACATATACATTTTCCACTAAAAACTATGTTAGGAGATTAATTTAGGAGGTTTATTCATTTATTCTATGATATCTATATATGGGTATTTGCTTTGTTATAGGAAACTACTTCCTCAAGAAGTTTAATATTTCCTAAACTATTGCTAGGTATTATGAGAAATTAGGTAAGCTACTGTTGGACTTCTTGTATAAATATTTTTTCCATTGAGTTAATGAGAATACAGAAAAACAATTACCCTAAATCTTTCATGGTATCAGAGCCAAAATTGCTTCTTCAAATTTTTTTCCCTAAACCATGGTCTGCGGCGCATCTCTTGGGAAGCCGAACCCCGCTCCTGCTGCGCTACCTCTTCCAGGTTTTACTCACACTCCTTTTAACAGGTTGCATGGTAAGTTGGAAATGGATTCTTGAATAATTGATACTGGATGTTCTCATCATGTTACTGGTGATGAATCTTGTTTAGTGGAAACTAGAGTAGTTTCGCCATGTCCCGTGGGCCTTCCGGATAGTCAAACGGTGGTTGCTACTAAGGAGGGTGTCGTGAAACTCACGGACAAAATAATCCTCCAACATGTTCTTTTTGTTCCTAACTTAAACTGCAATTTAATTTCGGTTTCACAACTAAATGATGATCTAAATTGTTTTGTCCAATTTAATTCTAACTTGTGTGCTATACAGGACCTGCATTCGAGGGAGGTGATAGACACGGGTAAGAGACGGGATGGACTTTACTATCTACGGCATGGATTACAGGTGCAAGCGGTTTCGGTTGATAATTTGAAGTCCTTGGAGCTATAGCATAGTCGTTTGGGTCATCCTTCCGAGACAGTAGTGAAGTTGCTTCATTTTTTTAATAATTCTAGGAGTCATTTGAATAAAGCATGTGAAGTTTGTCATCGTGCTAAACATTCTAGAGATCGTTTTCCTTTAAGCGCCAATAAATCAACTAGGATTTTTGAGTTACTACATTGTGATTTATGGGGTCCGTATGATGAAGTTTCTTCGTGTGGTGCTCGTTATTTTTTAACCTTGGTGGACGATTATTCACGTGTTGTGTGGGTTTATTTATTAATTGATAAAAGAGAAGTTTTCAAGATGTTTATGTCCTTTATTGCCATGATTGACCGTCAGTTCTCTCAAAAGTTGAAAATTGTACATAGTGACAATGGAACAGAGTTTAACTGCATGAAAGATTTCTTTGTGGCTAATGAAATTTTATTTCAACCCTCTTGTGTGAGTACCCCTCAACAAAATGGAAAAGTGGAAAGGAAATATAAACATATTCTCAATGTCGCTCGTGCATTGATGTTTCAAGGGGGGTTGCCAATCTATTTTTGGGGTCAATACGTTTTGGCCGCTGTTCACCTAATAAATCGGACTCCCTCTAGTGTTCTCCTGAACAAAACTCCATATGAAATGTTATTTGATTGTACACCTTCTTTTAGTGACTTGCGTGTTGTTGGTTGCTTAGCTTATGCCCATAATCAACGCGCTAAAGGTGACAAGTTTGCCAGTCGAAGCCGTAAATGTGTTTTTATGGGTTATCCGTTTGGTAAGAAGGGATGGAGTTTATTTGATCTTGAGTAAAAAGAGTTCTTTGTGTCGAGGGATGTGAAGTTCTATGAAAATATCTTTCCTTATTTGAATGTTGAAGTCACAAATCATACTCCTCCCCTTGACAGTGATGTGACTTATAATGAGGGAGCCCAGGAAGAGCTTATTGAAGATATGGGGGATCATCAGGTGATGCACGAGGATGCCATCGTCGGTCCTTAAACGGTTTCTCCCACGACCTCTCCCATGACTAGCGTCACACCTAGTAATGCTGAGCCACCATCTATCGCGTTCGTGCCAAGTAAAAATGTTCGGGATGTGCCATAAGTGGACGCTTCATCCTCGGCTGTCGGGGGGGGGGGGGTAGATGGTGCTCCCGACGGAACGGGGAGGGACAATTTGGGCCGCGGGTTACGAGATAAGTTCCCATCAATAAAGTTGAGAGACTTCATGACACATACGGTTATCAAGGACAGTCCATCTCTCGCTCCATTTGCTCCGCATCAAACTCCCTCTGGTACGCCTTTTCCTATAGCACATTATGTTAGTTGTGATCAATTTACTGTGAAACACCAGAATTTTCTTGCAGCTGTAACTGCAGGTGTTGAGCCACAGTCTTTTAAGGAGGCTGCAAAAGATATAAGATGGTGTACTGCTATGCAAAAGGAGATTCGTGCTTTGGAAGATAATGACACTTGGACTATGAAAAAATTACCTCCTCGAAAGAAAGCTCTCGGAAGTAAATGAATGTACAAAATTAAGTACAACTCAGATGGTAGCATTGAGAGGTTAAAAGCCATATTAGTTGTTTTCGGTAATCACCAAGTTGAAGGAATTAATTATAATGAGAAATTTGCCCCAGTCGCGAAAATGGTGATAGTTAGAGCTTTTCTGGCCATTGCAGCATCCAAGCATTGGGAGTTGCATCAGATGGATGTTCATAATGCCTTCCTTCACGACGATTTAGATGAGGAGGTGTATATGAAACTTCCGCCAGGTTTAGCTCCACTGATTCTGATCTGGTTTGTCGTTTGCGTAAATCGCTGTATGGTTTGAAACAGGCACCTCGATGTTGGTTTGCAAAGCTTGTGACAACTTTAAAGGGGTACGGTTTTCTTCAATTCTACTCCGATTATTCCCTCTTTACTTACTCTAATGGGTCTGTACAGATCAACGTCCTAGTACATGTTGATGATTTGATAATCTCTGGTAATGATTCCGCTGCGGTGACGGTTTTCAAAGCCTATTTGGGTCAATGTTTTTATATGAAGGATCTTGGTGTGCTTAAATATTTTCTTGGCATTAAGGTGGTTAGAAGCTCCTCAGGGTTGTTTTTATGTCAAAGGAAATATGCCCTTGATATTATTTCAGAGGCAGGACTATTGGGCTCAAAGCCGGCTTCATTCCCGATTGAACAGAATCATCAGTTGGCGCATGTCAAGGGGCCTTTTCTTACGGATCCCGAGCCCTATAGGCGTTTGCTTGGGCGTCTTATCTATTTGGAGGTTACTCATCCTGACTTGGCATACTCGGTTCATGTCTTGTCACAATTCATGCAGGAGCCGCGACAAGAACATTGGGATGCTGCATTACGGGTTGTTCACTATTTAAAGAAATCCCCGGGTCAGGGCATTCTATTACGTTCAGACAATGAGTTATCTTTGGCAGGTTGGTGTGACTCGGATTGGGCAGCCTGTCCCCTTACTCGGCGGTCTCTCACTGGGTGGTTTGTGTTTTTGGGGCATTCGCCAATTTCATGAAAAACTACGAAGCAGCATACTGTAGCTCGTTCTTCGGCAGAGGCCGAATATTGCTCTATGGCTTCTGTTACTTGTGAATTAAAATGGTGAAGGGTCTACTTTTGAGTTTGGGAATCCATCATCCTAAGGCGATTTCTCTTTTTTTGCAGTATTCTAAAAATCCCTAGACACTGGGCGGACGGCGAGCAGGGACCTAGGCGGTCTTAGGTTTTGTATTATAACTTTAATAATTTACAAAAGTTAAACATAATACTTTATCAATTATATCCAATTTAATGCCAATATATATATTAACAATCGTGAAATTTTTTATTAAAACCCAAATGACTGAAGTTGGTCATGATGGGTACTTTATATAAATTTGAATTTGTGTACTCTTTTATTTTTCTTCAAATTGTATGAATAACCTCAGTTATGTTTGATAAAATCTACATTAGTAAAATTGGTACCGGCATATCCTTTGAGAATTCTATTAAGTAATCATCATTTGCTACATTTAGACATATACTGAATAAAAAACAATTAAATAGTTTATTTCTAAAAAATATGAAAGAAAAATAAAACAAGAACACAATCATCCTTATTAAAAAAATAAAAAAATTAAAAATAAAAATAAAAATAAAAATCGCCCAAACCGCCTAGACCCCGCCTAGATCCCGCCCAGACCCGCCCAGACTGCCCAGAACCGCCCAGATTGCCTGCCCAGCCATTAATCTGGACGGTTTTCCACCTTCTAGCGCCTAGGCGGACGCCTAGACCGATTTTTAGAACACTGTTTTTTTGTGACAGTCAGTCCGCGTTGCATATAGCGCAGAATCCGGTATTTCATGAACGCACGAAGCACATTGAGGTTGATTGTCATTTCGTGCGAGATGCTATCCAGGAATGTCTTATTGCTCCGTCTTATGTGTCGACGACGGACCAATTGGCGGATATTTTTACCAAGGCTTTGGGGAAGAAGCAATTCGATTTTCTCCTTGACAAGTTGGGCATTTTAGACTTGCATGCTTCAACTTGAAGGGGGTGTTAGGAGATTAATTTAGGAGGTTTATTCCTTTATTCTAGGATAGCTATATATGGGTACTTGCTTTGTTATAGGAAACTACTTCCTCAAGAAGTTTAATATTTCCTAAACTATTGCTAGGTATTATGAGAAATTAGGAAAGCTACTGTTGGACTTCTTGTATAAATATTTTTCCATTAAGTTAATGAGAATACAGAAAACAATTACCCAAAATCTTTCAAATTAAATATTTTTCCAACTAATTGATCAAGAACCTTTCTAGATTAAGTGAATGCTTGCAACATCATCACTGTAAATATATAATCTGTCTTATTGTGACTTCACACAGTTGATACATTCAAACAAATTTTTTTTTAAATATAAAGCAAAAACAAATACAAAACAACCAACCTTTAATTTTATAATGAATCTTTGGACCTCCATAAATAACGACCTTACTAAGGGTTTTGCTATCTAAACCAAAACAATTGAGATATCGGTTTTATTTGATGAGGCTCATCTCGAATGTTTATATGCATTGACAATTCATTAACTGGAGTCTAATCTCATATTTTGGTTGTAAAGAGCTATTTAACCATGTGGATGGTTGAGATGAGCCCCCAGATAACAATGTCAAATTAAGACCTTCAGTTGGATTCTAACTCAGATGTTTACCGAGGATATGCCTTGGAAATGTTTTTTAGATTCTCACTACATATATATATTAGTGACTGTTGGCAACTTTGAGCACACCTAAACAATACAATATTATGCTCCCTTCCACTCTTCTAGGGATGCTTAGATTACATTCTCATATCGTCAAGTGTTGTTTGTGTGTGTGTGTATATATAGTTACACACACGAGTTAAAGAGTTTTCAAACTACCTAGAAGAGAAACTACCTCGGTAAACATCTGAGTTGGAATATTTCTTAAATATGAATCTTCTTGATATAGTTAAAGAGAAACTACCTAGAAACCTACATGATATGGACATAATAGGTACCAATAGAGGCTTCAAACTCTGGGTTTTAAGTGCTTAGAGACCATCAAACATTTGCAAAGATTGACATCAATATCATCTCTTTACACAATGATGAAGAAGTTTGCTTTGCATTTGTTTTTGTTTTCATTAAGTTTCTGGCTTCGTTGGACCAATGCTCAGACCAATACCACCACGACATTTCATGTTGGAGTGATTCTTGATCTGAATTCGACAATGGGTAAGGTGGTAAATAAGAGTATTTGGATGGCATTATCAGACTACTATGCTGTTCATGGTAATGAAAGCTCTTCCAGGGTTGAACTCCATGTAAGGGACTCAAAAGGAGATGTTATGAATGCAGCATCTGCAGGTATGTCGTTCTCTTCCTGTCAAATTCTTTTTTTTTTTTTTTAGAAAGCGAGCTGGGGGTTTTAGGATCCTCGAACCTTATATTAATAAAAAAGTTGATGATAAGGTCTTCCTCTCAAATTCTTTCTCCATTTTTGCATAAGGTCTTTCATTATCTTGTTCTGTTTGATTGTAAAGAACAAAAGCTCCATTGAAAACCTCGGAAAAAAAAAAAAGAGAATGGAGAGAAGATCTTGAAGGAAGTTTTCTCTAAAGTTTGTTCGTTTCCTTGAAAGTAATAAACATGGTCATCTTCACTTAAAGTGATTGACTGGCTTTTTGTGTTTTATTGTTTTCATTGATTTTTCTTTTGAAATGAATCAAACACAGCCTTAATTTATTTATTTATTTTGAAAAGCGAGAGGGGGTTGTTAAGGATCTTCAAACTTGGGAAAAAAAAAAGGAGCACCAGTACATTCTCAAATATGTTTTACCTACTTTATCATCATGTACGTACAATGTCTTTCAAGGGAGGCAAAGGAGCTAGGGGCAATCTCTATAAATCCTGTATTTGGAAGCAAGCTTGCCAAACGGTCTGCCAATCTATTGGTCTCCCTGAAATCATGCTTAATTTTATACTCCTCGAGTTGTCCTAACATGTTCTTAATCCTCCTTATAATGTGTCTAAGATCCCAAGCAGCCTGCATGTCTTTGGTCAAGTAATCAAATGCTACAGTAGAGTCTGTAGAGATTTCTAGCTTCCTGATGCTATATTAATGTCTAGCAAGTTTGAGCCCAGCTTCCACTCCTTGAAGCTCATGGTTAATTAAGCCTTAATTTATTCTCTCTTGCTCTCTTCTCCTTTTCATCTTCAAACACGGTTCTCCTCTAAGTCATTCATATTGAGAAAATGCGGAGCTATGCACAGAATGTGCTTTACCTTCCATAAACAGACTTGGGTCTGGTTCATACTCAACCTAGTCTATCTAGAGTTTATGCACTTTGAGCCAAGGCAATGTTGCAATAGGAAATTCTCCACCCATACCCAGCAAAACTGGTTCGTTTTGAAAACATTTTATCTCCTTCTCAACCTACCTCTAGTTGATGGTAGCTTCAACTTTTAAAATGTTTCTTTTTATTTTATTCTAGTCCAAAGAAAAAAATTTGAGGCAGGAAGAGTAGGTGAAGAGAGGAGACGAAGGTTCGGTATTGGTGGTTTTGGAAGGTGATAGAGGCATAGGGAGAGATGAAGGGAGAAAGGGAGGGTGCTGCTGGTGGCACTGTCAGCCAAGCTCAACCCAAATTGTCAAGGGTTCAACCTATAAGCTTCATCCGCTGCTCCCTTTTATTTTTTTTGCTTTTTGTTAAAATTTTTGATCATCTGATCTCAAATGAATGATATGTGCTTTCTGTTATGGCTTCTTTTATGAGTTTGGGTTTCCTTCAATACTATTTCTCAAGTTGTATCAATGTTTTCTTTATTTATGTAGATTCGTGTAATAAAAACTTCCAATTGGATGTGGATTTATTTGTTTGTAGTTAAGGGTTCTTTTTATGTTTATTAATGTGAGTTATTTGTAGATATGACTTAATGAAGAATATGAGGGTTTTTTTTTTTTTTTTAATCCAAATTATGCTTCTCGAGCAATTGACACTACCAAACCCCACATTTTTAAACAGATGTGACAACTGTTAATTGATCATAGTCAAACGCATACGTGTTTGTTTTAAACGCATACTGCATGTGTTTTCAAGTTCTAATTAGAAGTTATTCAAAGTAAATTTTCTGAAATGAGCAAGTACAAGGAGGTACTCGCTCTAGGAGCAATAAAAATTTCATGGCTTAGTGTATTATATGTACTTCTAACTAGAAGCAAAAATTTTTAAAGCACTAAATAGAGGTGTTTAGTTCTGATTTGAGTGCTAACTCATCTTCCGACCCCAATTACCACCGGTAAAAGAATGACACTTTCTTTGTGTTCCAATTGGCACATATGAAAATATATGCTGATTCAAATCTTCTCTTTACAGCATTGGATTTGATACAAACCATAGGGGTGCAGGCAATTATAGGCCCCGAGACCTCAGAAGAAGCAGATTTTATAGCCTCGATGGGAAACAAAGCTCATATACCAATAATCTCCATTTCCCCTATCAGCTTCTCTATCTCTCCTAGACGATTTCCTTATCATGTTCAACTTGCTCAAGACGAATCATCTCAGGTAAATGCCATTGTTGCAGTTATTCAGAATTATCGATGGAGAGAAGTGTCCATCATTCATGATGACAGCCAGAGTGGGACTGCTATTTTACCATCTCTCACTAATGCACTCCTTAAAATTGGCATCGTAATAAGTCTTGAGACTGTCCTACCATATAATGCAAATGATGCAACAGTCAATGAGACGGTTTACAAGCTAAATGACACAAAAATGAGGGTCTTCATTGTTCATTTGTCGCTTCCTCTTGGTTCTCGCTTCTTCTTAAATGTCAAACAGGCTGGACTGATGCAAGGCGGCTATGCATGGATCACTACATACAGCCTTACAGATCAACTGAGCTATGTTGACTCGTCTGTTTTCCGCTCTATGGAAGGTGTTATAGGCTTGAAAACTTATATACCACCATCAAATGCCGTCAAGAAGTTCAAAGTTCAGTGGAGAAGAGAAGCTAAAAGGGCTGGCCTCCAAAGACAAATGTTGGAACCAAATGCGAATGCATTGTGGGCCTATGATTCTATATTTCTCGTGGCAATAGCGGCTAATAGAACACGATCTCATTTGGAAAGAAATCTCCAACCACCACCGTCTAATAGTGAAATGGCAAGGAATACGACTTTATTTCAGACTGATGTTTCTCCGGTGGGTTCTGAATTGTTGCAATCTGTTCTTGCAACACAATTCACAGGCTTAAGTGGCAAAATTCAATTAGTGAATGGGCAACGGCATTCATCTTCTTCTTTTGAGATTATAAATTTGAGGAAAAGATCTTATAGAATTGGATATTGGACACCAACAGGTGGTCTTTCTCAGAGTGTGAGCTCAAAACTCACATTGATGAAACAAGCTGGCAGCAAGAAGAACCTAAGTGATGTTATCTGGCCTGGAAGATCCTTGGATGTTCCATTTGCTAGGATACTGAGAGTAGGAATCCCAGTTAAAGCTGGCTTTATTGAGTTCATGAATGTGACTCACAGTAATAATGCAGTAGTTGTGGAGGGCTTCTCGATAGCTGTATTTGAGGAAGTGATGAAGAAGTTCAGATATCAGTATGATTATGAACCATATGAAAATGCATCTGCGACTTACTCTGATCTTACTTACCAAGTATTCCTGAAGGTGAGCTATAAATTATTATTCGTATTTGTATGAACTTTAGTGTTGGAAAGAAGCTCGAGTAGTAGTATAACACGGTTGCCTAATTAAGAGGCATCCAGTCTCTGTTGTCGAGTCAGGCTTAGGAATATGCTTGATAGGTTAAGCATCAACTTGATTTTTTTTTCCTGGTAAGTATATGTCAGATAGTTCCTGTCTCAATCTACTTTATTTATATCCTTCTTTTCTTTCTCCCGCATTACACCTTTTCGAGTCACATATTCAAGATCTTCTTAAAGAGCAAGATAGATCATCATCAGATGATTAGAATACTAACTTAACACATTCATTATTCTCATACCACATACCATCATGAGGTCTTATTGCTAAATGCTAACTTCTTTTCTATTCTTAAAAAGCAGAAGTATGATGTTGTCGTTGGGGATGTTACTATCCGTGCTGATAGAGCTGAATTTGTCAGCTTCACACCAACGTATTCAGTTCCTGGAATTCGCATGATTGTCCCTGCAAAGGAGGATCAGTTCACTCAGAGTCTGTGGTGGTTCTTAGAGCCACTCGAAAAGAAACTATGGTTTACTACTCTTGGATTCTTTCTGTGGAAAGGGATATTTGTCTGGATATTTGAGCACAGAATAAACCCTGAATTTCAAGGAACATTTTCACAACAAGTGGGGAAGATACTCTCTTTTTCATTTTCTACATTTGTGTTTGCTAACCGTAAGTGTTCATATCTCACTTTTATATTTTAATGTTAATGACTACAGAGAACATCTTATGATTGGTTCTCATAAATTAGAGGTCATTGCGTATATATATGTATGTATGTATTGCAGAGGCTTTATCTTGTATACGAGGATACTTACATACTTGCTTGTGTGTTATAGGAGAAAGGCTTGAAAGCAACTACTCTAGATTCATAATTAACATGTGGATGTTTGCTGTATTCATACTTGTGACAAGTTACACGGCAAACCTGACTTCCATGTTAGCATTTGCAAATCTGAAACCAACTATTTCAGATTTAAGACATCTGCAAACGAATGGACATGTAGTTGGTTACCAAAATGGATCATTTGTGGCTGATTTCTTGAAGAATAATTGGGAATTCAGTGAGAAACATCTCAAAAGCCTTTCTACGATGGAGGAGTATGCTAATGCTCTATCACTGGGAACCGACAACGGAGGAGTTTCTGCAATTGTGGACGAAATCCCATTTATCAATGTTTTCCTCACCCAATATTGTCATGCGTTTGCTGTTGCTGGACCAATTTATCCATCTGGAGGATTAGGCTTTGTATTACTCTCTCTCTCTCTCTCTCTAAATATATACGCATAGTACATTTTGATAATCTTTTAGTGCTTATGGAGCTGCATACAATTTTCATCCAAAACTTATAACATAATCAATTACATCAATGTAGTTGTAATGTAAATAGTCTGAATAAACTTTACTTTCACAAATTTGATACTTTGTACATTCCCCATTTAGGATATAATGGTGAAAACTTGTCAACAAATGTCTGTACAGATTCCCATTCATAGAGAAATTATGGTTTAGAAGTCTGGTATTAATTTATTGCTAAATCTTAAGGATATTCTTGTTGGTTAGTATTGAACATTTGGTTGGGTATATTGAGTAGTATCAACCTTAAAAGAATTAAGCCTTTAGTTCATGTTAACATAAAGTCAATTACTATGAAAGTTACGCATACAATTGCTGCATTTTTAGTTATTTGTATACCGTTTTCTTTGCTTTTTACATGCACGTAGAGGTAACTTTTGTGTTCGCCTTAATTTATCTCTAGTATATTTTGATCTTCAGGTGTTTCCAAAATATTCTCCGCTGCTCTCTGATGTTTCTAAGGAAGTTCTGGACTTAACTGAAGGAGAACAAATAAATAAAATTCAGCAGAAATTTTTCGTTTCCGATAAGTGTCAAGTCCCTCTAGCGTTGAATGTAACATCATATAAATTGCGTCTGTATAGCTTTCGTAGCATCTATGTGATGTTGGCAGTCACTTCAGCTTTAGCTCTCCTTCCTTTCGTTGTTTCCTCAATATACAAAAGCTTTAAAGATGGAACTACACTAAATGCAGCAAAATCCTTCAAAAAGAGCATCTCTATCAAGAAGTTGGTGTCTATTTCAATCAGGTACCGTAAAGATATTGAACTACCTGTGAGAGCTGAAGATGAAGATGCAGTCGTAGATGAGGAAAGACCAAGAGAATCAACTCGAAGATTGAACCGACTCCTGACAATGTAATCTCCATTCATATCACAGAAGATAGGTAAGAATAAACTTCACCTCCATCCATTTTATTATGTCAAGTTTCTTGTGCATCATGACCAATATAATGCCTTCGTAAACATATAATTCTAGCATTAATAATGAATTTTGCATTCTAATATAGGTTTCATCACATTATACTTTGATTATTGTAATTTTTTTCGTGTTACTTGGCATGTATTTATTGATTATAAACATTTGATTGTAATCATTTTTCATTTTCTGTGCTTGTTATAGCAATGATAAGATTTTTTTTCCCTGTATATTAGGAATGAACTTTGTATGATCAATTAGGATTAGGAGCTAAACAGGTTAGCATTATGGATGACACCTAAGCATGCAACGGACTCTGTCAGCCTAGCTACATCATCCTCTAGTTTAGCATCTAATTTGCGTTAATTTCATTTACCTTCCAATAAAGTTTGGAGTCTGGAAGGACAAGTATGTGGTGATTCCTGATGTTGAAAATGGAGGTTTCATGAAGGATTTGGAGAATGTGCGTTGGCTTTCACACTATTACACTACACCAAATTGGCACTTTTGTAACAACTCTCAAAACAGTATCACTTTTGAGATGTTACAATCCACCAAACAATTTCAAGTCAAAACTAAATTTAGTCAAAAAAATGAAAAATGGTAACACAAAAAATGATACAATAAGTTGGATCACCATGAATAGTATCACTTTTATAACCATACTCTTCATGGTGATACAATTATTGTATCATTTTGTTTTGTGAAAATGTATAAAATTGTTAGGTGGATTGTTACACTTCAAAAGTGATACTGTTTTGGGGGTTGTTACAAAAATGTCAATTTGGTGTAGTGTTAGTTTGGAAATATGTATTAGGGTATAGGGCGAGGGTTCAGAAATTCGATTGGGTTATTCGGCGATTGTTGGTTATTCTTTGGCATTGGGCTTCACTGCATCTAAGCTTCAAACTGCTTTTCTTTGACTCGTTGTTTGGTAATTGGAATTTAATCTTCCTGGTATCTTTTAAATATATATATATATAATACATTATGTTGGTGCCTATTTAGTTGATATCTAAGCTCTGCACCGAATATTGAACTTTCTTTGAATGAAAATATGTCATTCATATATGATTCTAATGAAGGTACATAGCTGACTATCAGTTGTTTCCAAATTTTCAGGTTAAGGCAGTAATTAGTTATTGATGGCGGCCATATCTGTTGTGTGGTTAACATTGACAGCATGTTCATGTCACCATCAGACATCAGTTGCCATTTTTCAGGTTAGATAAGGCAGGAATTGTTGATATTAATCAGAAGATCCTTGTAATCCGGTTAGTGCCAAATGCAACCAATGTATACATGTTGTAAAATAGTTCTGCTTTCTGTAAGGTAATACATATAAGACGTAATATGTAATCTATAGTTCTATACATTGTTTAGGGCAGTTGATATGTAGTTCTGAGTGTTCCATGGGTTTTCGAGGTATATTATTATGTACTTCCAGAAATGGTGGAAACTAGAATCAGTGATTGTAAATCTTTCCAAAATTCTAGTTCTCCGTTCTGCATAAATGATAAGAGTTTGTTATGATTGCCAACTGAGGTTTTTTGTTTTGTGTCCGTATAGAATCAACATGTTCAATAACAACAAACAGGTGTTAATATTCAGAATCAAAACAACGAAACAATGTAAACTAAATTTATGAATGGTTGTGATAATCCAAACCTAGTTTCATCAACCCAGGTTCGAAAATATTACGAAATCAGATTTTTTTCAACCATGTTTTACAATCAGAATGACGTGGCATCTTGAAAGAATGATGAAATCTCCAAATTATTTATATGTATTTCAAAGTTGTAAAAAACCCTCCTTTAATGATGCCACATCATCCTGGTTGAATCAAATTGCAGAACTTGATTCCGTAGCCTCACTCACCTAGATTATGTTGGTCTAAACCACTAACAATAATAGTTAATTGAGAAATAAAATGAAGAAACCAAAACTCAACACCCAAATAAGCGAAAAACCAAAAAACATCCAAAAAATCAAGACAAAATTTAGAATATAACTACTACAAAACATTGGAATGCCCATAACCATAGTGATGGTTTTTGTATGTATTAGTACTTAATTTCTTTTCTATTGAGCATCTAAACACATTCTAAATCCAAACCATATGTATACAAACATGGGTTAATAGATAAATAATTTAAAAGAGAATCCAAATCATTAAAAATAAATAAATAAAATACGAACAAATACTCCTCAAAAGCTTGAGCTATTATTTTCAACTTAGATTTTAACAGATATACATGGTTATGAACGCGCTTAGTACCAAGCACTTGGTAGACTGATGGATCAAGAAAAGAAGATAAATCCAAACTTTACATTAAATCGAAGATCGAATCAATCTGATTTGGATTAAAAATTACAGAATTTAGATGCATGATTTTTAATAATATTTCAACTTAAGCAAAAATAGACTTTTGGGATGGCAGCGAATATCTATCTATACTTTAAATACTCTTCAAAAGCTCGAGTTGTTAATTTTAACTTAGATTATACCAGATATACACGCTTTCGTAAACTTGTAAGACCAATAAAACCAGAAGATAAATACAAGCCTCACATTAATTCATGAGTCACAAGTCAAATTGACTTGGACTCAATCGAATTTGACGACAAAGAAAAATCCATGATTTTTAATACCAAATCATGTAATATTGAACTTAAACAAAAACATACTTTGGTGGGTTTATGACTTTGAATAATTGTATATATGGTTCAGTGTATCTTATTGACCGGACCTAGTTAACTTTGAGATGGTTGGTGAGAGGTCACTCAACTCCATTTATTTATTTATTTATTTATTTATTTTTTTTTGACCTCAGTATACTCGAAAGTTCTAGTGAGGATAGTGATGACGTCAACTCAGAACCTGAGCTTGATCCACAGGTAGCGAACAGTGATTTGGCTTTAGAGGCTATGTCAGACGGAAAGATGAATAAGAGGCGCCACACCAAAGATATCAGCATTTGTCCCCGTAAATCCAATAGAACGAGGACAGAAACCAAAAGGTACAAAGATTGATTGGTGCATCCTATCTTTTGTGAGGCTTTGTTTCGGCTTTTTAGTTAACCCTATTGGGTCAGTCATGTAGCCTTCGGGCGTGGATTTTTATATGAATAAAATGGATGTTCTTATTTAAAAAAAAAAAAAAAACAAAAACAAAATCAAAGATAAAAAAAACTCCATTTTTGAACTTGACATTTTCTTTGATGAGTTGAAAGTCTTCAAGGGTCAGCTCCATCCAGGAAACCACCCAAACCTTCCAACTTTGACTCTCTCTTTCTCTCTCTCATTCATTTGGTCCTTCCTTTCTTTGCATGAGTTCTCTTGTTTACATGTCAACACTAATTAACTTGTAGTCTTTTTTGCAGTCTTTGATTCATATACATGATGATGATGATGATGACGATGATGAGCTACTATAATTAATAACTTATTTCAAAGTCCTATACTATTTGATTGCATCAAATTTTGGAAAATCAATGTGTTGTGTGTGCGGTGGGGAGCTGATTTAGTAAGAGCAGTCACTTGTGTGTACATGTTGAAGACTCTTGAAGGTATGGATGTTTCCACGTAGTTTCTGTTCTAGATAGTAACCTTAAGCGTAAAGAGTAGTGATTGGTGGTTGTGAGCACGGAAGAACATATTGAAAACTAGCAAACTTTTTAGCAAGGATGATATAACCATATTAAATCTTTGTGTCTTTTTTTCTTTTTTACTTTTTCTTTTTCTTTTAGGTGATCATAGTTTTTTGTCGGATCTCATAACCATTAAATGCTGTTGATATAGTTTGTATGTTGGACTTGTCTTACTATCTCTTCTTTTATATGTCTATTTTATTTTCAAATAACATATAACACACACTGCATCAAATTGGCATATTTGTAACAACTTAAAAAATAGTAACACTTTTGAGCTATTACAATCCACCAAACAATTTTAAATCAAAACTAAATTTAGTCAACAAAATGAAAAATAGTTATACAAAAAAAGTGATACAATAAATTAGATCACCATGAATAGCATCACTTGTAAATCCATACTATTTGTGGTGACACCGGGCAGAATAATGATTATCCTGCGAGCTAGTTCAACAGATAATTGACAGGAAAGAACATAAGAAGATTACCCAAAATACAGAAAAAATAACTCTAATGATTTGTTTTTTTGTTTTTTTTTTTTTTTAAATTAACCTCCAGTGGGGAGGGGCAACTATGGAATGCCAGACCTTGATTACTTATCAAAAAGATGACTTACAAAAACTACGGGAGTACATTACGACGTTGCCCGTAAACAAACCCAAGCATAAGCTAGTATCAAAGAAGAAAACCAAACCAAAACTAAAATCAGAAACCGAAATCAGCTCAATGGCTGAGCCCAGCAATCCGAACTAATCCAGCAGTGTCTCATTCATTGAGCACGCAAAACACGCGCGTTTCTGCGACCCGAGCAAACCCCGAATAGCCCAAACCAAATACTCCAACCAAAGCTGCAACAATTCAGCGTTCAGAATAGCAGCAGTTAGCAAAGATCAGCAACAGCAAGCAACTCCGCGCAACAACCAACAGCACTCTGCGCAACTGCAACCGCAGCAACAACATGGAAATGCAGCACAGCAACAGCTCCACAACAGAGCAGCAGCAACTTCACGCAAGCTGGGAACAGAGCAGCTCTGTTTTGAAACAGAGTGCTCTGCCTAAACTCTGAGTCGCATTGTCGCAGCATCATCCATGGCGCATATCAACACAAGACAGCACCGAGCATGCCAAGCCTCGACATTCCACCTACCTCATCTTCCATGTCCGCACATAACACTGCCAGGAAAGCCTGCATAACAAGCCACAGCGTATATCTCCATTCTGGACAATCTCGTACGAGACCGTAGCGACCGCTTACTTCACAACCAAAAGGAAACATGGGTCCCTCTGAAACACAGCAGCGTGCCCTGCAATCCGTTTGATCTTGAAATCTCCTCTTCCCTATAAATCGATGCCTAATCTTCCCCATTGCGTATGTAAGCCGTATGACTATGGTCAAGCTGTAGTAAACCTGTTACTCGCCTAGGAAGATCATGAGCAGGAAAAAGAACCGTCTTATGCTCTCGTTGAGCTCTAGTTGCTAATGCGTCCGCCACCGCGTTAGCCTCTCTATAAATATGAGAGCAAGTGACCGTCAATTGCGCCTCCAGCTGCTTGATTTCTTTTAAAAAATTCTCCAAATACCACGGAATTTTGAAATTACCTTTAAACCATCCACAAACAATTTCCGAGTCCGTCTGAACAAGCACCTGCTTAAAACCGAATGAAAGACAGAGACGAAGACCCTCGGCTAGAGCCATAATTTCCGCTCTATTATTTGAGCCTGCACCAAAAAATATTTGCTTCCCAACAACACCAACACCCCGAGAGTCTCTTATTATCACACCTCCAGCAGCCATATTCTTACAGGACGACCCATCTACATTGAGAGCAACAAAATCTGGCGGGGGGGGATGCCAATAGACGATTCTACTAAGCTTCCTCAAAACTGGAATCACTTGTATCCCCAAAGCCCGTAAAGGAGCCTGATGCCAACTGACTCTCTTAGGGGTTATAAAATTATTTGCAAGCAACAAATGACGCCGAATATTCAGAATCACAAAAGCAGGATTAGGGACAGCATTATCATATACACATTTGCACCGTTGTTTTCATATTTCCCATAAAATGAACATAGGAGTGAGAAGTGATAACACACCTGCTTGAGTACTCATTTTTGCACGCCTGAACCAAATGATAAGGGTCGTGGAGATTTCAGCCGGTTTTCTGATGTGCACATCAAAGATCACCTCAAAATGGCGCCAAACCTGCATCGCCAGTTCTCCATCCAAAACAAGTGATTAAGGGATTCTCTTTGAGGCGAGTTACAACATCGACATCTAGAGGCCATACTGAAACCACACCTGTATAACTCCCCATCCACTGGAACCCCTCTATGGAGAAGTTTCCACACCAAAACTGAAATTCTAGAAGGGATAATGTCATTCCAAATCAATTTATAAAGGCTATTGACCGTCTCTTTCCTCCGAAGCAAGTCATAAGCCGACTGAAGAGAAAAATACCCATTTTGGTTCGGGACCCAAATACATTCATCCTCCTGAAATTCCTCGCCATGTAATCTATCAGCAAAAAGTATTCTAGCTAGGTGTCTGATCTCTGGATTAACCAATTCAAAATTGGTTGAGATCACCTCATTGATCGAAGGCCACACACCTTGATCAACCAAGGCCGCCGGTCTTCTAAAAGATGCAACCGTATTCCAATTTTCCTCAAAAAAACTGATATTGCCCTGAGCAACGCGCCAAAGTGAGTTGCTCAAAATAATAGACTTGCCAAGCATGAGTTCTTTGAAAAAGGGGGAGGACCCAGATTTCACCAACTGACTATTCAATGCCACCCCATGCAACCAGTATTTACTTCTCATGAAAATAGCCCAAAGAGAATCCGCTGTGAGAAGGCGCCAAAGTGCCTTAAGGCGGAAGGCCCTCATCACCACCAGTAAATCTCTCACACCCAGACCCTTTTCGTCCTGAGGAAAACAAATAGCAGACCACGAGACCCATTTTTTCTTCAGTCTTCATTCACAATCACCCCAGAAAAAATCAGCCAACAAACTATTAATCCGAGATACAACTTTCATAGGAACACACATGGCACTGAGAATATAAATTGGAATCGAGCTTAGAACATGTTTAATCAAAATTAAACGGCCTCCCGGAGATAACAGTTTCGCCTTCCAACCCTGAATCCGCGATTGAATTTTGCAAATCAAATCCTCGAAATAAGCAATTTTGATTCTTCCCTGAAAAACTGGCCCTCCCAAATATTTCAACGGAGCAGCTCGGAACAAGAAGCCTGTGTAGGTTTTGAATCCTACAATTTTCGCTGCGTCTGCCCGGTCATCCAACATAAATGAGCTTTTGCTCGCATTTATTTTCTGTCCCGAAAACTGACAATAGCTATTTAGAAAATCCATGCAACCCAAAATAGAAGATTTTCTGCCATTTAAGAAAATGAGAGTATCGTCTGCATACAGAAGGTGAGATATAGGGCTGCATGCCCTGGGAGTATAGAAATAACCAATTTTTCCCCGAGCAAAAGCCTCCTGAAGACCCCGACTCAAAACTTCGGAGGCAATAATAAATAAGAATGGAGACAGAGGATCGCCTTGCCTTAAACCTCTGGAAGATCTAAAAAAACCTTTGTAGACACCTTGGAGCAATACTGAAAAGCCACAAGAAGCGATACAGTTGGAGATGATATGACAAAATCGACCATTAAAGCCGAATTTTGTAAGCACCGCCAACAAGAAATTCCATTCCATTCTGTCATAAGCTTTTTCCATATCAATTTTCAAAACCACATTACCGCCAAACACTTTCCGGTTAATCTCCCTCGTCAATTCCTGTGCAAGGCCAATATTCTCACCTATAAACCTTCCTTTAACAAATGCCCCCTGCTCCGGAGAGATAAGAACAGGTAAAAGATCTGCCAATCTAGTACAAAGGATTTTGCTGAAAATCTTATAAATCACGTTGCATAAACTAATAGGGCGGAATTCCGAAAATGACCCTGGATTATCATTTTTTGGAATCAAAGCCAAGAAATTGGCCGAAAAAGAAGCCGACAACGCTTCACCCTCAAAAAACTGAATAGCGGCCTCCCAAATATCATTACTCAGAAACTCCCAACAAGACTGAAAAAAGCCAGCAGTGAATCCATCCGGACCCGGGGCACTATTCTTGGGGATATCAAAAACCGCCTTTTTCACTTCCTCCAGAGAAGGACGTTTGATCAAGATGTCACATTGGTCGGAACTCACCAGGTGCGGAATACAATTCAACAACTCTGCATCTACCGTACGTGAACCTTGAGAAGACAGCAAATTAGCAAAGAAATCAGTGGCATGAAGAAGAATCTCACCAGGATCCGAAATAGTCGTACCACAAGGTAGATTAACCTGAGATATAGCCCGTCGTTTCTGTTTAGATTTGGTAGAGGCGAAAAAATATTTGGTACAAGCATCCCCCTCCTTAAAATCTTTTTCACCTGATTTTTGGATCCAGTAAAGTTCCTCCTGTTTCAGTGCTAATCTGTACTCCGCCTGACAGCGATTTAAATTGCAACAAGCATGAATATCCCAATTGGCATCAACGTTAGGACTATGAGTACTGCCACCAGCAAAACCTGCCAATAAAATAGTTTCCCATTGTTGCATTTCATCCTCTAGAGCGCGGATCCTGCTGAATACATTCCCAAAAACCATCCGGTTCCATTGAATGAGAACGCGATGAATCAATTTAAGTTTGGCATCCACTCTATCAATGGGTCTGGTAAAAGCCACATCTGTCAACCAGATCCCCTTAACCAGATCAAGAAATTCCGGATGAGTAGTCCACATGTCCAGGAATCTAAAAGGTGCATAACCTATCCTAGGTTGAGAGGGCATGGATGCCATTAGCGGAGAATGACCAGAAAATGTACGGTTAAGATGTTCAACTTTGGGAGTATCCAGAACCGTCAGCCAAGCCGAATTGACCAAGATCCGGTCAAGTCTAGCCCAAATACGCTCGCGTCCCCGCCTATTATTACACCAGGTGAGTCGAGGACCCGAATAACCACAATCAGATAAGCCACATGTTTCAATACAATCGGAGAAGTGAGCCATACTAGCCAGGGAAGGTGCTATTCCTCCAACTTTTTCCCCCGAGTGAAGATAGGTATTGAAATCCCCCCCGACCATCCACGGGGAATCAGTTTGTGCCGCAAAAGTAACCATATTTGACCATAAAACGTTTCTTTCATCCACAGAGCATTTAGCATAAACGAAAGAAATGAAAAAAAACTCTGGAAGAAGAATCTGTTACCTGACAGTGAATAATCTGGTCCGACATGTCCACCACCGAGAAAACAAGAGATGTATCCCACATAATCCAAATCTTGCCGCCAACATTGTCATTAGATGCAAAACCTCCCAGCTTGACTTTGTTCCCAATCTCCATATATCTGCTAGCGTCAATCATAGGCTCTGCAATCATAAGAATTCTGACATTGTATTCCATAACCAATTTTTGTAGCCTCCTTCTCGTGGCCCTATTACCAACGCCGCGAGCATTCCAAAACATAAAGTTTTCAATCATATTAAACACGAGAAGAAGACAAACCCTTCTTAGTCTTACGACGAGTGCTCGAAGGAACCGCCGCTTTGACGTTTTTCTTTCGCTTTGCATCAGAAAGTGCCCCCAAATCTAAATCCTTGATGGCTAAAGTACCCGGCCCCATATCCGAATCCGACGCCGCCTCGTCACTATCTGTGGCACTTTCAAGTGTATTGACATTCATCTTTTTCTTCTTTTTTCGCAATGAAACGCCCACTTTGATCAGTTTGTTAATGTCGGCTGGCAGCGCACAATCAAGCCCAAGTACTGTTTGCTGATCTGGTACAGCACCTGCTGTCTGGATCGCAGCAGTTGATTCAGCTCGCAAAACCTGTGTAACATCAGCACTAAACAGCTTATTACGAGGAGAAAGACCAACTTCACTGACGAGGGACAGAGTTCCGGCTGCTGCAGTTCCAGGAACCGACGTTGCTGTGCCGAAACAGGGCGCAGTCTCCCTTGTTTCGGTGCTGATTACTCGCTGAAACAGTCCATTATTAGCGGTAAGAGACTGCGAATCCTCGGAATTGTGCGTGGGCACACCTGACTGCGGTACCACCGGATGGACAGACACTCTTTGCTCATCTGAAACAAGTTTCTCAAGCTGAATTTCACTTTGCGAAGTCGCCAAATGAGTAAACATGGAATTAGATTCCGGAATGACATCCTTATCATTTGGATTCGACTTTGGTTGTTGTCCAAGGACCTGTTCAATCTCTGAAATGGAATAATCCGCCTCAAGAAGGCAATCCTCTGTAGACTCAGATTTGACCCCATTTTGAGCATGCTTTAATTTCTGATCCGTTGTTTGAAAAACCGCTGGAGCATTCGCCTCCTCCTCAATATTCTCCATTAGAGCATCCTCAGTATTCTCCATTAGAGCCTCAAAGGGGTTAGACAAAACCACCTTGACAGCATCTGTTGTCCCCGACTTAATCCCCACGACTTTCTCCGTAATCTCCTCGCCATTACTATTTTTTGTTCCACTCACACCCACATCCGACTTTGCAGATTTTTCCGTTCTAAGCACAGGAACATAATGTTGCTTGGTACTATTAACTTCAGCCTTAGATTTGGTTATCTTCTCATTCTTACCACTGTCCGAGGCACGGCCCACGGCCTTAATCCCAAGCTTCTTGCGACAAACACTCTCCTGATGCCCTAGCAGAGAACAAAAGTCACAATATTTGAAACCAGGGTATTCTATCTTCTGCCAGAAGCCTCTATTATTGGCTCTATCAATCCATACTCTGTTTGGTAATTTGTCAGCCAAAGTCATCTCCACGCACACACGGGCAAAACCCGGGCGCGATAAACATCTAGTATGGTCATCCATTCTCAAAAAATTGCCAAAAGAATTAACAATAGCTTTTAAAATAGGAGGATGAAAAGATGTAAAGGTAAGTTAGGCAACTCTACCCATAGTGGCACCGATATCGGATCCTCCTTCAGACTGAAACCATCATGCCAACGGAAAGCTTTGAACCTAACGCCGCGAATCAAGAAGGAATCCCGCGACAACACTTTTTTTTGCTTCCTCCTCCGATTGAAGACGAACTAAGACATGCCGTTGATTTAGTAAACCAAGCGAAAAATCGCCCATAATTCCCCAGGTTCTATGAATTGAATCTCGGATATCCTCCAATGTGGGACGGTAGCTGGAGAATTTTAAAACGATAACATGTTTTTCCATAAACTCTTCCCCACGGACTTCATCCGTTGCCGTAATGCCAATAGCTGGCGCGCCCTCCTTACGGAATCTAGTGCCTTCAACCGGAATCTCCACAGCTTCGGAAACTAGAATTTTTCCCAAGATTTGAGCGAATGAAGGCTTAGCCGCGCCTTCCGCGGATCCCCCATTAATGTGGGGAGTAATGGCGGCAGGAGGCGCCGACATCACAAGCAGATCCGTGCCAGAACTGAAAAACAAAACAGAATAACAACCTGTCTCTGAGCCGTATCGGTGCTACAGACCGGAATCGGATCGTATCGGCACTTGTGACCGACTCACGGCAACCGAGATGCGAACACCCGAAATAGACCCTGGCCAAGACGAATGGAGTTCCGCCTGGAGCAGATCGTGAAAGCCTAAAGTTGGCCAGTATCGTCCAAAGTCGGCCCGTATCGTCCAAAATCAGTAGATATCGGCCAGAAACGGCCAAAAACCACCCGAAATCCACCGGCAAGGAGTAGCTGAGCCGCCTAGGGTTGTCGCAGAGCCTACCCTCGCCGCCACCAGTCGATGGTTGGGATGCTATCTCACTTAGAAGGGACGGTAGAGATTAGAATCGGTGAAAGACCGAAATGCCCTCCCGAAATCGCCCGAAATCGCCCGAAAAACCCCTCTAGTCTCATGTTTAATCAAATTACTCAAATCAAATGTATCTCTAAAATCAGCCCACAAGCCAGGCTTTATAGCTAAAACTCATCAATATTAGAATTTTACCAAAAATGACAACACCCCAATAATCATGCTAAAACAAAATAAGTAATAAAAGAAATATACTTTCAGAAATCTGGCCCAAATTGGGTTCAGAATCACTTCCTAAACAATGATTGAAATATTACTATAAAGGAAAATAAATTACAAAATTTGTGGATTCGAAAGGGAAAACAGTGAATTTTGGCCTCAAAATGATGTGCAACGAGCTCAGCTGGTTGATTACGACGTGCGCGTTGAAAAAAGTTTTCCGAATTGGGGTTGTTTGTGCGATTCTGATACTCGTAGCCAAAGTTATGTCCAAAATACTAAAACACACCCTAAATTGTCAAATTTGAAATAGAATTACGATTTCTTGTCATTCTTGTGCTGATCTGCTAATTCGAGATATCTTAGTGCTAATAGCGTGCTATCTGATAGCTCAACATCATCTGACTCGGATCCTCTTGCATCATGTGGTGATACAATTATTGAATCACTTTGTTTGTGAAAATGTGTAAAATTGCTTTGTCGATTGTTATAGCTCAAAAATGTTATTATTTTTTGAATTGTTACAAAAATGTCAATTTAATCTAGTAACATATTTTCTTTTTTTATTATTTTTTTAATTTATTACTATTTTTTGGGTCACACGATGTTTCAAGTTAACCAATGGAGTATACCAGCTCAATGTTATGCATATAGCAAATGGAAACACAAATTTATGATTCAAACGCTACCGAAGACATTTGAAGTGGGAGGGGTTAACGGATTTAAAAAAAAAATACTTGAGGTTGGCATTTATTTATTTTGATGAAGTTGGCATTTGTTTACCAAATCCAAAATGCATCCAAATCTGGGAGTTAAACACATGCCATGTGGCACCTCAAAACTTTTACCTAACAAGCCATAAAACGTGTCAATCAGTTGTAACGTAAGCTATATAGCATTTTCAAAGCTGCATTTAGCAAATTGTTTTGGTTTTCTCTCCATGCGAAAATTCTTAAATTCATGTTGTCGTGAGCATTTCATCATCACACTTGACACCATCTTCACCTCTTTCACGCGTTTTATTCTGATTTCTAAAACATTTTTTTTCAATTTTTTTTTGTAATTATTTTTAAGGTATATGCATATATAAAAACTAAGAAGAAAACATCAAGATTTTTGCCATTAAGGCAAGATTGTGGGCCTCATAGTTGAGGATCCTAGAAATATACAAGCAGTGTGAGTTGCCCAAAAAAGAAAGTATGTGCTTAACATTGCAAGCGGGGGGGGGGGGGGGGGGGGGGCAATCTAAAACAAAAGATGGACTGGTATCTTGAGTAGAGATTGCCGCATGAAGTTTGTAGAATCGCCGAAAACAAGACCAATATCTCATTGTTGGGCTTGGATTCACATAAGTGGTGCCTCCCCTGCGAAGAACTCTGCCATTGTGCTGTCCAAACCCTCCTTTGATAGGACTAGAAACTGTAGCAAGCACCTTGCCTAATATATCCATAAGCATAGCTACCACTCCCAGAGCACCCTATTGAGATTGAGGAGAGAAGCATGCATCAAAACAGACAACCACTGAATCTGGCGATAACTGAGTGGCTAATGGAAAAGGAGGCGACAAAATGCCATTAAGGTGGTGAGATCTAGCAAAGTCAAGTTGGGACCAAATAAGGGCAGTCCTTGATCCTACATGTGAATTGAAAGTTTCCTCGTCAGAGTGGTGAGGGTTCCCTAAGGTGAGGCCTCCCGAGACATGGTCAACGCGAGTTGTGCTCACAATCTAGACGGTTGATCCTAGCCTTAAATCAGTCTTCGGAGGGCAAAACAGCTAAGAGGATTAGGAAGACCAAATGGCATTTACCGCTGTGGTAAAAAGGCTAGAATTAAATTTAGCCTCATGGAAAAAAAAAACTTATTCCTGAAGGGCCAAATGGTGAGAAGGACAGCGGTGAATTGAGATGATTTGATCCGTGATAAGCGGATCCATGTGTGTTGTCTTCCACAGCAAGTGAAAAGCGTCAGTGATTGTTGAAGGTTGAAGTGAGGGGTGGAGCTAATGAAGTGGCAGGGAGGAGATAACCCAAAGATGATTGGTGATGGTGCAAAAGAAGAAATAATAGAGCACATCTTCGGCGTGGGCATTACAAAGAACACAATTATTGTCAATTGGAACATGGACCCTGGCAAAGTTGAACGCCATGGGGAAAAGGTTTTGACTAACCTTCCACAAGAAAATGATGACGTTGGGAGGAGCTTTAATGCGCCAAAACGATCGTAGAATTTTCAGTTTAATGGAAAAGGGCCATGATTCGAGGACGATCCCCTCATCGAAGTTGAATCAAAAGCCTGAGTGGCGTTTTTGACCGAGAAGACTCCCTTTTTGTTTCCTCCCTAGATGAGGGTGTCCGGGGTGTCAGTTGCTCTAAGACAAATACTGTAAATGTCCTGCACCACTGGCTCTGAGAACAGGGAGTGAAGAAGACTAAGAATCCATGATGGGACAGAAGAGGGGAGTGCAGTCCACAGATCATGTACTTCTCGGGACAATCTGCCAATAACAAGTCTGGCTTGATCCACGAGTCATGCCAGAGGTCTATTTTGTTGCCTGGGAGCACTTGCAAGTGAACAAATTGCCTAGTGAGAACAAAGGCCTTAAAAAATGCCTCTCCAAGCAAAAGAAGCCATCAATGGGATTTGGTTAAGTTGGGATAAGATTTTGGAAGGGAAGTATAAGCATTTTAGAAGTTGGGATTTGAGGGACGTCGAAGTCGCCCAAGTACTCCAGACGGTTTTAGCTAAGAAGGCCAGGTTCCTAGACCTAATAAGGGGGATACCCAGACCTCCAAGGTGTCGAGGTTTGGAGATTTTGTCCCATGTGCAAAGATGTCTGACCTTCCCTTCCTCTGAAACATTCCACCAGAAATTGCACGTGAGCCAATCGAAATCATGAGCCATTTTCAAAGGAAGTAAGAAAGTGTGCATTGTGTAAACTAGGATAGAATTTAGAACCGCCTTCACAATTATAGTGCATCCGGCCTGAGACAAAACTTTCGATGTCTGTTAATCATCTTAGCATGTTCGGGGTGGACATTTGAGCTGAAGAATATTGAAAAATTGTCAAAATTATCGCTTGACCCGGCGCCTCGCAATATTTGCGAAGGATGTCTTTTACTGAGTTAGCTTCAGCTAAGGAAGCGCGACAAAAAATGAAGAGATCATTAGCATAAATAATGTGGTTGATTGAAGGGGCTTGTCGCCTGAATTTGACCCCTTTTATAGCCCCAGAAGCCTCAGCCTGGGTTAAAAGTCGCGAAAGAGCTTCCGCAACTAAAATAAAGAGGGGGGATAACAGGTTGCTCTGTCTGATGCCCCGAGATGGTTTAAAAGGTGGCAACGGGGAGCCATTAAAGAAGACCCGAATGGAGGATGTGGAAATACATTGTTCTATCATAACAATCTAATCCTCCTCAAAACCCAATTGATGGAAGAGCTTAAGAAGAAAAGACCATTTCACTTTGTCGTAGGATTTTGCTAGATCAATTTTGATAGCCATCAACCCTTGTGATTTACGCTTGAAATGTTACATTTGGAAAAAAGTCTCATGAGCAATATTAACATTTTCATAAATGGAACGACCTTTAAGGAAGACACCTTGATTGAGAAAAATAATGGAATCCAAGAAAGGTCTGAGACGATTTGCCAGGATTTTAGATATGACATTATAGATAACATTTCATAAACTGATCGAACAAAACTTATCAGAAGTCACCTGATTGCCAACTTTAGAGATGAGGGAAATAAAAGTTTCGTTCAGTTTGGGATCCAAGATTTTTGTCACAAAGAAGTTGCGAGCCACTGCAATGACATTAGGACTGACAATAGCCCAATACTGTTTGAAGAAAAACACATGGAAACTGTCTGGTCCAAGGGCCTTGTGACTGCCAATGGCAAAAACTTTATCTCTGATATGATCGCCATTGGGTATGCTAAGTAAGGCGACATTGTCCTCCGGGGATATGACTGGTTTAAATAGTTGGAAAATAGAGGGGCATGCAAAGGAATAAAAGTAGTGAATAGATTTGAGAAATATTGTGACAGGATACCTCTGATATCCGCTGGTCGGGATTGCCAATGGTTAAAAGGATCCTTGAGACGCAAGATAAGGTTAAATTTACGCCTCATGAGGGTAGACAAATGAAAGAATTTTGTATTCCTATCATCGTCTTTGAGCCAAGAACGATCAGATTTATTATGCCAAAAGAGTTCTTCCCTGACAAGAAGTTCCTCGAGGCGGGACTCGAGAATAAAAATGGTTTCCGCATTCTCCCTAGAAGATAAGCATTATACAGTTTATCCAGGGTGACCCAATTTTGTAGATATTGAAATGAATGTTACAAAAGTCAATTCTACTCCAACGAGTCAAAGCATGGCTAATATTTTTTACCTTAGAAGCAAATACTTGAGGCAGGGACTTAGAGCAGGGTGTTTGCTAAGACGAAGAAACAATCTGTTGGCACGCTGGATCTCTGATCCACATCCAAAAAATTTGAAAGGTTTTGGAGCTACATTGTAATGAAAAGCAAGTTGCAAAAAGGTTTAGTCGAAAGACGGGGCATGAAAAAAAGTGCAAGTGGCTGATGGAAAAAGGTTTAGCCATTCAGTATTGACCAGCACTCTATCGAGCTTTGTTTTGATGTTATGCCTATCTTGCCTTTTGTTTGACCAAGTAAATTGAGACCTTTTGAGCGGCAGATCATAGAGCTGAAAATTGTCTGCAAAGTGTCGGAGATGGCTAAGTGTAGCACTTGTAGGAGAGAGGCCTCCTTGTTTGTTGTCATGACTGTAAATAGGGTTGAAAACCGAATCGAACCGAAATTTCAATTTCAAATTTTTCAAAAACCGAATTGAAGTGTGTGATTCGGTTTCAGATTGGTTTTTCGGTTTAGTGGGTTTGAAATTCTAGCAGGAAAGATGGTGTTTTCAATAGCTTGTTGAACATGAAGGACATTGAGGAACCCTAACTCCTCTACCTACCTGTTCCAAGAATACAACACTGTTGTTGATTCACTACCGATACATTCCAAAAACAAGTTATCAAAGCCCACTTGAGAGCACAAAAACTCTCTTCACTCTTATCAATTGCCACCAACACCTTCAACTTCTTCTCTTTCAGTATTGGTGGCATCTGTAGCTGTTGATTGAGTTTCATAGTCTCCTCTGCTCCTTTCATTTGCTTTGTTTAGCGTTGGTGTTTTTGAAAGTGATGTTCAGTGCTTTGCTTTCCTTGGCGTTGGTGTAAATGATATTATAATGTTCAGGTTTGTTTTGATAGTAGAAGAAGCCAAGGTCATTTGTCATGTAATTTGGTGTGGGCTCCATGCATATAATACATTGAAACTAACAAACTACATTGAACCAGCAAACTACATGTTGAACCAATACATTGAAACCAATAAACAAGACAATGCATTGAAACCACCCGAGCTCCACTCTCTTCCTCTTTCATGAAACCAACATTAGCTAGCCTTTTTTTTTTCTAAGAATCAAAGCTAAACTCAACCTTCCCAATCTACGACATCAAAGAATAATGGAGATTTATTGGGAACAATGAAGAAAATAAATAAGAAATGTTATGTTAATAATGTCATCCTTTGTATTGTACTTGAAAAGACTAAATGGAGAGAGAAAATTAAATGATAGTACAAAAAGTAAAGTAAAAGAGATAGGAAAGTAAGAGAGATGAGAGTAAATAAAGAAATATTATATTGCCTTTTTAGCCGGTTCGGGTTTGTCGGTTAGAATAACCACAGAACCGAAAGCCGAACTGATCTTATCGATTTCAAATTGTTACAAATTGAACGGATTCGAACAGATCTTAAACTGAACCAATTGGTTCGATTTTGATCGATTCAGATGGATTAATCGGTTTTTTGTTTAGCCCTAACTGTAAATTGCATTAAGAACATCAATGATAACCCCATGGAGGGGTTGGCAATTATACACCTGTAGCATATTATATGGCTAGGTTCACCATAAATTAAAAAAAAAAAAAAAAAAAAAAAAAAAAAAAAAAAAAACCTGACCATGTATGAGTAGAAAAGTAATCTGAGATAGTGCAATTAAAATAATATTTACAACAAGAAATAACATAGAGATTGATACATTCCTTCCAAAATATTGCTAGTCCACCAGACTGACCTAGTGCTGGAACTGAGAGTCTATGGCGGAAACCAAGCCTCCTGCGCATACGGTTCATAAAAGCATAGTTGGCATTTGTTTCTAACAAAAAAGGATATCAACATTGGACTGATCGGAGAGGGTCTTTATAATCCAGAACGTTTCGGGAGACCCTGCGCCTCTAACGTTCCAAAAAAGTATCATGGAAACCTTGGCGACCTTTCCTCGGCGGTTGCCTTAGCCTAGGAAAAAGTAACAAAAATCAAGTCTATTGGCCTTGGGATCATCAGGTCCCCAGAGGAGGCATCTGAGAAAGAAAAGGGAACATCACTGTTTGATGTAGCCGAAGAGTCCTTGTTCTGGACACCTTTTTTGCATCACCTTGAACTGGAGATTCTGGTTGTGCAATCTGTAACTTGCACTTTCCCATCGTTAAGGCAGCATCACAGCGTGCGCGTGCAACATTGGTTGTCTCCTTGTGGGCCTATCCATATTGATAGTAACTAAAACCTCATAACCTGTCGAAACAAAGTTAGACTCTGAATGTGTTTTTTGTCTTGAAGATTTTCTTAATCGAGGAGAATAATAGGTTTTTAACACGGGGGATGGTCGACCATGACCATGAGTAGCAGTAGACGTAGTGATTGAGGTGTCCAAGCCGTCAGAAGCTACTGGCAGGGGCGATCCCAATTCCATGAAACAAGACCGTGTAACAACCTCGGTCGAGGCGTGAGTACTAACCAGAAAAGATGACACTGCACAATCTATGACATCAATGAAGATAGGAAACGATTTCGGAAAGGGGATAACTTGCTGAGTAGATAGCCAAGAAGGATGCACATCCAAATTGAGGAACAAGTGAGGCATCAACACTGAAGGTAGCAAAAGTCCTCCTGTTGAGGACGATGAAGCTACTTAGCCAGAGATATTAGACCAAGCGGGTGGGATAAAATGGCTATGGACCATATTAGCCCCACAATTAAATAGAGTTGGGCTTGGGTCGAGTGCACCAAACAGAGGAGTGAGCCCATGTGAAACATTATCTTTAAAGAGAACTGGTGGAGCCCAATGCCTGCCCTGTAACAAAAGTTGTTGCAACGGGCCCAAAGAATGCCCTAAGTTCCGGCCCAAAATAGCAGTGGACGCAGAAAGTGAAATCATTGTTTTTTTAGTAACACTTTGTTCTTAAACCGGTCCCACCTCCACTTGAACTATAGAAAGATTGCCAACAACTCCAGTATTCTCATGTTGGCTGGATTCATGTTCTACTGAGTCACTAGGAGGGTCCCTACTGTGAGGTAACACATCAACCATATTCCTTTCTTCTGAACTGGAAAAAAGGGAGCTGAGCTAGACCCGAGGTGAGCCTAAATGAGCAAAGAGTCTTGACTGGAGGGCGTCGAATAATGTGAATCCATCATCAGTGATGCCTGAGGAACAGAGGTGTCAGAGACAAACATAGTTGAAGAGCTAATCATGGGCTTGATACTGCTTGTAAAGATAACCGGAGGAGGTGAGTAAGTATGGGTTGTGGCATACTGGGAAGTAGATCTTTGAAGATGATAAAGCGGAGGTTGGACATGGCACAAACATTGTTGCCTGCTCGGTGAATTGGCAATCATTGCCGGCTCCGATCTTGTTTTAATTCTAGTCCTACGGGAGAATGGGAGAGGGATAGCGTCTGGCGACTGTTCCGGTGCAAGAAGTTGAATCGTCTAAAAATACAGGTGGCAATGTCTACCAAAAACATGGCCAATGAAGCCACAACAAAAGCAGAAAGTTGGGGGTCTTTGTAGCAGAAGCGAACCAAGTATGGTCTCTAATACTGAACGCCAAAGTCTGTTTCAATTGTACAAGGGAGTGCTGTCGTAACATTGATCCAAACCTTAAAGCCAACGAAAGGTATATCAAACTCCCGGAGAGAAGCAATATCTATTTCTATGAGATCCCCAAAATTTGAAGCAATAAGTTGGATATCTTGTTCCTCTAATTTGTTTAGTGGGAATTCATAAAATCGAACCCAACTAGGGAATTCAGAGAAGTCTATGGATATGTAGTCTTCTTGCCAAGGCTTGGGGACCACCAACCAACCAAAAAGAACCTAGGGCCCTGAATATAGGACCTTGATCATATTCGCCATGTCAGAGAATTGAACCAAATAATAATTGTTGTCAAGATCCCATTTCCTCGCCAATAATTAAACTTCAAAGTTGTGGGATAGATCCCACTGAGAAGCCATTCGCTTTGCAAAGACCTCAAGGCGTTGTTGGTGGCAGTACTTCGATACCACACGAAGGTGGGTATCATCTCTTGAGTAAAGGGATCGTCTTAGAATAGAAAGATTGTGCCTAAAATGGGTTTTGAGGCATTCATTCTATAGGGTAGAGGGAGATAGGATGAGTGAGGGATGAGAATTGAGGGGAGGAAGACAATGGGGGGGGGGAGAAAAGTGAGGAGGTGCATGTGATGGCTGTTGCAAGCGAGGAGTGGGCATTAGTGTCGGGGATGGGAGTAGGGGAACGTACGGGATAGGGTTTGGGGATAGAGTCGGGAAATCCATGAGTATTGATTTATAGCAGAAGTGGGGCTGGATTGAGTGTACTATGTAAAGGGAGTGGGAGAAGAAAGTAAAGAGTGTGGTCTCATGAGAGCTTAAGAATATATAAGAATGATAGGAAGTAATCAAGATCAAACCTTAGGGAATCAAAATGGTAAGGGGAGGGGATGTAGTTTGACTTAAGAAAGATTGAGGATGTGATGTGTTGTCGGTGTTGGTTGTAACATCAGAGGATGCGATATTGGGCCGGCGTTTGGCAACGATAGAGGGCTGAGTAATCATGGATGAAGCAGAGGTGATGACTTGGGTAGCAATGGAGGAGATCGCGTATCATAACCCGATCCACGGAGTACTATATTGTCCGCTTTGGACCTAAGGCTTGCACAGCTTTAAAACGCATAGTACTTTGTAGATCCAACCTCATACATATATAGCACATCCACTTCCCTCACCTAGATGATGTGGGACTATAATTTTCCCTTGATAGCTCACCAAACCCCTCTTGGGATCCACGGGCCTATTGGGCTTCTTCGCACCGTCCCCCTCAGATCCGCCCACACAAGGGTATCACAATCCACCCCTCTAAGGAAGCCCAACGTCCTCGTTGGTACAATTCTAGCTAGGTCTGGCTTTTATACCATTCTATCACGACCCGATCCACATAGTACTATATTTTCCGCTTTGGGCTCACGGCTCGCACGACTTTAAAACACATAGTACTTTGTAGATCCAACCTCGTATATATATAGCACATCCTCTTTCCTCACCTAGGCGATGTGGGACTATAATCCCCCCTTGGTAGCTCGCCCAACCTCTCTTGGGATCCATGGGCCTATTGGGCTTCTCCCGCACCCTCCCCCTCAAGTCCACCCACACAAGGGTATCACACCAAGTGACTCATGATTTGTCTGATTCAAGAAAGGAATTGGTGTCGATGTGTGGAGGGGATGTGATATTGAGTCGGTGTGTAGAAGCGAAAGGACAGAAAGGAGCTCGAGGTGTTGAAAGGAGGTTGCAATGATTACTGGGGATGACTAAACCGTACACCACCGAAGACCTGCAAAAAAACCATTGAACACATAATAATTCCATACTAGATCAGAACTGATAAAAGAAATTGAAAGGAGGGGGAGTTTTAGAAGATATGAGCAAAATATGGTTCACAGAAGGGAAAATAGGATAAGGTAGAGGTCTTTGTTCGTTGATATTTGGAAAGCAGAGAAAACCCCTTTTCAATTTGTTGACCACTAATTTCTCATTGTCAATTACTCAAATTAATCAATTTGCACTTTAGAATGTAGTTAAATCTTAATGATCGATCACTACACCAAAAATCCCCATTAGCAAGGGTTTTAAACCGTGGGGGTAACGCATTGCCACGGCTAAAAATCGTGGGCTATAGAGGCGTCGCAAAATTCCTTGTTATGACCATAAACCGTTGCTAAACATTTTAGCAACGATTTTATACACGAGGGGACGTGATGATTTTCAGCATTTAGCCACGGTTTTACACCGTTGCAAGAATAATAGCAACGGTTTTAAACCGTGGCCAAAATAGCCACGGTTTTAAGCCGTGATAAGGTATAGATATTAGCAACGGTTATAAACCGTGGCTAACAACATAGCAACGGTTCTAAGCCGTGGCTAACAACATAGCAACGGTTCTAAGCCGTGGCTAAACATGGCCACAGTTGTAAGCCGTGGCTAAACATGGAGAAAAAAACCGTGGCAAAAATAAATAGGAATCTGTCCCTCCATGGTACTCCTTCAAAAATAAATATAAATAAGCAAAAAATATATGATATCTTGCAAGCAAAATAAATTAACCTAACATGCAACCTTATAAAATTATACCCTCATTTTCAAAAACCCTAAGTTTTTTGTGCAAGCCCATTTAACATCATAAGATAACTTACTTTCTCAAAAAGCACCTAAAATTGAACTAGTTAGTATACATTGCCATAAAAGAAATGGGTCAAGTTCATTTATCAACAAAAACTACATCAATTACATTCTTTTAAGGCATTCTTTTATGAATCTCATATCGATTGGAGATGATCTTAAGAGATGTAGTTGCAATAGACCATTTAGTATCACCAAACCCCATTAATAAGAGATAATGAGACTTTATTAAAGTTCGAAATCAGATGGAAAATACCATCCAAGGATAGGCCAACATAACCAAACACATGAAAAACTAAAAGAATCTCCTAATGCCATTACTAAGTCACCATTAACAATATCTTCAAAGATCTTTTATCATTAGTTTGTTAAGCTCGGCACAGTGCAAAACTAAGCAAACTGTAGCACTGCAAAGTCTCAGCATGCCAATAACATTTCTAGGACCACCAGTTCTGGCATCACAAACTCCACAGAACAGCAAGGTCTTATTGTTTCTAGTGGATCCTAAAGGGACTGATATGGCCAATAGAGCTCCCAATTCATAACATCTGAATAGAAAGCCAGAGATATTCTCTTAAAAGTTTGATTATCCGGTTCAATTCCATCACAATAAAACCTAGTTTTTCGATAAAGCTTTCAAATGAAACCCCACTCAACCCAATTGTATACACTACTTTTAAACTCTATCAGAAATCAACTTGTGCTATTTAGGCCAGCTTCATTATCAATGAGACATATAAACAATTTTATTTTTTGGCATTTTTGATAAGAATAAGAATATTGCCAAAAGGAGATTGATTCCACCTTTTAAGTTTCATGCTAGTTAGGTCAGACATAAATAAAAAAAACTCTACGAACCCTAATTTCATCAAAAATAAAAGAGAGAGAGAGAGTACCTGTACGAGAGAATGGTTGCAGTGCCTGATCGATTTTGAAGACACCGAGTACTAAGGAGGGAAGACCAGGGAAGGAGGGGAGGAGGGAAGTCGAGGGAGGGGCAGGGAAGTCGAGAGAGCAGGGAATGAGGGGAGGAGGGAAGTCGAGGGAGGGAGCAGGGAAGGAGAAGGAGCAGGGAAGTCGAGTGGAGTGGAGTCGAGGGAGGGAGCAGGGAAGGAGACAATGTCGATGTCGAGTGGAGGGAGCAGGTTTGTGGAGGGGAGGGAAGGTTTTTGTCGATGGAAGTCGAGTGGAGGGAAGGTTGAGCGCCAAAATAGCCCGCCCAATTTTTTTTCAGCTTTTCATGTAGCCACGGTTTTGAGCTGTTGCTAGAGCTAGCCACGGTTTAGAACCGTTGCTAAAAATTTTTTTGCAACGGTTTTGAGCCGTTGCTAGACCTAGCCACGGTTTAGGACCGTTGCTATTTTTTTTTTTTGCAACGGTTTTGAGCCGTTGCGAATAATACCCACAGTTTTGAGTCGTTGCTACTAATAGCCACGATTTTTAGCCATGCCAAATATACCTACGATTTTAAGCCGTGGCCAGATTTTTTTTACCCACGGTTTTAAGCCGTTGGTACTTATAGCTACGGTTTTTTGCCGTGGCAAATAAAGCAACGGTTTAGAACCGTGGCCAGCTCGGCGTAGCTAAACTGGCCTTTTGGTGTAGTGGATGGATTTTGCTTGTTGTAAGACTAGTACCATACAATTTAGTCCTGGATTAGAGTTATAGAGTGATGCTAAGAAATCAGGCTTTGATGATGTAGCATCATCAAATGAGTTTTTTTCAACCTCAAAATGAACATATAACACTTTGGAAATTTCATCTTTCTTTTCAAGATCACGTCATATCACCCTAGTTACAAAAACTCAGTTTCTTAGTATTTTCGGGTTTACTTATATGTTCTTGTAACAAAAGCATCTATAATGAGATCCTCGAAACCCTAAGAAATGGTCTCAATAGTATTTTTTTTTTTTTTAATCTCTTGACCCCTTCCACCCAGATGTCAAATGCAAGAATTGAATTCTAGACTTTTGATTCTATCCGCCACCTACCACTAATTTGATATCCCATTAGAAAGTGGTAGAACTTAATAAAGAGCATCTACATGGATGGTCATTATCAATCAAAACTTTTAAATTTGGTTGCCAAATTTTATTTGGAAACTTTTTGTTGCAATGGTGGTTTGCTTAGTTTTGGAAAAGTTGAGTCACTGAAAAAATGGATTTTTGTCTCTTTAAGCAGGTTTGTTTGATTGGGGAAAAAAAACTATATATGGATGACAAAGGATTGTGATTTCGTTTTTATGAGTTAATTTCGATTTCTTGATTTTAAGAAAAAAAATGTAAAAATTTCGATGATACATGAAATATATATAATGAATTTTAAAATTTAAATATGTGAAAAAATAATAAGAAAATAAATAAATGTATTGAACACATTAAATGAACCAAAATACCTATAATTAGAAAAGCAGGGAGTAGTTTCAAAAATCGGTATATAAGTAGAAAAAGTGATAATCAGGAAATTAGGGGGTTGTTTCAAAAATTAATAAATAATTGGAATAAACGATAATTTGAAAAAAAACTCAAAATTTATAAAAAAAACCCCAAAAATTCGAAATATATATATAATTTTTAGTAGATGGTTTTTGTATTTTTAGGAAATTTATGAAAAAACCCTGAAATTTATGGAAAAACCCTCGAAAAAAACCCTAAACAATGTAATTTTTTCTTTCGCCGTATTTCTTTTTGTAATTAAAAAAAAATCGTGTAATTTCGAAATCACAATCCTTACGGATGACTACTATATGTGAGAAAAATCATCGTTTGGCCTAGGACAGTTGTTTGATTCAATCTCTTCCGCTAGATTTCTAGCATTTCTAAATTGTAATAATGTCAACCTTTACCGATGTAACCTAAATTGTTTTGATACATTTATGTTCTAAACATTTTTTTTTCCAAATAGGAAGATTTTTATTGAACATAAAAAGGAAAATAAGATACAAGGGGAATCATTCCTAGATGAAGGAATGTCAAAACACCATGAAGGTGTCAAAATACAAGTCTCTAAAAACATTCAACAATTCTAGCCAGCTAGATTTGCTAGCCACTTTTGGGCCAAGTTTTGACTTTTTTACAATTCTATCCCTTTTGTGATTGTGTTTTTAAAAAGAATGGGTAAAAGGTATAAAAAAAGTCAAAACTTGACCAAAAGTGACCATCAAACCTAACTGACTAAACTTACTAAAAAACAATATAAGCTGAACCCATTCCCCACAGCAATTCCCTAGTCACACCATTTAGTTTGGCACCTAGTAAAAAATATCTTAAGAAAACCAAAATGTAGGGTAACAAATTAACATTGCTTAAAGTGTTGCTAGAAGTTAGGGGTTGGGGTGTATCACTACCTAAGATGACATCATAGGGTGCCACCCACAAGTCTTCTTAGTTGAATGAAAATAAAACAGGGGATTTTACTTACTTTGTCACTCTCTCTTGCAATTTGGTTAGTTGACTATTTGCAAAAGACAATCATTGCTTCGTACCATTATATCATCTGTTTTACATCACCATATTTTTTTTTATTTTTTTTACTTTGTCACACCACCTATATAAACAAAAACTTTCAAATTTTTTTCCCGTTATCATTCAAATCTACAATGGTTCCTCCCTCCATCTCCATTCGAAATCTCTTCCAAATCTCTCCCACACTCAAATCTCTTGCAAATCTCCTTCCCCTCCCTCGAAACCTCTCAAAATCCCATTAAAATTGAAACCCTTAAACCCAAATTTAATAAATATGCATAACTTAACATAACAGACAAATCCAAACTCAAACCAAAAAAAAAAAATTAGGATAACTTTCAAACCAATTTAAACCCTCAATTGAAACTGATTCTCAAGCTCATCAAACATGAAAGTTGTAATACTCTGAGTTATCTAATAAACACAACTTGAATCAATTGAATTTTTTTGAAATAAGCAAGTTATGGTCATTTTACTAAAGTTGCGCAAATCTATCGGAAAAATAAAAATGGGATAGTGTTCCTGACTTTCGGCCAACTTATGTGTTCGATTAAGACCGATTCTCAAGTTGATTAAAACAAAAAAGTTGTAGTACTCTCAGTTATATAATAAACACAACTTGAATCACTTGAAAATATTTTGAAATTAGAAAGTTATGGTCGTTTTAGTAAAGTCGTGTAGAACAAAAAGAAAAAAAATTATGTTTGCAGTAATGCGAGGTATCCCGTGCACTCTGCGAACATAGAGTCGGGAAATCCATGAGTATTGATCTATAGTAGAAGTGGGGCTGGATTGAGTGTATTATGCGAAGGGAATTAGAGAAGAGAGAAAAAAGTGTGGTCTCATGAGAGCTTAAGAATATATAAGGAGGATAGGAGTAATCAAGATCGAACCAAGGGAATCAAAATGGTAAGGGGAGGGGATGTAGTTTGACTTAAGAGAGATTGAGGATGTGATGTGTTGTCGGTGTTGGTTGGAACATCAGAGGATGTGATATTGGGTCGCGTCTAGTGGCGATAGAGGGCTGAGTAATCATTGATGAAGCAAAGGTGATGACTTGGGTAGCAATGGAGGAGACCGGGTGATTCATGATTCGTCGGATTCAAAAGGGGAATTGGTGTCGGTGTGCGGAGGGGATGTGATATTGAGTCGGCGTGCAGAGGCAAAAAGACAGAGAGGAACTCGAGGTGTTGAAAGGAGGCTGCAATGATTACTGGGGACAACTGAACCGTACACCACCCAAGATCTACAAAAAAAATCCATCAAACACATAACAATTCCATACTAGATCAAAACTGGTAGAAGCAATTGAAGAGAGGGGGAGGTTTAAAAGATATGAGCAAAATATGGTTTATAGAAGGTGAAAGTAGAAGTCTTTGATCACTGATATTTGGAAAACAGAGAAAACCCCTTTTCAATTTGTTGACTACTAATTCATCATTATCAGTTACGCAAATTAATCAATTTGCACTTTAGAGTGTAATTAAATCATAATGATCGATGGATTTTGCTTGTCGTAAGACTAGTACCATACAATTTTGTCCTGAATAAGAGTTACAGAGTGAGGCTAGGAAATTAGGTTTTGATGATGTGGCAATATCAGAGGAGGTTTTTTACATCCTCAAAATACACATGAACACTTTGGAGATTTCATCTTTCTTTTCAAGATCACATCACGTCACCTTGATTGCAAAAACCTAATTTCCTAGTATTTTTGGGTTTACTTATATGTTCTTATAACGAAAGCATCTATAGTGAGATCCTCGAAACCCTAAGAAATAGTCTCAATGGTTTTTATTTTATTTTAAATCTCTTATCCCCTTCCACCCAGATGTCACCGACATAATTGAATCCTAGACTTGTGATTATATTCACCACCTACTGCTAATTTGATATCCCATTAGTAAGTGGTAGAACTTAATTAAGAGCATCTACATGGATGGTCATTATCATTTGAAACTTTTAAATTTGGTAGCCAAAGTTGATTTGGAAACTTTTTTCTTGCAATGGTGGTTTGCTTAGTTTTGGAAAAGTCGAGTCACAGAAAAGATGGATTTTTGTCTTTTTAAGCAGGTTCGTTTGATTCGGAAAAAAAACAAACTATATATGGATGACCAAGAATTGTGATTTCATTTTTATGAGTTAATTTTGGTTTCCTGATTTTAAGAAAAAAAATGTAAAAATTTGAAAGATACATGAGATATATATATAATGAATTTTGAGGGTATTTTAAATATGTGAAAAAATAATATGTAAATAAATAAATGTCTTAAACACATTAAATGAACAAAAATACCTATAATTAAAAAACAGAAAGTAGTTTCAAAAATAAGTATATAAGTAGAAGAAGTGATAAACGAGAAATTAGGGGGTGGTTTCAAAAATTAATAAATAATTAGAATAAATGATAATTTGAAGAAAAAAAAAGTTCAAAACTTACGAAAAAAACCCAATTTCTTTTGAAAAAAATAATTTTTAGTAGCTAATTTTTGTATTTTTATGACATTTACGAAAAAAAAACCCCAAATTTATGGAAAAAACCTCGAAATTTTTTGGAAAAACCCCTAAAAATGTATTTTTTTCTTTCGCCATTTTATTTTCGTAATTTAATAAAAAAATTGACAAAATTTCGTGAAACCACAATCCTTGCGGATGACTACTATATGTGAGAAAAATCATTGTTTGGCCGGGGACAATTGTTTGATTCAGTCTCTTCTACTAGATTTCTAGCATTTCTAAATTGTAATAATGTGAACCTTTACCAATGTAACCTAAATTATTTTAATAATAAGATACATTGATGCTCTAAACATTTTTATTTTCATATAGGAAGATTTTTATTGAACATAAGAAGGGAAAACAAAATACAAAGAGAACTATTCCTAGATCAAGGAATGTCAAAACACCATATGAAGGTGTCAAAACACAAGTTTCTAAAAACATTCAACAATTCTAGCCAACCAGGTTTGCTAGCCATTTTTTGGTCTAAGTCTTGGCTTTTTTACAATTCTGCTCCTTCTATAGGTGGTATTTGTGATTTTGTTTTAAAGAAAATAGATAAAAAGTATAATAGGGCTAATACTTGATAAAAAATGACCAGCAAATCTGATTAGCTAGACTTACTCAAAAACATTATAAACTAAACCCGTTCCCCACAACATTTCCCTAGTCACACCATTTTGTTAGTCCCCTACTAAAAAAAAAATCTTAAGAAAACATAAATGTAAGGGTGACAAATTGACATTTCTTAAAGTGTTGCTAGAAGTTAGGGTTTGGGGTGTATCACTACCTAAGATGACATCATAGGATGACACCCACAAGTGTTTTTAGTTGAATGAAAATAAAACAAGGGATTCTACTTACTTTGTCACTCTCTCTTGCAATTTGGTTGGTTGACTATTTGCAAAATCCTCCATTATAGAATTAAAGATTTGTAATTAATTTGTTCATATTAGTGCAATATGAATTCAGTTGAGGTTTGTTTGAAAATGTTGATCATTTAAACATTATCTTTGATTTGTGATTTTGTGTATATAATGTTTGTAATTGCATAACACTAATTCAATATGATATCACTCTTCATATTAACTCTGAAAATAACAGTTATTTTTAATTAAATCTTGAAATTGTGGGTTAAAATCATTCTTAAAAATCTAACCCTAAAATCTCGTGGTACTGACCAATTTCTTTGATAAAGCTAATTGGTGAAAGACCTAAGTGATGGTGTTAATTAACAATGTATATTTTATGACCAACTAGGCGACCTCTGTTAATTGTATAGATATGTCATGGAGATTAACTCAACTCTATGTGGTAAACCCATTTTTAAGTTTATCTTGAATAAAAACATGGTCGAGTTGTAATTAATTGATTGTCGAAAGACATTAATGGTGAAGACCAGGCACCCCACATGCCCGATGAGACCCACATCCTAATTTTTTTTTCTATATCAATAAGTTCGTTAACATATTGCTATCTTTTCCATTGTATCCGCAGAATATTTTTAGTGTTAATTCACATATATATATAATATATGAAATAAAGCCAACTCAGAATGTAAAAAGTAATTATAATCACTAATTGGCATAATAAATAACAAAAAAATTCCCATCTGATCACAATCCATCCCAATCCAGTCCGACCAAAAAGCAAGATATGTGGATATGGATTGTGATTCTCCCATAAAATCCATATTGATTGCCACAACTTAGTAACTTGCATTTGCTAAGAAAAACTTAATCATGTTGAAGGCTTAAGTAAAGATTATTTGCTTTTAAGAGTTAGGGAATATTTGTCCCCTAAACCCCAAACATTCTGGGCATCCACACCTACTTGAAAGGTTCCCTTTTCTTGCTGTCTCCATCTTAAACATAGTTAGCAATTCCACCTTGAGATGATTAGTTTTATGCTATTTACGAATTCAAAAGCTTATGTATATTACTAATTTTGTATGAAAAGCTTTAGAACAGTTTTCGGATCCTTCCACAAATATGACGCACTATTACAAGAGTTGTGATAGTATTCCAAATCGATCTATCTTGACATTCATATCAAGACTAACAAAGTAAACTAATACAACCTTTCGCGATTTCTTTTGTTTATGTCATAGCTAATTGCCCAATGGATCTTAGGTCTTCTCTAATCGAATTACCTAATCCATTGCTACAATTCAACCTATATTTAATTACATCCATAAAGACTTTACTAAATTAAGAATGAGTTATGTTTAAGTTAATTGGATATTGGATAGGTAATCTTTACTTTGAGGTCATTAGCTACATTACAAGCATATACAAAAGGTAGAGATCATGGTCACTACCCTTATTTTTAACATAAAAATGAGTGGTATAGGTAGGGTTAGCTTGCTAAGGAGATGAGCTTATGTGAATTAGGTTTAATACCCTCTGGAATATCAAGAAAAGGTAGAGAAAGCACTTGGAATCTTGAGAGGGATGGATGAATGCACAGAAAGGGAAGGCAGGCCATGCCCAACTCCACCTTTTTCTCAATGATTCTTTCACTTTTCCTTCCTCATTCTTTTAGTCATTATTGGCATATACTTTGTTGATTGATCGATCTCTTTGTGGGTTGCCTGTGAAATGGATGCTAATATCTTCAATGCTCATTTTTAATTGATTTGTCATTGCTTAGGCATCTTTTTTAACATAGGTTCTTAATTTAACTAGAATTTGTTTGTTTATATGTATTTATGTAGCAATAAAGGAAAAGGTGAAGAAGTACTATAAGAGTGGAATTCGGTGAAATGTAAGTTGATGCATATACTAAACTAGTTGCTAATACTAGAAGTCTTAGATAAACCATGGCATATACAGCACCAATTTGATAATATATGTAGTGTCACTATAAATAGGTACCACACAACAACTGGAAACTTGATTAGAAGTTTTCATGAACTAAATATAGTTATGAGGGTGAAAAGAAGAAGCAACTAATTAAATCCCACCTCATAGAACTTATGCACATGTTCATTGTGTGCTTTATAGTAACAGTGATTATAAATGAATTTTAATTAGTGTATGGCAAAATAAGTAATTAGTTAAGATTCATGATATCGTCTATGTAGTGTTCGATATATATAGGGGAAGGATTCGGAGAAAAAATTTTAACAAAGAAATTTGTATACCCCTATTTCACCCACCTATTTTATTCACTTAGAAATTTCATAATACATTGATATTTTGTGGGAATGGTCTTTTAATCACATAAATCACTCTTAGAGAAAACGAACTCATATGGGAGTTTCATAACACAAGACAAAGAATCAATTATTCAATTTCACCGTAAACTTGATGATTGCATCTTATGGAGTTGGAGATTTCAAAAGTTTAGATTTTTGGGCAAAGATGATCTATAAAGCAAAGATATCATCCGCACAAAAAAATTTACTTATTCTAAAAAAATTTAGGTATATAAAATAGGCGTGTGTATAACAAAATACATCATTAACCGATAACAAGATTCGTAATGCATTGCGATTCATGATTGCATAACAAATCAACCAAATCGACAACCCATATCAATCTCGAAGATCAATCAACCCTAAATCATTGTACTATATCCCTCCCCTTTAGATGCATGCATATGTAATTGGCTATTTCAAAGTAGACCCCTCTCTTATATGATGCTGCAAAAGTCTTGCAAAAAGAGTACAAATGCCCACTTTTATGTCAACCTAGCATGGCATGAAAATTACAAACCCCCTTTCATTTAGACTAAGAAAATGATATATGAAGCATTGTAGAAATAGCTTCCACAAAATTACTAGCTAGTGTTTGTATCTGATGGGAAGATGAATCCTCATTTCCTCCCCCTCCCTTCTTTCATAGCTACTTCTTCTCTTTCCTTGTTTATTTCGTCGTAAATGTTAAGAAATCAGATTTTTGCAATCAAATTTTATTACCTAAATAACACAGACGTGGTCGAAAAGAATGATCTCTCTCATTTCTTATTATAATTATTATTATTTTTTAAACAGGAAGGAAGGATAAAAGGGTCTCTCTTTTCCCTCTCTAATTTTCTTCCTCTTGTGTTTCTAAGAAATTTCATTTCTCTCATATCCACCAACCAAACAAACAAGCCCTTATTCTTGTTTCTTTTTCTTCCTCTTAAACTAAAACCATGAAGAAATGAGAGAAAAAAATTCACTCGTTAGATCCTTCATCTAAACTCACCATGAAACCGATCCAACCACCCACCTCTTCCAACAACCGCCCACGGCGGCGTCCGGACCTCACCCTCCCTCTCCCTCAACGTGACCCTTCTCTTGCCGTCCCCCTCCCCCTCCCTCCACCACCTTCCACCTCCACCACCACCCAACAACAACAACAACAACAACAAAGCCCACCCCTCAACATCTCCGAGCTCGACAAAGAGCGACGCATAGGCAGCGGCAGTGGTGGGACAGTATACAAGGTCCGCCACCGCCCCACAGGAAAATCCTACGCTCTCAAAGTCATCTACGGGAATCACGAGGACTCGGTCCGCCGTCAGATCTGCCGCGAGATCCAAATCCTCCGTACCGTCGACAACCCCAACGTTGTTAAATGCCACGGAATGTTCGACAACGGCGGCGAGATTCAAGTCCTCTTAGAGTATCTAGACGGTGGATCTCTTGAAGGGACGCACATCCAGCAAGAACCATCTCTAGCTGATCTCAGCCGTCAGATCCTCTCGGGATTAGCGTACCTCCACCGTCGCAAAATCGTTCATCGAGACATCAAGCCTTCCAATCTACTAATCAACAATCGTAGCAAACAAGTCAAAATTGCAGACTTTGGGGTGTCGCGAATTCTCGCACAGACCATGGATCCGTGCCAATCTTCCGTCGGCACCATCGCTTACATGAGTCCGGAACGGATTAATACCGATCTCAATCACGGGTCTTACGATGGATACGCTGGAGACATATGGAGTTTTGGGGTTTCGATTCTTGAATTTTATCTCGGTCGATTTCCATTCGCTGTTGGTCGTGGTGGAGATTGGGCAAGTTTGATGTGTGCAATCTGCATATCACCTCCTCCTGAGGCACCAGCTTCGGCTTCCAAAGAGTTTCGCAATTTTATTGGATGTTGCTTGCAGAGAGATCCGGCTAAGAGGTGGACTACTGGGCAGCTGCTGTTGCATCCGTTTATTACGCAGAATAATCAGAAGCCTGTGTTGGGTATGGTAAGTGGGGGTCAGAATCATCACCATGTTCATCATAACCATAATCACAATCACCACCACCCACTTATGCCACCTCCTCAGCAACATTCTTCTTCGCCTTCATCGTCGAATGGGTGAATTTGGAAAACTTTTGTTTGGGAAAATTTGGGGGTTCTTGGTGATTATGGAAGGTCATGTGGATTGGTGAAATGGGTATGTTGAATTAATCTCTTACATGTTGATCATCATCCAAAAGTCAGCACCTTTTTTTTCCCTTCCCTTGTTAGATGGGTTTTTTTTTTTTTTTTTCTTTTCCTGTTTCTTTCTTTCTTATTTAACTGTTTTTTATCCTCTTTCGAAGGTGATTAAACTGGGATGCCTAGAGACGGGAGACGACATTTTAAGGGGAAAGATTTTTTTTTTTTTTTTTTTTTTGTAATTTGTATGCATGAATCTTATATCATGTTGATGATAATGATAATGATGATGATGAAGATATAAAAAGTGAAAAAAAAAAAATAATTGAACTTCTATTCTATTGTCTTGTTATGCATCATATTGGGTGTTTTTTCATGCATGATTGATGAATTCCATGCTTTTTGATGTTTCCCTTTTTGATGATTTTAGTGAGATTGGTGTTGGATTTTTACCTTTTTTTTTTGTAGAAGATATGGTGGTTAGATTTATAAAGAAAGGGAAGGAGAGATGGGTGGAGTTCGGGATTCATGTGTTGAATGTCCATTAATAGGCAAATATGCATCTATGCCAATGTCGTCATGTCTTCCCAAATTTCGGGTCTCTCATTGTAAGTAGAAAATCATTTTGTCAATGCTAATTAGTAAAAGAGGGCGCTTTTACTTTGCATAAAGTATCAGGGAAGGAAGACAGAGTGTGTTTCATGGACCACCATTGTTGATGATGTTAATGATATTCCAGGATAATTATTCCCCATGGTTTTGAGTTTGATGCAATTTTTAGGATGTGGTGGGTCGTCCCACTAAATGTAGTAGATATGTGTGTTCCTTACTGATTACTTCCTTGAATACGACTAGAATCAGAGAATTTTTGTGGTATCGTATCGTTATGCCATTATGAAATCGATGGAAGATTAGTGATACGCTATTGGAAGAGGGTTTAAGTTGCATTAGAGAGCTTAATAATGAATTAGTTTATGCCATAAACAAAGTTATGTGTATCCGTAAATGATTGTGTTCTTAATGCAATTAATTTTAGTACTGTTGGGGAATGAGTTATCAAGTATGTTACTGGCTGGGATTGTTTTTCTTGTCAAGTTCATTGCATATCGCATTATGCGCTTTTGCTGAATACGATTAGAAAGAGCTAGTGAAAGAAAAATTATGTCATTGATGCACTCCTGCCTAAATCAGCTATTTTGTAAGCTGGGTTCAACCTCGACTGCCCAAATCTATGTTTCAGCTATATATTGCAAGGATAAAAGAAAACTGTCATTGATACACTCCTGCGTAACTCAGCCGGTTTGTAGGCTGATTTCAAGCTCGACTGCCCAAGGCTATGCTTCAGCTACATATTGCCAGGACTCTTTGGATGCAAAAGAGTTTGAACTTGATTAGCTTGAGTGCAGGATTTTATTTTGTTAGATTAATGCCGCAAGGCATGTATTTTCACTTTTTATGATTGCTACTTGCTTACATTCTAGGAAGCAGCTATTGGTGACATTTCTACTGCCCAGTGCCATCTAGCTAGGCTCGAGGCAGATCACAGTTCTGATGGATCTATTTTGAGAGAGCAAAAAGTGTTCTCCAAGAACTAATTGAGTTCTGAAACCTGGTAAACATCAAGGGCTACTTTAGCAATTTTGTAGGAAATTATGTTGGGGAGAGGTTTCAAATGGTCTATACTTGATTAGAACACTATAAGGGTATATAACTGCATACAGCCCAAGCTAGCAGTTTGATCGACAAACTAAAGAGGTGATGGAATGAATGTTTTCACCAGTAATCAGATTATACGGAACTTGATTCTTTTTGAGTTATTCCTAAGGGTTCACTATCATAATAGAATCATTCTTAATGGTTCAAATCAGATGAGTACTAGTTACTTTTGAGTTATTGTTAATGGTTCATATCATAGGAGTACTGGTTACGGAACTGATTTGATTATTATAATTGACGATGGTACTTTGTAGCAAAAAATATCATTTTTGAAGCATTGCGGAAAGGCCTTCCTTTCATTTGTTCCCCTTTTCGATTCTTTTTTTTTTTTTTTTTTTTTTTTTTTAAGTGGAGTGCTCAATGAAATAAAACCAGATTCTTGTCTATGTTAATTTGGAACAATCAGTGTTGACGTGAGTTACTTGAATGAGAAAAAACTTCAATAGAGAAGCAACTTGTGCAAATGCGAGAAAACATGGATAAAGGGGGCGAAAATAACATTTTTGTTATTGGATTCCTGCTTTAGAAATCGCCATCTATTGCCTCCTGCGCTGGGAATTTGAAATGCATTCTATCACATAATGTCTACAAAAAGGTTTGTAGCAATGGGACCTTATCTGTTGAGGGGCCAATGAATTCAACACTCCAGCCATGAAACCACATTCCCTGGCTAGCGATGTATTGACGACGAAGAGAAGATAACACATTTAGGCTACCTCTTATTCTGCAGAAAACAAAACCAACTTGGGGGCACCTCTAATTTAAACATGTGAATTAGAGAACTAAAATTCACCCCTCCCCTTGTTCTCTTAAATCTCCACAATTCTTATAGAGTTAAGGTATGGAATCTCATTTTTTTGAAATATAAGAACCCTCATAGGCTTCTGCAAGAGTATAATGATGGTTAACTTAGCTAAAATTTTCAGGAAATATGAAAATTAGATTTATTATTATTATTATTATTATTGACGATACATCAAAGTATATCGATCATTACGGCCGTACACGTGGCGTAAAGTCTCATCACGAGAATACAACGCACAATCCATTGGACCAGCCCAAAAGGAATGAGGCTCAGACTATGCTCACTACTAAGGAGGCGTAAACATGATCCTAATCCAGGTCCAGACAGATCAAAGCCCTAATCAAAGCCCGTTACACTTCTCTCATAAAGAAGAAGAACGTTGCATCAAGAAAGAGTTGTGGAGGAACCTATGCCTCCACGAACGCATCTTCATTAAGGATGAGACTATTACATAAACATCTCCTTCCGTTGTGTCTCACATGCTTAAGGAACGTAGAGAGTTAACTACGACAGAGGTATGCAACTTTAACTAAGTTTTGTCCAGATTTACTTTCTTCTTCCAACAGAGTTATCGACTTAAGCATCTGAGTGCATTCGGCCATAAAAAAAGGTAGTCATTGGCAGTCTAACAATTGTTTTACAAGTCAAACTCGCAAGATGACAATTTTTGGATGCATTAGTTTGGTGTTTCTTAAAAATAAGATTCAGTAACAAAGCTCACGCAACCTGATAGAAGATTAACGGAGTACTCCACAAATCTTTGGTCTAAAGATAACAGATATGACATGCCACCCAATATTGATCCAAAGACAATCATTAAGACAACCATACCTGCCGGTAGAGAACTCCAGCAGGCAACAATTTAGACGTCTCTGACATCATGGGAAATTTCCTCGGATCCTTGAATGGAAATGCTTATGGCTCAGATGGACAACGTCATCAAAATGATAGATAGGATCATCCAAAACTTGCAAGGCAACAACTTTCAAAAATAAATATCCAACTTAAGAAACATCGGACTAACAATAGCTCCAAATGCAATTAGGGGACGCCCAAAAGTCTACAACTAGAAAAGCTCAAATATGATAGGGCATTCTCGGCTTTGACAACAAGTTGAAGCGAGATTCTTGAAGCGATGACAATAAGAGAAGATGTCAAATGGCCGCCGAAGATGAGGGGAAATCCGGAGAAACAAAACAAGGGCAGATAGTGTCTCTTCCACAATGATTACGGCCATGATACCGAAGATTGTCGCAGCCTAAGAAATGAAATTGAACGCCATATCAAACAAGGGCGACTCAAAGAGTTCGACAAACTCGATGACGAAACAATCTTTTCAAAGGAGCAAACAAGGGAAACAATCTATGTCTTGCATGGCACAGGCGGAGAAAATGAGCAATCCAATCGATCCAGAAAACACAGTCAGAAACTTACATACAAAGATCAGATTCCGGGAACCATCTGCATAGCGTGCAAAAACAATGCAAAGGACTCTAACCTTCTTAAACGAGGATGTTGGAGGAGTTAATTTCTCACACAATGATGTTTTAGTGATTTCGGTCATGATAACAAAATAGGAAATCAAAAGGGTATTAACCGACACCGGCAACTCGACAACCTATTATACCTAACAATTTTTTAATGATGCAGTTCACCACTGAGATGCTCTCATTAAGCGATCGGTCTATGGTAGGTTTTGGTGGAGAGCAATGTAACCCGCTAGGAATGATCAGACTACCAGTCAAAACGAGAGAACCAAGGAAGCAGCAAGTGCTAATGACATATTTTCTCGTCGTCAATGCTCCTGCTGTATACAACATGTTGCTTGGAAGACCATGGATACACAAGATGGGTGCAGTATCCTCCACAATGTACCAATGCGTGGAGTACCACACCGACAATGACATTGGAAGAATAAAAGGGGACCAACTAACAACCCGAGATTGTCATTTTGCTGCTATAAAAACTCCTCACAAATAGCAATTACCGCAACGACTGGAAGAGTTTTCATAGCGATTTGATGAAACAAGTTTGGATTCTCCAAACAAAAATATGTCTCCAACCAGTCCTCGAGATCGACCCAACATCGGGCAACTTGAGGAAGAAACGGTCAAGGTCTATTTAGATAATGAAGCTAAAATGGCAGTCTGGATCCGCACAAAAATTCAACCTGAACTCACCATGAAGTTGATCCAACTACTAAAAGATAACTAAGATATTTTCGCATGGACAATAAAAGACATGGTGAGAATAGATCTATCCATCATTTCCCACAAATTTTAAGTGAATCTAGAAAAGAAATTGGTTAGACAAAAAATAAGACCGGTGGCCCCAGAGTGCAATCAGGTGATAAATGAAGAAGTACACCGACTGCTCAGTGCATGAATGATAAGAGAAGCTCACTATCTGGATTGGTTGGCGAACACGGTAGTAGTAAAGAATAAGAACTAGAAATGGAGGGTGTGCATGGATAACACCGACTTAAATAAAAAATTTCCCAAAAACAGCTTCCCACTTCCACGAATAGATCAAATAGTGGACGCAACTGCCAAGCAAGAGATGTGGAGCTTCATGGATATATACTCCGGGTATAACCAAATACAAATTTACCCCAACCAAGAAAAAAATCTTTCATAATGGAAAGGGAGACGTATTGTTATCGAGTAATGTCATTCGGGTTGAAAACACAGGAGCAACATATCAACAGCTAGTACACAAGATGTTCAGATTTCAAAACGATGGAGGTTTACATCGACGATATGCTTGACAAAAGCTCACACAAAACAGACCATGTTATGGACCTCGAACGGGCTTTCACCCAGCTTCGAAAATACAAGAGGAAACTAAACCCAGAGAAGCGCACCTTTGGAGTGGAGTCAGGGAAGTTTCTCGGGTATATGGTCAACCAACGAGGAATTGAATCCGATCCAAAGCAGATACAAGCGCTTCTCAACATGAAATCACCAACAAACATAAAAGTTGTTCAAAGTCTTAACGGGAGGATAACAGCTCTAAACATATTTATTTCTAGGTCATCGGATAATTGTCAGCCTTTCTTCAAAATCTTGAAGGGGAACAAGACATTTGAATGGAATGACGAATGCGAAAGAGTCTTTCAAAACCATAAAACATACATGGAAATACGAAGTTGCTAACAAAACCAAGCACATGAGAAACATTGTACATGTACCTATCTATATCCAATCACGCAGTGAGTTCAACGCTAATATGAGAAGAAAATGGGCGCAGAAAGTGGTGTACTACATTAGCAAAACATTTGCAGATGCAAAGATCAACTATTCGGCCCTAGTGAAATTGGTAGTCACTCTGATCGTGTCATCAAAGAAATTGCGACCATACTTCCAGGCACACTAGATCACAATCATGACCGAACAACCACTTCGGTCAGTATTATACAAACCAAACTTATCAGAAAGAATCAAAGAATGGTAAAATGGGCAATACAACTTAGACAATTTGACATTACTTATGCCCCTAGAACTGCTATCAAAGTTCAAACAATAACAGATTTCATCACCGAGTTCACAGGAAGCAACAACCAACCCGAGGATAAGGATAACAAAACAGAACAGCCTGAATCATCTCGGAAGGATGGATCGTCCATTGTGATGGGGCATCTAAGGAGGTAGGAAGTGGAACCGGAATAGTCTTATACAACTCGGAAGGTGTTGCATTGGAAAATGCAATAAAATTCAGTTTTGAAGCCTCCAATAATGAAGCCAAGTATGAAGTTGTGATAGCATGAGTACAATTATCAAACCACTTGGGAATAAAGGGCATCAATGACTTTATGGACTCCATGCTGGTGGTCAATCAACTAAGTAGCGAGTTCCAAATAAAAGACGCTCGAATGAAAGCCTATCACTAGAAAACTATAGAACTAATAAAAGGCTTCCGAAATGCCACCATCCGACAATGTGTACGAGCATAAAACAAAATAGCAGACGAGCTAGCTAAAGAAGCCTCAACAACAAAGGATAATTGCAATCCACTCATCATGACACAAGGTAGCTTCATACTAAAAAATCATTTAGAAGAAGCATGCGCCGTAAACCAAGGTGTTAATTGGATGACTCAAATCCTGGCATACATTTTAGACAAGAAACTCCCAAAAAATAAGATGGAAGCCAGAAAACTACGGAATCAGGCAGCAAGATATACATTGGTCAATGACAGACTGTATGGGAGATCTGCCACGAACTCATTATTAAGATGCCTTACATGAATACGTCCTATAGGAAATACACCATTGCACATGTAGGAATCACCTGGGGGAAAAAACATTGGCCCATAAAGCTCTCACATTAGGGTATTACTGGCCAACGATGCAGGCAAACGCTCGGAGGCTAGTTCATAAATGCGACAAATGCCAAATATTTGCCCCGTACACTCACATGTCAGAACAAAATCCGATTCCAATGAGCATCCCCTGGCCGTTCGCACAATGGGGAATGGACCTTTAAGCAAACAGGACAACAAAACAAACTCCAATAGGAGAAACACCTTTCACACTCGCTTACAGATCAAAAGCGATGATACTCGTGGAGGTCAAAATGTCAACATTCCAAATCGAAGAATTTCGCGCTGAGGACAACGTTAAAGCATTAAGAGTTGGGCTTGATCTCCTCGAAGAAAAATGAGAAGCAACCTCGATTAAAACAACAACATACTAGCAGCGCATGGCGGGGTACTATAATAAAAAGGTACGGATCCGAAATTTCAACGTCAGAGATGTTACGAAAAGTCCAACTAAACACGAAAGAGTCCGACGCAGACAAGCTTAACCCAAATTAGGAAGGGCCCTATTTAGTAACGAAAATCAACAGACCAGAAACACATGAAAAGATATTATCAATAAATTTTTTTGCTCTCAATTTCAAAACAACCAAATCAAATCAGGACAAAAAGTCAGATTAAAAACAGAATTGAGAGAACACTCAGCATGACTAGAGTATCGAGCAAACAAATATGCTCGACGAATGAGTTAGATATAAAAACTTCTGGTATGATCAACCACGAAGTATTAAAATATCAGGACATAGGAGCCAGACTTTTACGCCGATTGTAACGTACGACATTGTAATCCGAATGAGAAACAGGATTCTGTAAACTAAAGCTTCCATACGACTAGAATTCGGACGACAAAAGTCGGAAATCTCTCAAAAATGTCATAACAGATTTAACGACCCCCTTCTGAAGAGAGGCAATATGAGAAGGGGTCCTGACAGATTTAACGACAGAATAAACAAGATTCTTCCTCTTCGAGACACGGCCAAAAGTATCGGCCGATATCTTAGAGAGGCTAGGAGGCCTAGGAACATTCTTTTTCTTAACAATTGGACCAATGTTCCTAAGACCTCGAGCATAAACAAAAGTAGGCCCACCACTAAGGAGGCATAAACGGGATCCTAATCCAGGTCTAGACGGATCCAAGCCCAAATCCAAGCCCGATACACGTTCTCTCATAAAGAAGAAAAACGTTACACCAAGAAAGAGTCGTGGAGGGACCTACGCCTCCACGAACACATCTCCATTAAGGAGGAGACTGTTACAGAAACATCTCATTCCGTTGCGTCTCACATGTTTAAGTCACGCAGAGAGTTAACTACGACCATTATAAAATGTAAAGAGAACATTCAACAGAGGTATGCAACTTTAACTGAGTTTTATCCAGATTTATTTTTTTCTTCCAACAAAATTACTGACGTAAGCATCGGAGTGTCTTCAGCCACCAAAAAGGTGGTCATTAGCAGTCTAACAATTATTTTGCAGATCAAACTCGCAGAAGGATGATTTTTTTTGACGCATCAATTATTAGGGGTGGGCAAACGGGTCGAGGAACCGCGGATCCAAATCGAACTGGACAGTTTTACTCCAAACGGTTCGGTTCTGATTTTAAAAATGTTAAACGATTCGGTTCCGGTTCCAAATTTTTTTTTTTGAAACGGTTCGGATATATATACCCAAACCCAACCCTAAATTAGTAAATTCCCTGATTACTTTCTAATTTCTAATTCTATTTCTAAGTTCTAACCCTAACCCTAGATCTACACATTCTCACTCCTTCCTCACTGTGAAAACAAAGAGGCGAATAGTTGTTGGGTCTTTGACAAACAGTTTGAATTTCACTGTGAATTTCTCTCCTCTCCTCTCTCTGTCTCTAAGAGAAGAAGCCGATCTCCCTCTCCATCCGAAGAAAAGAAGCCGAGATCTCCCTCTCATCTCCTCTCCTCTCCTCTCTCTGTCTTTGTCGAAGAGAAGAAGCAGCGAGTCCCTCTCATTTCCTCTCTCTGTCTCTGTCGAAGAGAAGAAGCCGAGATCTCCCTCTCCATCCGAAGAGAAGAAGCCGAGATCTCCCTCTCCCCTCCTCTCTCTGTCTCTGTCGAAGAGAAGAAGCACGAGATCTCCCTCTCCTCTCCTCTCTCTGTCGAAGAGAAGAAGCAGCAGCTCCCTCAACGAGATCTCTCTCTGTCTCTGTCGAAGAGACGAGGATTGTGAGTCTGCCGAGGGACACGAATTATGAGGAATTGATGGCGAAGATGCGGGAACTATTCGAAAGAGCGACGGTGTTGAAGTACCAGCAGCCGGATGAGGATCTTGATGCTTTGGTGTCGGTTGTGAATGATGATGATGTAACGAATATGATGGAGGAGTATGATAAGTTAGGTGTGGGGGATGGGTTTACAAGGCTGAGAATGTTTCTGTTTCCCCATCCTGATCATGATTTCGCTCAAGCAGTAAGTTGATCTTCTTCTTCTACTTGCGTGTTTGTATTTTCCTTGTTTGCGAGTCGTGTTTAGAGAAAAAGAAAAAACAAAAAGGAGTAGAGATTTTTCGAACAGAACAGAGACCAAAGAAGAAGAAAAAGAGAAGAGCAAAAATGGTGAATTTGTGTTGCAATAATCAGGGTGAAGTAGTTGATTTGGTGAAGGAAGAGCTTCCCCTTGGTGAAGAATCGATTGTTTTGTCAGAAGATGCAAGGGCTGGTTTGGTTCTACTTCTAATAGAAATCACAAATGGGTTTTGTACTGTTGGAGTTGGAAATCCCTTCAACAACAATACACACAACTTTTCCATCTTGATCTTTCTTCCTGTCTGCTGGGGTTTCGACTGCTGCTGCTGATGTGTTGATCATCTTTGCCAATAAATATTTTGTTGTTTCTGTCTTGATGAGTTAAATTTCTGCAAATGCTTTTACATTATATAAAGATGATCATTTTCAATACTTGTATGAAAAAGTTTTTCCTAGTATTCCATTTATCAGAACTTAGCATTCTTTGACTTGCCTGGAAATGTCATTTTAATTTAGTGTAAAATTGATTATAGTCAAAGATGAGGTAGTTTTGAATGAGATAATATAGGAACCGTTTGGAACCGTAGGAACCGAACCGTTGTAAACGGTTCGAGTTAGGTTCGGTTCCAACGTTCAAAATAGAGGAACCGGACCGAATCGGAACCGATAAAATTTTAAACGGTTCGAGTTAGGTTCCTCAAAATTTGGAACCGAACCGAACCGTGCCCACCCCTATCAATTATTATTATTTTCCCTTTCAAGCAAGAGGAATGATTCTTTTATAAATGAGAACATTTGGTTGAATATGAATGTGGTATTTTTTTATAATAATTTGAATGTCATCCTCCATCTCACCCTCTTACTATCATATTTATCCTCCCGTCCATTCCTCTTCACCTACATTCGCTGTTCCATGCAACCAAACATACTCTAATATTAGTGCCACTTAGATAGTCCGTGACTAGTTCTCTCTTGTTCCATTTTGGTTTTCTCTGTTTTCCCGGTCCATTATCAAATATCTCATGCATTTGTTTGTTATAGACACTAAAAACATTACTACTCATTGTTGCATGTTTAGAAAATTTGTTCAGGATGAAAAATAAATTAATAAAAAAAGATAAAACTAAATGGAGATGCAGGGTATCGATCCCCGTACCTCTCGCATGCTAAGCGAGCGCTCTACCATCTGAGCTACATCCCCATGATGGATAATTGACATAGATATTAATATTATTCCAATATAGATTGATCCAAACTCTGATTCAAGTTTAATATAGCATCCATGGGCATAAGAAATTGTTCGAATCAAATTTTTTTGTAATGAATAGACAAGCCTCAAGGTTACCTTTATGAAGAGAGTGATGCTGAAGATGATGATGACGATTTTTATGATAGTAACGCACGATGACCTTGATATTTCAGAATTTGGAAGGGTTATAAAATTATAAAAACGAAACCATTCACTTTGAGCAGTAAAGAGCAATTAATCAAATGTGATGGGCTAGAAATACTCTGGCTTGATGCAAACTTGTGCAGGTTTAAACTTTGTGGTTTTAGAGTTGTGAATGACTAGGATGACAATATGGTGGAAACGGCTCATGGTACTTTGGCTGAAAGGGTTTTACAAGTTTTCAATAGTTTCTCTTGCATTTGCACAGGCGATATCACTTGGGGAGAGCAGCATGGATCCAATCAAGCATAGCTTCTTGGAGTTGCACCAAGTGATGGCATGGATGATTCCTGCTTTAGTACAATACATCCGAATTGCATGTATATTGTGAAAGTTTCATGAAGGCCCATAGAACATTCTCTCTTTTTATCGGTATATTCACCACAATCGGTAGGCCAATGTAGTTAATCATAATTTGGCAACAAACTCTAATTCGCATTGATGGTAAAAGTGATTGCTTTGCCAAAGCTTAGCTTAAGTTTTCTAGCTATTCATTATGCACTGATCAGGAGAGAATCCCCATTTTCACCGGAAACTCTCAAAGATTCAAGATTGTGAATGTAGAAATGCTCCAATTTGGAATGACGGAAGTTCAGACCTCATGAGTTTCTCATTCATTCATCATATAAGATTCTCTACATAGTAACTTCCTCATGAGTTCATTCATTCATCATATAAGATTCTCTACATAGTTTACCAGAACGTAAATGAGATTGCAGTGGCAGAATGCCTCCGTATCATCTTTTATCCACTCGACCTACTACTACTGCTCTAACAACTGAACCTATTATCATTTGCTGAAATGGAACCGAGAACTACATGGTCAGTCAGCACCTGTGCGACCTCATCCCCACCATTCCATCATACTCTATATCCATTTTATATTGCAGACTGGAATATCATCTCAGCAAGTTCCTGTAAAGTAAGAAATAGACACTCCCGCCATAAGTATTATTCATTATTTTACTTCATTACTATATTAGGAATTTTACGTCTTTTGACTTACCTGCTTTGCAGAAGCAACCTTTGGCTCTCCCCATTCCATGGCCTTCTTCTCAAGCATCTCGAAATCAGCCTTGCCAGCCTCTATCTGTGCTCCAATTTCTGAATCGAAGCTTTGGTACCGCTTGCGTAAAAGTTCAGCCAAAGAACCATCCTATTTTCAATAGAAGATAGAAAAGGTTGAGGCTTAGCATTTGACGAAGCAATACCAGATAAACATACGGTATTCAAAAGGGTCTCTTACTTCAATTAACTTGTTTACATTTCGAAGTCCACGGGCCAGGGTGTCCATCCCAGAGATGTGAGAAATGAACAAATCTTCAACATCAGTACTCTCTCTACGCCTGCATCCCAGATTACCCATATTAGCTCCGATTTTGAAATACATTCCACCAAACTAACCAAACTAAAAGGGGGAGGGGGAGAGGTAAATATTATTATTGTAAGGTAAAAACACTAACAATTTTGCATCAAAGTTGAACCCTCCAGGTGCAATTCCTCCCTACAGGTTCAAAAAGATAATGACCAATTAGAAACTAATTAGTTGAAGATTTAAATGTAAGGAACGTTTACATAAAGATACTCTACAGTCTACACTAGAAGGAACAAAAATTTAGGTTGTTTGTTTTATATGAGAGTAAAAACACAGACAACAAACTGAATTGGGGTTTACTTACATTTCTAACCACACTAAGCATAATTAAGGTCGCCTCGCTAACATCAGTAAGGAACTGATCTGTGTCCCAACCTACAAATAGACAACATTGACAGACCATTAATTAACCAGTCTAATGATCATCAGAAAAATAATGGCATTTTAATAATTTCAAAATTTTCCAATAGCACGAGCATAAATCATACCGACTTGAGGATCCCCAGTGTTGGCATCAATGTTTCCCAGCAACCCGTTAATTCTTGCTGTCTCAAGCTCATGGTGACAGCTACGAAATACAGAACATATTGTCTATTTTCATGGCGGTATCATACAAGTTCACACTATTCACATGAGTAAACAATAGCTTGAAGATGGATATACATAAACAATAGCTTGAAGATGGATATAAACATACCTGTGACCTGATAGGGTGGCATGGTTGCATTCAATGTTAAGCTTGAATTCATCTACAAAACAAACAGAAGCAGGAAGTCTATGACATGTAAGCATATAATATAGTAAATGGACTCAAGTGTTCCACTCCATCTTATAGTTTTCTCACAAAGTATTAAATCAGAATATAAAGTAATCACAAAATTCTTGCTGAATTAGTCAACGTGCAAATGTACAGAAAATGAATAAAAATATAAGCAAAAATTTTAAAGACTAGAATTTTTTTGGCTCAAATCTTGTGACTAATAGTGTTTTTTTTTTCAAGGTTAATAAGAACTTCGCTTGTCTTTGTGAAGGACAATATGTATTATGTAAGGTTCGGTACATAATGGAGGAGTCTGAGATTACACAAGCAATAGTGGTTTATATTCGCAACATAAGCATGTTTGGCTCCCAATGGGATATGTAGTACTGGAAAACATGGCAGTGATCCAATAAAAAAATTTCTAAGGTAAATTCAGGTAGAAAACCACAAAACGGTGCCATAACAATACCAACAAAGCAACTACTGAAATGTGAGATATAGTAATTAAAATAATGTTGGTACTCCGAGTATGTAACCTGCATTACATACACTGTAACTACATCGCTTTTATGCGAGGGAGGAGGGGAATAGATGAACAAGAATGACTCACCCACAAGACCATATTTCTGTAGGAATGCAGTAGTTGTTGCAGCATCCCAATCGTACCTGAAATAGCATTATTAATGATGTTATAATCAGTAGAACATCAGCAGACCGTGTAATGAATTGAGTCTAAGTGGCATAATGCATACTGGTGTTTAGTAGGTTCTTGAGGCTTGGGTTCAATCAGCAAAGTCCCTGAAATAACGTTTAAGATTGTCAGATAGTCAAGGGAAACGTTAAATAGAAGTTTTGTATCAAAAGTAACCATCTAAACATAAATCTGAAGCAACCAACAAATTTTATAAAAGTAACCGGACTTGTCTTGTAAGAAATTTCATGACCATCTCATAAAGGACTAGGTATATATGCAGTCTCGCCATGAACTAAAACATTTGTATTCTAAAAACATGGTGGAATGGATATGTTCAACAATAGGATGAAAATGCATTTTTAATCCTCACTTTTCATTAAAATGACGTGTACCACGACTTTCCATTTTTTGTTATATTTCTGTAGGAAAAGTAAATGTACAATTGCATTCTAAAAAGAATAAAATGCAAATGGAGTAATGGGGATGAAAATAAAAATGACAGAAAAGTCAATGTTCCATCCCATGAATGGAGATATACCTTAAGAGTCCATGTGTGGGTGTATGTGCTAAGAAAGTCACAACTCAAACAAAAGATTACCATTGAATCCAATCTTTTTCTTATAGGCCACAGCAGCTTGAAGAAAACTTGCCTTCAAAAGAAAAAAATAAAATTTTTAAACATTTTAGTTAATAAGCATTTACAAGGTCAATTTGGCATATGTCTCACATAGTAAGAATATACAAGGGAGGACTAACACAGATAAGTAGGACATACACAGTATTTCTAGTACAAAACTAAAAGGATGAGCTCAAAAAGCTGTGAAATATGCTAACAACAACCTAGGAAATAATTTGAAAAATGTTTTTTGATATGATTTCCAACCGCTAAATTTGATTATAACACAAAGCAATACCTGTCCAACCATTTTTCTAAAACCATCTGTAGCTGCTAAAAAGCAGTAACAGCTAATTGTTGTTCATCATTTTCTGGGCGTGAAAATGCAGTTTCAACATATAGCCAAGCTTTACAGCTAACCACTCAAATGTATTTTCCGAGTTTACATTAATCTTATCCAAATAAAACCAAAGACTGTAAACTGTATTCAAAATAATTTTTTTTTAACAAAAAAAAAAAAAAAAAAACAGCAAGAAAGGAAAATGTAGATTATACCAAATGGTCCAGCTCTCTTTTCATGTCTGTATTCAAGAGAGTTTGGTAGCCTTCCCGACCACCCCAAAATACGTAGTTTTCTCCTCCAAGGTAATGTGTGACCTATAGAGATTAAACATAATAAGCACGGTGTGTGCTAAAGTTTCAAGTCAGCCACACATGTTATATAAATACCAAGAGTTACCTCCATAGCTTTCTTGACTTGAGCTGCAGCATATGCATATACACTTACTTCAGAGCTGCAAAACACATTTCCATAAGAGAAAAAAAAATTTATATATATATATATATATATTAAAAAAACATAAAAGGATTCACAAAACCGTTACCTAGTAGCAGCTCCATGCATGTAGCGTGGATGGACGAACAACTGAGCTGTGCCCCACAAAGGATGGATTTTCTTCCCCTATACAACAATTTGAAATTTCTGACATTAGAAACTGTTTGAACTCTGGTGAGGATGCAAAAGCCTAAAGGCCATAGTAAGCAAGCAGACACAACAAGGCCTATGACTGAGAAAAAAAATTATGTGATAGTTATGTAATATTTATCGGCATTAACTATGTAAACAACTCGCCAGATAAGATAGATTTGGAACCAGCAGAGAAAACCAGAGAAAAGTTGATATCTACTATTTACACAGAATTAAAGTATTCACATGCAAAATTTAAAGGATAATTAGTATAGGTCATCCTGGTGATATACCTGCTGGAGCTCTTTGGCAAGTTCTACAACCTCATCCAAGTTTGCATTAGCTTCCTGAAACAAATAATACCAACTCATAATGAATTAGTTTTGCATTTTGTGTACAAAAACTGAACGCACGGTTACTGGTTTGTTTACCCTATGGAACAAATAGCAATCCAACCAGATGTGCACCATGGACTCTCCATGCTTAATGAATCTAACATGTCAAAATCTTGTGGTAGTCCCAAGACATGACAGGCCATAAGTTTAACTTGGATTTTTGAATCAATTTATGAAGAGAATGCGTCAGACAGTCCATATCGATGTCTAGACACTGAGGAAGGCCAGTTTCCTCAACATAATTTGAATTACATTTAACTACCAAAGTCAACACACTTCTAATACCAACAGTTCCTTAAAGAGAGCTTCTTTTATTCATCGTCTCTCAACAAAATTGAAATACCTTTGCCTTAGACAGAGGTTTATGGACGAGAAAACTAGTTCAATGGCCAAGACAAGAGAGGGAGGGAAGGCCAACCTCTAAGGTTTTACCATCAGGAGCAATGTCCCTATCATGGAAGCACCAATACTCTACACCAAGCTTGTCAAGAAATTCAAAATTTGCTCTCACTGCATCACGAAGAAAAAGATGACTCCATTAGTTCATTTAAGTCATTATACAAGAATAACCAACAAAGGGTCGGATAATTTCAAACTTCGTCCTTACTTCTTCTTTTAGCCATGGCCACTGAATTAGTGCCATCTTCCCATGGCCAGACCTTAGTTCCTATACCAAAAATGTCCGCTCCTGTTCCACGGAATGTGTGCCAAAAAGCAACACTAAATCTCATCCAGTCCTACAGTTACCAAGTAAATCCATAAGTCAGCAGTTCTGGCCACATAATAGTTTAAAAAGGCCAAGAACATTCATACAAACCTTCATCTTTTTCCCAAGAATCACTTCTTCGGGGTTGTACCATTTGTATGAAAGTGGATTCTTGCTAGTAGGACCCTGAATAATTAAAATAAAAAAAATTCATCAAAATTCCATCCTCTATGAAGCTTAACATGTGTTAAAATTCTCGGTTATACTCGTCACTGTTTTTGCACCAATGGATCCAACTATAGTACCTCATACTTGATTTTAGGGATACCGGGGAAGAATTCCCCTTCCCATTCACCCGAATCTTTACAACCACCATCGAGATCAGCTGGACAGGTTTGGGGAACAGCAGAAATCTAGCATTGCAGCAAAATAAGCAATTCATCAAAAATCTATAAAAGCAATTATAATCTATAGATTATATATGGAGTAATGAGATTCCAGAAGCTAAATACTAAGAAGATAAAAGTACAATAGAAAAGCTATTTATGACTTACAACTGCTAAGAAAACTACATTCAGCAGAAGAACTATGAACAAATTGCCACTCTTCATCTTTTCGCTCGACTAAAGAACCTCTGCAATCCATTAAAGCAGATTATTAAAAGAAAACAAATCAATAGAAATGCTATCAAGAACTTATGAAGATGATATAAGCACACGACATACTAAGTGATCAGATATGGTATTCAAAGTCATAGGGCGCTATTTGGAATCTATCGATACATGTATTCAAGGAATCTTCATCGCCTAAGTACTAATCTGATATTACATTGATCTAATGCATCAGGTCAATGAAGCAATAGTGACATGTAAGCTCCATATACATGTAAAATAGCGAAGCGTAGGAACTCAGAAGTCAGAACAAGATTATGAGAAGAGAATTAAAACCAAAGTACCGTGTCATAATTACATCCCAATTACAATACGAGTCATCAAATGGTGGAAAGAATATGCAAAGATATCATGCACAAAAGGACATTAAAGAAAGATAGCTCAAGTCAGGTTTTAAAGGTTTCTCTTAATTTCAGATCCAAAAGCTCCCTAAAATACTAATAGTCCACAGCAACACAATTGAATTCCTTGAATAATTCTTAGGAACAACCAAACACAGAATGGAATTAAGTATTGTAAAAAACCAAGGAATCAAACGCATAAAATGTAAAATGAGTAGAAAATAGAAAATCCAATATTTGAAAAATAAACAATGATTATTGGATTCATCAGATCAGGTGTCAAAATTGTGTGTAAATAAAAGAGAAAAGAAATAACCCCATTTTCACCATCTATTTATCAGAGGAAAAAACATACCATTATGAACAATCAAAGTAAATTCATAATCACTTGAGATAAATTTTTTTATGGGTTGTCAGTAATCCGAAACCCCGCCACACACACATATTCAAAACTATAAAATTAAATATACAAGCAAATAAAAAATTGCAACTTTGAAGAACAAACAATGATTAGAAACTGGTAAAGATCAGTCTCCAGTCTCCTGCACATGCTAACATCAATAATTTATCCAAGAATTCAGATACATCAGATTAGACCAAAAACCTATCAATTGATCCACATATAAGTCTCTACTCTCCGGTCGTCATATCACTCTACCTCACAAACAAGATCAACAAAATTCAGTCAAACCCCATTTCACAATAACCAAAATGAAACACACAAAAAAACAAATAAAGATCACAACTTTACACAAGTAAAGAAGAAATCTCTATCAATGAGATTAAGAGATACCTTTGTTCCTCTAACCCCCGAAGAGACTCTTCACCTCATGGAATCCAAACAGACTCCTAAATCCTAATTAATTTATATCATCTGCAAAAAAAAAAAAAAAAAATCAACGTGTCATCAGTAGAGATTGCAAGGCAACAAAGATCTCTAGACAGATCTTATCCGTTGATGTTTCTGACTAGTTGACTGACCGCAGTTCGAGGATATCGAACGGTGATGAGAGGTGGAGAGATTTGTTGAGGTGTTTAACATGTTAGCAAAGGCGATTTTTTTGTTTCCTTAATTAAACATATTTGGATAAGTTGTCCACGTGTGAGTGACAATGGCACACGTATCTGATCTGATTGAGACGTTTGGATTCGATCCAACGGTTGTGGTTTATTGACTTTAAAAAATGTGGAGATGTTTGATTTTTCGTAGAAGGTTTTACTACAATTAATGGACAGGCTGAAAAATAGTTGTTGTTGCAAGAATTCTTCTTGCTACAATGGTGGAGAATACACATAATTTGTGTTTACAAGTGGTTAATTAGGCAAATAAGTATGAGTTTGGAAACAAAATTGAAGATATGAGTCTTTTGTTTTAACATAAATGGATTATTTTGGGGAGTTTTTTTTTTCTTCGTAGAAATGTTATAAACATATGAATTAAACCAAAATCTCTACTATTATTGTTGATATTGGTTCGATTTTACCCAAGGTTCTAAAAATCGCTAAGCGGGCGGCGGGCAACGAACATGGACTAATGCCCCGAGGCTTAGGTTTTTTTTTTAAATTTGTAAAAGTTAAGTATAATAACATATAAATTACTTATAATTCAATGCCAAGATAAGTATGCAAAATGTATAAATATGAAAAAAAAAATTAAACATATTAACATATAAAATTAGTGAGTAACACAAACTCAACATCCTCTTCTTACTCTTTTCATTCTGCTCCAAGCAAAATAGGCATAATAGCATAGAGTCTTAAATTATTATTTTTTGAGTTAGAAATAAAAAAAATTCAAAACTTCGCCCAAGCCCAATCGTTGCTCAGCCCGCCTACTACCAGCCCAATCTCCACCTAAGCCCTTGGCCGAATTTTCAACCACCTACCCATTAGTTTGTGCATTTTTCAGCCGCCTAGGCTGATTTTTAGAACATATGTTTTAACATTGATTGTTTAGAACATGTGACAAAGTGAGTAATTCGAAAAGTGTATATTTTCATGAAAGCAATATACTTTTTTTTTTGGTAAAGCATTATGCATAGAATATTAAGAATAATTATACAATATTTGGCCTGCTCTAGCTGTCAACTGGCGAGCCTCTATATTGAGGTTTCTACTAATATATTTACAATGCCAATTTGGATGCAAAAGGAAAAGACGCCTAATGTTCCTAAAGAGTGGACGCCTGTCAGGACTAAGTATGTATCTTCTTCTTTGGCCAAGCCTCTCTTGACTTGAAGCGCGACAATATTCTATCATGAGTTGTTGGTCGAATTGAGAACACAACTAGATGGCTTGTTGGAGTCGGGATTCATTCGGCCCTCTAAAGCACCTTATGGGGCACCTGTTCTTTTCAGCGGAAACATGATGGCAGTCTTCGCCTTTGTGTTGATTATAGAGCCTTGAACAAAGTCACTATAAAGAACAAATACCCGCTGCCGCTCATTGCTGACTTATTCGACCAACTTGGATCCGTCAAATACTTCAAAAAACTCGACTTGATATCAGGTTACCATCAGGTCCGCATTGCTGCTGGTGACGAACCCAAAACTGTTTGTTCTACTAGATATGGGTCATATGAGTTCCTAGTAATGCCCTTCAGCTTGACCAATGCTCCAGCTACATTTTGCACCCTTATGAATGGCCTGTTCTGTCACCTTCTGGACAAGTCTGTGGTTGTCTATCTTGACGACATTGTGGTTTATAGTGGGACTATAGAAGAACACCTACATCATTTGTCAGAAGTGTTCCAAATCCTTAGGGATAATCATCTCTTTGTCAAGAAGGAGAACTGCTCATTCTGCCAGACCCATATCAATTTCTTTGGTCATGTTATTGGCAATGGCAAGATTCAGATGGACATGGAGAAAGTCAAGGCAATCCATGATTGGAACTCTCCTAAGAACGTGTCTCAACTACGTTCTTTCCTTGGACTCGCAAACTAATATCGTCGCTTCATAAGGGACTACTCTAAGAGAGTTGTTGCCCTGACAAATTTGTTGAAACAAGATCGAACATGGGAATGGGATAGGCAATGTGAAGCTTCATTCCAAGACTTGAAATTGGCCGTGATGAAAAATCCAGTATTGGCCTTGCAGACATCACCAAGCCCTTTGAAGTACAAACAGATGCATCTGATTATGCCTTAGGGGGAGTTTTACTTCAAGATGGTCACCCGGTAGCATATGAGAGTCGAAAGTTGAATGATACAGGGTCTCGTTACTCAGCTCAGGAAAAGGAATTGCTAGCCATTGTACATTGTTTACGAGTGTGGAAACACTACCTCTTAGGATCTCAAGTCCTTGTTAAAACGAATAATGCTGCAGCAAGCCATTTCCTTACTCAAAAGATGTTAACCTCCAAGCAATCTCGATGGCAAGAAAAATTAGCAGAATTTGACTTAGTATTGGAATACAAGCCAGGGCGCACTAACAATGTAGCTGATGCACTCAGTAGAAGGGCAGACCTTGCTGTGCTAACCCATACTGGTCCGAGTCACACCATCTTGGAGAAGATCAAAGTAGGCCTACAGACAGATCCACAAGCGAAGGCGATTACAGAGTTGATCAAGCAGGGCAAAACTCGACGGTTCTGGATAAAAGATGGAGCAATACTCACAACTGATAATCGCCTCTATGTTCCAAGAACTTCTGGTTTGAGGAAAGAACTTTTGAGAGAATGCCATGACACCCATTGGGCGGGACATCCAGGTTGGAGACGAACACTTGCATTGCTAGAGAATGGGTACTATTGGTCGCAGATACAGGAGGATGTAATGGCCTATGTTCGAACATGTCTTATTTGCCAGCAAGATAAGGTTGAAAGAGATCGACCAGTAGGCTTACTAGAGCCCCTGCCTGTTCCAACTCGTCCTTGGGAAAGTGTTTCCATGGACTTCATTACTGGGTTACCGAAAGTGGAGGATTTTCAGGAGTATCCTTGTAGTTGTTGACCGATTCTCAAAGTATGTGATCTTTGTGCCGAGCGGACTAACTTGCACAGCCAAAGATACAACGCAATTGTTCCTCAAGCATGTAGTGAAGTATTGGGGACTGCCCGAAAATATTGTTAGCGACCGTGATGCTCGATCCACAGGAAAGTTCTGGAAGGAGTTGTTCAAGCTCTTGGGATCCAAACTTAATATGTCAACAAGCCAACATCCCCAATCTGATGGACAGACTGAGCGCTTTAACTCTATGCTTGAAGAATACCTTCGTCATTTTGTAAGTGCAAACCAGAAAAATTGGGTGGGACTACTTGATGTTGCACAATTCTGTTTCAACTTACAAAAGAGCTCAGCTATTCACTCCAGCCCCTTTTAGTTAGTCACTGGTCAGCAACCATTGACACCACATACAGTGCTGATCGGATACCAAGGACCCAGCCCAAGAGCTATTGAATTTGTCAAAGCCTGGCAGAAAAATATTGAAGTTGCTCGAGCCTATCTTGAGAAAGCCTCCCGTCACATGAAGAAATGGGCCGACAAAAAACGACGGATCGATCCTTTTGAAGTCGGGGACTTAGTATTGGTTAAGCTAGATATGTTCAACAAGTATAAACGGACAACTAAAGCACACAACAATCTGTTTCGCAAGTATGAGGGGCCGGTACAGATTATTGAGAAAGTAGGCAAAGTCTCCTATCACGTCAAGTTACCACATTGGCTCCATTTCACCCATCATGTCTTCCATGCAAGTAACTTGAAGTCCTACCATGCAGATTTCGCTGATCCCACAAGAAATGTATCTACCCGAGCATTGCCTAAGCATCCTACTAAGCCAGATCGAGAAGTGGAAGAAATCTTAGCTGACCGCCTCATCAACAACACAGGCCCGGATAGAGAGTATTTGGTCAAGTGGCAGGATGAACCTCCTTCAGAGATCAGTTGGGAACCACTCGAGCATCTGCTGCCATACCTCTCAAAAGTATAAGAGTATTTGAAAAAGTTCGCTGCGAGGGCGTCAGCGAATTGAGTATGGGAGAGTGTCAGGACTAGTATCGTTGGTCAGGGAAATCAAGGTCAGAGGTCTTTCAAGACTTTCCTAATGGTCTCAAAACTCAATGTTCCCTTTTGAAAAGTGCTCAAATGCTTAGCATCTATATTATAGGGGAAAGGTTTGAGCTCTTGACTGTGAGAACGTGTTGCCTCCATTGCATAATCGGGCCAGACTGTACTGCTAGCATTTTTATTGTTTTCTTTGCATTGTTTTTCAACTTCAACTTGTATTTCCATCGATCGATAACATCAAACTAGTCTTGAGCAACGTCCTTCCAAACGTTCCTCCCCATTGTAATCTATTGAATGTTAATGAGAGCTTTTGCTGACTATTGTGCATTGTTATATTGTCTACAGATTGATATTGTGCATTCTCAAGTTAATATTTGTGTCCGTCAAAGTAACTACTCATAGACTTACTAGTGAATTGGATAGCTAGTGCCGCACGAATTGCTAGTCCGTGACAACGTCAAATCCAATCTAAAGCAAAAGTTGAGCTAGAGTCCTCTAAATACTGCGCCTCCAAAAAATTGCCAAAATCACAAAAGATAAAACCAATCTGCTTGGGCCTGAATCAACTGAAAGGCTACCTCACTTGTATAGAAGTCAACCATGGTGTTGTCCAAGACCTTGTCAGAAATCCTACTAGACACAGTTGCCAGAAGTCAACCATGGTGTTGTCCAAAGACCTTGCCAGAAATCCTACTAGACACAGTTGCCAGGGATTACCGTTAGATCCATTCTAATGACAAATATTGCTCCCTGTATAGTACGATAAAATAAAAAAAAACAAAGCATCCAAGTTAACTATAACTGAATCATGATCAATAAAAAGGGATGGTTCCAGAATGGGAGAGAGGCGAAGGTTGAGAGAATGTGTGCTAGTGAACTCTAAGTTAGACTTGGATGAGTTCTAAGTTACGAGCTACAGGAGCAGTAATGGGGCCTAAAATGTCACGGACTGAAGGTTGTGAGGCCGAATTGGGGTAAGAATCTGCTTTGGTTGTAGAAGATAAGAGGTATAGACTGAAGAATGAGCTCAGTACCATCCAATTCATTATAGGACCAGTGAGACCATATGCTGCTAAGCCCTGATGGTCTGATCTCTGGAAATATCAAGCTATGGTACGATCATATGGAATTTGCGAGGACCAGTAACAACTGCAGAGGGTGGTACATCGATACAGAACTCCATTATTATATATGATAGAATTGGACAGAGCAGAGCAATAGTTGAAATTGGTGCAATCTCATAAGCTTCACTAATTAGACCCATAAGACAGGCCATGGTCGGCACTTTACTCTGATCCTGCCACAGAGTCATTCAACGCGCGCATCTTGAGGAAAATGAAATGCTTTCACCTCGCCACCTCATTTCCCTCGCTCGTTTCCTCGCTCATTCCCTCGACATTTAGAATTTTTTAGTTGAACTGCATCATTATTTGCCATACAATGTAAATTCTTATGTGCATTTGGGTTTGATACTGATCCATATGATTTTGGGTGGCAGTTATGAAGTGATCAAAGTCTTGATTTTGCTGAAAGATTTACGACGTTGTTGAGTAATTATGTGAGTTAAAAAACTGAATTACCGCGGACGTAAACTTCTAAATGAAAGATGCACAACAGTTATTGAGGAAGAAACCGAAGAATGGTAGAAGGTACATCTTGGTTTTCACTCCTTGGTGAAAGATTACGTTTGCTTTGTTTAGAATTTATTTATTTATTTATACTCAATTCTCTTAAATTTCCATCACATTATAAAATTGTTCAATCTACAATCATCCTTGTCACTCACTGCACGTATGAGTTTATTATCCGGGTTGATTTGTTTTAATATCAAACTTAGCTGAACTGATCATCATTGTAACACTTGCCATACCATGTAGATTCTTGTGTGCATTTGGATTTGGTACCGGCCCATATGATTTTGGGTGCGAATTGGAAGTGATCAAAGTCTTGGTCTTCTTTAAAGATTTCCAACTTTATGGACATTTTTTGGTGAATATTTGTGTAAGTGCATATGTTTCTCTAGCATGCTTCTAGTTTTTTGTTTGCTTTATTAAATAATTTGAGATATTGGAAATTTTTCAATTTTGTTGTAGATTGGATCAACCACTCGCCTTTGCAGTTGAATTAGAAAGTAATGTTCTGAGCAGCTCAAGCACAAAACCTATGGCATGTTGCAGGGAGCCCTTACAGATGAGTTATTCATTTCCAAAATGAACTCAAGGATTGGCTAAAGAAGTTGTTTCAAAGGTCTCTTGTGTCGAGTTTAAGAGCAAGGACAGTAGCGCGATTAGACATAAAATTGGACTGCTAACATATTGTTCTTGTGTAGAAGCAAGTCAAATACTACTCTTGGTTTCTAGCACCTCATGTTGTATTTATGGTTAATTCGGGATGGTTCGTGGTGTGGTCATAAGGAATGCAAAGCAAGGAGCAGTACTAATAGCTGCGGGGACTGGTACATTGACACATGGTTCCATATGTTTCATTTACATGTAACATTTTCACTTGTTTTCATTTCTTGTTCAAGTGTTCTTGCATGTATTGAATGAACATATGAAAAGAATAATCATCCTCATCTCTAACACTCAATCTTTGCCTTGTCTTGTAGGAACTGAAAAACAAAATATACTTTCTTTTATTCTATGTAACAACGGCATTCTATTTCTAGCAAATAAAAGTGTCAACACATACCGAGTTTAATACTCGTGTTGACACTCATGGATGCTCTCATTGGGCACTCCATAATTAGATCATTAACTTTATCTACTTTTTTCACATATATTTGAAAAGTTTTAATTTTATACTAACATTACAAGCATATTATGGCAAGTTAGTAGTTCATGAGTAACAATATTAGCCTACAAGTGAATGAGTATATATGACTAATAGTTCAAAACTTAATGCTAAAATAGTAAATATACTAAAATGTACAAGTGTGCCCACTAATGTATTTCGTATTGTGTTTTTTGTCGTTTCGTGTACGACACTTTGTAGCCATGTTGTTGTTACATAGCTTTTGATGCATATAGATTTTGGTACCGATAGGAGAGTTGGGTGCAGTACTGCTTGGGAAAATTACTTCAGGGAAAGATTACTTGAGCTTTGTTTAGATTTTTCTTCAATTTATTATCTAAATGGATAGATAGATCTAGTTATGCTTCATTCTTTTATGGTTTTCCACAGTAATATTATTGCAAACTACACGTTCAAACATGCATCAGAGTTCAAGTAATTTTCTTTCTCTACAGGTAAAGTAATTTGACTTGTTTTTTTCTTTCCTAATTTGGTTATGTTTTCAGATTCACCAGTTGAAGCTCAACGTCCACTAATCGATCTGAAGAAAGCATGCAATCCTCATTGATTGTCCAAAGGATGTTGCAGTTGATCCTTAATGACAGAACAAGTCGATAACGAGATTTTAGAAATGAGACGACAATAAAAAAAGGTCTCTTATTGAATCGTTATGTAAGTGCAAATGTTTTTGTTATACGCTTCTAGCTTTTTTGTGAGCTTTATTATGTATAAAAGAAACCAATCAAATGGTGGGTTTGATGCATAATTTGCAACATGGAGATTTCTTCAATTTTGTTGTAGATTTATGTTTAGCTCTTTAATATCTACGGTGCCCTAATTTGAACATGTGATACTTACATCTTGTAATCCAAAAATAGGTTAGAATTCTTAGGAGCCCAACAGAGAAATTTATAGAGTTATTCCACTCCAGAACAACTTAGGGATTGGATAAAGAAGTTGTAAAGAAGTTGTCTCAAATAAGGTTGCATGCATTGAGTTTAAGAGTGACGAACAGGGATGCTGGCATTGTTCTTGAGGTTGTGTCATATCCCCTTCATTCTTTCGATCACTGAGCTTTTGTGATGACCGAAATTCAAGACTTTGCCTGAACAACTTCAGTACCTAACCAAGCTACAAAAGTTAGAGATAATTGATTTCAAAGGTCTTGTGACATTGCCAAACTGGCTCACCAATTTGTCATCACTCAAAAGGTTGGCCATTGTCAGATATGAGAACCTCAACTATTTCCCTGAAGACTTCTTGTCCTCCTCAATATTACATTTGCAAATCCATGAGTGTCCACTTCTAAAGGACAGATGCACATCAGTGATGGAGGAGGAATGGCACAAGATTGCTCATATGTCATTGGTTGAATTCAAGGACTTCATATAAAGCTCAAAAAGTGCGTCTTTGTTTTCACTGCTTGTTGATAGATTAGTTCTGTCTTTTTTTTTAGAATAATCTTATATTCTTTTAGATTTCCATCAGATTCATAAAGTTATCAACCGATTTCCTTTTGGGACAGACATCATGATAATGCATGCTGATATGAAGAGAGAGATGTAGAAATTACAGATGTAGTATTATATCTCCCTCCAACAGGTAAGCTTTTTCACTCTACATCAGTTTGGATGACTGTTTTTAATTTGAAATAGAACCGAATTCATGCTCACTTAATTTGAATTTTGATGAAAATCCTTATAGAAGAAATCTCAAGTTCAAAATGACTGATATTGCCTCCATCATCCTTGTCACTGCACTTATGAGTCTATTATCTGGGTTGATTTGTTTCTAATATTTAATTTAGCTGAACTGATCATCATTGGGCGGAGCCAGGATTGCAGATAAAGGGGGCAAAAAATAAATCATAGATAATTTAATTCTTAAAATAAATAAATAAATATGATTAAACCGCAGCTTAACTGACCCTATAGGGTTTACCAAACCAGGCCCGAAGGCTACAATATTATTGCCACTTAACATCCTCGTCGCCTCTATCTCGCAGAGAGACATGCTTTCGCTTCGGTCCGTTGTCTCCACCTTGCATGAAGACGACTTATCCACGACGAAGCACATGCGCTTCTAATAATCAGGTGAAAACTCACAAAATCTAAAACTGGCGAGTCTCGAACCTGCGATTTCTTTCAAGGAGAGTTGATGTCCGATCAACTGAACTACAATTGGTGGACAACTGTTAATATTAAGAATGTTATCATCCAATTGCTTAGTTGAAGCAGACTACCGTGAAGACTGTAGAGTGTCGATGAGGAGCAAACAAGCAAAAGAGATAGTAAGACCACCTCCATAAATCAATCTATGTCTAATCGAAATCGTATTGTGCGATTGGATAAATCAATCTCCGTTGAAATCGTCTTGTGTGATTGGAGGGGATTGGAGAAAATCGATCTTTATCAAAATCGTTTTGGGCAATTGAGAAGGCGGAGAGGTGAACTTGCGAAGGATTTGCGATTTTGTGTATATTTGTATTTTATTATCTATGAGAGGGGGCAATCTAAAATTTTAAAGGGGGGCAAAATTGCAAATATTGTTAGTTTAGTGAAATTTCTTAAAAAGCTAAGGGGGGCAATTGCCCCCCTTAGCTATAAGGTAGATCCGCCCATGGCAATACTTGCCATACCATGTACTTGTGTGCATTTTGATTTTGTACTGGTCTATATGAATTTGGGTGGCGAATATTAAGTGATCAAAGTTTTGTCTTGTTGAAAGATTTACGGCTTTGTTGAGTTTTTGGTGAATATTTGTGTAAGTACATATGTTTCTCTTACATGGTTCTAGATTTTTTTAGTGCTTTATCAGATAATTTGAGATAATGAAATTTTTTCAATTAATTGTAGATCAGATCAACCACTCGCCTTTGCAATTGAATGAGGAAGTAGCTTGGTGTACATCCAACCCCAAAGTTTTGTAATCTAAAAACAGGTTAGAAGTACTTAGGGAGCTACTCAATTCCAAATCATCAAAGGCAGGGATTTGAAGTTGTTACTCAATTCCAATCAAAGGCAAGGATTTGAAGTTATATCAAAGAAGGTTTTTTTTTTTAAATGAACCTCCAGTGGGGAGGGGCAACTTTGGAATGTCAGACCTTTATTACTTATCAAAAAATGACTTACAAAACACTACGAGGGTACATTACGACGTTACCCGTATTAAGACCAAACCAAAATAACAAACCAATCTTAAACCAGAAAGAAAAAAACAAAGGCTGAAAACATCCTCTAATCAACCCCGTGGCGAAGGTAAGCCGTTTGTGATCTATCAAGCACCAACAAGTCAGATATTCGTCTGGGAAAATCATTCCCATTGAAAGAACCTGTCCCAAGATCATGAAAAGCTCTAGCGGCTAGTGCATCTGCCACCGCATTTGCCTCCCTATAGATGTGTTGACAGTATATTGTCATCTTCGTTGTCAACAACTTGATATCTGTCAAAATATTCTCCAAATGCCACGGAATTTTTAAACTATCCTTCAACCAGCCACAAACCAGTGCAGAATCTGTTTGAATGACCACCTTTTTGAAACCCCAATCGAGACAAAGGCGGAGGCCCTCTAAAAGAGCCAAAAATTCCGCTTTGTTGTGAGATCCAGCTCCGAAAAAAATATATTTTCCCACAACACCTAAGCCTCGAGAATCACGAATAACCACACCACCGGCTGCCATGTCCTTTTGATAGGAACCAGCAACATTAAGAGCCACAAAATCTTTGGGGGGAGGGTGCCAATAAACAAGTCGAACGGACTTCCTTCTAACAGGGAGTACATCCAACCCCAAAGTTTGTAAGAGAGCCTTATTACTGCTACCGTGCTTGGGAATAATAAAATTATTAGCTATTTGCAACTGACACCGAATATGTAAAATCACAAAGGCCGAATTGGGTGGGGCATTTTCAAAAAAGCATTTGCACATTTGTTTCCAAATTTCCCATAGAATGAGCAAAGGAGTAAGAAAGAATAACACACCTGTTTGCGTAGTGCGTTTAGCTTTCTTAAACCAAATTGCGAGAACCGTGGAAATTTCTGCTGGGCGTCTTGTGTGAACGTCAAAAATCCTATCAAAATGATTCCACACCTGCCTTGCCAATTCGCCATCAAGAAAGAGATGGTTCAAAGATTCTTGCTTTGGCGATATGCAACAATGGCATCTAGAAGCTAGGCTCAAACCACATCTGTATAGTTCACCGTCCACTGGTATGCCACGACGAAGTAGTTTCCAAACAAAAACTGATATTCTGGACGACAAAATGCCATGCCAAAGGGATTGACTTAAAGCATTAAACTTGCCATATTTCCGTAACAGTTCATACGCCGACTGAAGTGAAAAAAGCCCATTCGAATTTGGAGCCCACACACACGTGTCCTTCTCATGGTTCTCACCACGTAGTCTATCTGCATAAAGTTCACGCGCTAAATTTTTGAGATCACGGTGAACCAAATCAAAATTCGTAGAGGACACCGCGCGAATTGAAGGCCATAAATTTTGGTCAACCAATGCTGCCGATCTCTTGAAAGAAGCCACCATGTTCCAATTCTCTTCAAAAAAAACCGATGTCCCCTATGCCAATACGCCAAAACAAATTGCTCAGAATTAAATTTTTTCCAAGCATGATTTCTTTAAAAAATGGAGACGACCCACTTTTCACAAGTTGACAATTCAATCCAACACCTTTTAACCAGTATTTATTCCGCATGAAGGTAGCCCATAAAGAATATGAAGAAAGTAACCTCTATAGAGCCTTGATTCGAAAGGCTTTCATCACAACCGTCAAGTCTTTAACTCCCAAACCGTCCTCCGTCAATGGGAGACAAATTTTTTCCCATGACACCCATTTTTTCTTAAGTCTGCCTTCACAATCCCCCCAAAAGAAGTCCGCCAACAATCTATTAATCCGTGCTATGACTGTCCTTGGAACACACATGGTGCTAAGAATATAGATCGGAATGGAGCTAAAAACATGCTTTATCAAGATAAGACGACCTCCTGGGGATAATAATTTTGCATTCCATCCTTGAATGCGACCCTGAATCTTAGAGAACAAATCTTCAAAATATGAAATTTTAACTCTTCCTTGAAAAACTGGCCCACCCAAATACTTCAAGGGAGCAGTGTGAAATTGGAAATCTGTGCCACTTTTTAAAGCGACGATACGCTCCGATGTGCTCTGTTCAGCCAGAGTAAAAGAGCTTTTCCCTTCATTTATTTTCTGTCCCGAGGCCTTGCAGTAACGTCGCAGGAACTCCATACATCCCAGAACTGAGGATTTTCTACCATTTAAAAAGATAAGAGTATCGTCTGCATATAGAAGATGGGAAATAGGGTTGCAATTCCTGGGAGTGTAATAGTACCCAATTTTGCCAGTCTCAAAAGCGGACTTCAAACCTATATTCAAAACTTCGGAAGCAATAATGAAAAGAAAAGGGGATAAGAGATCTCCTTGCCGAAGTCCCCTAGTGGATTGGAAATAACCTTTGATATCTCCTTGCCGAAGGTTGCATGCATCGAGTTTAAGAGTGAGGACAGTAGCACAAATAGACATCTCTTGGTGTTGTCCGCCCCTGGTGTGTGAATATGGTTAAGTCGAATGGTCTGATCTCTGGAAATATCAAGCTATGGTGTGATTATATGGAATTTGCGAGGACCAATAACAGTTGCATTGGCAGGTACATCGATACAGACCTCCATTATGTTATATGTTTATCCTCGAAACACGCCCGAACCTAATTGGTACTTGCAAGTAAAAGTAAGAGTCTAGCAATCAGTAACAGTAAATAGACAAGATATACGTGGTTCGGCAATGTGCCTACATCCACGGGACAACGACGAGTCCCGTGGATGTGGTAGTTCTAAGTGATACAAGCCCAAGTGGTTTATATTTTCAGAAATCAAAGATTACCAATATCATTTATTTTTGATAATTCAATATTCCTCCACAATGACATTTTGTCATTCGTAAATTGATTCACAATCTATCCACCCACATTTTTGGGGAAAACATAGCATATACATCAATCATGCTTTATAACAACATGGCAATCAAGCCACTCCTTGATTCAAATATCCAATATTTTCATAATGCCTAAACACGTCAATATGCATACAAATCTCCAAATTTATCACAACGCATTAATATTCATCAACCATTCAAACACCAACCAAACAAAGTCACACCCAATCAATAAAATGGTAAACATGGGTGACCCCAACCATGAATTAAAAGATTACCCAACAAGTGAAACATCATAGCCTAACACACATTTCAATCTCCCTAACTAAGTGCAAAGGGTCCAAACTTTTGTCATTGAAGATTCTCCTATTCCCCAAAGCATCCATAAAGTTGCTATGGGAACTCTCTCCCACAGCCATTTGGCTTTAGCAGAGAAAGGCTGTTGATGCCATTGCATGATCCAATCACTAACTGATTGCAATTAGGAGACTCCAAATTTATCAACTAGTCTAACCCACACTTACTTCAAGCAAGCACAATCAAAGAACAGCTGCTGGATCAATTCTCTATTAGCATGGATCATAGTACTCAAATGCCTATGCCTCCAACATTTTATCAATTACAAGCATCACACTTGGTAAAGTACTCAAACTAGTGCTACATTGTGATCAACTTTACATAATGGGAACTATGGAACATAACAAACTCAATTGATATGTTATATATATATATATAAATACAACACCATGCAAAGTATTAATGCACAGTTCATGAAACAGTCTTAAAAGAACGAGTACCCGAGCTCGCACAAAACCACACAGAGCAAAAGTACTGAATTGCCCAGTGTAAATTTCGTTATCATCCAAGTAACAAATGCAAGATTTGAATCCAGCCACGCAACACCCAGGATTTACCAGTAAAAACTAAACAGTACTAAATGAATACTCATACATAACTCAAGAAAAAAATGTAGAATCTAAGAGATTGAGTAAATAAAATGCACAAAGCTAAAAGGGAGGAATGAAGAAACTCACTGATTTCGCAAAGAATCCACGCAATAACCCTTCATAGTCAACGCCATCACCATTCGCAATTACATCGCTAAGAGCATCTGGGAGAACCCTCCAAATCAATGTCAGACCTTGCTAGTCCACACTGTCCAACAGTAGTTTCGTGTCCTCTGGGGTGTGAGATTGACCTAAAGTTCACTCTCAGCCTAGTGCTTACTCTACTTGCAATTAGAGTGGTCTCCACTAGAAATCAATGAGACAACACCACCACTATATGGAGAGGAATTTATCAGATAACTTGCTTTCCAGAAACTTCTTGTGATGCTTCTGCTTTTAAGTGGACAATGGCTGAGGAAAAGAAAACTAGAATACCCTTTAACCAAAGGAGCTTGAATCTTAAAGCGGGCCATTCATAATTATCCTAATAACATTATTACTGAAGGAAGTCTTCCACTTGCGTGATTATGATATTAGCCTTGCCGAATGGGTTCCAAGAACATGCCCATTTCCATCATTCACACCATTGAAGCAAACGATTTCAACATGCATCATGAACAGAGGTTGTGGGCACAGTATTTGTACCACCTGGTGAGCAAGAACCAAAAAGGGGAACCCATATACAAAGTCAAAATCTCACAGTATCATATAGAATCATTCCTCAACCCAATAATCATCATCAAAACACAATGACACACCATCAAATCCACTGGAGAGGTTCACAAATCCACCAAACTATCCCACATAGAGCAACCATGCGAAGGTGCAGATTCCAAGAGATTGTGCCATCAACCTGACGAACAATCTCAGCCAGGAATCCATGGTTCTTATTACACAAAGCAAACAACCTTGGAAGCAGTAACAGTAGGAGAATCAGTGATCAATTCAGTAATCCAATCAGTAAGCTCGACGAGGCTCTTAGTCTGTCCTCTACCAGCAGCAGCATTTTGAACACCCAATATGTATCTCATTGATCGAGTTTTTGCTCAGATCCAACACTCTCACAGAGAACTCTCTGCAAGCAAACCCAAATAAAACCTTAGAGAGAAATCGATCTCATCACCTGAATCGAATCGATCAGATCTCTCTAATGGCGAGTGGATCACCAACGACAATGAGTTCATCATCACCATCATCATCTCCACCATCTGCTGAAGAAGAGATGTCAGTGAAAGAAGTCGTAAAAGAGCAAGAACGAGTCTGTACTCGGAACAGACTGTGTTGCCCGCCGAGTGGTCGAACTCCACCTCGGTGCTCTAATGGTGAGATGAGTTCTTCAACGTCTTCTTCTTCGCTTCGCAGCGCAAACGAGAGGGAAGAAGAGAGATCGAGATAGAGGGAAGCAGAGAAGCCTGTTTAGGAGAGAAACATGAAGGAGAAAAGAAGGAGAAAGAAAGTAGGGTTTCCTCTTTATGTAGTGTGGGTGGCTATTCGCCCCCACTAAAATTCTGAGAGCACCCGCCCTTTAACTAACCAAATAAAACCCTAATTTCGAAATTCACATTCAATTAAAAGTAATCCTATTTTATTTAATTCAAAATAAAATAAATTAGTTTTATGAAATTCAGGGGTGTTACATTATACACACGTTAAATGGAATCTCGTCCCGAGATTCGAAAGGTAAGAAAGTTAACTGAATTTCGAAAATTACTAGTTGTCAAACAAAAGAAGATTTTGAAACACAATTTCAATTGAATTTTATAAACATACATTATTTATTGTTATTGGAAAAGTAGGGGTGTTACATTATATACAAGTCAAAAGGAATCTCGTCCCGAGATTCACGGAAAGTGTTAAATGAACACTACGGATATCGAAACCCGAAAAAGAAAGCGATACGAAATAATGTCACGCAAATACCGACATTATAAATAAGATTGCTTGCGCACACACAAGTCAATGAAACCTCATCATGAGATTCACGAAAAAAACAAAACAAAACTAAAGTTTTCAAGGTTCACCCTTGTCACTTTATCTTAAGACTTCTAAACTCCTACACACCCATATCCACATTCCGAGGATCACCTAGACTCTACCCCAGCCTAGGCTAACCAAATGCTCTGATACCAAACTGTCACGCCCCGATTTTCGAGAAAAAACGAAATCCTAAAATCCACGTAGGATTATCCGTTTTCCCAAAACTCGGGACGTGAAATTCAATAACAACAGAAACATTTAGCAGCAATGACAAAATATAATTTAGAAAATAGGAGCAAACTAAAATTTATACAAAATTCTAACCAGGAATAACCGACGTCGCTAGCCCCACTAGCGGAACTCCCGTAACGCTGCTCAATAGTCTCTGAACCTGAAAAGCTAATCGGCTACATTCCCAAAGGAATGTACCCAAGAAGCAAAAGCTCACTTGGGTCAGCAATAAAGCTGGTGTGAGAAATCTTCATCCAAAAAATCAATAAAATCGCATGTGATAAACATCAAGTGAAACACAAACAACAAACCATCACACCAATAGGTAGTTCCTCAACGAGGCAAAGGTGTGATGCAAGAAAAACACAGTCCAACGAATTTAATTCCTCAACGAGGCAATCATATCATCATCATAATATGTAAATATGCACTTACCTGTACTTACCCTATAGGAGTTGACTATGGCAAGTCGGACCTGCAGAAATATTAGTGGACTTGCCATCCTGCATAAAAATGATTAGAAACAATGCAACGTCATTTATTCTTTTTATTTGAATTAGGTTCATCTTTTTAACGGATTGATCACTTAGACGATACCACATTCGCACCACCTCCGTGCCGAACATACATGCCCGTATGCCTCTCTCATACAAAGGAGGACTACTCCGTCATCCATGCCTAAGTGGGGACATCACATACAGGCATGCATCGCGGATACCCCTAACTATATGAGTACCAAAAGCCACCATTGGGCTATCAATGCGCATAACTCACGTCACATTTTTGACGGATAAATATCAAAGCCTATTTTAGGCATACAAACTCACCACATTTCCGCAAGACTAACCCGAAGGTTATTTTAGTTTCTCTAGTAAGAAATGGGTGCCCCAACTCCGCAAGACGACCCACTGGTCATTTAGTTTCTCTAGCAAGAGAGGGAAAATAATAAACAAAAGAGATGTGGTAGTTCTAAGTGATACAAGCCCAAGTGGTTTATATTTTCAGAAATCAAAGATTACCAATATCATTTATTTTTGATAATTCAATATTCCTCCACAATGACATTTTGTCATTCGTAAATTGATTCACAATCTATCCACCCACATTTTTGGGGAAAACATAGCATATACATCAATCATGCTTTATAACAACATGGCAATCAAGCCACTCCTTGATTCAAATATCCAATATTTTCATAATGCCTAAACACGTCAATATGCATACAAATCTCCAAATTTATCACAACGCATTAATATTCATCAACCATTCAAACACCAACCAAACAAAGTCACACCCAATCAATAAAATGGTAAACATGGGTGACCCCAACCATGAATTAAAAGATTACCCGACAAGTGAAACATCATAGCCTAACACACATTTCAATCTCCCTAACTAAGTGCAAAGGGTCCAAACTTTTGTCATTGAAGATTCTCCTATTCCCCAAAGCATCCATAAAGTTGCTATGGGAACTCTCTCCCACAGCCATTTGGCTTTAGCAGAGAAAGGCATGGCTGTTGATGCCATTGCATGATCCAATCACTAACTGATTGCAATTAGGAGACTCCAAATTTATCAACTAGTCTAACCCACACTTACTTCAAGCAAGCACAATCAAAGAACAGCTGCTGGATCAATTCTCTATTAGCATGGATCATAGTACTCAAATGCCTATGCCTCCAACATTTTATCAATTACAAGCATCACACTTGGTAAAGTACTCAAACTAGTGCTACATTGTGATCAACTTTACATAATGGGAACTATGGAACATAACAAACTCAATTGATATGTTATATATATATATAAATACAACACCATGCAAAGTATTAATGCACAGTTCATGAAACAGTCTTAAAAGAACGAGTACCCGAGCTCGCACAAAACCACACAGAGCAAAAGTACTGAATTGCCCAGTGTAAATTTCGTTATCATCCAAGTAACAAATGCAAGATTTGAATCCAGCCACGCAACACCCAGAATTTACCAGTAAAAACTAAACAGTACTAAATGAATACTCATACATAACTCAAGAAAAAAATGTAGAATCTCAGAGATTGAGTAAATAAAATGCACAAAGCTAAAAGGGAGGAATGAAGAAACTCACTGATTTCGCAAAGAATCCACGCAATAACCCTTCATAGTCAACGCCATCACCATTCGCAATTACATCGCTAAGAGCATCTGGGAGAACCCTCCAAATCAATGTCAGACCTTGCTAGTCCACACTGTCCAACAGTAGTTTCGTGTCCTCTGGGGTGTGAGATTGACCTAAAGTTCACTCTCAGCCTAGTGCTTACTCTACTTGCAATTAGAGTGGTCTCCACTAGAAATCAATGAGACAACACCACCACTATATGGAGAGGAATTTATCAGATAACTTGCTTTCCAGAAACTTCTTGTGATGCTTCTGCTTTTAAGTGGACAATGGCTGAGGAAAAGAAAACTAGAATACCCTTTAACCAAAGGAGCTTGAATCTTAAAGCGGGCCATTCATAATTATCCTAATAACATTATTACTGAAGGAAGTCTTCCACTTGCGTGATTATGATATTAGCCTTGCCGAATGGGTTCCAAGAACATGCCCATTTCCATCATTCACACCATTGAAGCAAACGATTTCAACATGCATCATGAACAGAGGTTGTGGGCACAGTATTTGTACCACCTGGTGAGCAAGAACCAAAAAGGGAGAACCCATATACAAAGTCAAAATCTCACAGTATCATATAGAATCATTCCTCAACCCAATAATCATCATCAAAACACAATGACACACCATCAAATCCACTGGAGAGGTTCACAAATCCACCAAACTATCCCACATAGAGCAACCATGCGAAGGTGCAGATTCCAAGAGATTGTGCCATCAACCTGACGAACAATCTCAGCCAGGAATCCATGGTTCTTATTACACAAAGCAAACAACCTTGGAAGCAGTAACAGTAGGAGAATCAGTGATCAATTCAGTAATCCAATCAGTAAGCTCGACGAGGCTCTTAGTCTGTCCTCTACCAGCAGCAGCATTTTGAACACCCAATCTGTATCTCATTGATCGAGTTTTTGCTCAGATCCAACACTCTCACAGAGAACTCTCTGCAAGCAAACCCAAATAAAACCTTAGAGAGAAATCGATCTCATCACCTGAATCGAATCGATCAGATCTCTCTAATGGCGAGTGGATCACCAACGACAATGAGTTCATCATCACCATCATCATCTCCACCATCTGCTGAAGAAGAGATGGCAGTGAAAGAAGTCGTAAAAGAGCAAGAACGAGTCTGTACTCGGAACAGACTGTGTCGCCCGCCGAGTGGTCGAACTCCACCTCGGTGCTCTAATGGTGAGATGAGTTCTTCAACGTCTTCTTCTTCGCTTCGCAGCGCAAACGAGAGGGAAGAAGAGAGATCGAGATAGAGGGAAGCAGAGAAGCCTGTTTAGGAGAGAAACATGAAGGAGAAAAGGAGAAAAGAAGGAGAAAGAAAGTAGGGTTTCCTCTTTATGTAGTGTGGGTGGCTATTCGCCCCCACTAAAATTCTGAGAGCACCCGCCCTTTAACTAACCAAATAAAACCCTAATTTCGAAATTCACATTCAATTAAAAGTAATCATATTTTATTTAATTCAAAATAAAATAAATTAGTTTTATGAAATTCAGGGGTGTTACATTATACACACGTTAAATGGAATCTCGTCCCGAGATTCGAAAGGTAAGAAAGTTAACTGAATTTCGAAAATTACTAGTTGTCAAACAAAAGAAGATTTTGAAACACAATTTCAATTGAATTTTATAAACATACATTATTTATTGTTATTGGAAAAGTAGGGGTGTTACATTATATACAAGTCAAAAGGAATCTCGTCCCGAGATTCACGGAAAGTGTTAAATGAACACTACGGATATCGAAACCCGAAAAAGAAAGCGATACGAAATAATGTCACGCAAATACCGACATTATAAATAAGATTGCTTGCGCACACACAAGTCAATGAAACCTCATCATGAGATTCACGAAAAAAACAAAACAAAACTAAAGTTTTCAAGGTTCACCCTTGTCACTTTATCTTAAGACTTCTAAACTCCTACACACCCATATCCACATTCCGAGGATCACCTAGACTCTACCCCAGCCTAGGCTAACCAAATGCTCTGATACCAAACTGTCACGCCCCGATTTTCGAGAAAAAACGAAATCCTAAAATCCACGTAGGATTATCCGTTTTCCCAAAACTCGGGACGTGAAATTCAATAACAACAGAAACATTTAGCAGCAATGACAAAATATAATTTAGAAAATAGGAGCAAACTAAAATTTATACAAAATTCTAACCAGGAATAACCGACGTCGCTAGCCCCACTAGCGGAACTCCCGTAACGCTGCTCAATAGTCTCTGAACCTGAAAAGCTAATCGGCTACATTCCCAAAGGAATGTACCCAAGAAGCAAAAGCTCACTTGGGTCAGCAATAAAGCTGGTGTGAGAAATCTTCATCCAAAAAATCAATAAAATCGCATGTGATAAACATCAAGCGAAACACAAACAACAAACCATCACACCAATAGGTAGTTCCTCAACGAGGCAAAGGTGTGATGCAAGAAAAACACAGTCCAACGAATTTAATTCCTCAACGAGGCAATCATATCATCATCATAATATGTAAATATGCACTTACCTGTACTTACCCTATAGGAGTTGACTATGGCAAGTCGGACCTGCAGAAATATTAGTGGACTTGCCATCCTGCATAAAAATGATTAGAAACAATGCAACGTCATTTATTCTTTTTATTTGAATTAGGTTCATCTTTTTAACGGATTGATCACTTAGACGATACCACATTCGCACCACCTCCGTGCCGAACATACATGCCCGTATGCCTCTCTCATACAAAGGAGGACTACTCCGTCATCCATGCCTAAGTGGGGACATCACATACAGGCATGCATCGCGGATACCCCTAACTATATGAGTACCAAAAGCCACCATTGGGCTATCAATGCGCATAACTCACGTCACATTTTTGACGGATAAATATCAAAGCCTATTTTAGGCATACAAACTCACCACATTTCCGCAAGACTAACCCGAAGGTTATTTTAGTTTCTCTAGTAAGAAATGGGTGCCCCAACTCCGCAAGACGACCCACTGGTCATTTAGTTTCTCTAGCAAGAGAGGGAAAATAATAAACAAAAGAGATGTGGTAGTTCTAAGTGATACAAGCCCAAGTGGTTTATATTTTCAGAAATCAAAGATTACCAATATCATTTATTTTTGATAATTCAATATTCCTCCACAATGACATTTTGTCATTCGTAAATTGATTCACAATCTATCCACCCACATTTTTGGGGAAAACATAGCATATACATCAATCATGCTTTATAACAACATGGCAATCAAGCCACTCCTTGATTCAAATATCCAATATTTTCATAATGCCTAAACACGTCAATATGCATACAAATCTCCAAATTTATCACAACGCATTAATATTCATCAACCATTCAAACACCAACCAAACAAAGTCACACCCAATCAATAAAATGGTAAACATGGGTGACCCCAACCATGAATTAAAAGATTACCCAACAAGTGAAACATCATAGCCTAACACACATTTCAATCTCCCTAACTAAGTGCAAAGGGTCCAAACTTTTGTCATTGAAGATTCTCCTATTCCCCAAAGCATCCATAAAGTTGCTATGGGAACTCTCTCCCACACCCATTTGGCTTTAGCAGAGAAAGGCTGTTGATGCCATTGCATGATCCAATCACTAACTGATTGCAATTAGGAGACTCCAAATTTATCAACTAGTCTAACCCACACTTACTTCAAGCAAGCACAATCAAAGAACAGCTGCTGGATCAATTCTCTATTAGCATGGATCATAGTACTCAAATGCCTATGCCTCCAACATTTTATCAATTACAAGCATCACACTTGGTAAAGTACTCAAACTAGTGCTACATTGTGATCAACTTTACATAATGGGAACTATGGAACATAACAAACTCAATTGATATGTTATATATATATATAAATACAACACCATGCAAAGTATTAATGCACAGTTCATGAAACAGTCTTAAAAGAACGAGTACCCGAGCTCGCACAAAACCACACAGAGCAAAAGTACTGAATTGCCCAGTGTAAATTTCGTTATCATCCAAGTAACAAATGCAAGATTTGAATCCAGCCACGCAACACCCAGAATTTACCAGTAAAAACTAAACAGTACTAAATGAATACTCATACATAACTCAAGAAAAAAATGTAGAATCTCAGAGATTGAGTAAATAAAATGCACAAAGCTAAAAGGGAGGAATGAAGAAACTCACTGATTTCGCAAAGAATCCACGCAATAACCCTTCATAGTCAACGCCATCACCATTCGCAATTACATCGCTAAGAGCATCTGGGAGAACCCTCCAAATCAATGTCAGACCTTGCTAGTCCACACTGTCCAACAGTAGTTTCGTGTCCTCTGGGGTGTGAGATTGACCTAAAGTTCACTCTCAGCCTAGTGCTTACTCTACTTGCAATTAGAGTGGTCTCCACTAGAAATCAATGAGACAACACCACCACTATATGGAGAGGAATTTATCAGATAACTTGCTTTCCAGAAACTTCTTGTGATGCTTCTGCTTTTAAGTGGACAATGGCTGAGGAAAAGAAAACTAGAATACCCTTTAACCAAAGGAGCTTGAATCTTAAAGCGGGCCATTCATAATTATCCTAATAACATTATTACTGAAGGAAGTCTTCCACTTGCGTGATTATGATATTAGCCTTGCCGAATGGGTTCCAAGAACATGCCCATTTCCATCATTCACACCATTGAAGCAAACGATTTCAACATGCATCATGAACAGAGGTTGTGGGCACAGTATTTGTACCACCTGGTGAGCAAGAACCAAAAAGGGGAACCCATATACAAAGTCAAAATCTCACAGTATCATATAGAATCATTCCTCAACCCAATAATCATCATCAAAACACAATGACACACCATCAAATCCACTGGAGAGGTTCACAAATCCACCAAACTATCCCACATAGAGCAACCATGCGAAGGTGCAGATTCCAAGAGATTGTGCCATCAACCTGACGAACAATCTCAGCCAGGAATCCATGGTTCTTATTACACAAAGCAAACAACCTTGGAAGCAGTAACAGTAGGAGAATCAGTGATCAATTCAGTAATCCAATCAGTAAGCTCGACGAGGCTCTTAGTCTGTCCTCTACCAGCAGCAGCATTTTGAACACCCAATCTGTATCTCATTGATCGAGTTTTTGCTCAGATCCAACACTCTCACAGAGAACTCTCTGCAAGCAAACCCAAATAAAACCTTAGAGAGAAATCGATCTCATCACCTGAATCGAATCGATCAGATCTCTCTAATGGCGAGTGGATCACCAACGACAATGAGTTCATCATCACCATCATCATCTCCACCATCTGCTGAAGAAGAGATGGCAGTGAAAGAAGTCGTAAAAGAGCAAGAACGAGTCTGTACTCGGAACAGACTGTGTCGCCCGCCGAGTGGTCGAACTCCACCTCGGTGCTCTAATGGTGAGATGAGTTCTTCAACGTCTTCTTCTTCGCTTCGCAGCGCAAACGAGAGGGAAGAAGAGAGATCGAGATAGAGGGAAGCAGAGAAGCCTGTTTAGGAGAGAAACATGAAGGAGAAAGAAGGAGAAAAGAAGGAGAAAGAAAGTAGGGTTTCCTCTTTATGTAGTGTGGGTGGCTATTCGCCCCCACTAAAATTCTGAGAGCACCCGCCCTTTAACTAACCAAATAAAACCCTAATTTCGAAATTCACATTCAATTAAAAGTAATCCTATTTTATTTAATTCAAAATAAAATAAATTAGTTTTATGAAATTCAGGGGCGTTACATTATACACACGTTAAATGGAATCTCGTCCCGAGATTCGAAAGGTAAGAAAGTTAACTGAATTTCGAAAATTACTAGTTGTCAAACAAAAGAAGATTTTGAAACACAATTTCAATTGAATTTTATAAACATACATTATTTATTGTTATTGGAAAAGTAGGGGTGTTACATTATATACAAGTCAAAAGGAATCTCGTCCCGAGATTCACGGAAAGTGTTAAATGAACACTACGGATATCGAAACCCGAAAAAGAAAGCGATACGAAATAATGTCACGCAAATACCGACATTATAAATAAGATTGCTTGCGCACACACAAGTCAATGAAACCTCATCATGAGATTCACGAAAAAAACAAAACAAAACTAAAGTTTTCAAAGTTCACCCTTGTCACTTTATCTTAAGACTTCTAAACTCCTACACACCCATATCCACATTCCGAGGATCACCTAGACTCTACCCCAGCCTAGGCTAACCAAATGCTCTGATACCAAACTGTCACGCCCCGATTTTCGAGAAAAAACGAAATCCTAAAATCCACGTAGGATTATCCGTTTTCCCAAAACTCGGGACGTGAAATTCAATAACAACAGAAACATTTAGCAGCAATGACAAAATATAATTTAGAAAATAGGAGCAAACTAAAATTTATACAAAATTCTAACCAGGAATAACCGACGTCGCTAGCCCCACTAGCGGAACTCCCGTAACGCTGCTCAATAGTCTCTGAACCTGAAAAGCTAATCGGCTACATTCCCAAAGGAATGTACCCAAGAAGCAAAAGCTCACTTGGGTCAGCAATAAAGCTGGTGTGAGAAATCTTCATCCAAAAAATCAATAAAATCGCATGTGATAAACATCAAGCGAAACACAAACAACAAACCATCACACCAATAGGTAGTTCCTCAACGAGGCAAAGGTGTGATGCAAGAAAAACACAGTCCAACGAATTTAATTCCTCAACGAGGCAATCATATCATCATCATAATATGTAAATATGCACTTACCTGTACTTACCCTATAGGAGTTGACTATGGCAAGTCGGACCTGCAGAAATATTAGTGGACTTGCCATCCTGCATAAAAATGATTAGAAACAATGCAACGTCATTTATTCTTTTTATTTGAATTAGGTTCATCTTTTTAACGGATTGATCACTTAGACGATACCACATTCGCACCACCTCCGTGCCGAACATACATGCCCGTATGCCTCTCTCATACAAAGGAGGACTACTCCGTCATCCATGCCTAAGTGGGGACATCACATACAGGCATGCATCGCGGATACCCCTAACTATATGAGTACCAAAAGCCACCATTGGGCTATCAATGCGCATAACTCACGTCACATTTTTGACGGATAAATATCAAAGCCTATTTTAGGCATACAAACTCACCACATTTCCGCAAGACTAACCCGAAGGTTATTTTAGTTTCTCTAGTAAGAAATGGGTGCCCCAACTCCGCAAGACGACCCACTGGTCATTTAGTTTCTCTAGCAAGAGAGGAAAATAATAAACAAAAGAGATGTGGTAGTTCTAAGTGATACAAGCCCAAGTGGTTTATATTTTCAGAAATCAAAGATTACCAATATCATTTATTTTTGATAATTCAATATTCCTCCACAATGACATTTTGTCATTCGTAAATTGATTCACAATCTATCCACCCACATTTTTGGGGAAAACATAGCATATACATCAATCATGCTTTATAACAACATGGCAATCAAGCCACTCCTTGATTCAAATATCCAATATTTTCATAATGCCTAAACACGTCAATATGCATACAAATCTCCAAATTTATCACAACGCATTAATATTCATCAACCATTCAAACACCAACCAAACAAAGTCACACCCAATCAATAAAATGGTAAACATGGGTGACCCCAACCATGAATTAAAAGATTACCCAACAAGTGAAACATCATAGCCTAACACACATTTCAATCTCCCTAACTAAGTGCAAAGGGTCCAAACTTTTGTCATTGAAGATTCTCCTATTCCCCAAAGCATCCATAAAGTTGCTATGGGAACTCTCTCCCACAGCCATTTGGCTTTAGCAGAGAAAGGCTGTTGATGCCATTGCATGATCCAATCACTAACTGATTGCAATTAGGAGACTCCAAATTTATCAACTAGTCTAACCCACACTTACTTCAAGCAAGCACAATCAAAGAACAGCTGCTGGATCAATTCTCTATTAGCATGGATCATAGTACTCAAATGCCTATGCCTCCAACATTTTATCAATTACAAGCATCACACTTGGTAAAGTACTCAAACTAGTGCTACATTGTGATCAACTTTACATAATGGGAACTATGGAACATAACAAACTCAATTGATATGTTATATATATATATAAATACAACACCATGCAAAGTATTAATGCACAGTTCATGAAACAGTCTTAAAAGAACGAGTACCCGAGCTCGCACAAAACCACACAGAGCAAAAGTACTGAATTGCCCAGTGTAAATTTTGTTATCATCCAAGTAACAAATGCAAGATTTGAATCCAGCCACGCAACACCCAGAATTTACCAGTAAAAACTAAAAAGTACTAAATGAATACTCATACATAACTCAAGAAAAAAAATGTAGAATCTCAGAGATTGAGTAAATAAAATGCACAAAGCTAAAAGGGAGGAATGAAGAAACTCACTGATTTCGCAAAGAATCCACGCAATAACCCTTCATAGTCAACGCCATCACCATTCGCAATTACATCGCTAAGAGCATCTGGGAGAACCCTCCAAATCAATGTCAGACCTTGCTAGTCCACACTGTCCAACAGTAGTTTCGTGTCCTCTGGGGTGTGAGATTGACCTAAAGTTCAATCTCAGCCTAGTGCTTACTCTACTTGCAATTAGAGTGGTCTCCACTAGAAATTAATGAGACAACACCACCACTATATGGAGAGGAATTTATCAGATAACTTGCTTTCCAGAAACTTCTTGTGATGCTTCTGCTTTTAAGTGGACAATGGCTGAGGAAAAGAAAACTAGAATACCCTTTAACCAAAGGAGCTTGAATCTTAAAGCGGGCCATTCATAATTATCCTAATAACATTATTACTGAAGGAAGTCTTCCACTTGCGTGATTATGATATTAGCCTTGCCGAATGGGTTCCAAGAACATGCCCATTTCCATCATTCACACCATTGAAGCAAACGATTTCAACATGCATCATGAACAGAGGTTGTGGGCACAGTATTTGTACCACCTGGTGAGCAAGAACCAAAAAGGAGAACCCATATACAAAGTCAAAATCTCACAGTATCATATAGAATCATTCCTCAACCCAATAATCATCATCAAAACACAATGACACACCATCAAATCCACTGGAGAGGTTCACAAATCCACCAAACTATCCCACATAGAGCAACCATGCGAAGGTGCAGATTCCAAGAGATTGTGCCATCAACCTGACGAACAATCTCAGCCAGGAATCCATGGTTCTTATTACACAAAGCAAACAACCTTGGAAGCAGTAACAGTAGGAGAATCAGTGATCAATTCAGTAATCCAATCAGTAAGCTCGACGAGGCTCTTAGTCTGTCCTCTACCAGCAGCAGCATTTTGAACACCCAATCTGTATCTCATTGATCGAGTTTTTGCTCAGATCCAACACTCTCACAGAGAACTCTCTGCAAGCAAACCCAAATAAAACCTTAGAGAGAAATCGATCTCATCACCTGAATCGAATCGATCAGATCTCTCTAATGGCGAGTGGATCACCAACGACAATGAGTTCATCATCACCATCATCATCTCCACCATCTGCTGAAGAAGATATGGCAGTGAAAGAAGTCGTAAAAGAGCAAGAACGAGTCTGTACTCGGAACAGACTGTGTCGCCCGCCGAGTGGTCGAACTCCACCTCGGTGCTCTAATGGTGAGATGAGTTCTTCAACGTCTTCTTCTTCGCTTCGCAGCGCAAACGAGAGGGAAGAAGAGAGATCGAGATAGAGGGAAGCAGAGAAGCCTGTTTAGGAGAGAAACATGAAGGAGAAAAGGAGAAAAGAAGGAGAAAGAAAGTAGGGTTTCCTCTTTATGTAGTGTGGGTGGCTATTCGCCCCCACTAAAATTCTGAGAGCACCCGCCCTTTAACTAATCAAATAAAACCCTAATTTCGAAATTCACATTCAATTAAAAGTAATCCTATTTTATTTAATTTAAAATAAAATACATTAGTTTTATGAAATTCAGGGGTGTTACATTATACACACGTTAAATGGAATCTCGTCCCGAGATATTAAAGGTAAGAAAGTTAACTGAATTTCGAAAATTACTAGTTGTCAAACAAAAGAAGATTTTGAAACACAATTTCAATTAAATTTTATAAACATACATTATTTATTGTTATTGGAAAATTAGGGGTCTTACAGATGTTGTCTCAAAGGTCTTATGCATCGAGTTTGAGTGGGCACAGCAGCGCTACATCTCATGGACAATTGGAATGCTGATAAACTATTCTTGTACATAAGCAAGTCAAATACTACTCTTGGTTTCAACCACCTCTTGTATTATTGTTCATTCTTATGGTGGTCTAGAGTTGGGTCAAATGCCAAGAGACATTGTGCACCTCAGTTACTTGCAAACGGTGTCCAAATTTACAGTGGGAGAGTAGGGCAGTTGAAATATTTGAATCTTGGGAGCAAACTTGAGATACAAAAGTTGGAGATGTTGGCAAATGCAGCAGCTACCAAGAAAGCAAGTTGGGACAAAAAAGTTCAATATTCAAACATTGATATTATGTTGTTCAATATACAAAGACTGAAATTGGATGTTTTGAAGCGGAGTGAGGCTAAGAAACCATGTTTTGTAGATATGTTTCATAATTATATGATAATATAGCATCGTTAAATGAGTTTTTTACAATTTTGAGATACACATAAAATCTTATTATTCTTTATAGATCATGACACCAAGCCAATTTCCATCTCTCAAGGTATTGACTGTAATTCAAGGCAGTGAGAGTCTAGTAAGATCGTTATCATGCAAAGCTTCCTCTCTCAAGGGCTTTATCATTTGGGAAATGGGGGATTTACAGACGAGCCAGATGTTTTTCCAATGATAGAGGATATTGAGCAGATCGATTCACTTGCATTGCTAAACATATGGGGATGGCTGAAACTACTGCTTTTACCTGAACAACTTCAGCACCTAACTAAGCTACAAGTGTTGCAGATAACGAATTTTGAAGGTCTTGTGGCATTGCCAAACTGGCTCGCAAATTTATCATCACTTAAAGTTTGTTGATTACGAAATGTGAGAACCTCAAGTATTTGCCTCAATACCTTTCATCCTCCTCAATATCATATTTGCAAATCTTGCAATGTCCACTTCTAAAGGAAAGATGCACATCAGTGACGGGGGAGGAATGGCATAAGATTGCTCATATTCCATTGCTATTCTTGGATTGATTTCAAATAAAACTCAACAGGTATTTGCTTCTCAATTTCTCGCCTTTCATTTCATTCTACTATTAGGTATTTTTGGCATATTAATTAGTACTTCCAAAACTGATTATTTCATTCTTCCTAGGATCATCGGCAAGTTTGCACAAAAATTGTTTGATGAAGAGCCTCATGGAAGAAATTTCATGGTAAAATACTGGAATTCCTTTTGGTTATTGATTATTTATTTACTTTTTTAACTTTGCAATCACATTATTGTAGTAACAGATTTCGTTACATGGTCAATGTTCAGGTAATTTTCTATTGTTATTATTTTTGTTGTTGAAATGAAATTGGATTTATGATCATGTAGGTGGAAGTTTAATTTTCATCAGCAAGTTTGCACAAAAACTGTTTGATGAAGAGCCTCATGGAAAAAATTTCATGGTAAGACTGAAATACCTTTTTGTAATTGATTGTTTATTTATGTTTTGTCTTCGCAACAACATTATTGCAGCAACAACTTTGGTTACATGGTCAACGTTTCAGCAATTTTCTATTATTATTATTGTTGTTGTTGAAATGAAGTTGGATTCATGATTCGTGCTTATGTAGGAGGAGGTTTAATTTTCATGGGGAAGTTTGCAAAAAAAAGGGTTTGTTGAAGTGCCTCACAGATGAAATTTTATGGTAAAAGACTCAAAGATGTAAAACTAAAACAACTTTTATGAATTTTAAGCTAAAAGATGAAATTTTTATGGGGAGGTTTGCACAAAAAGTGTTTGATATGAAGAGAGATGTAGATATTACAGATGTAGTATCACATCTCCCTCCAATAGATAAGCTTCTTCACTCTACATCAGTTTGGATGAATGTATTCAATTTGAAATAGAATCGATTTCATGCTCATTATAGGTGATTTAATTTTTATGAATTTTGCTCGAAAATGTCTATAGATACTTGCATGAAACGAGTGTTTGATGAAAATCCTTATAGAAGAAATTTCAAGTTCAAAAATACTGAAATTGCCTCCACCATCCTTGTCACTCACTGCACTTATGAGTCTATTATCTGGGTTGACTTGCTTTTAACATTCAATTTAACTGATCATCATTGCAATATTTGCCATACCATGTAAATTCTTGTCTGCATTTGGATTTTTGTATTGTTCTAGATTTATGTTTCACTCTTTTACATATGCATGACATTCAATTAGTAACCATAGGATGCATACAACACACTTATTTTGAGCTTGTGATACTTACATTTTGTAATCTAAACAGGTTAGTAGTATTTACAGAGCTACTCAATTCCAAATCAAAGGCAAGGATTTAAGGCTTTTACTCAATTCCAAATCAAAGGCAGGGATTTAAAGTTGTATCAAAGAAGCTTGTTATGTGTCGAGTTTAAGAGTGAGCAAGGGTTGAAATTGGTGCAAGATCTCATGAGCTTCGTCTATTAGACCCATAAGACAGGGCAAGGTGGTGATCTTTTTTATATTCAATTTTGTTGAATTGAATCATTACTATCGGCATACCATGTAAATTCTTATGTGCATTTGGATTTGATACTGATCCATATGATTTTGGGTCTAAGTTATAAAGTAATCATAATTCTTGGTTTTGCTGCAAGATTTACGACGTTGTTGAGTTGTTATGTGAGTGCATATTTTTCTCTTACATGGTTCTAGTATTTTGAGCATGTTATTAAACAATTTGACATATTGATTTCTTTCAATTTAATTGTGAATATACATGTTTCAGATCAACCACTTGTCGTTGCAATTGAATAAGAAAGTAGCTTAGTGTTTAGAGGAGTTCAAGCTCAAAAGTTCTATTGCATATGGGAGCAGGGACCCCAACAGAAGAATTATAGAGGACTTATTTGATTCCAAAGAACTCATGGATTTGATAAAGATGCTGGCTCAAAGGTTTCATGCATCGAGTTTCAGAGTGGGGGTGGTGGAGAGATGGATGGAGGCTGATATTTTGAATTTGAAATGAAATTATTGGATTCATGATCATGTAGCAGGTGTTTGATTAAGAGCGTCATAAAGGAAATATCAAGTTAAAAACTGAAATTACCGTGGAATGGCAGAAGGCACATCTTAGTTTTCGGTTCTTGGTGAAAGATTACTTCTGCTTTGTTTAGAAGTTTCTTTATTCATTTATTTATTTATGCTCCATTCTCTTAAATTCCTTTACATTCATAAAATGGATCAATTTAACTTTTCACGAGAGTTCTAAGACCAAATGCTATTGAAAGAAGTACTTTGAAATAAATCTCTTTCGCTTGCCCTTTGTTCATTCTTATTCCCTAACTTTGTAGGGCTTATCAGGACCCTTAAATCTTTGAGTTTACATCCGCTAGATATGGTGGTGGTAATGGGCATGGAGATTTGGATGCTTGCAAAATTTTGGAGATGTTTTCTTGAATTTATTTGGTTTATAATTATCTTGGAGGTTTGGAAGGAAGGCCTTTTTTATTAAGGGTTTTTGCTTTGATTTTGTGGATTTGGCCCTTACGTTCTTGTAGTTAACTAGGGCTACCCCCTAGGTTTCTAGTTTCTTTTGATGTTTTGTTTTGGAGAATTAGGTCTAGCCGGCCCCTAGGTTTTGATGAATTAGGTCTAGCCCTTGGTTTCTCAGGATTTGGCCCTTAGCCCCTAGGTTTTTGGTGATTTAGGTATAAACTTTAGATTCTATGTTTTTCTTTTTTTTTAGTAAAGTCGTAATGTATCCCCGATGTAAAATCTTTTGATTAAGTAATAAAGATCTAGTTATTTGGAAGAAGAAAAAAATCTTCACCGAATATTTCCCTATCTTTTGCCACTTCTTCCATTTCTTTTACCAGTCTTCTTGAATAATTTCCTAGAAGAGTTGTATCTTGAAAAGATATATCATAATGATCTCTAAGATGTCCAACACACGGCCATTCTTACAGCCTTTCTATTTCTGTAACAAAACATCATTGCTTATACTTGACAATATCAGCTTATTGAGTTCCAAAGAAAAACACCCAACACTATGATAACTTGATGAGTTCAGCTTCTTGAGCTCTGAAGAAATAAAACCAACTATGATAATGTCTACACCTCGAAGAAGTTCAATTATCTTCAATTTGATTTCCGGGGAAGGGCGAGTGAAGCAAGGTGGAAGGGGTAGTCCATTCATCTCCCAAAAGTCTGTAAGGAGTGGTAATGAAACCCCGTCATTTACAATCTTACAAAACTCTAAAACCTTTTGTATTACATCTAACATAAACGGAAAAAAAAAAACTGAATCCCGTGTGTTTTTTTCTTTAATCTTGCAAGTGAAACAAATTAACGAGGCAAGGAAACTTGTTGTATCCAAACACAAGCTATATAAAGACTGCACCGAGTTTGAGCTTAAGTACTTTAGATACCCATATATACCTTCAAAAAAAATTCCGAATACTAATTTCAAAGAAACAGTAGTTTTAAGTACAAGAGGATTGGGGACTGTATATTGCATATATCAGGTTGATGATTGAAGACTAAAACCATTCATGCACACACAAAGCCAGAATCCAAAAGGGCAGCATGACATGCAAGGACCATAAGCTTGAAATCTCCATAAATACTTACACTTGCAACCTCAGTGAAACCCTGTTTCAAAGATGAAGTAAGACTATCCTTTGTTGATGAAAGTCTAAAAGACTATGAAAGCCTAAATACTGGTTGACAGAAGGAAACAAGTTTTTTTTTTTTAGCAAAATACTTGGAAAGACCTGCTTGTTGCATTATTTTTCTTTAACATTCCTAAGAGTCGGAAGCCATTTCTTCCTTTTAATTTTCTATCTTTGTAGTCTCCTTTTAGAAATCAGCACTTTCTTTACAAATATCAATTGTCGAATTATTTTATCGCTCTTCTCTTTTGTTTGGCTTTAACATATGCAAAGAAAAATTTTGTGCACGCATCTCCTTCTTTAAATTCTTTTTTCCTGATTTTTGTTTTCAATATATTTCTTATAGCACCATTGCTAGTTTAAATTCAGCGTGGCATCTGTTCAAGCTAACATTGTCATTGACATCTCATCCCTGCATCAAACTGAATTCCAATTGTTCATTTTCATCCTCTAACCTCTTGGTTTGACTGAAAATATTTCCAAAAGTTTCCTTGATCCATATTTTCAATGCACCCCTCAACCGCTTTGGTTTCAAGGCCAGAATAAACATCGCTCATGTTCCTTCACAATGTGTTCCAATTTCTATCTACAAGTCCTAGAAAATCATCATGAGTAGACCACATTCTTTGAAATCTAAAATGAGACATACCTGTCCTAGGAGTGATTGCCAAAGAAACCAGTAAAGAGGCATGATCAAAGCATGTTTTGATAAGGTGTTCAACCCGAGTATGTTGCATATCCGCTAACCAATCGGCATTCCCCAAAACACGGTCTAGTCTAGCCCAAGTTCTATTGTCTCCCCGCTGATTATTACACCAAGTGAACTTCGGACAAAAAAATCCACAATCTGAAAGCCCGCAAGCCAAAATACAATCTAAAAAATCTGATATAGCCAATTAACTGGGCGGACGTCCACCAAGTTTTTCTCCCCCTTCTGCAATAACATTAAAGTCTCCTCCGATAATCCATGGTTTAGACATTCTGATCATAACAATGTGTTTCATTTCTTCCCATAGACTTCGCATTTCCTATACTATGCATTTTGCATATACTAATGAAATATAGAAGAATCTATTTGAAAATAAGATAGACACCTTCCAATGCATGATCTGGTGTGTGCACCTTAATATGTCAACTTTTAAGTCATTGTTCTAGAACACCCAGATTTTACCCCCAACATTGTCATTAGATGCAAATAAAGGTAAACATACCTTACCTCCAATCTCCATGTGCCTTGAAGCATGAATCATAGGATCGGCAATAGCTAATAATTTTACATTATTATCTTTCACCAGCTTTTTTTATCTGCAACGGGTAGCCCGATTACCAACCCCCGAGCATTCCAGAACATGATGTTATCTATCATCACTACTGGCTGGGGTACACATGTTTCTCGTCACTCTGTGTTCCCCCGTCGGAGGCCCGTATTTGAATTCTTCTTTTTTTCTCTCTCTTTTTCCTAGCTTCATCTAATTAGTACCTGGTTTCGACTACATTAATGGACGTTGTATTAGCATCAGACTCATTGTCCGAAAGCGTATCTCTACCCGACATTGTGTTACCATCAGATGTCTGATTATTGAAAACTGATATTGCATCCACCAAGTTTTTGTCTTCTTCAAAAGTCAGCTTCTTTGTAGCTTTAAACCCCTTCAAAATTATGTTGTTCCGACCTAGATCTGACATGTCTATGGGTTGTATTAGTCCCCTACAGTAGGCTTGTTTCCGATTCTTTGCCGCCTTGTGCATTAGATCCTTGTTCTAGATCAATCCCCTGCAATTTCTCAGTCCATATTTCCCCTGTTTTATCAGTTGCATGCTCTGCCTCTTTATTAATTGATTTTGTGCCCCGTTTCAGGATCCTAACCTCCTTCTGCTCCATCAAGGCTTTAAGTTTCACTGAAGTGTTTTCACCCGCCTTTGTTTCATCTGAATTATTATGAGCCTGTAAGCTTTCTGAACTACTATCACCCACGAAAGGCACAATCCATAGTGGAGTAGCACTTGATATTTCTGAAACTGATTTTGAAGCATTACTTTCATTGGTATCCAGTGCCCTTTTCCATTTCACTAACGGTATAACCATCCTCCCTTAATCCTTTCTGAGTAGTTTCCACATGTTGGTTTCCTTAGTTCGCTATTATTTCCCCTTTCCAATGCTTTTTCTTTAGAAACCGAGATATCAACTTCCTGATTTTGTACTGAGTCCTCTTCATCCCCCATATTCTCATCTTCCGCTAAAACATCAACTAAAGCCACAAATTTGTTTGCCAAATTTAATTGGTCATACTCTCCACCTAAAGATTTTTTCTTATCTTCTCCTTCTTGCGCACTAATAATTTCTACTCATTGACTCTATTTCGCCCAACTCATCCCTATATTCTCTTTTGTTTCTTTCGATTTTTTAGTAACAGGAACATAAATTTTCTTCACCACATTTTGTCCTTTTTTCTCCACGTTTTGAACTTGCTTGACCTTATCTGATTTCTTTACTTCTCTAAGCTTATCCCCTTCAGAATTTGAATTTTCCTTCTTCCTACCCAAGAGTTTTCTGCAATAATCTTTTTCATGACCAATTAGTGCGAAGTGCTCGCAGTACTTGAAACTCGGGTACTCCAGTTTTTGCCGATATTCACCATACTTAGGACTCTCAAACCAAATCCTGGACAGTAAATGTTCAGTAACCTCCATCTCGACGCACATGCATGCGACCTTTGGTCGAGCAAAATATCTCGTACCATCATCAATCCTTAGAAAACTGCCAAAAGCGTTCCCTATCGCCTTCATGATTGCAAGAAGAAAAAGTGCAAAATGAAGATTTGGGAGTTCAACCCAGATCGGAGCCAACTCCGGATCTGCCTGTAGGCTAAAACCCGGATGCTAACAGAAGATTTTGTTTAATGTTGCTAATAAGCGGATGCCCGTAGGCTAAAACTTTGGGTCTGCCCGTAGGCTAATACCCGGAGCCAAATCCGGATCTGCTCGAGTGAAAGAATTCTTAGAAAGAACTTTTATGACTTCAACCTCTGATTGTAAATAAACAAGAACATGTCCTTGATCTAAGAGTCTCATAATGAACTCACCCGAAATACCCCAAGATCTGTGAATAGAATCCCTAATCGAATCTAGGGATGGTCGAAAGCTTGAAAACTTCAACACCACCACGTGATTAGACACATGGGATTCACCCCTTGATACATCCAAATCGGATAGCAATAAAGTTGGGTTGCCATCATTTCTGTAACTCGTAGAGTCTGTCGGTTTGTCTTCAATATCGTCCTTCAAAGTACTTGCGCAAAGTTGCGCTTAATCTGCCCGTCCTCCTCCTTGCCAGCCACTGGGAAATCTCCCTTAGCCGGCATTCCGGCCTCCATGAAAACCTAGCCGCCTCCCAAATCCACGATCAATATTGCCAAGATCGTCCCTGTTCTATATATTAACGTGTGGATCAGATTGGAAAAACCCAATCAAACTAGGAATATCCAACCTGCCCTTGGTGATCTCCAAATCGCCTTGGGTTAGAGCGTTTTTAGAAACCTCCTCTCTTTAAGATAATCTCAGAGCGTTTTTTCTTTTCTTTTCTTTTTAAGATAATCTCACAGATGCATGAACTTTCGCCCATTTCTTCTAGCTTTCGATCTCTGTAATTTGGGTAACAATAAACATCAATCGCCTTAATCTAATTAGTGTTCTGAATTTGTGACAACGCTATCAATAATTTCTGACCTCTAACTGGATTTAGAGATACAAAAACAAATTCACAGACTAGGACCATCAGAATATCATAAGCTACTCTGTTACAGCCTTAATTACTAGTGGTCCTTCTTACCATAATATGGCGCATTATTACTGTTATAAGCCTTTTAAACATGTTTTCTCACATTTAAGTCTGAACTTCCTCCTCCACACCTAATCGCCTGATCTTTTCTACACAATGTAGTCTTATGGCGTGGTTGGTTTCGTTTTTTTATTTCCTGCGAAGCGCATCTCCTGCTTCCACAGGAAAGAAACTCCCATCATTTTCCCTAGTCAAAATCTGATGACTCTAAAAACAACTCACAAAAATGAATTCAAATTATTGGCACAACTTGCCTTGAATCATTGTTGACAGTTGGCTACCTATTGTGGACTATTATTGCTAAACATTGAACCTAAAAGGTAACATCAATGTTTTTGCATCCAAATGTGATTTCTAAATCATGAAATTAAAATCAAATAAACAAATAAATATTAGGTTGGATTAGAAGCCACTACTTGTACACATGATGGATTTTGGTTGGATTCAAACACAAGTGGAAAGCTGAATCACTTGACAACAATGTTCATCAGGGGGGGGGGGGGGGGGGGGAGTTTCGTCCCAATTCAAACTGGTCCAGGACCAACCGAGTCTGCCAAATTTTTCTCCATCCCAAATCGTTTCGGATCTTGCCCCCCTACCAACCGTTATACATTATAGAAACTTAGGTAATAGTATTATAACATAATTAATAAATTAATTTTTAAAATTATTATAATGCCTTGTCTTTAAATTTTATGATTGTTTCGACATATATGCATGCAAGTGATTTATATTTTTTTCTTGCAATTATATTTTGAGTACGTGTCAACTCTTGAACTAGATTTTTATTTTTTTAATAACACCAATTTCAAATAGAAGAAATGTGGTGGGGAGTGCCGAATGCATGTCAGGATAGCCGTGTCGTAGGCATGAATACACTCTACATGAAAATGTGTTGCCTTGCCAAAGACACCAATAATACACTAATATATAGATAAATTAACTCTAAAAAAGGCTCCTTTTCACCTTAAAGAACTTTAATATGTGTATGTAGGAGAATATTAACATTTGGTATGGACATCATAAGCTGTAAAGTTTTTAAAGGTTTTATTGGTACTTATTTCATTCAGATGTGCCACCAACTAGAATAAGAGACAACCTCTAAATAGATCCAAACATCAACCTAGATTCAAAAGCAAAATAAATACCCCTTTAAATTACTAGAAATTCCATGTCAATCAGATCAATTTTGATTTTCTTTATTTATTTATTGTTATCTGGATCCGATGTGATTGGGTTTTGAGTTCAGCCGCAGCCATACAAGAAGAAATGGCAGAAGTTATACGTAGCACATTTAAAACATGAGAATTTATCTAATTAGACAAATAAAATAAAGTATAGAGGAATTTTAGGGATTCTGTGCAGACCACCCAAGTGCTTGGTGGGCTTGGACAGTTGGAGCACCAAAAAAAAAATTCACCTTATTTGTGTTGGCTTTATCTTAATTGTTTTCACACTAGATTATGGCCTGTGCTGTTGACACTCCATATAATTTTATTTTTGCTAAATATTTTATATTGAACACCTATTTCATTATTCCCATTTTGGCTCTAAATCAGTATTAAATTGTAAATTTATTTTAATGTAAAAATATATATTATAAATTTTAAAATTAGACTCAGACAAATTTGAATCAGTTGGAGAAAAAATTTAAAAACCAAGAATAAGTTCTCCCCCAATCTTTGAATTCACCAAAATATGAAGTTTAGAAATTTTGTTTAAATGTGCATTAAGATGCCCGACTCATTTTTTCTATTATGATCGGCACACCTCATTGCTTTGAAAAATATTAAAAACGTGAAATACTTTATATGTTTTTAATTATAGAATATAAATTTTTAAAATTTTAGCGCTCGCGTTGATCATTGATTTTGCTAGAAAGATCTTAAAAATGCATTTCAACAATATTAACTTTACCAAAATCGGATAACGATATAGATAGTTATGATAATTTTCATTTTGCTAAAAGTAAAACACAATATTTTCTCTCTTGTACATTCCACCAACTTTTTTTTAAAAGTTTTTCATTATTTTGCCCCTTCTACATGTTTTATATTTACAAATATGTCATCATAGGAAATGAATCTCAATTCTCAAATTCAATACATTTCCTACTTTTAATCTTAACCATCTTTTATTTCTAATTATTTTGATTTGACTTTGTCTCAGTCAACAATGAATAGTAAAACATCACTCTGAATTGTAATATAGATTCTTCACCATAAACAACCTATTCATAATTTTTGCTACAACTACAACACATTGCACATGAGACATATGGTTGATTCCCCTTCTTAATTGACAAGCTATTCTTAAAAAAGCCACATTAGTGTTAATTAATTAAGGGAGTTGCTACTTGTACTCGACCATTTGGCTCAGTTGCACCAATTCTTTATTGTATTGATATTTTGAGATGTTTTGTTACACCAACCTAATAGTTGCAATTTTTTTTCAAATACAATATAATAGTTGCAATAATTATGAAATTATGTATTTTTTAATTTATTATTTTAAAACGTATTAGTTTTGTCAACCCCTCTATCGTTGGTGAACACAGTAAAATTTAATGAATGTTTGACTGAATTTTTAGTTTTTTAGACAATGGTTACTTTTATTCTTTCATTCAAGTGTTAATTAATGTTCCTAAACAAGAATTTTTCACTATCAAATGATTTTTATTAATAAAAACTAATTAATTCGTGTTACATATATTAGGTTAGTGCAACAAAGTTGGAACATTCGAAAATACCGATGCAACAAAGAGTTGATGAAATCGAGACAAATAATCAGATACACGTAGCAACTCCCTTAATTAACATATAATATTGATTCACAAAGACACCCAACAAACGCAGCATGGATGAAAGATACTTTCAAAAAACCAACTTTAAGTCCTCAGCTAAGAGCATATTTTTCTTGTTTTTCTCTAAATTCAGACTCTCGCATTGCATGCATTTGTTCAAGAAACCAATCTCCATATAATTTTAGCTGAAAGTACAGTTAGCACAACCAAATTAAGTACATCGGCACATGCATGCAAGTATTGTTAAAGAAAAGAAGTCTACCTATATTACAAAATAGAAAAATGTTACATAATAGGATACGTTAAAAGAGTCAGAATAGAATACAATTTTAGGTTTCCTATCTCCACAAGGTTAGATTAGGTTTAGCTTTATAAGCTTGTATTCAATCTATGAATCAACACAATAACATTTCATTACAATTTTTTACATGGTATCAAAGCAAGGCTTCTCTGGTTAACTAAACTCGAGCCGCCGCGCCGATAATCCTTCTCGCTTGTTAAAAGTTAACAAGCACCGTCTCACGCAGCCACGCAATCTCACCATATCTCCTTCTCCACGTAGCCACAACACACAAACACTGTAATAGTGATCCATCATCATCGTTGAGCATCAAATCATCATCATCATCAACACTGCAATCAGAAGCATCGTTGAGCATCAATCTGACTGAACACCAACAAGAGATCATCATCAATCGTTGAGCGAGGTTCTCAGCTAAACTAATCAAACCCTTCATCACCTTGTTTGATTATCAGATCATCGTCCATCGTCTCCATCATCAGATCGTCGTCCATCACCATTGAGCATCAATCTTGTTTGCTCAATAGTGATCCATCACCGATCGCCGTCCATCATCTTGTTTGCTCAACAGTGATCCATCACCATTGAGCATCATAAAAAAAAGTCTCTTCATCTCGATTAGCGTCTCAGATCAACATGAATGTCTTCATCTCAACCTTGATCAACAGGGATCAACGGAGATCTTCTTCATATTTTCATCTCGATTAACATAGATATCCATCATCAACAAGTTCATCTTTTTCATCGCAATCTGGTGTGACAGAGATCTTCTTCATCTCGACCTTCCTCATTGCAATCTAGTGTGACAGAAATCTTTTTCATCTCGACCTTCTTCAACATGCTCATCGCAATTTGTTTCCTTTGGTGGTGTTTGAATAAGCAGACCCTTTTCTAAAATAAAATAAAAACAACTAGAAAAACTTAAGGTTAACCAGGCCCTTTTGTGCCTAATTTTATACTTTTATGACTAACAATGACTCTTTTATTAATTCAAGTTAACACATAAGGTTATATGACATATTTACCCTCCTAAACAAATAGAAAACTTAATTTTATAGTTTTATGACCAACAAGGAAGAAAAAAAAACCTACGTTAATTTTTATTGAACGACAATTTTAGATTTTAACAAGGACTACAAAAAAAAATTGTTTGTCCGTTCACTGACCTGAAAATAATGGACATCATATGATAAATCCTAATTTTATTCAAGTTAGTGAACATGCTAATTTTTTTTTCTATAGTCCTTGTTAAATTTGTCATTTAATAACAATTAACGTAAGGTTTTTTCTGTAGTTCTTGTTGGTCAATCAAATTAACAAAGAGTAGCTAAAATTGGTCAATAACAATTAACGTAGGGTTTTTTCTGTAGTCCTTGTTGGTCAATAACAAAGAGTAACTAAAATTGTCGATCAGTAACAATTTTATATTATAAATCCTAATTTTTTATATGGTAAATCTTAATCTTTTTCAGGTCAGTGAACATGCTATTTTTTTGTAGTCCTTGTTAAAATTGTCGTTCAATAACAATTAACGTAGGATTTTTTTTCCTATAGTCTTTGTTGATCAATAAAACTAACAAAGAGTTACTAAAATTGGTCAATAACAACTAACATAGGTTTTTTTTTCTTGTAGTTCTTGTTGGTCAATAACAAAGAATGACTAAAATTGTCATTCAATAACAATTAACGTAGGATTTTTTTATCATAAAACTATAAATTTAAGTTTTCTATTTGTTTAGGAGGGTAAATATGTCATATAACCTTATGGGTTAACCTGGGTTAATAAAAGAGTCATTGTTAATCATAAAAGTATAAAATTAGTCATTACATCAACTATGGTATCTAAATTGTCTATTTTGTGAAAAAGTATGCCCTAAAAGTAATTTTTCGTTTTTTTTAAAGGATCGGTCTATTAGCACTCAAGGTTCAGTCAGAGCCACCAGTACACTACGTAGCCACCGTCACCATGAGCGACAATATGACAATCACCACCACCTCACCATATGACAATCCTCATCACCCATGCTTTCTTCACCATTCCGATCAACCTGGAGTGGCTCTTGTTTCACAGCCGCTCACTCCTACCAATTACAACATATGGAGTCGATCGAGCAATGACCACGACTCTCAAAGCCAAAAACAAATTGGGTTTTGTTGATGGATCTATCAGAAAACCCGACGATAACGCCAATAATGATGAACTACTACAATGGAATCGTTGCAACAACTTGGTGAAATCATGGCTCATCAACGCCATCTCACCTGACCTCCAGGCAAGCGCCACGTACTGTGAATTGGCCTATAATGTGTGGGCTGATTTAAAATAAAGGTATGCACAAACTAATTACGTGCAGATCTATCATATTGAATCTGAAATCCATGGATGCACTCAAGGGGCGATGAATGTGAGTACCTACTTTATCAAATTGAAGGCTTTAAGGGACGAATTGGATGTTGTGGTTGGTTTTGCTAAAGACACTAGTGACACCATGAACATTGTTCTCACATATGTCCACACTCGATCAAGTTCTTGATGGGGCTAACCGAAGCCTACAATTCTGTTGGGGGTCAAATTTCGTTGATGGATCAACTTCTTCCACTCAACAAGGTTTACTCCCTTGTGCTTCGTCACGAACGCCAACAAGAGATCTCTATAGGCAAATCCAACATACCTAATGCTACAACTTTTGTCATGCGGAATATCGATCCCAAAGGTGCACGCAACATTGATAAGTCAGAGTACCCTCGAAAGCCCTTTAATCCCGACGTCAAGTGTGGAACATGTGACAGGGTAGGTCATACTGCTACTAACTGTCGTTCTCATCTCACTTGTGATTAGTGTGGATTGAAAGCCCACACTATCGACAATTGTTGAAAATTTAAGAGAGTTTATCCTACTAAACAACGATGTTTTCAGAAAAAATCGTCCTAGGGGCAATAATGTGTCCACTTCTTCTGATAAGTAGTCATCCAATCCTTTTCCATTCACTTTCGAGCAATGCAAGCAAATCATGGCCTTGCTCCACAACAAGTCCAAGGCTCACAATATTGGTAATGATATTTATATTATAAAATTGAAGGGTAAAATACTCTTTCTCAAATCTCATGGCTCTCGTTCATCATGGATCCTTGATAGCGGCGCGACTGATCATATAGTTCATAACCCTCATTTACTCATCTCTTCCAAACCTATCCACAATCGAACCATTGAGCTTCTTGATGGTACACTCGTTGTTGTTACACACATTGGCACCATGACTTTCTCTTCTGTTTTTACCTTGCATGATGTTATTTGTAATCCCTATTTTAATCTTAATTTAATTTCCATTAGCAATCACAAAACATTTTCTCTTTCTCACCATTTTTCTCAACAATTTTTGTCTGATACATGACCTTTATTCGGGGAAGATGATTGGGACAACAACTGAGCTTGATGGTTTGTACTATCTGGATGGCACCACCACCACAACTTTCACCACTTGTCACATCACTCGAGACCACAACCCTGCGTTATGGCACGATCGCCTAGGTCACATTTCAGATAAAACTCTTCATCTCCTTCTTGTCTCTTTTTGCGATGCTACTACTTGTGTTTCCAATAAATGTGTTATTTGTCCTTTGTTCAAACAAACTAGAAATAAATTTCATTTATCTCATATTTCAAGTAATACTCCTTTTTCCTTATTACATGTTGGCATTTGGGGAGGATATCACGTTTTTTCCCTTTCTGGAGCGCATTATTTTCTCACCATTGTTGATGATTAACACGATGTACTTGGATTTATCTCATGAAACACAAGTCGAACACACGCACACTCTTAATTTCTTTCATTAATTATGTTGAAAACCAATTTTCTTCTAAAATTCAAACTATTCGCAGTATATAGGACTTGAATTTTTATGCTTATAAAGACACTACTCATCAAACTTCTTGTGTTTCTACGCCCCAACAAAATGGGGTGGCGGACGCAAACATAGACATCTTTTGAACGTTGCTCGTGTCCTTTTTGTTTCAAGCACATTTCCCTAAACATTTTTGGGGATAAGCAATTCTCACCGCTGCCTATCTCATTAATCGCACACCGTCCTCTGTGCTTAAAGGCAAAACGTCTTTTGAACTTCTCTCTAACAAACCATGTCACGCCCCGATTTTCGAAGAAAACGAAAATCCCAAAATCCACGTAGGATTATCCGTTTCCCCAAAATTCTGAACGTGAAATTCAATAACAATATAAACATTTAACAACAGCAACTTAAACATGATTTAATTACTGAAACAAATAAAAATTCTAACCAAGAAAGACTCTGACGTTGCTAGCCCTACTAGCGGAACTCCAGTAACACTGCTCAAAAATCTCTAAACCTGAAAGGCTCATCGGTTACATTCCCAAAGAAATGTACCCAAGAAGCAAAAGCTCATTTGAGTCAGCAATAAAGCTGGTGTTTAGTAAATCTTCATCCCAAAATCAATAAATTTGCATGCGATAACATCAAACTAAACTCAAACAATAAACAACCACACCAACAGGTAGTTCCTCAATGAGGCAAATGTGTCATGCAAGAAAATCACAGTTCAAAGAATTTAGTTCCTCAACGAGGCAATCATGTCATCATCCCAATTAAGTAAATATGCATTTACTTGTACTTACCCTATAGAAATTGACTATGGCAAGTCTGACCTGCAAAAAATATTAGTAGACCTATCATTCTGCATGAAAAGGATTATAACCAATATAAAGGTAATTCATTAATTAAAACAGTTATCTTCATACATTATTTGACTTGAGCATATTATTCATTTTTAACGGATTGATCACGTAGACAATACCACATTCGCACCACCTTTGTGCCGAACATACATGCATGTATGCCTCTCTCATATAAAGGAGGACTACTCCGTCATCCATGCTCAAGTGGGGACACATCACATACAAGCATGCATCTCCGGATGCTCCTAACTATATGAGTAACAAAAGACACTTTTGGGCTATAAATGTGCATAAAGTCACGTTGCATTTTTACGAATAAATATCAAGCTTATTTTAGGCATTCCAAAACCACCACCTTTCTGCAAGACTAACCCGAAAGTTATTTTAGTTTCTCTATAAGAAATGGGTGCTCCACATCCGCAAGACAACCCGCATGTTATTTAGTTTCTCTATAAGAGAGGGAAAATAATAAACAAAAAGATGTGTGGTAGTTCTAAGTGATACAATTCTAGAAGATTAAATTTTAAGGAGTCAAAGTTTAACAATATCATTTACTTTTTATATTTCAATTTTCTCTCACAATGACACTTTGTCATTTATAAATCTATTCACCACAATCTCCGCCCATACTTTTGGGAAAACATAGCATTGTTGGAAACAAATTTTATATAACAGAGCGGAGATCAAACCCATTCAATAAGAGGGTTCAAGTTCCTACGAGTATGATAACATCACACTTTCAATCATAGCTCCTTATTGAATCTAATTCAAGTTGTGAAATAAAACATCATTACCTAATAACATTGTTAACCATAAACAACATATATATATATATATAACCATACTCCAATTCTCATTATCATACATTATTGCATATAGCAAAGAAGTTCACAATGTTCATCACAAGAGTTGCATTTATACCAACCTATCCTTTAAAGCAAAGTAAACAACTAAAATACAAGAGAATCGCAAAAGGGATTGCATTTTATATCCATCAAACTGTAGAAATCACAACATGAAACTCAATAAAAAGAGCACTCTAAATTCAACTGAAACAAACAGCTTGGACTGATTCATACAACAATGTATATCAACTAGAACATCTCCCTAAATCAACTGATTAGAACATCCAAAACTCAGCTGAAACGCCCGCTTAAATTAATTGAAATAAGCTTTAAACATAGCTACAAACAACCCCCAAAATCTACTAAAACCAACCATCTAAGGTCAATCGTAGCATTCCCCAAACTCAACTGGAAACATCTTAGTTGCAGCCTATAACACAGTCCCAAGAAAATCCAGTCCTAAAATAAACCTATTTGGAAGTCAAATAACAACCCATATTCAAGCTTAAAACGACTCTGTGAACAGCCATGCAAACATCACTATTTAGGCGACACGACTTTAACAATTCAACGCTATAAACAACCATCATTTGCATTAACTAAACAAATACTCAACTTCAAGTAATTCAGCCATCTCATCCCAACTAAATCTACCCCAAAAATCTGCTGAAAAATCCTCCTAAACTATATTGAAATAAACCTCAAACTTTGCTGGAAACAATGCCAAAACTCTACTGATACACCCCTCCTGACCTCGATTTAACCACCCCAATACTCACTTGGAAAAGCTTACTTTCAATCTGTAAAAGGGTCTCAAATTAATTATGTTGCAGACTGCTCAACAAACTCAAAATATCCTGATTTTAGTTCCCACAACAATCCCAAAACAATCATATTTGAGTGCCGACATAAACCAATTTGTCCCTACCTGCAACCCAATAAGTAGCCATGTTTGGGCGATAAATTGTAACCCAATTCACCTCCAAACAACAATTGTTTTAACATTAAATGAAACTCCAAGACATACCCAAAAACAACCACATTTCAGTCCCAAACAGTCAAGTAAAATAATCCTGCAAAAATACTGAAATGAGCAAGTGGTCCTGACAGGAGAGCTTGACAAGTCATCATTTAAATGTACATAACTTTCACATACGAACTCCAAATTGAATACCGTTTGAGGCTGTAGAAAATTGATACAAAGAGGTTTCTAATCATATCAGGCATACCCCAAGATTTCGTCATAAACAGTACATTTTTTTTTCAAACGAAACATGCCATCTGGCAGTCTTTAGCAAATTTATCTCTTGTTACCAAAATGCGTATATCTTCCTGTACACAACTCCGATTGTCATACCGACAAATCCTTTAGAAACTAGACTCAAACAGGAAACTGTTGATATATCACATGATACTATACCTGCTCAAAAACCCAATCAAAACTCCAAAAAACAAACTGCACAAGATCAGTCCAATTATCAGACAGATTTCAGTTTCATCTCACATTGAGCCCCAAGCCCCAAGCTCTGCTAGAGATGGAAATTTACACTTGATTCATATATATAAAGTAAACAATAACTACCATTGATCTCCTCGGCAACAGCCAGTTGAGTCTAACTAATGTCTCATGTCCAAATGGTTCCTTGGATTCTCATTTGAAAGCCCAATCTCAAAACCAATTACAATCCTAACATACTGAATGGTTATCAATAGAATATCCTGTATCACAATCCAGTCCTACCAATATGCGTGGAACCAATCCCTTATCTGTGATCTCAATCTAACTTGTCAAGTTAATCAATTATATCTTAACATCCATCCATTCTACAATGAATAGTCTACAATTTCAATTATCACAAAGCTATCACTACTAAAAGGTAACTCAATTATCTTCTAATATGCCTTTCAACTAAATGAGGGATTGACAAGTCCAGATTTCATCAACAACAGATGTTGTACAATAGCAAGACGTCAATAAATCCAAAATATAAAAACATAGGATCTAAATTATAAAAGACAGAGTCAATAAATCCATAACCAATGACTTCGGTACAAATCCAAAGTAATCAACCCCTGAAATCCATAAATTTAGTTCTTAAAAGGCATTAAACTCTAAAATCTAGCAAGACCAACTAGGGGAAAGTGAAAAGGATTCACTTAAGTAAAGAAAACTCACACTGAGTCGTCAATATAGGCATTGATACATGACTCTGCAAGGACTTGCCCACTACTAGATAGATTGCAAAATTGGTTCCCAGATATTTAGCAACCCAAATATGCAACTAACATACACATCGTAAATCATACAACATGACTAACAAAAATTGTGCATTTTCCCCTTTCTAAAACACTAAACTTCTCTTTCAAACTACAATTCCAGCACAATGAAGCTTCTAATTATACCTAGAATCAACACTAAATCACAAAAATCAAACGCCAAAAACACTGTTCACAAACAATTCAAGAGCCAAGCAAACACCTCCATGAATTCAATAATTAGAGATTTGGAAACATAAACAGACATCTAGAATGGGAAACGAGAAAACTCACCAAAATCGCAAATCGCAAAGGATTACGCAACCAACGCAATCGTCCCATCATTCTCTCGCCTACGATTTCTCCCGCCATTCACAACGCCGCCAACACCTCTTCCTCACCATCGTTAATCTCACTGTGAACCCCCTTTTTCTTTGTGCAAAAATCAAACGGGACGGGGAAGGAGGATGAAGGAAGAAAACGGAGAAAAGAGGAAAATATATGGGCGGAATGGGCGAAACAGCTTGGATGCAAGCCTTCGTCGTTGTCGCTGAAGAAGGATAAGAGGAAGAGCAAAGCTTCTTGTTGCACAAGAGAAGAAGGAAATGAAGGGCTTTTTTTATATTGTGGGTGGCTATTTGTCCCCACTAAAATTCTGAGGGCGCCCACCCTTTAACTTCACAAAATAAAATCCTAAAATTTTAAATTTTGAATTCAATTAAATGTAACTCTATTTTATTTAATTCAAAATAAATACATTAATTTTTATGAAATTTAGGGGTGTTACATTATACATACGTTAAATGGAATCTCGTAAGATAAGAAAGTTAACTGAATTTTGAAAAAAAATATGACTTGCCAAACGAAAGAAGATTTTAAAATACAAATTTCAATTGAATTTTTAGGTACATTAATTTTTATTGTCATTGAAAAAGTAGGGGTGTTACAAACCACCCACCTACTCTCACCTTCGAGTCTTTGGTTGTCTATGTATCTAACAAACCACCCACCTACTCTTACTTTCGAGTCTTTGGTTGTATAGCAAATTTGATGCTCGTTCTAATCAATGTGTCTTTCTTGGATACCCTCACAGGCAAAAAGGATACAAAGTCTATGATCTCACCCACTAAAAGGTCATTGTTTCTCGTGATGTCATCTTTCATGAGGAAACTTTTCCTTATTTTTATGACAAATGCACAATCACCTCACTGACCAGTCTAACACACTTTCCCGACCGGTCGCTTATGCTCCGCTTTTTTATCCTCCAACAATGCATTTTTCTAACCAGTCGAACCACTCCCACCGATCGGTCGCCCAATCCGATGTCTCAATCACCGACCGGGAGAAAACCCGAAAAACCCAACCCCAAGCGGTCGCCCCTGCCTCTCTTCCACCCTTAGACCTACTTCTCCCACCTCGCACCTCCACTCATGCCACCCGTGAACCATCTTATCTTCAACAATATCATTTTGATGCTCAATTGCCTTCCCGATCGTCTCACTCATCTGATTCGAACGTTGGGCCTTTTACAGGTATTGTTTACCCCCTTTATGATTTTCTTTCCTATGACTACTTATCCACTTCTCACAAGGCTTACACTACTTCCCTTTCTTTAGTCAAAGAACCCACCACTTTTATGCAGGATCCAAAATGGCATCAAGCCATGAGAAGTGAAATTGATGCTTTAGAAACCAATAACACTTGAATTTTACAACCTTTTCCTCCTGGCAAGCATCCGATTGGTTGTAAATGGGTCTATAAAATCAAACTTAATCCAAATGATAGTGTTGAGCGCTACAAAGCCCGTCTTGTGGCTAGAGGATACAGTCAAATTGAAGGTATTGAATACAAATAGACATTTTCTTCTGTTGCTAAATTGACTATTGTTCGTATTCTACTTGCTCTTGCAGCCACACAGGGTTGGCATTTATGTCAACTTGATGTCAACAATGTTTTTTCTTTATGATGATCTTTTTGAGGATGTGTACATGATTCTTCCTCCTGGATTTGGCCGAAAAGGGGAGACTCGAGTATGCAAGTTGAACAAGTCCTTATATGGTCTCAAGCAAGCCTCGAGACAATGGTTCATTAAGTTATCTTCTGCTCTCATATCAGCATGCTACAATCAGTCTAAGGTTGATTACTCATTATTCGTCTGATCCAAATGTAATAGCTTTATTGCAATTCTTGTATATGTTGATGATGTAATATTGGCAGGTAATGATTTCCAATACATTGAAGAAACAAAGAAATTTTTGGCAAGTTCAAACTCAAAGATTTAGGAAAATTAAAATGTTTCCTTGGCATTGAAGTCGCGAGGTCATCCTAAGGGATTACTTTATCTCAACGAAAATATGCACTTGAAATATTGGAGGTCGACACATTGTATCTTGGAGAAAAACCTTCCAGTTATCCTATGAATCAAAACTTGGTGCTCACACGGGATAATAGAGATTTACTACCAAATCCTGCAACATACCGCAGACTTTGTTGGAAGATTGATATATTTAACAATCACGAGACCAGATTTAGTTTATTCAGTACATGTCCTAAGTCAATTTATGGGCAAGCCCAAGATACCACATTTGGATGTTGCACACAAGGTCTTAAGGTATATCAAGGTTTCACCTGGATAGGGTATTTTTTCTCTTCCACCAGCTCATTACAGTTGAAAGCTTATTGTGATGCAGATTGAACTAGATATAGAGATACTAGGAGATCCATTACAGGTTATTGTGTCATGCTTGACGACTCACCAATTTCTTGAAAAACTAAGAAACAAACTACAGTGACAAAAAATAGTTGAAGCGGAATATAGGGACATGGCTTCTACATGTTGTGAGTTAACCTGGTTGAAGTACATTCTTAATGATTTGCACATTAATCATCCTCAAGCAGCTCTCTTGTTTTGTGACAACAAGGCAGCACTCCATATTGCATCTAATTCGATTATTCATGAGCGAACAAAGCATATAGAGATTAATTGTCATTTGATTAAAGAAAAGATACAAAAATGGTACTATTCAGACTGAGCATGTTGGAACACTACATCAACGAGCAGATTTATTCACTAAAGCTTTAGCACTTATCAAGTTAATAATCTTCTTAGCAAGTTGGGTATTACAAATATACACTCCAACTTGAGGGGAAGTGTTAAAGAAAGAAGACTATCTATATTACAAAATAAAAAAGTGTTACAGAATATGATACGTTAGGAGAGTCATAATAGAATAGAAGTCTTAGGTTTCCTATCATCACAAGGTTAGGTTAGGTTTAGCTTTATAAGCTTGTATTCAATCTATGAATCAACACAATAATATTTCAATACAATTCTTTACAAGTACTATATACATCAAGTGAAAAATCTCACATAACTATTAAATTATTGAATTTGTACTCTATAACATTTTTTTTTTGAAAGCGAGTTGGATTTTTATAAGATCTCATAACCTATCAACAAGGTGCAACGTACAGGTCAACACCATAAGAAAGTAATCATGCCGCCGACAGGTCTTGAACCTAGGACATGAGGGATAAACCCACACAGTCCTAGCCACTCGACCATAACACCATTGATTGTACTTTGTAACATATTAAATACCAATCGAAGAAATTCAAACCACCTAAAATTCATTGATCGGCTTGGGTGCTTGTCCCAATGGATAATCTCTTTTCTAAATTAGAAGGAAAATTAAACAACATGTGTAAAGTGGAATTTGACTTTAAGAAGCCAAAAAGAAATCTGAACTTTCAATTCTATATCGGAGAGAAATGGTCTATTATTGGTTCCTAAAGGTGATGAAAATGATTATCCACAAATAATAATAGGATTATCCATCCATATATTTGTTATGATTTGTGTGGTATACAATTCAAACCAATTTGATGGAGCCATTTTGAGATTATTGCACTCATATTTGAGGATTTATAAGTGTGAAAATGAAATGAGATGTAACTGAGTTACGAGAAAAAGGAAAGCTGAAATTATCTGAGATAAGTAAGTTTCGAGTTTTTGCGGCTTTGGAATGGAAACCAAATGGAACACAAATAGATTTGTTATTGACCATGTATAGCTAATTAACCAGCATCTAACTGTTTTTTATCAAGTAGTCAATTTCTAACACCAACATATATAATTTTCAATTGAGATCATAACATGAGCAGCGTCGGAGTTGGGATTTATGTTGAAGGTGGCGAAGTGAGAGACATAGTTGGTTAATAATAATATAATAATTAATTATTTTAACAAAAAAAATTTCGAACAATACATAAATACATATATAAAACATCAATTGTTAAACAAAACTCCATCTAATCTATGGGAATGATGAAAATGAATCTAACAAGCTACTTTGTACGAATACAAAAGAAAATTTTATGGGAGAAAAAATAAATTGATATGTAAAATTAATGGGTAAAAATTAATTTCAAATGTAAAATTAGATGTGAAAAAAATTGGTTATTTGCGATTTGCCGCTTATCATTAAATAGCTAATTAGAGGTTACTCCATCATTGATCACTATTGCAGTCTCCCATAGGACTAGCAGTCAATGTGCATTGATTGTCAAAATGCTCGCATTGATTACCAAAATGTCCTTCAAACAATAACCCAAAGATGATCTTCAAGATACAAATATATGTATCTTGAGGAAAATTTTAATAGATCAAAATTTTCATGCATCTCCAGAAAAATTCTATGAATAAAATACAAAACTAGATCTCGAGATACGAATTCATCGTGAAAATACATTTTTTTTAAATACTTCTTCCTCAAAACTGAAAAGAGAGGTTGTGGTTGGCGATGGTGGAAAAAACAACTAAATCAAGCAAAACAGGAGGGAGAGGAAGAGAGTTGGAGGCTGAACGATTGCCTATGTCGTAATAAATAGATAAAGAGAGGAAAGGGACGGAGCAAAGAGGGAGAACGGATAGAGAGGAAGGGGTGAAGCAGGACGGATTCATCGGCATCGACATCGGCATCAGCAAGGGTGGCCATAAAAAAAAATGTAACTTTTGAACTTGCCTAATGAAACTCATATTTTGGTAAATTACTCTAAAGCTGAATCAAAACTCAAATTTAACTTTTGAGCTTGCCAAATGAAATTGTCGTAAAAAGCTCCAAATATACAAGTCATCTCATTAATACATTAGTCGGAGAGGATAGGAATGGAATTTCGTTTGGCTGTCAACCATTGGTTCATTTACATGTCTCACCTTAGCCATGGAAATTTGAAAGCTACTACAGTCAAAACATTGAAATAAGAACATAAGGGTTAGTTTTAAAAAAAAAATTTACACAAACTCACAAGTTAGGTAATCATTTGGAAGAGATGTGACAGAAAATGAAGCGTAGGATTTTCGCGATATATATCTTGTCATATCATACAGCATAATAAAGAAGAAGAAAAATGTAGATATCTGAAATTCTCAAAATATAAAATATTCGAACCGACACAGATAGTTATGTAGTTAAGATGACGAAAACAAAAGTCTCCAACAAATATAAATGAACTACGAACATCAGATGCTTACGAACCCAGGCATACAGCAGCAACAGCGTTGCAGCTAGCGCAAAACAGCCACGCCCTTCAGACAGTACAGCTTCTCTTACTCAATTGACTCCCAATTTATTGGATCAAATGAAATGAACCAAAAAAAAAAAAATCTTATGACCCCCGAGTAAACAGCTTGGTTTTACCAGCTCTGATTGGATCCCAAAGTTATCTGTCCACACAATTATCATAATAAAACCATGTGACAAAAACATACAGACACTCTTTATCACCTTCCATTCAAATCAACCTTCCCTCCCAATTCCAACCTAACAGTCCTTCCCACCAAATGCAGAACACATCATTCACTAGACCTACACAACCACACCACACAGCCACTTGAGCTCTTAAGAACCATAAAAAAATGGCTATTGGGGGAGGTGTTATTTGAACTTGGAAACAAGGATACATATCCTCAAAATCAAACTCAACATCAACGCCATTCTACAAGATAAGAGCAATTTGAGATAGAAAAAGAAGGCTCTCTCTATTCTCTGGCAGATAAGTTATCAGTCATGGGTTTTGCCACCACCATAGGGAAGTATCAGCTTGGGAGAACCATTGGGGAAGGGATGTTTGCAAAGGTCAAGTTTGCAGTGAACACCGAGACCCGTCAGAGCGTTGCAGTCAAGATCATAGATAAGCATATGGTCATGGAGAATAAGCTCATCGATCAGGTGAATTTTTTGCAGCTCCTAATATTTCAGTTCTTTGTGTGTAGTTGATATGATTATTAATGCAAGCTATAATTTCAGGTAAAAAGAGAGATAAGTACAATGAAGCTCTTGCATCACCCGAATATCGTCCATATATATGAGGTAGGTCTAGAATAGAATTTGATCAGAGAGGAATGAGATAATGGGTTTGTGTTTGGGGAACATTTCATTCTTGTTTTGTTTTCTGACATTCTACCTTGATTACTAGTGCAGGTTATCGCCACCAAGACGAAGATTTACATTGTGATGGAGTACATTTCAGGAGGACAGCTTTCAGACAAGCTGGTAAGATTGTTTTTCTTTCCTTCAGATCTGCCTTAGGATCTGTCTTGTCCGAGACAGAATTGTTTTAGGCAAGAGATATAGAAATGTTTAGGTTTTCTCGTGGAATTCCGAGAAATTGGATCAATTGCCTAAAAAACTATTTTCGTCAAACGAATGGACCAAATTGGATCAATTGCCAAAAAAACTATTTTCGTCAAACGAATGGACCGTTATTACTCTGTGATGTTCCCTTCTCTATACACTTTTTTGGTCTTCATTTTCCTATATTTCTCGCAGTCATACCTCAAAAAACTAAGTGAAGATGAAGCTAGGAAATACTTCCAACAGCTGATTGATGCTGTGGACTATTGCCATGGTAGAGGTGTTTACCATAGAGATCTAAAGGTAAGTATTATCAGTTCCTATTTGAATGTCTTCATTTTCTCTAGTTGGGTATTTGCAATCTATCACACAAAACCTAATTCTAGTGTCATAATCAGCCTGAAAACCTGTTGCTGGATAGTCAAGGAAATTTGAAGGTGTCGGACTTTGGACTCAGTGTGTTGCGAAAGGTAAACGTCAGACTTTTAATTTATATCTAGTTAATGGGATCAGAAAATCATATCTTTTCTAGCTAATTAACCCAATTCTCGATGATCTGACAGCCTGGAGATTTAGTTTCTACCGCATGTGGCTCTCCTTGCTATGTAGCCCCTGAGGTATGCTGGTTCCTTTCGACACTTTTTTCAACTATTCCTGCAAATCAAACTGCTTGAGAAAACCAACTCAAGTCTCATTCTTGTTGATTGTTCTGTTACTGAAATAGGTTATTTCCAATAAGAAGTATGATGGAGCTGCAGCCGATGTTTGGTCTTGTGGAGTAATCCTTTTCGAGTTACTAGCTGGATTTTTACCTTTTAACGATCCTAATTTGATGAACCTATACAGAAAGGTATTGGTTTGTTCGAGTAAAGCTTTACCAACTGTACATTTAAATTTCCACCTGGCTGATATTTGGTTTTGACTTTTGTTCATAGATACTCAGAGCCGAGTACAAATGTCCCGTGTGGTTTACAGTTCCGCAAACAAAACTACTGTTCAAGATTTTTGATCCAGATCCTCATAGGGTACTTTCTGAAACATCTCCTCATACAACTAGATCACATTGGAACAAACTTACAATGTCTTTGTCCTTTCTCACTATAGCGGATCACAATATCAGAAATTCTCGAAGATAATTGGTTTCAAACCGATTACAAACCCTGTACAGGAATAGACTCCAACGAGAAGATCGACTTGGATGACGTTCATGCTACATTTGATTCGTTGGCTGTAAGTAAAATCAATGCCTTCAAAATTATGTTGTCTTACAGTGTAACAAGATTGAAGTATTCTTAACCTTTTAAACTTAATCCAGGGAGATGCAACAGAACATACAAAAGCCAGATCTTCAAGTTTCATCAATGCCTTCCAATTGATAGCAATGTCTCATGACCTCGACTTGTCAGGCCTCTTCGAAGATCAGGTAATTATCTACCTAACCTCACCTAGAGTTGCATAAATGCTTTCTCCCATCACTTTCTCAATTCAATTTGGTACTTTACGTCTCTTTTAGGACGAGGACAAACACAGAACGTTTGGTTCTGAGCATTCAATTGGAGACACAATAGAGAAAATTGAGGTTGCTGCCAAGGACACGAGTCTTGCAGTGGAAAGAATGAACAACTCCAAGGTACTTCATCTTCCCTAAGACTTCTTCCTAAGTCTCCCCATAATTACCAGAACTGAAACTCACTGGTATCTCTATACTCAGGTAAAAATTCATCATACAAGCAAGTTGTCCAGATGTAGCAGATCCTACTTCAACTTATCAGCTGAGGTAAATGCACACCATTACTGCAATGAAATAACCATTGACATTTTCTACGATTTCACATAAAGCTTGCTAATATGCAGGTGATTGAGGTGACACCCACAAATTGTGTGATTGAAATATCAAGATCTGCTGGGGAGCTGACAGTTTACAAAGAGGTAGAAAGCCTCATCTCAAAAAAAAAAAAAAGATATATATATTGCCTTGTTGATCCAAAAGAACTTACTAACTTGCCTGTGATAAACAGTTCTGCCGAAGTCTATCTAGCCTGTTGAAGGATAAATCAAGTGCGTCAGACTTGGATACTCCTCCAGCAGTTTCTGTCAATGTCAAAGATATCCAAGAAAACAGATGGTAACTCCAAACCAACTTAACATGAGTGGTAATAATATATAAGTACACAATGCTCATCAGCTTCTTCTTTTCACCAATTATGCAGCTCTGAAGAAGAAAAGAAAAATGTAGATGACAAAGAAGTTTGTAGCGATTCATCCTCTTGAGAACCAATCTCTCTCTCCTTTCCTATCATTCTTGACCAAGTCTGAGGATGGTCTTCAAGGAAAACAAATACAGAAAGCAAATGGCAGAACAACCAGAGTTGTAATAATTTTCGAACAGCAATAGAGAACGGAGAAAAGAATCATTGAAACTTTTACATAGTTTTGCATTTTGAGCAGTTTCAAATGTGCGCTTGTGAATAATCTTTTAATTATTCTGTGATGCTCATTTAAAAAATACATGGGCCTTTGTACCTGCCCACCTGGTACAACTCCATGTCAGCCTTGCTGGGAATATAGTTATTATAGAAAGCACAATCACAGTGGATCCTTAAGTGTGGTCAGGCTTCCACAAGCATGGCGGAATCTTTTTGTTTAGATTCTTGAGTTGTCCAAACTAGTTGGCAATCCTACTTGATTGCAGTAGTCTCCAATACTTCTGTCTAGTTGTATCTCCTTAGTGTGGTGGTTTCTTTGTGTTCCTACTTTCTAGATTGTTTATTTCTTTGGCACGGCGAAGTAAGTGTAAGCCTATAAAGGCCATTGCTTGTAAGCTTTATGCAACACATCTAAATAAATTCATCGATTCATCAAGTCAACATCAATTCTCTCTAGAAACCATTCATGTTTCACAGCTTCGACTTGTGCTAAAACAGTGTTCAAGATATGAAACTCAAGCTCAAGAGCCATTTTCCAAACAAAGTTTCATCAGAAGACTTGATATCCTCAACTAACTATGTTTAAATAGAAAGCAAAGATAAGATTGCTCGATTTGGGTAACGGCAAAATTGTCTACTTGACTCCAATAATAATTTGTATTGTCCGACTTGATATTGACGAGCAGGGCATAATCATTGGAGGTATCGAGTAATAGATAAGGAAATCTCACTGGTTGAGTAGCTAATGGAAACATTCAATGCCAGCTAAGAAAAATAGCCAGCCTAACTGAGCACTCTGAGCTAATGGACACAGATATTTTCTACATCAACATCTGTTTCCGTTTTCTTTCATTTGTGCATGTGGATCAACGCACATACGCTGATACGTCATGTCTGCCTCTTATCCTCAAGGAGCCAGTGACACCAGAGGAAGAAAGAGATAAAGCGAGAGGGACAGAGAATGATAGGGGAACCCTTAACATTCCATTTCACTTTACTTTTTTTCTAGGGCTGGGTTTTAATTGATTGTAGTACTTCTGAAACACACCAACTCCCGTGCCAAGTAACACATCATTTTTATGTAGCATCACCTTGTATCGTTGGGTAACTATGCCACTGTCACTGACTCAATATAAAGTTCACGGTTCTGGTGAACATGAAGTCACTGGCACCCGAACATAACAAATCTTTGTTATAATCACCCTGCATTCTGCCAACACTCCAACAATGCAGAAAAAATGCATCTTTTGTCCAAATAAACAACCAGAATTAATTTAGCCGCACTGCATTCCATATAACCTCGAAAGCACATGGCTGCAACAGTTCCCCATGAAAGCAATCTTCCCTGCAAAGCCCTCTTAAGCACTTTCCATCCCTTCAACATGTCACTCAATTTGGCTATATTTTTTTCCATAGAAGTTTTATTTTCAATTTCAAAGAGGAATGTTTGTGGATTTTTGTGAAAGCTACAGAAAACAATGGATCCTAACTATGTGCACAATCTTCTTCTATGTGAAAAAAATTATTTTTAATGGTTCTTTTGCTTTGCACTTGCATACGCTTTAAAGTTCCATTTATTCCAACATATCTTATTCTATTAATCCAATTTGTAAGATGAGATAATGGTTTTGTACTTGTACACAACTAAGGGTGGTTAGATGGCTATAGAAAATCAAGGACGGAGAAGCTTCTTTTATTGAGAAATTAAACAGTGTTATACGTTGTACATAGCATTATATGCATTTTTTGGTAACAATATAGCGTAAATACACATGAAACAATTACATTATGATGAAAAATTACCCTAGTTGAATACATAAAATTGGAGGGGGCGGGGGGGATGACAACAACCGTCCCTTGTAAACAATTTCGTAAGCAGAGCAATTCCATAGAATCGTGAGGGTGTCCATCGATATGATCCTATTTGTTCATATTTCTTCCAACTTGAAAGAAACCCACATAGGGACTAGCTTCCATAGCAGTCTCCTTAGCATCAAAAGTTGTCTAGATCACTTAAAGCAAAAAAGCGAAACAAGTCATCGTGCCTAGGTGACCTAGTAAGCAATATGTTTTGATCAGGAAAGCTTAAGCGGACATTTTAAAGAATTAATATTGCACTGTTCAACAATCAATAAATACACAGATATACAACATGAAATCACAAGCAAGCCTAAAACTCTAGAGATATCCGATCAACATTGGCATAGTAAGTAAGAACATAAGACTTTCGTAAGAAAATTTACCTTAGGACACATGGAATACAGATCAAGCAGGATCATTCTGAGACTACAAGAGGAAGTTATCTATCATGTGAAAAACCACATCTGCACCATCTGAATTCATCCAATAGCTGTTCACCTGAAACTTATTCAAATGGACGTAAGAACAAATATTATAGTTTAAATGAACCACATGTCCGCCCAAGCTAAACCTCAGCTATTTGCAAATCCTTGAAGTCAATTTGAGGGATACTGGAGTGCAGTTCTATTCGTCAATCAAGAAAGGTACTTGTATCTTTGATATTCCTTTTTTAAATTTGTAATTCGAGGTAATTTCAGTAAGTTTATTTAAGAAATATTTCGTGAAATATTTCGTTGTGTATAGAAAAAACGTAAAATTTTCGATTGTAATTTTGAAATTATCAATATAAGTTAAGCATTTTAAACTCTTACATATTACAAAAAGAGTACCACGAGACTTGTAATGTTATACAAACTACATATTGCACATAAATCACTTATATAACAAAATTTTTATACTAAACTAAAATTATAACGGGTTAAAATGTACTGACATTGAGATTGACCTAATGAAAAAAATAAATATTTCGGTTTCGAAAGAAATTCGGAACTAAAAAACGAGAAATATTCGGTGAAATTTCGACATTTTTCGAGAAATCGCATTCTTTGGTTACTAGTAAGCAATTTTATGAAAATAAAATGTTAGCCACTGGGTGCTAATGATTGTTAGCTCAGCTGGTAAGACTAAGACTTGTGGTAGATGATATCATAAGTCCAGACTTCGAACCCTGACCTGGTTGATGGATCCAGTAAAAACCATCGTCAACCTTTAAAATATATCCCAAAAAAAAAAATTTCAAAACATATAACTATTGTTCTATGAATTTATTCTGCTCATATTATTAGAACATTAGCATATTATCCGCGCCTACAACACTCCATATTTTCTTTTTCTTACAACTATTTTTGTCAAAGTACATCTTCAAAGAAAGAAAGGAAAAAAAAAATAATAATAATCGAAGCTATGCTAGAGAGAAAAGAATGATGTATGAAATGAATTATAAGAATATTGGTTCCTGGCCATCTTTTATCTCCAAGTTCCTTATGAATAGTAAAACCTCTATGTGATTTCTAAGATATATATACCAAAAATGCAGAGTGTCATATGTTATGCTATCAAGATATCATATATTCATATATGTAAAAAGAAGAAAGGTTAAATTCATCCACTTGCCTGAATGGTATTGTGTGCAATGTATCGTTGTCTACTTTTGCGAAAGCTAACATCCACACGTTCCCAAGATACCTGAGTTAGACCTCTAATCATCTCCTCTACAGATAATACCAAGGAAAAGAAAAATTAAAAAACAAACAGCAAGTACATGACATCCTAAAGTTCTTATCATGTTATTCTTCACAGGAAATGGCAGATTGAGAAGCCCGAGTAAAAACAGTACTGTGCGTTTAATGATAAATGTGGGCTTCATACTGCTGGCTTGATTTATCCAAAATACGAAGAAAGACGTAGAATGGAGATAAATAGTGTTTGGTTTATCCAAATGCAGGATATCAGACATGGGATAAATTTTCAGAAGAAAGGAATAATCAATAAGAACAGAAAAGTACAGAATGATAATAAATAGAATAGTAAAGTATAAAACATTAGACAAGTATTTAAGTAATATGCCAGAACTACTATATTGAACTTCATAATACAATACCATAAAAATGTTGTTGAAGTTCCAAGAAATCAATTGTGGCACTCTTTAAAGAATATAAATCTCAAATTTTGTTGAACCATCATTATAAATATCAGAAGTAGAATAGCAAAGTAGTTAACTTTTTAGACAAACTAAAAATGAATACAATACAAATAGTGGCACTTGCTCTTAACCATTTAACCTGTGAGCTCATGCTCAAGCATTCATGTTTGTGTCATAGACAGAAATAAAATTGACCTGATATATTATACTATGTGCATCTATTATGTAATACCCTGAGAATATAGTATGAGGATAACATGTGGAATATGCACAGTTATTTTAAAATGGGATTTGAGAATTTTTCTTTCATATAATGAAGGAAAATGCATTTATGACTTGAATTTAGATTTCAGAAAAGTTGGTTATGTTATTTACTTGGGTATAATTGTATAATGATCAAGGCATAAGGCTAATAATGAAATTTTTTTTCTGCACATGGAATGTGGAAACTTATATAATGCTTATCTAGGAAAATATGAATTGTATATTCCTTGCACTATGTTGAACAGTTGAAGTCTACGAAAAGAATGCAAGTTCAGAATATTTGGAAATCAGAAACTATTTAACAGAGATTCTAGTGATTCTGTGGCATTAAAGATCTGTTAGCCTTTTGTGTATGTAGACTAACAGAAAATGAAATCACATGAAGTTTCAATTCAACCAAAAGAACCAGTTAATAGATGAAAATTTTGACAAACCTTCCATATCAATGGTCTGAACTCTGATATGCTTAGATACTTCTTGGTGGATGCTATTAGTATCTTCTCTCTCGACATGAATAATATGTGGATACTTTTCGTACTTAACAAGCTGATTTGACTGGAAAGTTCAAGAAAGTAAAAATTTTACTAAAGTATACGAGTGTTAATTGAAAGAAGAAGTCCACTGGTTGATTTCAATGATGAACGTTAAATTATGTACATGTAGAAATACAACAAACCTGAGGAAGTTCATGTTGCCGTCTTATCGATGATGTTCTCCAACCAACCATATCTTACATCAGTTAAAGATCAACATAAAACTAAAAGTCATATTATAAGAGAACAACCAAAGTAGTTGGCTTGTCATACAATAAATGTCCATATTCCCAAAGGATACGATCAAAGTTTGCATTGGCATATGCAACACGGCGCCTGAAAGAGCGTAAAGCTGATCTATAAAGGACACCAACATAAACTATAACATTATTTTCACATGTGGAACAGCATAAACTGTAACATCCTATTCACCAAACTAGATGGTCTCAATTAGGCTCCACAAGATCAATTTGGAAATAGCTGAAATAGTTGGGCCAGTAAGAACTGTACTTACCATAGCCCAACCCCAGTAAAAGTAAAATATGGCAAACTAATATTTGGTCCAACCTTATGGCTTGACATAATTGTGTTGGAGTGAAAGATTAGTTTGTTATCAATAACTTAGAATTCGATAAGAATAATACTTTTTGCAAACTCCTAAGCTATCAGATATCTGAGCCATCAGATATACAAGAAGAAAAAAGTGTGGAAGAATCAGAAGCACAAAATAGAGTGCTACAGACATTTGGATTGGAATGGAATGGAGTGGAGTGGAGTGTCAAATGAACATAAGGTGAATGCTCAAAGCTGTTTAATGGTGCAGTAAAAAAAAAATTAATAATAGAACAGTATGAGAATGGAATATGAAACTGAATAATATGCCAAAAATAGATTCTCAAAGTCACGTGGAATAGACCAAGAAAGAGTTGTACAGGCAACTACGAAGACAGTTAAAGTAAAGTAAAATGTATACTTAACTCTGGATGTAAACTTTTGCATTTTGAAAATATATATACAACACTTGTTTAGCTGATCAAAAAAATAAAAATGAAGACAGTTTAAGTAAAATCTCAAAGGCAAAGGGCGTGCTAATAAGAGCTAGTTTGAACACAATGACTCTCATGGAAGCGTCAAAGATAGGCAAAAACTGGTTTTTCAGTGTGTACAGGGTTGTGATGCCAATGCATAAACCTTAAATGACAACCTCAGATTTTTATTAAAAAAAAACATAAAATAAAAATAAAAATAAAAATAAAAAAAAACCCCACCCGATTAATCAGGTCCTACGGAATTGACTGAACTTTGGTGAAATGTGAATTTTCATCATATAGATCACCCCGCAGAATATGTAGCTCATAAGTAATAAACGACCATATCTAATCATATGTCAGGATTTTTGTAAGGGGTTGCAGTGATAGTTGAGAAGGGGAAACAAAGTCGGCTCTTAGCATGATGTATGATTAGGGAATACGACGCTAAGAGATGTTCGCATTGTGTGATAGGAATCAGAGTTTGTTGATGGTAAGCAAGACAAGGTAGGCAAAGGGAATAAGAGTGACTGGAACATGGCTTGTTGATAGGAAACAGGGTCCTTCACTCCTTCTTCGATATCGTTCAAGGTAGGCAAAGGGAAAAAATTGATTTCTAGCAAGATGAGTTGCTACGGCACCATAGGCCAAATTGTTCAAGGATATTTAAACCATTTCGAAAAGGAAACAAGGTGTTGTAGCAAACTTTTGTGTGAACAATGATAGTTCCCCTTCTGGGACCTTGATTTAAGAAGAGTGAAGGGCACAAAGTTGGAGAACCTGTTGTAGCTATGGAACCTGTTACAACTCATTGTGCATGATGCCTCTGAAGATCAATGGTGTTGGGAGGACAAAACAAGTGTGTTCTTGGTCCATAACTTTTATGATAAACTGCGCACAAATGAGGCAGCTACACAAGATCGGAATACTAGTGCTTTCTCATTCAAATAACCTTTCTTTTGCATAAAAGAAACTCCTCTAAGGCAAAACCTCATTTCGAGTTCATTGCCTCCAGTAAAATACTCACCAGTGACAACCTTGCTAAATGTGGCCTCCTTCTCTGTGAAGTTCACCCAGAATCTATTTTTCACCTCCTGCTCACTTGTGGTTTCGCACAAGAGGTGTGGGGTTATATTGCTAGCGAAACTAATTGGCTCCATAGTCCATAGACCAACAGAGATCAATATGTGGAACAACAGAACGGTACCGCCTCGGGGAAAATGGATATGGGAACAATTCTGCATTTGATTGTGTTCTAGGTTATTTGGAAGGAGCTACTCGCCTTTTCACAGGTCAGAAATTGGGGACGAATATTATATGGAAAACCATCAAAATCATATCCATTCATTGGTCGATTGCCAGGAAGAAAACTGTGGATATCCTCTCCCATTGTTTTTTTTCTGGATTGGGTGAAGCACTGTTTGGAAAATTAGCCTACTGTTTAGTGCGTGTCTTTTTTTCCTCCTTTTTTGAGTGTTTTTAATTGTTTGATTTCTATTGTATCCTTGGAGGTTCTCACTCTTGTTCCCTTTTTTCAATGAGAATGTTTGATTTATAAAAAATAATAAATAATAATAATAAAAGGGTTTGTTGATGGACTTTAATATTTTGATTGGGGGTGATATGCAGTGCGATTTTCACTTTAAAAGGAATTACCTATCGGTGGGAGAAGCAAATTGCTTCACTTTCTGATCTGTTGGAGGGAGTTAGTTTGCGATATGAGGACGATGAATGGATTTGGAAGGACGATAGAACGAAGGGATTATCAGTATCTTTATGTTTTGCTAGCCTAGCCTGGTCTGAGGCAATATGCCTCTTGGTGCAATGAAAATTTACCAATGAAGCTGGTTTGAAAGAAGGGTATTCCTTCTGGAGTATCTTTCTTCATATGAGCAACATCATATGAGCAACAGTGGAGAGTATCTTTCTTCATGTGGACAACAATGTGGACCAAACTTCCTTCGAAAGTTGAGTTGGCACATAGAGTAATGGATATTGATGTTGGATGCTCTTTTTGCTCGACAAATTTGGAGATTACCGACATACTTCATTCATTGTAGGTAGGTTAATAGTCTCTAGATGCATTTCTTGAGTATAAGAATCTATTGAGTGATGCCTATGTCATTGGAGAAAATCTTAAGATGTTGGAAGATCCCCTCTCATTTATCTACACAAGGGAGGGTTTTGTGGGAGTTCATTTATGTGCATTGTGCTAGACAGTGTTGAAGGAAAGGAAAAATAGGGTTTTCAGTTATAAGGTGCTAGAAGTGGATGCATTGGTGGTAAAAGTATTGATTATTCAGTGGGGTTGGATGCCACATATTCCCTCTTTTATAGGGTTGTTTTTTACTCTTTGTATGTAATTAGGGAGTATTATGTTGGTACCTTAATCTTTTAAGGTTACGTTTCATGTAAAATCATAATGCTTCAATGAATTATTTTACCTTTAAAGAAAAAAAAAATTTAAGTAGTAATCAGACTTAAGGTTGTTAACTGACATTCGCAAAGTTTCAAACACAATAATAGACACCCAAAAAAACAATTAATACTTACATGAACTTTAGGTCATCACAATCATTAGCCATTCTGAGAAGGAGGGGAGGCTTCCCATCATCATTATCAGTGAGGAAAAGATGTTTCCCTGTCCTCCCAACAATCCAATGTGCAGTTTGAGATGCCCTTCTCTCCAAAAATGGAAGACCGCATAGAAGAGGTAGCTGATAGTAAATATATACAAATAGAGGTTCAGACTTTATTTACATGGCATGGAATGTATGCAACAAACTCTTCATCTTTTACATTGTCAAAGTTCAATGATCTCAACTAAATTTGCAAAACCAGGAACTGGGAAAGTGGTACAAAATGATTGGGTATCATCATGGATTGCATGATTTCTTAGGTGTTTTATTTTCTTAGACAGTAACTATACCATAGGTACGAAATAATTGTTTTAAAACCACACAAACCTTACAAGACCAAAATACAATGTTGCTAAAAAAATCATGGACTTATAAACTGATTGGAAAAATTCAAGAGTGCAAGGACAGAAAAACCAGCTAATATAAGGGACATTCAGAATTACATAGATGATAGACTATTTCTTTGTTATACCTGTTTATTCCCCCTTGAGCCAAGATGTGGTGTTGCAAATGTTATAAAATTTAGGGGTTCCAATCCAGCAATTCTACCTTCAGGAGCTTGTTCTTGCCTCTGAATTGGAACTTCGCTCGAGCCCATAAGGACTGAGGACTTCACATCTGCAGGTGGTTCATATAGCCTTCCAATAGCATATCTTGCTATCAGGCCACCCAATGAGTGAGCCACAAAAGAAATCTTTTGTACTCCAGGCCTACGTCTAACAACTGATAATACCTGCATGTAACATAACTAAGTCAGCCAGTTGGAGTGAGGTTACCTGTGCAATATATAACACAGTGATAAGAGTACAAGAACAAGAAAGAGAAACTAGTCTACTACCTCTTCAGCTAATCTCTCACCCATCAAATCAACACCATCAAAAGTCAACCTTGATGAGTTGCATTCACTGCCTGCTTAAAGAGGAACATGTCAAAGCAGCATTTTCCTGTTGTAAATAAATAGCATAATCACAAGAAAACTACACCTAACCAAAACTAACCATGATTTTCCAACAGCCATTAAATTGGTCTTGTGAATCTTATATGTTATCATATCTGGTTCTCAAGAAAATATGGTTTAATCCAGCAGCGAGTGTATAATGGAGAGTGGTTTGGTAAGAATAAGGGTAAGACCAATGCAACAAACAACATTTGAAAAAGGAACTCAATTTGGTTTCTTCTAAAGTACAATAATATTGGCACATTTTTCCAATAACTGATAGGAAAGTGCAATGAGTATCTTAAAATAGAAAATGCAAATGAACATGCACTTCTGAATGAAAATGTCAAGTACACACACTTGGACATACACAGAAATAATCAAAAAAAAAAATTGTCAAAGCATGCATTGTATCAAAAATCAAAAGGCAAAAATTAAAAATCGAATCAAGATTCGAAATTTCAATTTTAATGTACAACTAGACTTTATAGCATAACATGAAAACATACTTAGACATGTTATGAAAGCTAAGAAAAATTGTTGTTAATACAGTAAGAAACTATTCATCATCATCATCAAAGCCCATTCCCGAGATTTTCGGGGTCGGCTACATGAATTTTGGTTCTCCAAGCAATGCGATCTTCCCACATTTCCTCACCTAATCCAAGCTCAAGGATATCTTCATTCACCGTCTTCATCCAAGTTTTCAACGGTCGTCCCCTCCGTCTACACCCTCCATTAACTTGCCAATCTAAACATTTTCTAATTGGCGCCGTGCTTGGTCTCCTCCGCACATGACCAAACCAAGTTAAACGTCTTTCTCTAATTTTTTCCTCTATGGGCGCTACACCTAAGTATCTCCTAATCTTTTCATTTCTAATCTTATCCTTACGAATTTTACCACAAATCCACCTTAACATACGCATTTCTGCTACTGCCATCCTATGCGTATGTTGTCCCGTAGTAGCCCAACATTTTGAACCGTATAGCATGGCTGGTCGAACAATTGTCTTATAGCATTTCCCTTTTAGCCTTGCAGGCATCCTTCTGTCGCACAATACTCCTGACGCCATTCGCCATTTCAACCAACCAGCTTTAATCCTATGGTCTACATCTGCTCCAATAGCCCCATTCTTTTGAATTATAGACCCTAAATATCGAAAAGCCTCACACTCCGGGATCTCGACACCTTCGATCTCAATTGCATGACTTCTCCCTCTTGGTTCACACCCAAAGTTGCACACTAGATACTCCGTCTTCGAACGGCTAATTCGAAAACCTTTACTCTCTAAAGCCTCCTGCCACTTAACTAATTTCTTACCTAAACCTGCACTAGTTTCATCCATTAAGACAATATCATGGGCAATAATTCCACTCATTATGGGCAATAATTCCAATAATTCCACTCATTATGGGCAATAATTCTACTCATTCAAAACAGAAATTCGTACATCTTAGCAATTTCCTAATAATATATGCACTGGTGAAAAGAAAGAGGAAAAGAAGATGCACTAAGAACACTCACGGTGGACAATAACTTTGCCTGGAAGCTTTTGTACAAACTTCTTGGCAGCATATTTCCAATCCTGGGCACTAAATACACACAAACAATATATAAGACGAATGGAGAAATTTGCTAAAGTTGCATGCATTATGAAAGTTGCTAAAGTTGCATGCATTATGGAGAAATTTGCTAAAGTTGCATGCATTATGAAATTTGCTAAATACACACAAACAATATATAAGTAGAGGTAAGATCGCAACTATTGCCATGTCAAGACTCAAGAGTAAAGTTAAGAAAGGCCCATGAGTTTCTCACCCTAATCACACAAGAACAACACATATCAGATGTGTGATCCTTTACTTGGCTTGATATTCAAGAGTTTCAAGGAAACAACAATTTTTTTTATCGTTGGCTTGAATCAGTGAAAACCAACTTGTATCAGCTTGAACCAGAAAAATCCAATTTGGTTCAAACCAGCTATTGCTGGGATATGAACCAACACTATCTAAGTTGTGATACCAAGTTAGACATTGTTGTTTTGTGGATCTGATTTTTTGCTATTTTAATAGCATTTGTTCCTAAAAGACTTGTCGGCGATTTTCTAACTCAATTAGGTATATTCTTGTTAAATTTCAGCATTTCCAAAAGACACTGAACTGGGCCTTATGGGATGTTTTGGGTTTTCATTGCAGGAAGAATGTGAGAGTTATTCTTTGTAATTTTCTCTATACTAGAAGTGGCTAAACAATCTCATTGCTTTGTTGGTGGGTTTTCCCTGGTTGGATTTCCTATATTAAATCTTGTGTAGTTGTGATTAGACGTTTCTTTGTCAATTTATTATGTTCTCTTACGTTGGCTTCTTTCCAAATAACTTTATGCGTCCGGCTTCCACATTGTGTACAACAAAGGATGCTACAATAGTCATTGAATACATGTCACAAATGAATAACTAGAATATTTTCTTATCATGATACTAATTGGAAATAGCCTCAATACAACCAAGATACTTATCGCAAGCTATGGATAAGAAACTTATTTTTTCTTGAAAAACACATAGTTGCCTTCATGTGGACAGTGCCATCCTCCACATAAGCAATGCTTTCATCACTACCCTTTAAGAAACCATTTTTAGTACTATCATCCAATTTCACCCCAGAACTTAACTAAGCTAAAGAAAATAACATTTGAACTTTGTTTCTAGGGGTTATAGTATTTGATTAATTGTGTATGGTCAGTATGTCATACTAACTCAAACCACTTTCTAAAACCACAATTTTATGCAACAAATTTGAAATGAACCAACTAAACCAACAAGTAACCATTAAAGAAGCAAAAATTATTACCTCCCAATAATGCCATTAACCATAACAACAAGATGCTCAGGCAAATGCTTCGCCTTCTCCGCCTCCTCCGAATCCCAAATCTCCTCCCCCTCCCCACCACCATTCTCCGCCACCACCACTTTCCTCTCATCACTCTTCCTAATCTTAAAACACTCCAAACTCATCAACCTCCCCAACTCCCCTCCACCCTTCTTCCACTCACTTCCATCTTTCACCCTCTCCTCACTTTCGCCTTTCTTTCGAAACCCTAATTTCAAGAACCCCATCCTCTCTGCCTTCCTCCTCCTCCTCCACTGCACCTGATCAACTCCGATCCAGACCCTCGATGGCTCTCCACGGACGCTGATGGCCTCCTTCGTGCCCAAATTAACGGTCGGATACAGAGATTTGGCGCCAATCATGCGTCGTCGTAAATTTAATCAGATCATACAATAAGTTGAAGAAGAAATAAGAGAAAGATGAATTGTTTGTATTATAAAGCCCGAAAGTGAATGAATTTATATAATAGTGATATTTGATTGGAAAAAGAAGGTTGTTGATTCTTTATTGTAAGTGAAGAGAGCGGAAGACGAAGAAAGATACAGTGATGGAGGTTTTAGAACAAAGTGAACTTGCCGGGAAAGCGTAGTTTCCAGGTAAAAATCTCATAGACTGGAACTGGATGTAGGTAACTTAACCTGTTACCCTTGTTGGGAAACCGTTGATTTGAAACTTGGGTAGGTCTGTCGACAATGGACGGTTATTGAGGTGCCAAGTGATGTAAGATAGGTTATTAGGTAGGTGATGAAGTAGGGAGAGTCACGTATCGATTTGAATTCAATTTTGTCGCGTGCTGAATACTTTACCATTTTTTAATTGATTATTGATATTTTATTTATTTATGATTGACCTATAAAATTAACTAAATTAAACTCAAAGGCTATAATATTATTGTCTCTTAATATCCTTGTCGTCTCCATTTCACATGGAAACTTGTTTTTACTCCGGTCCAACATTTTTACCTTGCATGAAGATTTGTTTTTGCTTCGATACGATTCAGTCCATCTAAGCAGCTAGATTCAATATTCAAAAGTTTATCAACGACGGAGCACATGTACTCCTAATAATCGGGCGAAAACTAACAAAATTCTAATCGAGTCTCGAACACGCAATCTCTAACAAGGAGAGTGGTTGTCTGACCAACTGAACTATAATTGGTAGACTACAGAGTTACAACTCATCCACCGTCGATTTGTGTAAATTGTAACATAATATAAAGTAACGATGTAAATAAAGATTGGGTAGAGAAACTTACACCTCTGCCCTTGGGTCTAGACGATTTTGATAACTTACAGAGCTAGTGTACCTAAATCGTGTGCATTTTTAGTATATGTATTTTGAAATGTTAAAATCTGCAATTTCAAAAGAAAATAAAATAAAAATCAATGGATGACAAAGAGATTTGTAGGAGTGACAAATTTTTTGACGAAGAGTCCAAAATTCCAGGTGAGTTATTGGTGACAAGTTTTTAGAAATTTTGTGTCTATGTTGTCGTGGTAGCATTCAAGGATTTTGTTGCAGTCCAATTGAGTGACTAAGTTACACAAGTACACCTCGTAAGTTAATTATCAATGGAGCACATTTTTCAATTTGCCAAGTGAAATAATCTCAGTAAACATTGCTAAGAAGTTTTCAAAATTCAGAATCATATTACAAATTAACAATGTTGAATCCATATCATCTACGCGATACTTAATAAGAAAGTTACGTTGAATATCAACTTTTTAGTGTTGCTTGTGGTTGTCTAAATAATTAGGACTACCCCAAATACATATAGAAAACTTTTATGGTCTCGAATGTCCCAATTCATTATAAGTGGTTTACAACCTAATATATACCAAATATGAACAATCAAATAATTGAACATGTTAAAATAGAAAATTGAAAACATGTTTCTTTTGCTTGTCCTAGAAGTACTTCAACCCAATTTAGGCTGTTTCTTTTTATCTAATAGAATCAAAATTGAACCTTAGACTCTCAATTACCACATTTAACACATGCTCATTTGAGCCAAGTCTTCCATCCATCAAGGTGAGGTGAAGAGGCCCACATGGGACCATGTGTAGACAAACAGAAATGGTGAATGATTGATCACAAGCACCACATGGTGGTTAGCACCTGGTGGGTGTAGGTAATCTGCATTAATTTATTCAAACACTTGCCTGTCTAGGTCCACATTTCATGTGTTGATTGAAGGGATGAGTCTCAGTTAGAGAAGCGTGATTGCTGGGATTGGTATCTAATGTTTATACATCTGACAAGTAGTCAACTACCACAAATAGTGCGGCGTCCGGACAATCAATCAACTGCCGCAAATCATCGGTCTGAGTCAGTCTAAATGGCGAGGGAACCAGCGAGGAAAATGGCGAGGGCAACCCTCCACCTCCCTAGGGATACGTGCAGGGATGAAGGCATGTATTCCGATGGAGTCTCTCCCTCGCTGGTTTTCTCACCATTTAGAATTTCTGCATCGATCTATTACAGCTCAAATGTCCATCCTCGATATGTGAAGATGATTAATAGGATTCTTTAGTCCAAAATTTTCAATTCCAGAGAAAAATATCTCAGGTCACCTTTGCTGCTTTTCAAAAAAAAGGTATAGATTTCCAATTTTTTGTTGATAAAATTGATGTCAAACTCTCGACTTAAAAATCCAAAGTCATATTCCAAGTTGGTCACACAGTTATGATTAAAGCAGTCATCAACTCAATTCATATCTACACCATGCAAACATTTCTGCGCCCCGAGTTCTATCACCACTAAACTGGATCAGATTGTTGGGAACTTCTTGTGAAACGGAACGGATAAAGGTAAAAGTAAGCATCTCTGCTCTTAGGACCGCATTACCCCTCCCAAATATCTGGGTAGCTCGAATCTGCCTCCAACCAAGATAAAAAAAACTATGCGTTAATGGCAAATAATGTTTGGCAAGTTCTCTCTATGCCACACATTCATCGCACCATCCAGCTCCGCCATATTTACCTACACAACAGAAGTATCTTTCGACTCAACAAAATCCCTTCCATTGCCTCATTTGCTTGGAAATGAAACCTTAAAACACTTACTAAAATGAAACATCTTATTCAGTGGCAAATATAATCGGGAGATAATATTGATATTTGGAAAGATTGTTGGGTCAAGTTGGGATTCATCTTAGCTGAATGTCTTTCATTCACCAACAACAATGGTTCATTGCCCTCCAAAATCTCAGATTTTTAGATTCCCCTCGATAACAATATTTGCTATTGGAATCCAAACCTCCTCCATGATTGGTTCCCTTCACCGGTACATCCTTGAATTAAATATTTGCTCGTACACGGATCTAGATAGACCCATTTGGATTCATGACAAACGCGGAGCCTTCTCTGTTAAAAGTGCCACTAAAGCGTTTATCGCGGAACTTCAGACATTTTCCACTTCTCGAGACTTGAATCCAAGCCTCTCGGCCAAACTTTTTCGCTAATTGTGGCGGATCAAAGCCCCAACCAGCGCCATCTTCCTTATTTGGAAAATCTTGCAAGACATATTGCCTACATTGACAAATCTTAATAGGGTTCATGTCCCCATTGATAATCTATGTGTCTTCTGCCACGATCACCAGGAAGATATTCCTCACATTTTCTTCCTGTACCCGGTTGTCTTCAGACTCGGGCATCTCACGCCACTTCCCATTACTTGGGCCAATATTATGACTTCTCCAACCATCTCTATAGCCTTTTCATTTTTGTGGAATACAGTGTCCTCTCACACTCTTGCCAAAAAGGAAAATATTATCCTAATTCACAATCATTTTCCACAATTTATGGCTTTTGCACAATGACATCATTTTTTTGCACTTCAAGACTTCTTTTTTGAAAACTTGGGAAACTTGGAAAAAACATTGATTCCACACACCTACAAACAATTCCACTTCAAAAAATCCAATGAACATTTCCTAGAGTCTGGAAACGGCAGTCACCAATTATCCCACAATTCTATAGCCTACAGGTGACATAGCTGAGCTCCAGACAAACCATGGCCGGACATCCAACCCACTCCCCTCCATCCCCCTCACAAACCAAAACCCAAATCCCCATAGCTCCCCTCGACTGGCCTTTTTCAAGGCTCAATTATAAGTGGTTAGACACCATCACCTCAACAACTTGGGCACAAGTGTTAGACTTATTCCCCCCAACCTTACCCCGAATATGATGATAGTCATTTATGATGTTTGTTTCTTTGCTTATTCACATAAAGGTGCAGTTGGAGTCTTAGCAGTAGATGCTACTGGTAGAGTCATCGTAAGGATTTCATCTCCCATCTCTGGCAAAGTTGCAGATAGCACTATGGCTGAGTGTTTTGCTGCAGAGGCGGCCCTTTTGTTAATCCAGAGTAGACGTTGGGACACAGGTTTTCTGCTCGGTGATTCAGGCTCTCTGATATCTCTTTTGCACTCTCAGGACCAGACAAGCCTTACCACGGAATGCTGGATGTAGCAACCGCTTATTAGCAACATTAAACATTTACTTTCACTTCATAGCCAATGGTTCTGTAACTATATTCCACGTGAGCTTAACGGCAAAGCTCACAAACTTGCTAATATTGTCCGTAAACTTATTTGTAATTCTGTTTTAATTTAATATATGCATAATGCTTCGACAAAAAAAATTCACACCAACAACTCATTTGGTCAAACAATGTTTCCAAGTGATCAAGGAGTTATAGGTTTTGATCCAAGAAAGTGTGTATTCAATTTGATCTTAGACAGAACAAGTACCAATTCTTATGAGTTAATTGTTGTCCCAAAAAAAATACTAGAAATATATACTTTTGCCTTGGATTCAAAACTTTAACCTGAAGTATGTTAAATCGAAAGTTCTAAGAGTTTATGACTTAAGGTTTATTATCAACGACATCATATATAACAAACCATCTTTATCAAGTAGTAGTACTAATTAGTAAACAAATATGACTTTCCTTGTAATAAACAAATGTGATTTGAGTCAGAATAAATAAGTAGTTTAAATTAATTATTTTATGTTCAAAATTGAATTAATTAATAGTTATTACTTTGAGAGCACCAGTGTAAAGTACATAGTAAGCCTCGAGATACTCCATTAGCACATTCTATTAGTTCAGATTGACAAGTTCATCAATTTCACCTGCCTTAGTGAATGGGCAATGTGCCCAAAGCATCCTCTGCAAAAATGCAAATTGGAGCCCCAAATTCGAGTACATGTTGGGCCTAAAATGTGTTCCAGTGTCACTTTTTTCGAAAATTCTAGGGGTCAAGGGATGGGTGTAACTACCCATCCTCCTTGAGATGAGCACCAACACGCATTTCCATGGCAATGCGCTCATCTCGAGGGAGATGAGTGCACCACCCATCCCTCGCTCCTTTCCCTTGACCCCTAGCAAAGCTCCACTTTTTTTTAGGGGCTTTTAATCGGTCCTCCAAAATCTCAACATCAGCCCTGTTACCAATTAACCTTAGGGTATGTCTGGTTAGCCATTTTCCCTGAGAAATAACATCTATTTATTTATCTTGTTATGCAAATTTCTACTAAATTGATAACTCATAAGACTGTTTTTCTACTACTCATGAAAATTTAAGTTCGAGGCGAGACCTCAATATCAAATTCATGAAAACGATTTCAATTTTCATGTCTATTTTTCTTGCCACTAAACAACCCTCAGGTGAATTAAAGAATTAATCTCGAATTAAAATATACTATTTGCAAATGATTGCATACAGTTTTGGAAGTTATAGAGTCAAACAAAGCCCTTCACTCCTCCACATTCCTAACATGTCTTCCACCTCAAATCATGAGTTTCATCACATGAAAAGATTCCAATTTTGCATCATTGAAATCTAAGTCAACCTATAAACAAATTAAAACTCTTTAATATAAGTAACTGTAATCAATAGAATTCTTCATCAAATACCACAACATACCATCTTACAACAATCCCAAATCTTCAATGGGGATCAAAGGCTTCAAGTTCTTAGGAACCTTCCTCCTCCTTTCTTACTTCCTACCTTCCTACTCGACCCCCAACATCCATTCAATCCCAATGCACAACCGTCGAGTACTAAGCACAAACCCCAAAACTATTCAACAATTCTTAGTACCACAAAACCGCATTCGTGCTGAACTACACCTTAGACCCCTACAATGGAGTGAAAAGCTTGCCAACTTTGCAAACTCATGGGCAAACCAAAGGAAGGGAGATTGTGAATTGATCCATTCCAACACAAACTATGGAGAAAACATATTTTGGGGCAGTGGTAAGGATTGGACCCCGACTGATGCAATCAGGGCATGGGCTGCAGAGAAGCGATACTACAACTATGGGAAGAACAAGTGCCTTGGCAAAGATTGCTTGCATTATACACAAATTGTGTGGAAACAGAGCATGAGAGTTGGATGCGCTAAAGTCACTTGCAGAAGTGGTGATACTTTTATCACTTGTAACTATGATCCTCATGGTAATGTTATTGGCCAAAAGCCTTTCTGATGATTGGTTGGTGAAAAGAAAGTGGTGATTGGTTGATGGCACCCTTCTTTGATCTTTTTTAGGGGTATAAACAATGGTGAGGGGTTTCTTTAAAATTGTGTCAATTTGTTGATTTTTTTTCATTATATTCTGGGGTGTAATGTTGTGAATTCTACATTCTTGAGAGTTTTATTTATAAGTCATATTCTCGTATTAATTGGAAATCCAAATGTCACATAAAATTGAACCCATTGTAGGTTAGGGTTGAAAAACCAATCTTCACTTAAATCGTAAACCAAACCGATTTTGGGTCGATTTCAAAATTTTCAAATTGAATTCGAACCAATTTTAATTTATGCAAATCGTAACTTAACTGACTAAAACTGAGCTAAAACAAAATAAAATCGAACTGACCGACTATTTTAAATGTATCATATTATTTTTATATAAAATATATATTATTTATTATATATATTCGGTCGGTTCAATTTTGTTGATTAAAATCACATAAAAACCAAAAATCGAATCGACCACTTCAATTTTAAATTTTATAAAATTAAAATCTAACCAAACCAAACTTAAATCAAATCGATGGATTGGTTTTGATCAATTCAATGGATTTAATCGATTTATTCAATTTTTTGTTCAAGCATATTGCAGGGTGTAGAGAATCAGGTCCTTATCAAATGTTGGCTTCCATTAAATTCTACACACAAAATGTCCATTTCACACACCATGTGAACGCGACGAGGGAGGGGGTCCCCAAGGGGCAAGGCATGGGTCGTTGTCCTATTTTTAATTCTCTATACGTGTCATGTTATCTTTGGTGCAACATAGAATATGATATCCCTTACCATGTGACATGGTGGGTACTGTTGATTCTTGTTTTTGGGTGTCTCTAGAATGGGCCAAGATGTTACACAGATGAATGAAACAAAGTCAAACTCACGGGTGCACTTAGCCTGCTCACGGGCTAGCCATACTATGCCCCCCTTCACTCTCAAATCAATCCACATATTTTCTTGACAACTCACTGAGTCTTAACAATCACTCGACATCGCAACTCGAATGAGTCGACTAGGAGAGTTGGCAAAGATCGATCAGATTATAATCGAATTCGCAACAATTAACTTTTAGAGCATCCACAATAAGCCATTTCGATTAGTTGAAGATAGAAATACAATCAGATATTTATTGTGCCTTTTTTGCCTAATGGACCCTTTCTGAATGCTCTTATAGCCCATTCTGAGTTCATATTTTGTTTCACTTGATAATAACACTATATGGACTCACCAAATGGACTCGCAATTTATCGAGTCGATTCACTCCATTCGACACGTATTGAACATTGCTGCATAATATATATATATATATATATATATAAGTCCTAGTAGTGACCTAATCTATCCTTAATTCATAGGCCTCCATCTATCTCCAATCAAAAATGATCAGAAGAACCCCAAAATTCCTTCCCCTCATTATCCTCATCTATTTCACAAGCATCCATGTTTACTCAACCCTAATGGCACCCCAAACCCCCCATAAAATGCCGGACAATGAAACCATATACAAGGTCTCAAAACAACTGTGCTGGGGGTGCGTCGGGGAGGCGATACAATTCTTATTTTATCACAACTTAGTAAGAGCAGCCAAATGGGAGCCCCCCCTAATGTGGGACTCCCAGTTAGAAAACTATGCAAGGTGGTGGGCAAACCAAAGGAAGGCAGATTGCAAGGCTAAGCATTCCTTTCCAGAGGGAGGGTTCAAGCTAGGAGAGTGTATATATTGGGGCAGTGGCTCAAGTTGGACTCCTAGGGATGCTGTTAGTGCATGGGCTGATGAAGAGAAGTACTATGATTATGCGGCGAATACATGTCAATACGGAGAAGAATGTGGGCATTATACGCAAATTGTATGGAAGAGTACGAGAAGAATTGGGTGCGCTCGTGTTGTTTGTGATGATGGGGATGTGTTTATGACTTGTAATTATGATCCAGTGGGGAATGTTGAAGGCGTTCGACCTTATTGAATGTATTGATGTTAATATAGCTCATATATAGGGAGATTATGCATAGAAGGTATCGATAGTATGTATATTTGTATTGATATTCATGGGTATTCTATAGATTATTCAAGTATGGCGTTTGGCGTAATATGCACAGGTGCTAAAACAACAACAACAACAACAAATTTACTTTCAAGCTCCATATTGCTTTTTTTTTTTTTTTTTCAAACTAGGCAAAACATCTGAGTTTCAAGATTGTGTATCAGCTCATAATGCAATAATGGCCAATTCCAAGAATTGAAGATTATGTGTATTTTGAGAGGTGATCATTTGAAACGCGGAAGGGAGCCATGGCGCGCTAAAAACCCGCATGGTAGGGTTTTTTTTTCATCTAAGGTGAAGGTGTGGGAGTGGGATCTGCCTGGATGACTCAGGATCAAGATCACCTTCCTTTCTTTCGCTTATCGAATTCTCGCCCTTTTCATTAGTGCCAACCATGATTCTAGCTTGTTCCAATTTTATATCCATTTCATATCATCACACAGTATGCGGTTATATGCAAGGAATGTGATTTGTCGAAATATGTTAAATTTTAAGAAATATTTTCTATTTTCAACTTATTGAGATATATTTTGAAATTTAAAATATGTATTTTTTGTTCTCAGATGAATTTCCTTGAAAAAAAAATGTCAATCTCCATAGATTTTTACCTGCTGTAATTTTATTTAGTATCACTCCTTATATAATACTAAGGGTTGAAGGGCACTACGTGCGCATATTTTCAATATTTTATTTTATCTTTAAACATCAATAAATGTGAAATTTTTAATCAAATAAAACTTGAAATTTGAAATAAAGATAATGCATCTATATTACAATTCAGAGTGGTGTCTTACTATTCATTGTTAACTATGACAAAGTCAAATAAAAAGAATTAGAGATAAAAGATGGTTAAGATTAAAAGTTGAAAAATGTATTGAATTTGAGGGTTGAGATTCATTTCCTATGATGGTGTATTTGTAAATATAAAACAAGTAGAAGAGTAAAAATAATAAAAAACTTTTGAAAAAAGTTGGTGAAATGTATATGTGGCGGAGAGAGAAAATATTATGTTTTGCTTTTAGTAAAATGATTATGAAAATTATCATAACTATCTACATCGTTATCGAATTTTGGTAAAGTTAATATCCTTGAAATGCATTTTTTTAAAGAATTTTCCAACAAAATCAATGATCAACACGAACGCTAAAATTTTAAAAATATATATTCTATAATTAAAAAAATGTATAATGTATTTAACATCTTTAATATTTTTCAAAGCAATGAGACGAGCCGATTATACTTGAAATAAATGAGTTGGGCATCTTAATGCACATTTAAACAAAAACTCTAAACTTCATGTTTTAGCGAATTTAAAGATTATGGGAGAATTCATTCTCGGCGTTTAATTTTTTTCTCAAACTGATTCAAATTTGACTGAGTCTAATCCTAAAACTTATAATATATATTTTTTACTTTAGAATAGGCTTACACTTCAATACTGATTGAGAGCCAAAATGGGGACGGGAACGAAAGTTTTCAGTACAAAATATTTTATAAAAATAAAATTATGTGAACTGCCAACGACATGGGGCATACTCTAATTTTATTACAAAACATAGGGAGAGTCAATTTTGCATTGAGCCATTTCTTATATTTTTTTTAGTCTAACTTCCTTCAAGCCTAGGCTTTTTGTTGTTTTCATTTTGTATTTTTTATTTATTTTTAAAAGACATTAAAACATTTGTGTGGTTTTTTAACTACTTTTGATTTTTGTTAGTAAAACATTTGAATTGGAAGGGCAAAATGAAAATAGAAAATTAGAAGGGCTCATTATTTTGGTAAGAATGATTGTAGTTTGTGTTTGTACGACACTATCTTGTGAAAATTTTTATTTATTATTTAAGAATCTTAGAATGCATAATTCACCGTGCCCATCTCTGGTCTTTCTCAATTGATCTACAAGTTTAATGAGCTCACTCAAGTCTTTCTTCGCTCCTGTTTTTTTTTTTCCATGTCTTCTGAAATTTATCTTCTCACTAACTCTACCTATATACAATATCTTTTGATTTACACCCAAAATTATATATTCAATGGGTGGTATAAACATAAATCTTATATCACTTAACTATCCATTTTTGAGATGGTATATAACTTTATACAATATTGCTATACATGGTCGCACGCTTTTGAGAAATTGAACGGCTTTCAAAAGCCGGACAAATTCAGAAGTCATATGCACTTAGTTCAGTGGCAAAGTTCAATAGCTTAAGGCTTTTTAGACATGATTTATCCCACTGATTTAGTTTCTCACCTCACGACTTCTCATAAAAGGTCCTGTGATTTGGATGTCGCTTGTATAGGGCTATACCATATATACATTAATTTCACTTGAATAGGAATTAGACCAAACACCATTGGAATCGCCCTAAGGCCTCCTCAAAGCATAAATACATTAATTTGCTTCTGAGCTCTAAAATCTTAGACATGTTTTTCATATAAATAAATCCCATACCAATTTTTTTTTAAAAATTGGATCGTTGACCCTTTTATTTATTTATTTATGCCCGAAGGTTACATGATTGACTCTATAGGATTAACCAAATCAAACTCGAAGGTTACAATATTGGTGTCACTTAATATTCTCGTCACCTCTATCTCGCATAGAGACTTGCTTTCACTCTGATCAATTGCATTCACCTCGCATGAAGACTTGTTTTCGCTCCGACCAGTCCATATAAACAATTATATCAATACTTGAAGACTTATCAATGACAAAGTACACAATTACCAAGTAACATTTCTACGAACACAATTAACAATATCTTGCCACACCATCTGAACAAATTTTAATCCCTGAATCTATGGTGCCTAGTACCAAACAGACACCCAGGACCAGACACCGTACTATTGCTCAATTTTAATTGAGGAACCTTACTAAAACCTTTGAATGACTTTTACTATAGATTACTAGTGAAAACGGTTCGAATCTCTATTAGGCCCGACCCTTGAGGCAAGCCAAGCATCCTGCCTTGAGGACTTGTGAATATTTAGTTTGAGATATTTTTAGCTTCTTTAACAATGTTAAAATGTTCTTGTTTTATTTAGAAATCCAAATCAAACTAGTATGATTTCGATTAACCGATAACTTAATCAAACCGCACAAAAATAATTATGCTAAAACTGATATAAACCGAACTAGTATGATTTCAATCAACATAAATTGAACCAACTTATTGATTTGATTTAAAACATAAAATAGCATATTTTTTATCCTACCCAAGGATTGAGAAATGACATTTTTTTCGAGGATATTTCATAAATTTGGTTTTTTTTTTTTTTTTTTTTGTAAAAAAATACAAAAACCAGCTTCCAAAAATTATTTTTTTTTGAAAAATATTAGTTTTTATTTTTTTAAAATTTTCAGGAATTTTTCATAAATTTCCAAGTTTTTCTAACTATTTATTGATTTTTGAAACTACTATGATTTTCTAATTATCAATTCTTCTACTTATATATTGATTTTTGAAACCAACCCCTGATTTTCTAATTATATATTGATTTCATGTTTATTTCATTTTTTGGTATCTAGACTTCATTTAATGTGTTTAATAGATTTACTTATTTGTACTTTATTTTTAAAAATATTTCATATATCCTTGAAAATTTATTATATATATTTCATGTATCTTCGAAATTTTTATGTTTTTTCTGTACACACCGAAATATTTCTTAAAAGTAGGAGATTTTTTTTAAAGTCCAAACATGAATATTTTTATTGAAGATAAGAAGAAAAACAAAATACAACCATCTCCATACCAAAGAATGCCAAGACACCATGAAGATGTCAAAAAATAAGTTTCTAAAGAGATTACAAGTCGTACCCATTTTTCACAACAATTTCCTAATTTCGAAAAATATAGAGTGCTCTGATCTGTTAAGCCCTTCAAAAACCCTCATATTTATCTATTTCCACACACCACATGAGCATATGAGGAACCCTACGCCATAACCACTCCGCGTGCCAAGATGGATTAGCTTGTGACCACCAACTTAGCCCATAAAAAAAGGAACCTTGAAACATCAAACTCAGACCAAATTCTGAGAAGAAATTGTTTTAAATGGATTTGAAGAATTTGCAATGAAGGTGTTCCAGAGTCTCATCATTCTCATTACAAAGCACAAAAATATTTTCTGTAAGGATTCATCTATTCTTCAAGTGATCCACGAAATCAGAATCCTTGATTCAATTTGGTTTTTACATTTATTCTTATTTAAAAGAATTAAAAACAAAACGGAACACTTTCAAAGTGTTGCAAACTCAATCTAACCAAAACTCAAAAAAACAAAACCAAATTAGTTTATTTCTTTCTAGCAGTTAAGTCAAATAGTTCAATATTTTATTCAGCCATAAATACCAACTATATGTGAAGTTTAAATTTGGAAATTATAATGGTTGGAAAATGTTGCTTATCAATACGGGTGGGCACGAGACGTGATGAACATCATCCATATCCTATCTCGTTTAGGATCGGGACGAGATATACCTCATCTCGACCTTGTCCAATCTCAACGGTTTTGAGACGGGATGAACATATACTAAATAATTAGTTTTTTGAAAGACTGTACTAAATAGTTCTCCAATGAAGAATAACAAAAATTTGCATCTCACATTTCTTACACACTAATAATGTCAAATTTATGTAAATATAACTTTCTCCTTAACAATATTAAATGTCATATAAGATTTATGGTCCAATAAACTTACAGTTTTTTATGTTCAACATCTTCTATGTGATACAATAATAATTATCCTATAACCATATAAAATGTGAAAAAATTAATTTTCATGAATTTTATTTGATCTAAAATATTCAAACTAAACTTTGTATCTAAACAAATAGTATTAAATCAAACAAGTTAGTTTTCAGATAATAAATGTTTTAATTTAATTTCAACTCATTCTAAACTTTTATTTAAGAGTAGTTTAATTAAAATTAATAATAATAAATATTAAATAAATAAGTTCGAAATCAGAAGTTTCGATGGTTTTGCCTGCAAGCAATTCATCGAGGGAAACTACACAGAGTTGAAGACACTGAATCCTAAATTCCCAATCTTGATCCGTGAATGCAGCCAAATCGAGCCCCAGCTTTGGGTGAGATATGGTATTGTCCATCTCTTCTCTCAATCGCTTTGATTTTTGTGGAAATTACTGGTTTTTGTTGATGTTTTGTGATTGTGTTGGGGTAAGTTTGAACCTTTATTGGGGAGAGAAGAAAACCCATGTCTTTGTTTTAGATGAAATGTGTTCAAACATAGAATTGTTTGGTTCATTCTGAAACCTAGCTTTGGAGAAAGTGAGATGAAATTTTAGTTTCTGTTGATGTTTGGTGATCAGAGGAGGAAAAAAAATTCAAGCTTTATGGGGAAAGAAGAGATCCCATGTCTTTGTTTGCGAGATGAAATGTGTTCAAACAATATAGAATTGTTTGATTCATACTGAAAGTGAAGTTTGTTGGGGAGAGGTTTAGTGAATGAATAACAAAGAGGTGAATGCGGAGGCGATTTAGGGCGATTTGAAGAGTAATTTTGGGATTTTTTCCATCCATCTGAATCTTTGATCCTAGCTGTTCTTGGCTTTAGGGAAGAAATCTGGACCTTTTGTCTAGTGTCGGACAGGACACCCTGTGTGTTACGCCGCCGCCGAAAAGGTTCAGCCACCATCAGGTCGTCGGTTTTGGGTGCTTGAGCACTCGCCAGATCGTCGTGCTCTGATCGATTTGATCGTTTGCATCACGGTTCAGCCGGCACTGTCAGAAACCGCCCTATCTGAGGGCCGTTACGAGTTGCAGATTTCTGGGCCGTTACGACGCGCCGTTCAGATCTAGGTCGTTACAACACAGCCGCCGCTACGACCCAGCATTTGTTAAAAAGATTCTTTTTGTGTGATTTTCTGCTGCTGGATCAGGGACGTCACGTCCCCTGGAGGTGATTTCAGCGCCAACCGCCATCCCTCCACCCACGGGTCCTGGTCATGGGGATACATCGGCAGCCCCTAAGCCTTCTTTCGCCCAAATTTTGGGCAAGATTTTGGTTGATGACACTGCTGAGACTCAGGTTGAAGGTACTCGTTTCCGTAAAGAGGGGGCACCTGCAATCGGCATCACGACATCGGATGAAGTACGTGGTGAAGCTTTCATGGAGAAACATGTCATCTTTCTCAAATTTTCCACTTATAGACCGACTTTGGCAGATATTCGAAATTCGATTCACAGATCATGGAGAATTTTGGGCCATTTTTCGTTGAGGTTGCTGAATCAACGTCACGTGTTAGTTCGACTTCAGTCTAAAATGGAAGCAAAGAAAGTCCTGTCGCGCGACTCCTTTCTGATTTGTGGAGTTCGGTTTAAAGCTTTCCGTTGGCACGATAGTTTCAGTTTGAAGGAAGATCCAATTTCGGTGCCACTTTGGGTAGAGTTACCTAACTTACCTTTGCATTTATTTCATCCTCCTATTTTAAAAGCTATTGTCAACTCTTTTGGTGGTTTTTTGCGGATGGATGATCATATTCGCAGCCTCTCGCGTCCGGGATTTGCCCGCGTATGCGTGGAGATGTCCTTAGCGGAGAAATTACCACATAGAGTTTGGATAGACAGGGCAAATAACAGGAGATTCTTGCAAAAGATTGAGTATCCTGGTTTCAAATATTTCGATTTTTGCTTTTTGATAGGTCACCAAGAGGAGTTTTGCAGGAAAAAGCTTGGTATTAAGGGCGGAGGGGGAGGCCCGATTTTTGGTAAAGCGAAAAAGGCAGTACAGCCGCAGGTTGAAAACAAAAACATAAAGCAACAATACGTTCCTGTTTTCAGAAAATCTAAGAATCAAAATCCCACAGTTGGACCGAGTGGAGCAAAGAACAACCAGGGGGTGGAACTTGAGGAAGACGTAGGTGAGCAGAGGCCGGTGGCCAAGGATCCGGTTAAGGTGGTTCTGTCAAACAAATTTGAGTCGCTTTCTGAAAAAATAGAAGCAGATGGGAGTGAGAAATTGGTTCATGTTAGTGCTGAGCAGGTTTCAAAACTACGGAAGAATGCCTTCTAGAGGTGGGGTACACAACTTCTTCACGAACAGATGCCACAACTATCAGGGGATGTAATCTCAGGGTTCAAAAGTGGTCGGTCTGATGTAATGACAAATGACAATTCTTGCCCGAAACTTCCCCTTGCGGCGCAGCAGCATGACGTTCATGGCGGCACTCAATTGGTACATTCAGCGCAACCTGGAACGGGCAACGCAGCTGTCTTGTGCCCGCTGGATCAGTCTTTGTGCAACTCAGCGCTTCCCAGGCCCAGCGTTCCAGCAGGGGATATTGGTGTGGCTTCGCCACATGACGCTCCACCTGCGACCACCGCCAGTCCAAGACTGACCTCGACTCTCAGGAGCAACCAGTCCACGGTGCAGTGTTGGGTCCAGACTGATCACGGATCCATTGCGGATGTTGTGTCTTCCCAAACAGCGCAGGTAGCAAGGGGCGAATCAGCTCATTTGATCGCTCAGTCAGGGATGCCATCCATTGTGCATGGATCGAAACAGGACATAGGGTCCGGCTTGGGGCAGTCAACAGTGCTGGACCGCTTGACAGCGGTTCTGGCCAAGAGAGCAATACCCGCGGCATCTGGTATGCTTTCAGTGCCCAAGGAAGCGAGGAAGGACAAAAATGGGGGTGATTTGTATGATGTTGCTGTCCAGTTGTTCAAGGAGACCCGTGTGTTGACACAAAAGAAAAATTCAATGAATACTACTACACTTGATAGCGCCACATATGACAGTGACGTGGCTGCGTCGGACTCGGAGTTGGGGCCGAAATCACAGGGCATTACTGACCTATCTTTGGGGGCACACTCTGATAAGGATCTTCAGGACAAAGTCAAACCGGTGGCTCTTCCGAGCAATCGTCGTAAGACTAAGAGGGGTAAATCTTCTTCCCGTGTTTAAGATGATGGAAAACATTATGTTTTGGAATGCTCGTGGGGTTGGTAATCAGGCCACGAGGAGGAGGTTAAAAAGTATGGTGCTGGATAATAAAGTCAGGATCCTTATGATTGCGGAGCCCATGATTGATACTAGTAGATCTACGAAGCTTGGTAACAAGCTCCACCTTGGTGGTTTTGCCTCAAACGACACTTTTGGTGGCAAGATTTGGATTCTATGGGATACTTCTCTTGCTCTCTCGGTGGTGAATATGTCGGACCAGATCATTCATTGCCAGGTAACATACTCTTCATCAAGAATTTATTTGCTTTCTTTTGTTTATGCTAAATGTTCTGTGGATGAAAGACGAGACCTTTGGTTGAATATGGCCAATTTTGCTTCAAACCATGACATTCCTTGGATGGTCGGAGGTGATTTTAACACTTATTTGCATTCGGGAGAGAAAGTTGGGGGGGGGGGGGGGGGGGTGGAGCCGTCCAGGGCAAGCATGTCACAATTCTCCGACTGCATTGACAGCAGTGGTTTAATTGATTGTGGATTCTCGGGCCCTCGTCTCGCGTGGTGCAATAACAGGCGGGGCAGTGAACGTATTTGGGCGCGACTTGATAGGATTTTTGTTAATTCAGCTTGGTTGACAGGTCTGGGCAGTCCTATAGTGGAACATCTTAGCAGAAATTTTTCAGATCACTCTCCTTTGCTGGCTTCCATGCCAACCCAATCAAAAATCGATTTTGTGCCTTTTCGGTTCCTTAATATGTGGACAACTCATCCGGAGTTTCTGGATCTGGTTAAGGACACGTGGATGACTGATATGGGTACCATGAGACCCATTTATAGAGTGGATGCCAAACTTAAACTAACACGAAGAGCTCTTATACAGTGAAACAGAACAGTATTTGGTAATGTGTTCAACAGGATCTGCGCATTAGAAGATGAAATGCAACAGTCGGAAATAACACTATTGGCGGGGTTTGCTAGTTCCAACAATAATGGTCTACATGCTGATGCTAATTGGGATATATAGGCTTGCTGCAATTTACATCGATGTCAGGTAGAGTACAGATTAGCTCTCAAACAAGAAGAGCTTACTGGCTTCAAAAATCAGGTGAAAAAGAGTTCAAGGAGGGGGATGCATGCACTAAGTATTTTTTTGCTTCCACCAGATCAAAACAAAAGCGACGAGCATCCATCAGATTACTTTACCATGCAGTAGAGTTATTTATGATCCTGGTGAGATTCTTGTCAACGCCAATGAGTTTTTTTGCCAATATGATGTCTTCTCCACACTACACCAAAATGCCTGTTTAGCTACGCGGAGATGGCCACGGCCAAAAACCTTGGATAGCGTTGCCAACGGCCTAAAACCGTGGCTATAAAAATAACTGGTCACGGCTCTAAACCGTGGGTGCATTAGCCACAACAAAAAACCGTGGCTATAATTACCAACGGCCAAAAATCGTTGCTAAACAAAACAGTTTTGCACGTGCCGCGCACGCTCTGGCGAGTGATTTGGAGAGTGAAGTTTCGCACTAAGGCGAAAACGGATTTCGCGCTTTGGCGAAAAAAATTGGTTTTGCTATTTCGACCTAAATCAGTTTCGCGCTTTGGATTGGTTTTGCTATTTCGACCTAAATTAGTTTTGCGCTTTGGATTGGTTTTGGCGAAAAAGAATTTCGACATAGCTTCAAAGAGAGCTCGAGGAGAGAGCTTCAGAGAGAGTTAATGGAAGATAGCAAGTGATTTCAATCCAGTACTGTAGAGGAGAAGAGAAGATTAGCCACAATGGTTCTCAAGTGAGTTCATTTTCGATTCTTGATATGGGTTTTTCCTTCTATCTCTCACTGTTCTCTTTTTGTTGTGTTAGTTTTCTGTTTTATAGCTGGTTTTAACATTTATCATCTAGTTTCTGATCTGATTTGATATGTAGAGTTGAATGAAATCGTTTTATACTGAAGTGGGGTTTGAAAAATCATAATTGTTCGTAATGGGTATTCGCTATTTTTCATGGGTTTTGGCTTGTTAGATCTGATTGGATGTTAGTGTTCATTTTGATTGGGTATATGACTTGTTTTCTGAGATTTATGTGTTCTGTTTCGAGAATGTATATCTTAGTTTTCTGGATCTGCAGTTCAATTGTTTAATTTGAATGTTGCTTAGTTATGAAATCGAATTGAATGTGTAGTTCCATGCTTGTAGAATGTTGATTAATGTAATTGGAATATATGAACAAATGAAGATTTATGGTTTGCAATCAATTTCGGACAAATTGCTGCAAGATTATGTTCGTTCATGGATTTTTGCTCGTTGCCTGGAAACTAGAACAAAATGTTGGTGATACTGAGATTCCAATGAGAAAAAGAGGCCTAAACTAGTTTCTGTGACCAATATAACTGGTGTTAGCATTCAATACTATGTACAATTTTGTTTTCTTGTGCAGTAGTTGAAGTTCTTGTGTTAACATATTCAATTCATGACTTATATTCACTGCTTTTAGGATTTGATTTTTATGTTCGGGAAGCAAGGACCATACATGGTTTTCAGTTGTTGAGGTATTATAAACTCAATTGTGTTCTTGGCAGCTTTAATGTACACATGTACCTTCTGTCAAGCTTCAACTGGTGCACATGCCTCGCATGTTTTGGGGCTTGATGCATTTTGTGAAAGATCTAGCCTAACACGCCTTTTATGTAGGTTCCCAAGGACTTTACAGGCTTAGCTTTCTTCCGGTGTTATGGTCACACTTTTTCTTTGCATCCGGAATCAAGACGAAGATGCAATGCTTCTAGGAGCTAAGTTTTGCTAAGATGCCTTTTCTTCCATCTCAATTACGGCTGTTAATAATGGGGCTTCATATTCCTTTTATGTAAGGTAAGATAATTTCTTTTCATTCTTTACTATTTGACTCTCTACCTGTCACGCCCCGATTTTCGAAGGAAACGAAAATCCCAAAATCCACTTAGGATTATCCGTTTCCCCCAAAACTCGGAACGCGAGAATTCAATAATAACAGAAACAAATAGCAGCATGAACTAAACATCTGAAACAAATAAAAATCTAACCCGGAGAAGACTGACATGGCTAGCTCACTAGCGGAACTCCAATAATGCAGCTCAAAATCTCTAAACCTGAAAGACTACTCGGCTACATTCCAAAAGGAATGTACCCAAGAAGCAAAAGCTCACTCGGGTCAGCAATAAAGCCGGTGTGAGAAATCTTCATCCCCAAAAGTTAATAAATACGCACATGATAATATTAAAATAAACCAAACAATTAATAACCACACCATCAGGTAGTTCCTCAATGAGGCAATGGTGTTATCATCCTCATAAATAAATATGCATTATTTATTACCAATAAATAAAATTTATAAGTTATCAACCTTCATAAATGCAACAACAATACAATTCATAATCATATTAGACTACCATTGAAATATTAAACAAACACATTTTTCTTTCTACCTTTAGGAAGACATGTAGTTTTCATTCAAGGTTCGAATGAGCTGTTAGTTTCTTCCCTCAAGGCTAACCTAGTGTAAGCTAAAATAATCTATACACAATTTCATGGCATGCTCAATTCAATGGTTTAATTTAATTATTTATTTTGTTTTCTAATTCTTGGCTTCTTTTTCCACAATCGCACTCTCCTCCTGTGCCGAACACACCTCACCCAAGTGTGTCTCCCTTGCCATCGAAGCCACTCGGAGCGTACATGACCCAAGTGGGGTGCCACCTCGAGTGTCATGTCATCTCACCCGAAGTTCGATCACTGACAAGCATTCTACACGTACAACCGAACTCACATGGAACGGTGCACCGATATGCAAGCAAGTCTGCATACCCATAATAATATCACACGTATACAAGCAAGTCTGTATACAAAATTTTCATTTCTTTTCACTTTTTTTTTTTTTCTGGAGTTGTGGAAAAAGAACATTTACCAAGTATTTTATTTGAGTCATTATTTTTCCAAATCAATTAACGTCACATCACATTCCCTTTACAAGAACCATATATACATAAAACATTAGCAAGGTGATATTCACAACATGACAAAATCTATTTTTGCCATCTCCTTCAGAAAAGAATGAAAAACAAGTGTGTCGCAAGCACAAACATTCTTTTAACATAGTCTCATACGTGTGACAAGAAAACAAGTTCCATTACTGGCTATACCTGACTATCCTTATGGAAATCCACCTTTTCTTTTGAAAACCACCTATCATGACCACATCTATTGATTAGACAGTGACAATCAATATAGAACATACACTGTCAACATACATATCCATACCCATACCCATACCCATTTACTGTATGACCTTTGTCCTCTTTACACTGTCCCCACACCAAGTAGTGAGATACTCCTAATGGATATGATTGGTTTGTCAGTTCCACTTACATTCAGTTATCTACTTGGTAAGGGAACTTTTTAGGAGATTTTGACTAGTTCGAGAAAACCCAACAAAGAGAAATTTGTTAAAACTGGAAGTTAGAGTTGTATAACAATGAGGTTCTCTGTGCAAGTCCAAGATAGGGAAAAAAAATCCAAACTACTACACTCCAGTAAAGTTTATAGAGATGCCACAACAGAAATGCACATCAAAATCCAAATCCATCAAATACCATAAGCAACTCACCTAACTAATTGAATCCATTAAAATTTTCAAGAAACTAAATGCACAAAGAAACGGATCCAACACATTCATTGTGAACTACTAATCCTATATGGATTGATACAAAAACAAGAAAAACCCGTGGACACAACCCTCCTACAAGTAACTAAATTAACATCCCTGCATTAGGGTTTCCTTAGTCTTACACAAACCCTACCCGATCACATGCTTTTCTAATGATAATGATGACCTAGAAAACCCCGAATGCCTTGACAATTGCCTAAAGTCAATGTGAACTACAATGGGTATCCATTCATTCACTCAAATCAATTAATTAAAGTAATCAAACCCCATCAATTTAATCTACTAAGTTAAGGGCAAAATCAGGAGGAAAGAAAATGAGGTTTTAATCAAAGTAGATTAAACACACACATAACTATCAAAACCATCACATAAAACAAACTGAAAGTGATAAAAGAGAACTCACCGGTGAGATCGCAAACCGTAAAGAATTTCGCAACGGATCCACGCAATGACCCTTTACTTTCTGCTCCATAAACTTCTGCAATTCTGCATCACAGGGGTTCATCGCAATCTCCAATACCCAATTCAGCATAAACCATTTGAAGAGCGTCCCCTTAAAAATGGAAGATGGTAAACCCAACAACACTAAGAAATCAATATCTCAGTTACAATTGCTCCCATCTCCAACTACAAAATATAATATTAGTACGTTCTTTCCACACCAACCAATATAGTGCAAACCGAAACACTTCCAGATAACCTTCCCTTTAATAGAAAGTTGTAGAAGGAGCAGCCAATATCTCCACAATATTTTTATCTAGGCATGCATCACCCAACATCAACCAAACATCCCACATGATATGCATCAAAATGTGGGTATGTTGTAGGTTAGAGGAATAAGAGCATTGGGAGGAAGTCCAGTCACTGATCCCCCAAATGGAATAACAGGAACAGCATAAATACCAGCACCACCGTTTTTATGTTCTTGGTTCTGCATAGGTACTATACCTGAGATTGCTTGATTTTCGATGGATTAGACGACGTAGAAGAGGAATTGGTGGTGTTTACTGTGTGGGGTTCTGATTGATTCGTCATTTGAGACCTCTGTTGCTCTCTTTAGCTTTGCTCTGTTTGTTTTGTGTTCATCGATCCAAACAATAGAGAATAGAATCTCTAAAAATCAAAATCCGTGATAGGAACGAGTTCTAAAGAGAGAGATAAGGGGGAGAGCATCAGCAGAGCGAGTAACTTGTTGAGTACGCTGTGCTTGAATCTAATGCTACAGGTTTTCGATGATTTGGGAGCTTAAACAAAAGGAACCCAATACAGAGTACAGACTCGGAGAGATCTGAGTGAGGACTGAGTACAACGATTCGAGCACCTCTCCTGCTCGGCCCTTTCTCCCACCATTGAAGAGCAGAATAGAGAGAGAGCGGCGAAGAAGAAGATGGAAGGTTGTCTGGCAGCCTCTTTCCGCCTCTCTTCCTCCAATTGAACCCTCTGTTTTTCCTCCTTTCTCGAAACCTTTTAGCCATCGAAAAAAAGAAAAGAGAATGAAGGAGAAAAGAAAAGAGAAAAGAAATGAAGAAATAGGGTTACCCTTTATAAGGTGGGTGGCTATTCGCCCCCACCGAACTTTCGAATACACCCATCCTCTATCACAAAATAAAACCCTAATCATTAGTTAAATAAAAGCCCAAATACAATTAACTAACAATCCATCAACATTAGGGTTTACAAAAGAATATTTTTTTATATTTATTTAATTAGGCGGGTATTACACTACCATTCAAATAATTCAAAAGAAAAAAAGCCTGCTAACATAATTGAAAGAGGTTTTGGTTTCAAAGCCTTAGTCTGGCAGTCATGTATCAAATTATTACCAGTATCATCTTCTATTCACATTTGACTTGTTAACATTCAAGATTAAGTTGCTTGATACTGCAGGCATAGCTAAGATTATGATAAAATTCTACTTCTGGCATTTTTGAAGGAATGTGTTATGTGTGACTGATCTGCTTTAACAAACTATTATTTTCAATGGTCCAACCTTTCCTTGTGTGCAGGATCCAACCAATTGGGTCACTGGAAATTCAAGGAGAATTTGGTAGCTTGCAGAGGAAACAAATTGGCCTAGTTGATAGCGATGGTGTAAAGATCAATTTTCTTTTGTGGGTCGAGCAAATTCTCTGGCCAATCTTTTCAGGTTAACTTCTTTTACTAGATTCTTTCAATTCAATATAACTTAATACCTATTTCTGTTTGAAGATAAAATCTCCGCTCAATGTAGGAAGTATGCTTGCCTTGGATAAGCCCTTTATTTCAACTGCTGCAGAAAGCAATATTCAACCACAGAAGTATATTTGGTTCCATTCATTCAACTAGGTGAGCAGGTATGTATCAAATTTCCATTTGTTTAATTGAAAAATCCCCTTTTTGTGTAAGATAATGGAGCTTGTAATATGTTACTCAGATATGTCTTACATCGACACAAAACTGACATCAAGGATCAAGGGCACTGAATGGATTAAATCAAACTCAGGCTTTAAAAGTTTCTCAAGTTACTTTACTCTGTGAGTAATTGTCCTTTCAGAGTAAGTATAACATCATTCAGCTTCCTATTTCAGTTAAAGTTGTTTGCATTTACTTCTGTGTACATCAGTTGAATTTGTACACAATCATGGTGTACGTCAGTAACAAGTTTCTCTCAGATGAATTTCTTTAGGCAACACTAATTTCATTCTTGGTATAAAAGAAAAAGAAGTGACACTATTCCATTGTCACTGAAGTTAAAATCTAAAATTGCACTTATAGTTCACTTTTTTTTTGTTTCAGTTAGATTCCTTGATCAGATTTTGCAATAGATCCCTTTTTCATTCACTTGATTGGTTTAGAACAAATTTTTTTTAATGGATTTTTTATCCGAGATTGTTTACCAAGTTTCTGCCTTATGAAATTTTTTTCATTGATTAGAATTAAAAAACTTTTCACTAACTAATTACAATATGGTTAATTGCAGGCTTCTCTGAAGACAGAGAGGGAGAAGAAAAAAGAGATGTATTTCCCCATGAAAAAGTATGCTATCAAGGTGTAACTAATGACCTGTCTTAGATATAATTTTGTGTTGTTCCATCTAGGATGATTTTGACAGCAGACTTAGATGCAGATTGGTTATTTTCCTTTTATCTTATTTTTTTTATCCAGAACAAAATGAGCATTTGAATTTGAACTTGTCATTTTTCATATCATGGCTTGTCTCGTCTGGAGTTATTTTCATTTTGAACATCGAAAACTACAAGAGTCATTGTGTTTTGAACTTGCAGTAGCCATGTTTAATTTGTTGCAACATTTTTCATACTAGGAATGTTTAATTTTATAGACAACCTTTTCAAAGTGAGTTTGCCATTTTGAGGACTACAATCATAATCATATAGGGAAGCTTGAATGGTGTGAGATATCAAACATGGTATCTCATACCATTTTATCAGAACTCAAGACCTCCCCATCATAAAAAAAACTTTGATTCAAACTTGTTATATTTTTTATGATCTATGGATCAGGACAAGTTGAACAATGGGATGTACTATATTCTCTTGTTCATATTTTTTCATATGTATATACATGTTGAATGGTTTCTCTCTTTTGTGATCTTATGGATGTTTGTTTTGTATGTACAGATGCAAGTTTTAAAGAGACATTGCCAAGGCAAGTATGAGCACCGGCAGTGTTCAAGTGTGTGCGAGTGACATCCATTGACGATGGAGAAGATGAGTATGCATACCAAGCAGTAGTGAAGATTGGTGGGCATGTGTTTAAAGGTTTTCTTTATGATCAAGGGATTGAAGGGAGAGAATGGTTTCCAAATATATCTGATTTGCATTTGGGAGGAGGTGGTAATGGTGGTGTCAATGTCAATGGAAGAAATGTGCCTTCTTCTTCATCTCCAGTTATTGATCCATCTGATGTCTATGCTGCAGCCTCTGGTGGTGGATTGTTTGGAGGAGCTGCTGCACCTCCTAGTTGTACCTCCCCTGTCTTGTGTATTCTTTGAAAGAGGTTGCATATTTTTCCTTCGCTCTTACTATGACTTAGGTCTGAACTGGTTGATATGATGCAGTGTTACAAGCCCCATCATCACCAGCTGCTAAATGGTTTACTGCAAAATCAGTGAAGAAGTTAAATTTGTTTGTGGTTATGTAGCTTGTTGATACAGCAGGGAGGGTTTGTGGTTATGTAGCTTGCAAAATCAGTGAAGAAGGTAAAATTTTACTTCATATAAGATGAAATAAAATAGAAATTTAATAAGGAATGTTATTTCAATTGACGTTGTTTGATTTAATAAAATACAAATAGTTAGAGATCCAATGACTCTTTTCTGGTTTCTTTTGAAGGTTTGGAAGGATTTTGGAATTTATAAGTGAAACTGTTTGTGTTGCTAAGGCTAGAATAACTGCTTCTCTCAATGCAAGAATCGCAGTTCTTGCTGCTACAAATCCTGCCTGGTGTGGTGATCTTCCTGAGCTGCAAAAGCTAACTATTTTTCTAACTATTGATCTTCCATAGGTCAGTATGCTGATCATTGATTTGAAAAAAATAGTATATGAATTTTCTAACTATTTTTCAGATAAAAATTTCAAATTATGTAGAGAAAAATCATTCTTTCATAATTGTTCCTTTTGTGGTTGCAGGGGAAGATATTATGATTTCCAATGCTCTTGGCTATGAGTTGCGCTAGCTGGTACGTGTATACAAGTTGCCGGCTTGTGCTTGGTCGGTGATTGCAATTTGAACATTGTGACTGCAATTGACATCTACAAGAAGCATTATCAGGTAATTACTTGAAACCTTTCAAACCAAAGTCGCATTTGGTTTAACTAGTTTTTCAAATGTATCACGATATATTTTCATTTCAATTGAATGCAGGCCGAACAAAAGGGTCAGATTGGGATCGTGGTGTATGCAATGATGTACGAACCACTTAACGACAATGCAATGGTGAACGCTGTTGTCAATAAAGCTTTGGCTTTCAATGTTCCATGGTAAGTTTTTATGTTCATCTTCTTCTTAGCCAAGTTTTTGAAAAAATTAAGTAAATGTTTGAATTGCTTGTCTAGACAATATGGTAGAAAATCTTCACCAGAATGCTTCAGATCTCACCACCACCAACGACGACTATGCAAGGCAACGGTAGTGGTAGTGGTGCTCCTTCTCCATTAGTTTTTTCAACTAATCATCATGAGATGATGAACCAGCAGCAAGGTGATCATAGCTCCATGCCTCAGATATCTTTCCCACGGAATCCGGGTATCAAGCGCAGGTAAAGCCCTCATCAAAGTTGGTGATAACATTATATAACTCATTTTCAAAACTAATTTGGAATCCCAATACATTCAAACTTGTTTCTTAATGATCTTACATTGATCTACGCTACATGTAAACAAGAAAACAATGGAGCGTTCTACTGGAAATGGAGCGCTCTGCTATCTTCGCAGCGAGCTGGATAGGGTGCTCTGCTCTGCCCTGTTTTCAGCTTGTTGTGTGGAGGGATATGAACCCATACTTACAACATGTGCTAAATATGGTTGAATTATTTGTCCTGTGCATTTTTCAGTCAGTTCCATTTAGGTTCTGTGACATGTGTGCGTGTGTACCTTAAATGCATGCATGCATAATCCAAAAGCTGAAAAGAGTCGAGAGCAACAACTTTTTGTATATTTTTAAATAGTTCTGTTCTGACATGTTACTTGTTATTTAAACGGAACAGGCGTGTTCTGAGAGACAATATCCACCAACTGAAGTAGCCCAGATATTAGATTCTGCCATCTCCAATATATCTCATTGGTGAATCCATTGGAGGATGTCTTGCAATGGTCATAGCAGCTCGCAATCCTGACATTGATATTTTGTTAATATTGGTAAATCTAGGTGAAGTTTCATTTATTTGTTGCAATGTGTTTTTGGATGAAATCATGTTGTTTAGGAATCACATAGTCATGAGTACGATTTCAAAGTGAAAGTTACTATGACTCAATTACTGTTTTAAAGTGCATAATCATGATTTTAAGTAATATCCATTCTCATTGTACTTTTGTTGGCAGCTACTTCATTCAGCAACTCGCGGCTGCAACCTCTTGCCTACTTATTAGAAATTACACCGCAAAATATCCACGTGGGTGTTCCTTCTATCCTATCCTGAGTCTTCTGACAGGTTTGATACTCACGCTCTTTTGCACTTCAGTGGTCTTGTTTCAGTCATATCTTTATTTCTATTAGTGTGGTTTTTCAAGAACTCCACTGTGTGGCAAGGAGGCAGAGCATGTTGAAGCTTCCTTTTCCTTCCTTTTTTTTTAAAAAAAAAACTTTTTATCTGTTTCAAATAATTTGAAGTTTCTCAAGTTTGTGCACTCTATGAAATTACAAGGTGATCCCTTGAGGATAGCAATGGCTAGTGTAGAAAAGGGAAATTTTCCTCAAAAATCTGTTCAACAGCTATCAGAAAATGTTGCTGCGTTGTTACCCTCCTTTAACGTAAGTTGGTCATAAGAAAATTTTGTATGCGTTTCTTCGTGGAAAGTACCTTGGCCCGATTTACTGGTCAAGTGCTTCAAAACAATCTGATAGGAGCTTGTAAATTCTGCACTCAATAGTCAATACCGCCCACATAAGTAGCTGAAATTTTTGTGGGGAGGCAGAAAAATGTTATTCTAGTATATATCATTCAAAATGATCAAATATAAGTTCTATATGTTAATAAACACTTGTACAATTTTGATTATCAGCTCTTGGCTGACATTTTACCTGGAGAGTCAATTCTGTGGAAGCTTCAGATGCTTCGATCAGCTTTATCCTATGTCAACTTCCGTTTGTGTAAGGTCAAAGCTGAAGTTTTGATCCTTGCCAGGTGATTGACTACTAGCTTCTCTATTTTTTATTTTTAATAATCAGAAATTATGTGATCCAGCAAGAATCAAAATCAACGTAACATCCACGGCCAGATAAATTCATACATAGAAAATCTTAAAAGCTGACCTCCTAATCAACTAGCAAAATTTCTATGATCAGTTGAGAGTATATGAGTGCACAAGCATTGTCTCACTCCCCTCCAAGTATAACCTTGCCATATCTGCATCCCAGTATGTGTTGTTGTTGTTTTTTTTTTTTTTTTTAAATTTAGATCTAAATTAATTATATGCCAGCGGAAGAGATCTTCTATTTCCAAGCGAAGAAGAAGCCAAACGACTTAATGATTTGTTGCCACATTGCCAAATCCGCAATTTCAAGGATAGTGGTCACACGCTTCTAATGGTATGGAGTGCCAGTTTTCTTGCAGAATACTTCTCATAGTATTTTTTTTTTTTAATCTTGTTTTCTATATCTTAGCATTGAAATCTTGAACATAAGCAATGCATGAGGGTTTTGGTGTTTCCTTGTGCTTGTCATTTTAATTGTTTTTAATTTGAACTCTTCCCGCATCAAGCTTCCAAGTCCCAACATGCTACAAAATCTATACAAAATTTCCAGTGGTGTTACCATTCAAGCACTAAAACTATACAACATGTGTATTCTCTTTCATATCTCGTCCTTGTGAACTATTTCATACACTCTAATTCTGATTCTGAATTGATGAGAAATGATGTAGGACTAATGATTTTGATGGTCAGAACTGCCAGCTTGTCATCTAAAATGCATGGTCTTCACAACCTTTACTATGTTAATGCAAGATATTATTGATTCTTGGATTGACAGCTTTCTCATCCTGGGTCTCTTAATGCAACAACAAATAGATTACTCTTTCTTGGATTCAGAATTCAGATTACTCTTTGTTATTTCATTCTTGAGTGTTTGAATGATCTTTTTTTTTATTCTGTTTTTAAGTCATTATTTCTTATTTCTCAATCCCCAAGTGGCTTCTCTTGTTGCTTTTGTACCATGTTTGATGAAATTATTCCTATAGGGCCTTGAACACTTCATATTCCTTCTTCATTCTCTTGCATGGTTCTTCAAATTTCTGAAGTGGGATGGAGTTGTCTGTGATGATTGTTAATGTAGTCGGATTTTCGTTGTTGCTTGTATGGATGTTAATAGAGCTTCTGAAACAAAGTAGACATGTAGAGGATGGTGAACTGAAACAACCAACAAAGAGGAAGTTTGAAGCTTTTATGAAGATTACTATTGTTTCTAGCATTCTAATCTCAGTTTCATACTTGGGTTTTTGTTTTTATGAGGTTTGGGTGCTCAAAAAAATCTCTATTGAGTCAATTTTTAAGGCAGTAACTTGGGGTCTAGCAACAATGTTTGCAGTCTACTTCAAGAGTAGACCTATTAGAGAAGACAAGAGATGGCCTTTGGTTCTTATTTTCTGGTGGCTATTTTCAAGCATTCTCAACATGGTATATGTCTTCATTTATGTCCTTGCCTATTTTTGAATCGAAATGGTATCTGTTTTCGTTTATTTTCTAGTGCAGGAACGAGGTGCACTCAGCTTGGTTTCTGTCAGTTTCCATTTGCGAAGCTGGCTGGACTGCATGTGCACTGAGCACATAGAAGCTGATAAGAGCTTTCAGCATGGGTTCTCCCCTATTTTGCACGGTGCCCTTGGCACTGCAGGAGCGAGGAGATGCGTCGAGCAGGGAGCTGCTAGTGCATGTCGTTGTTTGCACGGTGCCGTTGGCGCTGCAGGAGCGAGGCTGTGCGTCGAGCAGGTGGACTTTTTCGTTTGTATGGGTCTTTCTTTTCCTAGGCTGTCTTGTGCTTGGTTTTTGCAGAATTTTGATTGGGCACCGTATTAGCAGTGTCTGAAAGATGTTTTTGTGTTAGATTTCCTAATTCTAAGCCATTTTCAGGTTATTCTATCTCATATGGTTGTGTCCATTTAAAGGTAATATTTTATTGAGCACAAATCAGTCACTGTTTCTCTTGTGGCCTGTGGGGCATTAAAAGCTGAAACTTTATAACTTATAAAAGTGGTTTCTTTATAACTTATAACTTATTGAGCATCAGTTAAGGGTTAGTTCATGATTTTATTATTCATTTTGAAGCATGAAATCCTCTTATGAGTTTATAACAGCATGGTCCTCTTTCTTGCAGTTCAAGCCCTGAGTAGTTCAATCCCGACACCTCCAGCTAACTTTAGACTGAGGGAATAACACATGTCAGGAAGTTCATTGAAAGGTAAGCTCTGCTAGTTTTATTGTATCAGTCCAGTTTTTTTTTTAATAAAAAACTTGGCTGGTTGCTTAATAACAGACCCAATAAGATGAGAGCAAATGTTCATCATTTATTTTTATTTATTTATGTAGCCACTAGGCTTTTGCAACTCTGCAGTCATACCTGGATCTTTTATTCTCTCATAACTAGGGCCCTTTTGTGCATTTTAGACTGCTGTTATTAGATTGGACAGTGGCCACCATATGAAATGAAAATTTCTTTGGTGCAGATTATGTTCTTTGAGCCACCACATTCGCCGCAATGCCTTTGTGGCAGCGGATCTTGTTCCCTCACTGGAATCAAAATGGGGCTGCTATGGATGCAATTGGTCATGTGACATGGATTCCAACACAAGTATAATCATTTCTTTCATTGCTTGTCTAATGCTTCATATGAGGTCCTACCTCAATGTAGAATTCTTCATCTTGGGTGCATTTCTTGTTTTGCTTCTCCAGGTTTAATGGCAACCTTAAATTTTGGTTTGCTCACAACTTCTTTGACTTATTTTATTTCATTTTGGGGAAACTAGCTGGAAGATTTAGAAAGAAAGAAAGTAACTTGTTGAGGGAGACCATTGCCTTGAGATAACTTGTTGAGGAAGGGGGAGCAATGAGGTAAGAGGCCCACATGGGTGTTGGTAGGAAAGAATATCATGTAATATTATGAGGATTTCAACGTTGAGAACCAAATTTAAGATGCATAGTGTTTCTTAGGTTTGATGAACCAATAATGAACATTATTGGTTTGGTTAGTGTCCTAGCATTGTGGATTGCACCGAGCGTTACTGAACATAATACTTTTTAGCCATTGACAGCATCTTCTGGAGCATTCTAGTTAATGTTTATGTTTTCATCTCCTAGTTTCTCTATCTCTAATGTCTCATTACTACTACACAGGACCCTGCCCTTCCCTAGTCAGTTAACTGGACTCGAGCACTCTTGTTTCTGCAAAATTGTCTTTGCTCAATTGGTACCCAATTTATATAAAATACTTATATAGTGCAATATCAAGAAGTGGAAAATCATTTCAATTTATATAAAATACTTATATAGAGCAGCAAACCAGCATGCTAGGTGATGCAGCTAAGAGGAATTCTGTTTTATCATCATTTCTGTCACAGACAGAAGAATATCTTCATAAGCTAGGCGGAAAGATAACAACTACGAACAATCAACAGGAGGTGGTGGAGGCAGCAAATGCTGCTGCTGCACGATCTCAGGCATGTCTTTGATTTATTAGTACTGTTGTTTCATATAATTAAGCCTTTTAATTTCTATAATTTAACTTTTTTTATTTCCGTGACAGGGTCTTTCGGAAGAAGTCAAGTCAGCTGCGACTTGTGCTGGATAGGGAGTGATGATAAGGAACCGGATCTCTGAAATGAACACTCCACATGATAGTTCATCCGTGAACAAGTAAGTCTGCAATAATTATGATAAAAAATTATTGAATTACCTGAGAAAAAGCAGCATAAGGATTTTTTGTTTGGTAACGGATTTTATTTTGCATCATGTTGGACACCATTTGCAAACCATGTGCCATATAAAATACACCCCCTTCCAAAGGTCATTGCCTTCCAATAAATGAACACCATGATTATATGAAGATTGTTGCTTTCCAAATATAAAAATTGCAGGCCTTGGAGCTGAAGAGGATGCAAACACCATTATATGAAGATTATTATAACACTTTGAATGGTTTAGGCTCTGCAGCAGAAGAACAACTCTTACCTCAAATGGAGCTGATTTGCTAGGTACTCTTTATAACTACATTAACTGTCAGTATGTACATAGAATTGATTAACTGATTTGTTTATTTTTTATTTCTTATTATTGCATCTCTTTTTGATTCAGCTAATGATGCATTGCTGAAGAATGCCTTCGACATCTCATCTATGAGACAACAGCTAATAGATGTATTGCATGGGTGCTTTCAAGCTTTCTCTTCAGACAAGTCCATGAGAATAAATCTATTGCATATTCTTTGACCATTTGATGTAATTGTATAATCTGGTCAACTGACAAATGACAAAACGTGCACAGCATGAAACAAAGTTTGGCACATTTGATGTAATTGTATAATCTTATTAATTACATTACTTTACCTTTATTCGTTTAAGTTTGGCACATTTAAATTTTTATTTTCTAGAAATAAAACTTATAAGATGAAATAAAAAGTCATTTGATAGCAAAAAAAAAAAAAAAAAAATTTGCCACGGCTTATAACCGTGGCTAACATATATTTTGCCACGGTTTTTAGCCGTTACTGAGGATTTAGCGACGCCCCTACAGCCCACGGTTCTAAGCCGTGCCAATGGGTTACCCCCACGGTTTAAAACCGTTGTTAATGGCCATTTTTGGTGTAGTGCTAGGTGATTGTACGGAGGATACGGATTTGCTTAATAGTATCCCGAAGTTGGTGGAATCTGGTCAATGTGAGTTTTTGGTCAAACGTTCTTCCTTGGAGGAAGTGAGAGATGCTATTTTTGACATTCCCAAAAATAGTGCGCTAGGGCCGGATGGCTTTACGGCGGATTTCTTTCAGTTTTGTTGGGATTTTTTGAGTATGGACATTTGGGAGGCAGCTATACAATTTTTTGAAGGGGAAGTAATGCCGTCGTCATTTTTGGCAAATTTCATGGCTCTGATTCCAAAAATTGAGAATCTAGTTTCCTTTTCTGATTTTTGCCCAATCAGTCTGTGCAATGTGATTTACAAGATCTTCATTGGTGAAAATATTGGTCTGGCGCAGGAATTGATTAGAGATATTAACAGAAAGGTTATTGGAGGTAATGTGGTGCTGAAAATTGACATGGAGAAAACATACGATAGAATGAAATGAAATATTTTGTTTGCAGTTTTTAAAAAATTTGGCTTTAATGGTAGATTTTGCCATCTCATCTCTAACTGTTTGGCATTTTGTGGATTTTCGGTTTTGCTCCAGGGAGTCTACAAAGGTTTTTTCAGATCCACTAGGGGTTTAAGGCAAGAGATTCTCTTTCGCCGTTTCTTTTCATTATTGCCTCTGAAGTGTTGAGTAGGGGATTGAAAGCAACTTTCGAGAATGGAAAAATTGGATATTATTATACTCCCAGGAATTGCAGCCCTATCTCTCATCTTCTGTATGCAGACGATACTCTTATTTTTCTAAATGGCAGACAATCCTCAGTCATGGGTTGCATGGAGTTTCTGAGACAGTATTGTCGGTACTCGGGGCAGAAAATCAATAAAGGAAAAAGTTCTTTTACTTTGGATGACAAGGTAGTAGCGGAGCGCATTGTGGCTTTAAAGAGTTATACTGATTTCCGATTTCATGTTGGCTCATTGAAATATTTGGGCGGGCCAGTGTTCCAAGGGAGAGTTAAAATTTCGTAATTTGAAGATTTAATTACTAAGATTCAGACTCGTATTCAGGGATGGAAGGCAAAATTGTTATCCCTAGGAGGCCGACTAATTTTGATTAAGCACGTCCTTAGTTCTATTCCTATTATATTCTTAGTGCCATGTGTGTACCAAGTACAGTTTTAGCTCGAATTAATAGTCTGATGTTGGACTTCTTTTGGGGGGATTGTGAAGGTCATTTAAAGAAAAAATGGGTGTCATGGGACAACATTTGCTTTCGACATGCGGAAGAAGGTTTGGGAGTTAAAGATTTGAGGGTGGTGATGAAGGTGTTTCGAATCAAGGCTCTTTGGAGACTACTGACTTCAGACTCATTATGGGCTTCTTTTATGAGGAGCAAGTACTGGATACGAGGCGTTGCTTTGAATAGTCAACCGATCAAAGATGGGTCTTCTCCTTTTTTTAAAGAGATCATGCTTGGAAGACCTTTTCTTTTGAGTAATTCGCTTTGGCGCATTGGCATGGGGGATATAAGTTTCTTTGAGGAAAACTGGAACTTGGTGGCATCTTTCAAGAGACCGACGATGATGGTTAATCAAGGTTTTTGGCCTTCAGTCAGCGAGGTGATTTTGAATTGGTTCATCCAGATCTTATAAGCTTGGCGCGTGGTTTATTTGCGGATAGATTATGTGGCGAGGCCCATGAGCAGGACACGTGTGTGTGGGTTCCAAGTAATAATGTGATTTTTTCCCTTCAATCGGCCTATGACCTGTTACAGAAAAAGGGGAGGGTTAATGCACTACATCAACTGTTTTGGCAAGATCTTCTTCCTTCCAGAATATCAGTCTTTGTTTGGAAATTACTCCGTAGAGGAGTGCTAGTGGATGGGGAATTATACAGATGTGGTATCAGCCTGGCATCTAGATGCTGTTGTTGTAGCTCGCCAAAGTAAGAATCCTTGAAGCATCTCTTCCTAGATGGCGAATTGGCGATGCAGGTGTGGAGTCATTTTGATAGGCTCTTTGACGTACATACACGGAGACCAACAAAAATCTCAACGGTGATAGCCACTTGGTTCAAGAGAGCTAAACGCGATTTGCAAACAGGTGTGCTATTCTTTCTTTCTCCTATGTTCATTCTATGAGAAATTTGGAAACAAAGATGCAAATGTGTTTATGAAAATGTTCCCCCAAATCCAGCCTTTGCGATTTTGAACATTAGGCGTCAGTTGAGATTGGCAAATACTTTTATAACCCCCAAGCAAGTTAACATGAACAAGGCCCCCCTACGGGCTTTGGGGTTGAATGTGCTCCCTGTTAGAAGGAAGTTGGTTCGAATTGTTTTTTGGCACCCTCCCCCGTTAGATTTTGTTGCGCTTAATGTGGATGAGTCTTCCCGCAAGGACAAGGCAGCCGGCGGTGTGATTATTAGAGACTCGAGGGGTTCATGTGTTGTGGGAAAACAAAATTTTTTTGGTGCAAGATCCAACAACAAAGCAGAAATTTTGGCTCTTTTGGAGGGGCTCCGCCTCTGTCTTGACTGGGGTTTCAAAAAGGTGGTTATCCAAAAGGATTCGCTCTTGTTTGCGGTTGGTTTTTGGATTATTTAAAAATACCTTGGCATTTGGAGAATATTTTGAAAGAAATTAAGTTATTGGCAGTGACAATGACGTTAGATTGTCAACATATCTATAGAGAGGCTAATGTCGGTGGCAGATTCATTGGTGGATAGAGCACAAAAAGATCATAGGACTGTTTTGCCTAGGAAAGTTGCAGGCTTGATTGTGCTAGACAAATTACATACGGCGTACATTCGCCATGGGGATGAGTAGCTATCTGATTGTTCTATGGTTGCGCGAATTTAGAGCTATCAGTTGCGTTGGCAATCGGTGCATTGGGGGCAGTCCGAATGTGGACTGTGGGACGTATTGTTGAGTCCTGCTGCTGCTTGCAGGCATGTGCGTTCCAGGCCACAGATGGGAGTGATCTGCTGTTGCGGGGCGACAATTCTGTCAGATGGGGCGAGGCTACCGCGAGGTTGCTGAGTCTTGCTGCCGGATCATTTGTGGTCCCGGTCTGTAGGAGTTTTGCGACGCCGATGCGAATCTTGAGCGCAAAGATTGTTGTGAGATGGACAACAAGGGTGCTAACACGTTGGCACCGCTGAGCTGCTAATGTAGTCCCCTGTGTCGCAGGATGCAGGTGTTGCTGCAGGACCAATTGATCATATCTGGCGGTTTGGGTGGTGCCTCGGGCTCGCTGTATGTTCATGCTGGGGCTATCTATGTTTGATGGTCCTCCTTTCAGTTTTGGTGACAGTGTGGATTTGCTTTTATGTAGTTTGGTTTACGGCTGTGGCTAAAATTTTGTTTTGGTTATTTCACGGGTAAAGTCTTCATGTACCCCCGTATTGATTGTAAATCAATTTTTTGATAATTAATAAATGTTTGACATTCCAGAAGTGCCCCTCCCCACTGGAGGTTTAATTTAAAAAAAATTAAAAAAAAAAGTGAAGTTTGTTGCATTGTAATGTTCGGTTCGATTGTCATATGATTAGTCCTGGGATCTCATTTCCCCTTGTTACCACTAAGTGATTAGCTTGGCACTCCATGACAACTCAAGTAATCAAAGAGAGTGTAGCTCGGTTCTTAACGTCGTCCATATTGGCGATGTCACATTGTGTTCGTGTAGTTTGGGTAGTCTATAATCTCTAAGATGATTGTTGAACAGTATCATCTTGGGGTGGGATGCTTCTATTTGTTCTGTCGTTGTGTTGCGATATTTGAGTGGTTCATAGTGTCTAGATTTCTGTTTTCCAACTTCCTTCAGGTGAAAACGTTGCTTATGATATTCATTATCCTAAAGTAGATAGAATCATAGAACCTTTCATGTATGCCCATTTGTTCAAGTTATGTGCCAAACTCTTTTATTGGAAATTTTTGTAGTGTTTTGTATATATATTTTATTGTTTTTGAAGGTTCAATGTTATTGCAAAACAAAGATGCATTTCGATGACATCCAAAAAAGTGCATCAACCATGGTTCAAGGTGCTCACCCCTAACACACAAATTAAGTTATATCATACAAATCTTCCTTCACATGCCCTTGGTCTAACTTCAGCTCTTGGATTTTTTTTTTTTTTTGTCAAACACGAAAATGTTTATTAAGGAAAAAAGAGGAAACAACAAACAAAGAGAAACATTCATATATCAAGGAATGCCAAGACATCATGAAAGTGTCAAAACCCAAATTCCTAAACAAATTACAAGCCGAACCCATCATCCACATCAAATCTCTTATCTCGATAAAGATAGTGTTCTGATATGTTGAGTCCTTCAAATACCCTTTTATTTCTTTCTTTCCACACACACCACACAAGAATGTGAGGGACCCTACGCCATAACCACTTCCCCCGACAAGAATGATTAGCTTGAGACCACCAACTTAGCCAATCTAAAATGGAGCCTTGAAACATCAAACTCAAACCAAATTCTGACAAGAAACTGCTCCAAATGGATTTGGAGAAACTGCAGTGAAGCATCAAATGGTCCAGTGTCTTGTCAATTTCATTGCAAAGCACACAAAGACTCCCTGTGTGGATTCCTCTTTTCCTTAACCTATCTTTAGTCAAGATCTTCTCATGCAACACTGACCAACTAAAGAAATTAATCCTAGGAAAAATGTTTTTCACCCATACCAGATTTTTGTGAGAGGCAATGAAGGGGTTGGAGTGAGTCTCATAATGAGATGCAACAAACATATCCGAAAATTCTTTAATCGAGAAGCCCATACTTTTACCCTTCCAAACCAAACGGTCAGATCCCTCTGAGAGCATCTGTCTATCCAACAAAAGCATTAGATTATCGAACTCTTCTAGCTCCCCAGTATTTAGGGGTCTTTGAAAGGAAAAATCCTAGGAATTGTCGTTAGACCAAAAATTGCTCACATTCCCATATTGATTGTTGTTAATGATAAACAACATTGGAAACAGATCCTTCAAAGATTGGTTACTACACCAAAAATCATGTCAGAAAGAGATGAGATCACAATTTCTACATTGGAAAGATGTGTGAGGGTAGAAGCCACTTGCGCACCGGGAGATGGACTTCCACAAAGAGCATTCGTAGGAAGTGTACTTAGTTCTCTTTTCCCAAACCCATCTATTGCGCCCATATTTGTCCATAATGAGATATCTCCATAAATTGTCATTTTCTTTTGCAAATCGCCAAAGCCACTTAGAAAGTAATGCAATATTGAATGTAAGCACCTGCCGAATGCCTAACCCACCTCGAGATTTAAGGTAACAAATTTTCTCCCAGCCCACTAAATGCATCTTTCTAGAGTTTTTTGTAGAACCCCAAAGGAAATCGCGCATGATCTGTTCCATCTTGGCTGCTATTGAACATGGAACCTTGATAAGAGACAGAATGAACACTGGGATAGAAGCTAATGTAGATTGTACAAAAGCCAATCTGCCTGCTTTAGAGAGAAATTTGTGTTTCCAAGACGCTTATTTCCATTCCATCCTTTCGATCGTCTCATCCCACACAACTTTACTTTTAAAACTAACACCCAAAGACACGCCCAAGTACTTAACTGAAAGATGGCCTGCTGAACAACCCAATAAACCCGCCAGCTGGTGCAGATGAGAGACTTCTCTAATAGGCAACACCCATGATTTGTGAAAATTGATTTTCAGACCTGAAATAACTTCAAACCAAAGCATAATTCTTTTAAGATCAAGAACCTGAAAAAGGGAAGCATCACAAAAGAGGATAGTATCATCCACATACTGGAGAATAGAAACAGGAGGACTACCCTCCGCAACAGAAAACCCTCTCACTAGGCCAGCATCAACCACTTTAAGAATCATTTGTGTTAGACCTTCTGCTGCTATAGTAAATAAAAGAGGAGACAAGGGATCGCTTTGGCGCAAGCCTTTCGAGCTATTGAAAAACCTGTGCATCTAACCATTAATCTTCAGAGAAAAATTAGTTGTAGATCTGAAAGTGTGAAGCCAATGAATCCATTTGGAGTCAAACCCCATGCGAGCCATTACCAAATCCAAGTATCTCCAAGAGACTTTGTCAAAGGCTTTAGAGAAATCTAATTTGATAACGAACCCTGGAACACCTTGTTTTTTCCTCGAATCAATAATTTCATTGGCAATCAAAGAGCTATCAACCACCTGTCTTCCACTGATTGCTGCACTGTGAAAATGGAAAATGACTGAATGAAGAACTATTTTCAATCTGTTAGCCAACACCTTGACAATGATCTTATAAGCCCATTCAAAATACTGATAGGTCTAAAATCTTTGACTGTCCGCATTCCCACACATTTAGGAATAAGCGAGATGATAGTGGCGTTCAATCGCCAATCAAGAAAACTTTTCGAGTTAAAATCTTCAACAACTTTTAAAAAATCAATTTTGATTACCTCCCACATTTTCAAATAGAACACCATTGAGAAACCATCAAGACCTGGAGAAACTTCAGATTTTAGATCTTCCATTGCCTCTATAATTTCCATTTTCAAAAAATTATCTACCAAGGCGGTAGCCGTAGACTTGGGAGATAGACTTGAAAGTAATCCCCGAGAAGAAAGGTCGCCACTCCTCATTTTCATAGAAAAAACTCATTGAAGTGAGATATCAAAAGTTCTCTAATACTGACTTCATCCACTACCAACTCCTGACCCATGCTAAGAGCTTCAATGGAGTTAAACAATATGCGTCTGTTAGCCAAGTTGTGAAAAAATTTGGGCCCCTGATCCATATGACAAACCCAGTTAACTCCTGATATGATCCTCCAAAACTCTTCATCTATTTTGGTTAATGTTGCTTACTCCTGATGTAGCTGCACTCTACAAGACCTCTACTCAGCAGTCAGGTCTCTGATCTCTTCATTAACATCAATGTTAGCAATTAAGGCAGAAATATTTCGAATACATAAATTTGTCTTACCCCAAACTTTAGTCTCCAACTTTTAAGGTTTCATCTGAGTGCCTTAAGCTTCCACCATAAACAGTAGCCAGGGTGGCCAGAGACTACTGAGTTGTTCCACCAAGCTTTCATCTCGTCTGCCAGGGTAGGGTGATAAAACCAACCATTATCAAATGAAAACAGGTGCGTACAACCACTAGCAGACGAGTTTGCAAGCAAAATCACGTGATGGTCAGAACCTGCTGCACCCTTGAGTCATTCAACTTTATCACCAAATTTGTCAATCCAATCCACCGAAGCCAGAAATCGATCAAGTCGACAAAGGATAGGACGATCTCTTCGATTTGACCATGTGAACTTTCCCCCTTTTAAACTAAAATCAGCGAGTTCCGCCTAATTAATGAACTGATTGAATTTCTGCATGCTCATGGACCTCCTCCTGCATCCTTTTTTTTTCCTTCATATGACGGACAACATTGAAGTCTCCCGCTAACACCCATGGCGATTTCACCCAACCAGCAATGTCATATAGTTCTTCCCAGAAGTGTTCTCTTAGCGAAGGATCACACGGACCATAAATGTTAGTCCTTGACCAAAATGAGTTATTTGAGATAATTTGAAATTGAATAGAAAGTGAAAAAATTCCTTTCAACACTTCCCTCATCTGCAAAAGATCAGCATCCCAAATAGCTAAAAGGCCTCCCGAGCTGCCAATGGATTCCACCATAACCCAATCAAAAGAGCCATCACCCCACAATTTTCTGATAAATTCTCTAGAACATTTCTCCAATTTCGTTTCCTGAACGAAAACAAGGTCTGGACGATTCTCAGAAATTAATCTACGACAACCCTTTTGCCTCTCAGTATTCCCGAGCCCCCTACAGTTCCACGAAAGAATTTTGAGGTTCATGAAAAACCTTCAACCCCGGGGTTGTTGCACTTGTCCATTGCTCCTACGGTGCAGCTTGAACCATATCTAAAGCCCTTTTTTATCCTGACTGAGGTCCACTCCCACTGTTAAGCCAATTTCTTTGAAAGTCGAACGATCTGATGCTTCTTCCTGTGTCGAATGACAGTCAGAGACAGAAGGGTCCACGCTGTCATTGACCCTAGAATCAAACCCTGGAGACTTGCTAGAAGTCTGTTCGCTAGGGAGTAGAAACCCAAGATTTTTTGTCTGTGGGACCTCGAAGCCTGGGGGAGCGCTTACGTGGTCTGGTGTAGATGAGAAACTCTCCGAATGAGAAACACATAGTTTTGTAGACAAACCATGGACTTCAACACATTGTTCGACTAGTGGCTCAAAACCCGGAGGGTACAGGAGAGATACCGAACACTCCTAGGTCTGGTTGGAAGACTCTCCCCTTGTCAGCCCAGCAAAGGCACTACATCCTTTAAGTTCTACATGCCCTTCTTTATTGGTTGAGCTTGATTTGGTGGATTTCTTTTTAAGCATGAACCTAGATCTGGTGGGAAAAACTGAGAAATTGGCCCATTCAGCGGCTCTGTTACGCTGTGCTTTTCTAGTCAACTTTCGATCTCTGCGAGCCTGCATAGACATCTTGGTCAAAAGGGGGTCCAAGTTGAAAACATCTTCTTCCACCGCTTCTAAAACCCTCCAATAATTGCCAGATGTCTGTTGATCATTAGACTTGGCCAAAATATGTTCCGAAAAATACTTGGGCCCCTTGCCAGGTGAAGGCCCAACAATACTTTTGCCTTTATCCTGCTGAGATGGACGAGCTGACTCAGACATCGAGTTACCAACTTTACCCGCTGAAACAGCATAAGAAGCAGGAGAATAGGGAAGTGTTGGAATTTGCTGGGGAGACTGATCACTCATAGCTTTGACAAGTCTAATCCCTTGGCCTTGCTGGAAAATCCTTGAATAAGCCTGTCCATCTTTTTGGCAACAGAAGATGAAAGGTTGAGTAACGGTAAACTTGGATTTAGCATTAAGACTTTCGAAACAATATCAGTTGGATTTATGAAATTTTGAGGGTGAACATCAAGGATGAAAAATCTCTCTATGTTCATATCTAAAGCAAGGATGGGTGAAATAAAAAATAATCTTCTACACATGACCACTAAGCTAAGTAGTCGGAAACCATGCCTGTTTCTGATATGTTAGTTTATTTTTCTTCATTGCTCTCAGTAATCCCTGGCCTATATGTCTTATATGCTCTTTATTGGTTGGAGCTATCTACCATTAGTGAAATTTCGGTGCTTGGAAAATTGGTGTGAAGCTATAGTGGTAATCAAGATTGTTCCGTATTTGTGGTGAGTTGGTGATCATTTGCAGTGTAGTCAAAGCGAGCCAAAACGACCACTTACAAGGAGAAGCAAAGCGGTGACAACTCATTTTTTTTTCTGTTAAAATGGGATTAAAAGATCACATTATTTAAAAAAATAATTCAATTTCCAATGACTCGAAACTCCAAATAAAGTTCCTCATACTGCTATTTCTATTTGTTTTAAGTACATGTGTATACTAATTTGCTACAAAGTAGAAAAGTAGGGGATAAACTTTGTTAGATTTGGTTCCATAGTTATTAGTTAATAAGTTGTGCATTCTTTACCAATTAATTTATACTTACGCTAGGTGATTGAATGGATGAATGGTTATAGATAAAATTGTAATCATTAAATAATGCAAAGTAATTACAAGCATAGTTATCACTAACATTACATTATAACTAGGTTTTGTTTATCCTCGATGTAAGCAAAGTTTATTTATTTTCATTTTATAATTTTTTGTAGTATATATTATTATTATTATTATTATTATTACTATTACAGTTACTTTTCACTTAAAGCGGTAACAGGGTCCTCACTTCCCCTACGCCTCAATGCCTTCATTGCCTTGATCATTTGAGAGAAGGGACTTATTGCAATCTAGAAATACAAGTAGATAAGTAATTGCTTTATGTGGTTTTGGATTATTATTTCTTTCTTAGGGCTAATAATGGCATGAGAGATTTTATGTTTACAACTTGGTTTGCTACAGACATGGTTTAAAAAATGTTCTGGCCTTAGTTCGAAGCGACCGGACTAGGATCTAAGGCTTAAGCCTCAACGGGTGTTGACGAGACTATAGCCTCTCTCATGTGAGACGTACGCCTTGAGTCATTAGAACTGAGGCATGAGCCTCAGTAGAGGCAAAAAACATGGGTGATGTTAGCATTGTGTTTGAAAAAAAAAAAAAAAAACCCCCCCTCCAAATACCCTTACCCTAACTTGTTCTTGGTTTTATCATGTTTATTCCATGGAATAATTGTTGGATTTACGGTGTGTTTGGTTGCATGAAATCATATTTCATGGAAATCCATGAGGGGGTCTACCCTCTTGGGTCTATTGTTACATTTATCTTGAACATCTAGATTTGTGATCATTGGTGGGAATGAAACTCCCCTAGACATGAGAATCACATTCTTTTGGAGAGAGGAAAGAGTGTGATTCCTATGCCCATGGGAGTTCCAATCCCGCCGTTGATCTCAATCTAGATGTTCATCATGAATGCAATTCAAGCTTGCATCCCCATGAATTCCCATGGAAAATGATTCCATGCAACCAAGCACACTCGTATGTTGTTATCATTTTTTCTGTTTTTTTTTTTTTGTCATTTTACCAGTTGAATTCTGACAAAGGCTTACACTTTAGTTCAGCTAGGCTTCAGGCTCACCAAATTTTTTTGCCTCAGTTCCAGATTTAGGACTTTTTAAACCTTGGCTAGTACGCATTTGTGGATTAAACACTGTATATAATGTCGTATCTGACACATAAATGGTTGCATATGGTCTATTGACATTTACTTTTCTTGCACATTGACAGATAAAGGAATTGAACATGTTCATAATCTGGAATCTGGAATCTCTCACAGAAGCCCAGATCACAAGTGCGCTGAAGAATTTCATCAATCTGGGAGAAGCCATTCAAATGGCCCCAAAAATCAAGTGAATCTGCTGGAGGAGTTCACTGCTGCTATGTGCTTATTTAAAGATTTGCTTTAATCAAGATCAAGATTTGAAACTGGTGGAATTTTTGTTCCTAGAATTTGCAGACTTTTGTTGTTTACATGGCCATGGGATGCACAGAAAAGTGTAGTACTTCCTATTCAAGAATAACATTTTTATCCAGCTTCTGTTTTTTTTTTTTTTTTTACGGGTTTTAGAAGATGTTTATCATGCCATTGCATTTTTTACTTTAGAAATGGATATTTTGACCCGTGTTGTTGCTGCAGAATAATCAACTGATTGCTTTGTTTTTTTGGCATGATACAGAGTACTCTAATCTCCGTGCTTGTATCAGTGATATCATCATTGGGGCTGATCAACTTATTCGCTAAACTGGATGGGGCTAAACATGGAAAGTAATTAAGCTTTTATGGAAAGTGGTTGATATTGTTAGATCAATTGAAATTTTGAGCCCCTTCTAAATTGAATGTTCAACGTTGAAATACATGAGTTTCTAAACTCAGCTGAAGGAAGAAACATGAACCTTGCCGATGGTTGATTTTTGTATTACACTGTTATGAAATTATTATAAGCTCGATGTGCCTAAACCCTAGAAGAGCGTATAACACTCTGCTATATCAGATTTGATGCTGCATGAATATTTCTTTGAAATGTTATACTAAACTATAAACCAATTTCAGCAAATGCCCTTATAGCTCAGTGGTAGAGCGCCAGTCTTGTAAACTGGAGGTCCGTAGTTCGATCCTGCGTGAGGGCATTTAATTTTTTTTATTTTTTTGTCATTTGAAATTTGAACATGTTCAAATACATAATCTATCTTATTACTCTACTGCAAAAACAAAATTTCATAGATCTATGCTGCTATATGTACTTCAGTTTGATACTCTAAAAACTTGATGTCATAACTAGGGGTGGGCATCCCATCCCGCGATCCCGTTCCGTCCCGATTTTTTCGGGTCTTAATGGGATTGAATAATTTCATCCCGATCCCGTCCCGTCCTGATCTAGAATGGGATGGGATGAAGATTTTCAATCCCGCCAATCCCGTCCCGTCCCGAACTAATTTTTTAATATTAATTATTAATATTTTTAATTCTTAAAAATACACACACACACATGTATGTATTATTAATATTTAATTCAAGACCCATTATTTGGGAAAATCAACTAATACTGTGTGATCATTTGGTCATATTGAACATCAGCAACATCTTAGGTGCACGAAGCCATCGTTGTCTAATCTCTGCATTCAATATACTTAAACTCAGTTTCTATACAAAAGTCTATCATGATGCTTAAGTTAATGCCCTTAAAAAGTTTGGCATCAATTTTAAAGAGTGAAAAGGAAAATGCTTGAGAGGAAAAGAGAACAAAATTCTTTACCTTCTCTTTTTTGCTTCTTAGCTCTATCATTCGGACTTTTTCATGAGACTCAACAGCACCCCTCCACTTAAACTACTTGCAACAAAACCCAGAGACACCTCAGTTGATACATGGTATCCTGCAAGAAGAATGCAACATTGTAAGTATCCTACTTGAATATATGAATAAAAAAATGACAGAGCTTTTAATTGGAAAATACCCACCAAAAAAATCAGAAATCATTTTACAGCCAATAAAGCCTAAAACAATTGCAATCGCTGGCTGAAAAAAAAGAAGAGAAGTTTCGGTCAATATAAACTCAAATCCTTTATAAAAGAGATTGTGAACTTCATTGCAAAATAAAATTAGGAAAAAAATAATAATTCTATGAGCACTTAGTGAGATGTATTAAAACATTTTAATCATGACTTAGAAATTGATTACATAGCTGTTCATTAGTTTGATTATTGGATTCGTCTGGTTTAGAACTGTAGGAGAAAATCTGCACATATTAGTAAGGCTTTCTGGTCACACCTGTTGTGAATAAAACCTTGTGAAGTGCAATTCATCTAGTTAGTATCCTTAGGTCATTCATGATGAAACTCAAAAAGAAACCTGATCCAACTAATGAATTACCCATCTCAAGTAATTTGCCAACTCTTATCAGTATGTATGACATCCTAATGTTCTTGGTCACGCTTCATATGAGCCAATTAAGCAGTAATGTCATCAACTAGAGAGAGTGAGAGAGAAAATACATACATGTGTGTGTGTGTATTTAAGAATTAATTATTAATATTTTCCAGCAGTCCAGGCTTCTCGCTGATCCCGTCCCGTCCCGTCCCGAACCCGTTTGGGATGGGACGAGGTCGGGATGAGGTTTTTCCCATCCCGTCCCGTCCCGATCCCGTATGAACGGGATGGGCATATCTCGTCCCATCCCGTCCCGTGCCCACCCCTAGTCATAACCAGATCTACCAAGCGGCGAAGTGGGGGGCAACTGCCTCCTTTAACTTTCAAAATATTTTTAACAAATAATTAGCCTACAAAAAAACAAGTATACAATAATATATAATACAATATGGTAATTATTCATTTAAATATTTATGTGTCTCTCTTGTTGTAGTGGTTATTATTAGTTAAACATTTTTGGTAAATGACTCGAGAGTTCGATACTCTTCAAGCATAAGATTTCTTTATGTTTATTAATAAGATTTTATATAATTATAAAAGTATATATTTCAATGAAAACCATTTTTTTTTCTATGAAATTGTATTAGGATTTTATTATGTTCGCAAATTTCAGATTTTTTAAGCTTCAACTATATATTCATCCTAATTATTTTGTGATTTTAGTTATATATTACAGTTACATACTTGCTAAGGTTATCGGTATTGTGATCTTATTTGACTTAAATTTGGACTACATTGGATTCAATTTGGTATATGCAATGTACTTTTGATAGTTGTATTTTTATTAGTTACTGGCTCGGGTAGAAGAAATTCTTTTGATTCCATCCTTGATAACTACTATTATCAATTAATAATTATTTGTCATTTCACCTTCCTCAAACTAAAATCCTGGGACCACTGATCATAACCAAAAAAAAAAAATTGGAACTAGGTCTAATTCATTTTGATCTTGTTCAAATACGTTATCTATTTTACTACTCTACAACATTTAAAAAAAAATCCGGTCATTTGGAACCGGGGGCTGTCACGACTCGATCTTTCGAGGAAAATGAAAATCCCAAAATCCACGTAGGATTATCCGTTTCCCCAAAACTCGGGACGTGAAATTCAATAACAATAAAAACATTTAGCAGCAACAACTTAAACATGATTTAAATTACTGAAACAAATAAAAACTCTAACCAGAAAAGACTCTGACGTTGCTAGCCCCATTAGCAGAACTCCAGTAACGCTGCTCAAAAGTCTCTAAACCTGAAAGACTAATCGACTACATTCCCAAATGAATGTACCCAAGAAACAAAAACTCACTTGGGTCAGCAATGAAGCTAGTGTGAGTAATCTTCATCCCAAAATCAATAAATTTGCAAGTGATAACATCAAACTAAGCACAAACAACAGACAACCACACCAACAGGTAGTTCCTCAATGAGGCAAATGTGTCATGCAAGAAAAACAAAGTTTAAAGAAATTAGTTCCTCAACGAGGCAATCATGTCATTATCCTAATAAGTAAATATGCATTTACTTGTACTTACACTGTAGAAGTTGACTATGACAAGTCTGACCTGCAGAAATATTAGTGGACTTGCCATCTGCATGAGGATGGTTAGAAACAATATAAATATAATATATTAATTAAACAATTGTCTTCGTACAATATTTGACTTAAGCATCTTATTCATTTTTAACGGATTGATCACTTAGATGATACCATATTCGCACCACCTCCGTGCTGAACATACATGCCCGTATGCCTCTCTCATATAAAAGGAGGACTTCTCTGTCATCAATGCCCAAGTGGGGACACATCACATACATGCATGCATCATCGGATACTCCTAACTATACGAGTAACAAAAGTCACTCTTGGACTATCAATGCGCATAAAGTCACGTCACATTTTTTACGGATAATTATCAAATCCTATCTTAGGCATAAAAAATCACCTCATTTTCGTAAGACTAACCCGAATGTTATTTTAGTTTCTCTATAAGAAATAGGCGCACCACCTCCGCAAGACAATCCACAGATTATTTAGTTTCTCTAGTAAGATAGGGAAAATAATAAACAAAAAGAGGTGTGGTAGTTGTAAGTGATACAGTTCCAGGTGTTTAAATTTTCAAGAGTCAACATTTATCAATATCATTTATTTTTGATATTTCGAATTTCCTTCACAATGACATTTTGTCAAGTAAATCCATTTATTATTTTGGGGAAGCATAGCATTTGACACAACCAAATCATAAACAATCTCATCAGGATATCCTCCCATTATTTTGGGGCAACCTACATTTTTTTCTTCATATATAAACTTTCTGTAACAAAACGGGGGATCAAAATTGATATTCACGTAATTATTACATAATATATCCCTTAATTTATATATGTTAGTGTTTCGATTAGTATAATTTATAATAATTATTTCGTTTTCATGTCTTGGCAGGAATTTGAGCGTTAACGATGAAATGATGTTAAGGCAACAATTTAAGAAATGACAATTGGTCGATTCTAGGTTTTTTTTTTCCAACTACATGCTTTTCCTCTTCTACTCAATAGAATGTTTCAACACTGAGGACTCATGGTATATTTGACTCGGCTCTTTCTAATTGCCCATTTCCAACTAACATTCATCCATATACATTCTTAGATAAATTGGGTATTGATAAGGGGTTAACAAATAAAATGCTATCAACAGCTCAAAGGGCTTCAAAAGGGAACTAATGAGTGGGTAAGTAAAAAGGCTAGAAAAGGTTTAAGAAAAACTTGCCTACATCATTTCTTAAGTTCAGGTTGGTATTATGACATCTCAACAAAATAAACTAAAAAGTTCTAGTGCAATAATATAATTTTAATGTCATTCTCAAAGCAATTGATAAGAAAAATGAGAAAAATGAGAATAATGAGATCATCAACGATTTAATGCGAACTCAAGAAAAATTAGAGTATATTTATCTAACACTTAGAAAGAAAAGAATGGCCCAAAACTTTCACGGGTTAAGTCTCCACTATTATTCTAAGGTTTTCTAGCTCATATCTCACTCATCAACTTCAAATCATATGCTAATATGGCTTATAGTGCAAAAAGTAATCGAGTTGAAAAAAATCTCATGAAATAGACCTAACTTAAGGATTATATCAAACCATATGTTTTCCTGTTTGATATATAAAGGTGACAAGCGAAAGCATGTATTTCTCAAAATTTCAGGCATACTTGAAAGCACATCCTCTTCATTGGAAAGGACTTAGATCTTGGATGCATTTTCAAAGTGAAAAATTTTCACACAATCATAATCATAGTAAGTTGTGAAATAAATTTTAGTTCAAAATTTCTTGAAAAATGCACAAAAAAAACTCATAAACCCCACCCTAAATTGTCATTCCTTAAATTGTCGCCTTAACATCATTTCCCCGGCAACAACGCCAAAAACTTGATGCAAATTTAACAAACCTAAATAAATAGGTTAATTTAGCCTAATTTTAATAACTGCAAGTGCACAGTGTCTAACTGGTAGACAAGGGCAAGTACAGGTCAATCCCACAAGGACTGTGGTTGCAATTAAATTTTCCAAGTTGACTTAAACTAATTTAAATGGGGCTAAATTAACCTATTTATTTAGGTTAGTTAAATTTGCATCAAGTTTTTGGCGCCGTTGCCGGGGACTGTAGCGGTGTAATTGGATTTAAGAGTTTATTTTCACTAGTTTGTAGTTTAGGTTTAAAAAAAAAATTAATAAAACTTAGGTCAGATATAAGATTGCTTTTGCTTTTAGGATAGGCTTGATTTTATTTTATTTAGTTATTTCTTTTAAGTCTTAGAAGTTTTGATACTTGTTTTTGTTTTTTTATATTTTTGCAGGTATTAATAGGCAGGAAACATATATTACAAATTACACGCTTCTCGAGAAAATTGAACGATCCTGCAAGCGTCATGCAAAGTTTTTATTATTTTCTTATTTTGTGAGGAGAGTTTTAATTTTATTTTCACCTCGTTTTACGAGTGTGTGGTGTAATAATTTTTTAAACTCTACTATTTTTCATTTTGTTTAATCACAAAAAAAACCCTAAATTCTCTAAGTCAAAAGAAAATATAGGGAAACAATTTTAATTGTTACCCAATAATTTCTTGTGATTTAGAAATCCGACTTCTAAGACCAAGACCAGTAAATTTATTTGCATGTGCTTGTGTATTGAGTTAAACGGATAAAAAGAAGTTTGACAATTTTTTTTGAATTGTGCTAACTTTTTTTTGTGCAGAACGGAATACGCACTCTGTAAGTATTTCTATCACACGCAACGTATTAGCGACTCGGGTGCTTTGTGTAATTGTTTGAAATTGTGTGATTGGTTGTTTAATTTTTGTAATTGTGGATGCTAAACTTTAGTAATTCATAATAAGCAGACCCAGCTTCTAAATAGAAACTGGTGGGACTTGATATCCCCACCTTATCACTCCAGCTGTGTGCAACCAATAGCCAAACATAATTAAAATCAATTAGCAAGTTAGATAGAGCCATTTTTTAGGTACGGTGTTCATAGGACAACCAAGACCAAGGTGAATCCAATAAATTTTGTGTTGACCAAACTAAAATTGGCGATGGGTTTAATCATTCAATGAACTCCGAGAGACCACTGCCACAAGGGTAATTTACCCTGTACGCCGAGTCATAAGTAAGCTACGATCCACAAAAAGAATTGGTGTAACCAACAGTTTTGGGTTAAAAACACAAGCCTCAAGTGTACATCTAACGTCACATCGTTCTCACATCTACTGGCTTACAGAGAGGTAGCACAAGGAAGTACTTAATTGGACCATTGTGACCTCATTTTCTTGTGCGATAATCCGGTTTCTTTGAAACAAAACTCTAGCCTACTGATTTTGAACTTTGTGGTGTAAAGTGTACACTCTTAGGATCAACTTGTAGCACCCATTGCCTTGTCATAAAGTAATACATAAGAAATAATTGTCCCCCAAAAATAAAAAGATAATTGATCTCAAAAACGTTGATTGCTTAAGGAGGCATGTTTCTTGTGCATTTATTGGTTGCTGATTGCGTGTAAGTCTGTGTATATTTTTAGAGTTAGTGCTTTAAAAAAAACAAATAATTAAAAAAAAATGAACATCAATAATTATCCATCTCGCAGGAATGCATTTAATCCCATGCGACAACCTGATTATGCTCCATATTCAGATTATTACAACTCAGGTTCCGCATATTATCCTGACTTCCTCTCCCCTTCTAATGAGGATAAAGACTTTAAGGATTACTTCTCCCCTTCTACCTCGAAGCTTGAAACAGCTCTTATGACGATGACTCAAAAATTAGATGTACTTATGAATTTGACTCAACCCCTACCTCCCAGTAATGTTTCCTTTGAGGGTTGTGTTGCATGTTCGAGTCCTAGTCATTCTACAGCTGATTATGATTTGCAATATGATTATCCTGAATATTTCGCTGAGCAAATCCATTCTTTTAATGCTAATTGGCGACCTGGTTATAATTCAAAGTTCAACTATTACAACCCTGATTTCGCCAATAATCAAAATCTCTCTTGGGCTCATCACTCACACCAAGGAGGACATAATTTCTCTCAGGCTCTTCAATACCCTAATCATGTTATGCCCCACCATAACCAAGTTCCTCCATCCAACACATCAAGTTTAGAGGAAACGATTAATCAGTATTTGCAGCGCTCAGCAAGTATAATTGATCAGAATTCTAAGGACATATCTGAGTTGATAACCACGACTCAAAGACTTGAGATAGTTGTGGATCATATTACTGAGGCAGTATCTGAAAGTGAGTTAAGAAGAGTTCCTAGTCACTCTGTTCAAAATTCAGAGGGTCAATTCATAACTGGTAACACATTGGAATCCGAGTCAGATGATGATTTTGTGGATAATGTGATCGAAACTACTTTGCTTCCCGACCCATTCCCTTCCCCACATTTTCATGAAGACCCACTCGACATATGTCTTCCTAGTGACTCATGCATAGAATCAAACTGTGAACAGTCTTTAGAGTCTCCCCTTGACTGTTTTCATGATACACATGACCATTTAGAGGCTTGTTTGACTCATTCTAGTTTGGACTTTGATGTTGATGATTCCATTAGGGAAGTCAATGATTTGTTTGACTCAGTCCCCATTGTGGATCCTAGTTATAAATGGAAGTCTAAAGTGGAGCCTCTTCCACTCAGTGAGTCAAAACTAGTCCCATCAGTTGAGCCACCTGAGCTTGACCTTAAACAATTACCTGACACCCTCAGGTATGCGTTTTCAGGTACTAATGATACTTTGCCTGTTATTATTTCATCTATATTGAATTCAAAACAGGTTGTCCCAAAGAAGTCGGGAGATATATTTAATGAGAGACTACATGCCATAGGTAGTGCTAATTCTAGGTTTGGGGGTGTTGTTGCGTCATCTATCTCATCATCTTGGTGTAATCCATTTTGTTACGATGAACCTGTACCACCCGATATATTTATAGACATACCACTTTCCATCCCTTTCATATTGACTGATGCTACCTATATGGATCCATTGTTTGTAAGAGATGATTTCAATTTTCACCATCCTTATGTGGAAATTATCCAATCTTCTGATTTGGAACCAGACTTAGGATGTTCCATTTTAGGAGTAAGGGATGCTCCTTTGTCGAATATCACTACTTGCGACCTATTCATGTTTAAGATCCCTATTGACTTCCAAGGAATGCGAGCTTATTTACCATTTCTATATGATTTTAGATGGTGTCCTTGCAGCTTTTGGGATGTGCTAGTATATCTTGTGTCGCATGTGGTTGCTATTTTTGAGTGGACTGACACTACACCAAAAGACCTGATTAGCTACACAGGGGTGGCCACGGTTCTAAGCCGTTGGTGTGTTTGCCACGGCTAAAAACCGTGGCTATAGTGCCCAACGGCTTAAAACCGTGGCTAAAAAAAGGCTTGGCCACGGTTCTAAACCGTTGGTGTGTTTGCCACGGCTAAAAACCGTGGCTATAGAGACCCACGGCTTAAAACCGTTGCAACAGTGCAAGTGGACGTGTGGAGAAGTAACTCGATTTCTCGCGGGCGAAATTTTGCGAAAAAAAATTGCTTCCCGCGTTCCCGCTCCATCTCCCCCTTTTCAACCCTTTGTTTCAAACCTAAAATTTCAAGGAGAGGGAAAGAGAGAAGGAGAAAGAGAAGGAGAAGGAAAGAGAAAGGGAGAAGTCGAGCAACCTTCAATCAGTTCTCCTATAGGGTTCTCGCATCCTCATCCAATTTCAGAGGAATCGTCTCCACCCCAGAGCTTTAAAACCCTGAAGAAGCCGCAGCGGAGCCAGCCCCTGAAATTCACCCTCCACGAATCCCTGTAGCTGGAGCTAGGGTTCATCTCCCCAACCCCGATGAAGCAATCGAGGTATTCGTCGATGGGTACCCAGTCAAAATTCCCAAGGGATTCACTGTCCTCCAGGCTTGCGAAGTCGCCGGGGTCGACATTCCTCGGTTCTGCTACCACAGTCGCCTCTCCATTGCTGGGAATTGCAGGATGTGTTTGGTAGAGGTTGAGAAATCGCCCAAGCCAGTCGCTTCCTGCGCCATGCCCGCTCTCCCAGGTCAGATTTCATCAACGTTGATCACAATCTTTTTTTTTTGTTGGTCTAACTTGTTTGGGTTGTTTTTTTATTCTTCTTCATGTCAGGTATGAAAATTAAGACGGATACTCCTATTGTGAAGAAGGCTCGTGAAGGGGTTATGGAGTTTTTGCTGATGAATCACCTGCTGGATTGCCCCATTTGTGATCAGGGTGGAGAATGTGATTTGCAGGATCCGTCTATGGCATTTGGATCTGATCGTGGGCGGTTCATTGACGTTAAGAGATCTGTTGTTGATAAGAATTTGGGGCCGTTGGTGAAGACAGTGATGACTCGTTGTATCCAGTGCACAAGTTTGCACCTTCCTTTCTATTCATTGAATGCTTGAAATTCAGTAATAGCCTGAACTTTTCGAATGATGTGGTGGTTAAGAAATGTTGTTAAACCAACTGTATTTTTTTTTAATTCAATTTCTCAAGAGAAACTAAACACGGTCGAGGTGTTTTCATATAAAGATTTTGTGTAGATAGAAGAAAAATGAACACCTGACTGAAGAAAATATTAGGACCCCCGGGAATGCATGGGTTTAGCTTCACCAAGCAAGAAATTTGAGTGTCGAGAGTTTTATAGAAACAGAACCATGGAAATTCAGATTAAAACATTATAGAGAACCGGAGTTGAGAGGATTGCCATGATTCTGTTTCGAGATTGGTCTTTCCATTGGTTTAACAATTAAAGTAATACAATGTTTTACCCCAATCAGGAAAAGTGCAAGGGTGGGTATAAAGTTGAATCATTGTGTTTATTGATCCTGGCAATCACACTCAAACTTCAATAATTTTATTAAGAATTTTTTGCAATTTCACTTGCAACTTTTTAGAATTGTAAAGATTGGGGTTTTAGGTGAGTGTTGGATCATAATCATGAATTGTAGCGCTTAAGGTTGATTAATGTAGTTAGTTTATCTTTGGAGGATTATGCAAAGGTAACCTAATGTTGGGTCCACTAACAATTCTATGTTGTTGAGATCTGAGACTAAAATTTGCATTGATGGTGGTGTCAAGTGGTAATGGGGTAATTGTTGTACGTTTGTTGATAGTAGTTTTTTTTTTTCGGTATGTGAAAATTAATTATCAATAATTTAACATGTTTTTTTTTCCAGCGTATGTATGTGGAGAGCAATCAGGGCTTTTATTGGAGAAGGGATTCCAAATGGGTGAAACACTTAATGGAACCCCTGGTTTAAACATTGAACAAGAGAGGAAGCTGGTGGAAAAAACACTTGAACAACTTAGATCTCAAAATGCTACAAAGGAAGAAGAAACATCGGCCATGAAAGAATTGGGTCTATCAAGGTTTGAGATTTTTTTTTTAACCTAAACATGAACCCCTGATATCCCTTTAGTTTTAATTATGATAAAGAAAAAAAATTCCCATTGTTTATTCTAAGGTGAGACGATAGCAACTCACGTGTGGAAACGTCTTTCTAGTTATACTACTAACATTTTAAATAAACCCTTAGAAAAAAAAATGAATGAAGGTTTTTTTTTTTTTTTTTTTTTAAATTTCTTTGAATAGAGCAAGATACTATGGATGGCCAAACACTTATGTGTTCACGAAATCAATGGGAGAAATGATAATTGGAAACTTGAAAGAAAAACTTCCCATTGTAATCATACGTCCTACGATCATCACCAGCACTTACAAAGAACCATTTCCTGGTTGGGTTGAAGGTGTAAGGTAATTTGGAAAATTAATCTATGTATAATTTAATCAGGTCTTTCATATTTATTTATTTATTGTCTCATATATGCTTTGATATGCTGATATTACAGGACAATTGATAGCTTTGGGGTTGCTTACGGCAAGGGAAAACTAACAAGCATCTTGGGTGGTGTCGATTCAATTCTTGATCTGGTACACTTTTCCCTTCTCTTTTATTTCCTGGGATTTAAATGGCTTTCAATTCATTTCTTATTCAAATGTTTTAGTTTTTATTTTTAGATTTCTTATAGGATAATGTTGAAATATTTAACAGATTCCAGGAGACATGGTGGTGAACACGATGATTGCAGCCATGGTAGGTCATGCAAATCAAGACGCGGTATTCATTTACCATGCAAGTTCATCATTATCGAATCCAATGAACTCACCCATGTTCAGAGATTTTAGCTACCAGTACTTCTCTAAGCACCCTTGGATTGATAAAAATGGAAAACCTGTCAAAGTTCACAAGGCTGTCCTATTCGATACAATGGACAGCTTTCGCAGGCACATGCTCTTGACCTACAAGCTCCCATTGAAGGTCAGCTATTTGCATTCCAACAAAAAATATCTAAAATGAATCATCCAGAGAATTATGTGCATGTTGTTAATTAGCTTGGAATTTTTCCTGTTTAGGGATTACAACTGGTGAATGCTGCACTTTGCAATTCTTTTCACGGTAAATGGAGTGATCTCAATCGGAAGTTAAGCGTGGTCATGCGATTGGTTGAATTGTATAGACCCTACTTGTTCTTCAAAGGAATGTATGTAAATCCTCCATTTTCTTTTTCACATGATGATTGTAACAGTATATGGAGAGTGTTTTGGGAATGTAGGTTTTTCCACTGGTGTGCTCAGCAGGGCTACTTGTGGATCTGTCTATATAGTTCTGCCATCCATTATAACCTTTCTACTTGAAACAAAACAAAAAATAGGGTTTTCTGCATTTGACTAATTTTGAGTTGTTTTATTTGATGCAGCTTTGACGAAGCGAACTTGGAAAACTTGCGGACTAAAATGAAGGAGAATGACACAGACTATATCAACAATATCCTATTATCTAGCTGAAGGAAGTTGCTCTCTCTCTCTTCCAACTCCCTTAATTTCTTTGGTAGACCGAATTTGCAGGGTAAGGTAGACGCAATATATATTGACTATACTGTTGTGGTTTTTGTTAATGATTCTGGGTTGTTTGACATTCTATAGCTTTTTTTCTGGCTTTCCTCTGCAGTACTATATCAGCCTTTTCGACCATTAATTTTTTGGTTTATGACATATTAACTGGGCCATGTTAGCCACGCACATTTAAGACATATGCTATGCTTAATGTTGCAGACGGTACAGGAAATGTCGATGCTTTCAATTAGCCTGCTGAGTATCAGGTGGACAATCAAAGGGATTCCTAAAAACATAATTGCCAGTATAGGAGGACATGTGATAGTTAGAGTGACTTCTCAGTTCACTCTAAATCAGATAAGTGGCCAAGTAATTGAACACGAGGAGTTCTGGGATTTATCTGCATCTTCAGTCATTGCTAAGGCATATTTTTGGACATCTCGAAGACTTTTTTCAACAATTGAAGCTGGAAAAGACACTGTTGAATTTCTGAAGAACATGGCAAACCGGTTTTCATTGGAAAAGGAGAATCGGGAGATATATCCTGATCCTTCTGGTGATCCAACAAAGGTAAATAAGATTATATTTGTTTATTTTCCTCACAACGTCACTTTTATGGGAAAGTGATGCTCCTGCTTTTATTATGCTAGCTGATCCTAGATCAAAATTAGAAAAGTTTTGGGTGGTTAGCATTTCTTATAATCCCATGACATATAACCAAAGGAAAACCTTAGCACACCAGGGATAGCTTCCTGTGCCTACTCATTATGATTATGTTTGAGAATAATAATATTCTTTTGGTGAGAAGCTGAAGCTTCTAGTCTTATGGTTGCATATATACCTTCCTAACTCAACCGCTAACGAACTAGAAATATACACTTTCAGTTCATTCTTTATGGACAAAAACCTTTGTGCATTAAGATGTGAATAGGCAAATTTTTGGTATAAAAAGAGAAAGAAGATGATTGACTAATTGCAGAGAAACCTATGATTATAGTCTTCAGTCATAAATATTTGACTTACTTCTGTTCAAATGTATAAAAAATTCCGATTCTCTGATTTTTGTGGCAAATTCTAAAAGGAAGTTTTCATGTTGCCATCTGACCAATGTGTTTTTTGTATAGGTTCAGTACTAAAGTTAGTAGATGTTACTGCCCCTCAGAGGAGGTAGCCAAGAGAGCTTTGGTAGATGGCCTAGAACCCAATCAGATTCGTGTCTTTTTTTGTTGAGCTTGTTGGGATATGCAACTAAAGAGTTTGTTGAACAGGGTATTAAGCCCGGTGAACTCGCAGTCATTTCCAAGGAAAATGTACACGCTCTCTCAATGACAACAATTGTTCAACATCTATCAACTTGTTCAAATATAACCAATGTATGTTTGTTGCTCATGTAATATTCTGATGTTCAGGTTGGTCCTTATCACCGTTCGTATATAAGCAAGGAGTATCTATTATCTATTGAAGGTACCTGAGACGTCAATCCCAGTATTAATCAGTGTTTTACAAACCTTGACATTTTTCCCCTTATTAGAATAGCTAGCTTATTATTGTACTGCATTTACACAAATCAATCATTTGACAATGTATATTAATAAAGTTCATTGCAGATCGATGAATCAGAACATTCTTATTTGGTGTTGCCTTCCTAATTAGATCGCCCTCCAATCTCCCCCCTCTTTATGATGCGTGTTCTATATGCTTGGTGTAGCCAATATTGTGACTTTATTTACTGTGAATGTCTGTATGCATTGCAGTTATACTTGATGTTTGTTACAATTTTCAAAAGCATCTGATAAGCATTGTTTTTTGCAGACCCCCCAGATATTCGTGTCAGTCCAATGCTGAACAAGGTGATGTGTGCTCGTTTGCATAATCTATTTATTTTAATGCTTATATTAAGACTCCTTTGTTAAATAGAAATGAATATATGAATGTATGGCATTGCTACCTTTCTACTGGAAATGGTAAGTGCTTTGCTAATCTTGTGTCTTTTATGATATCCATTAGCTGTTTACTTAAAGTAAATATGAGGCTGCTATCTTATAGTATTCATATAACTTAGAAAATTTAAAAGGACTTGCACACATTGGAATTTTTTGAAGTCCACAAGAAGGAAGAATACGATTCTCTTCATGGATACATATATATTCAAAACAAACTATATTTTTTTTTTTTCCTGCAATCTCCATGTAAAAGCAAACACAGACATGTTTTATTGCTATAGTTACTGTAATCATAACAAGGTGTTGATGCAGGTTGATGCCGCCCTTATTGCAACGGGAAGGGCCCCATTCACACAAGGTCTTGGTTTGGAGAATGTGAGTGTGGAAGTATAATAAGATTTTATGTTAAAAATGTTGAATGTTTGATCAAACTTAGCTGTTTGGTAATCCATGCATTTCATATTCTCAGGATGAGAAAGCGAAAGTTATCCAGACATTACTGTTTGTTGCTGGTTTGAACACTCTGACGCAATCATTCTTTGGGACCAGGCTACCTGCCGTCATTGGAGGATCTTATACCTTTGTGGCACCTACCATTTCAATAATTTTGGCTGGTCGATACAGTAATGTTTTGGATCCTCACGAGGTTTTGTGACCTGCTCCCTCTTCCTTAAGGTTTTTCTTAACATGATCAGTAACGTTAGTTCTGTTTGTGTTTATACAGAAATTCAAGAAGATCATGTGTGGAATTCAAGGAGCTCTTATTGTTGCTTCGGCTCTTCAGATTTTCATCGGCTTCAGTGGTCTTTGGCGTAATGTTACTCGGTTGGTTTATAACCTTGATCATGGATTAGAATCTGAGAAACTGGAAAATCATTTTGGTTGATCCTTTAACGCATATTTGTTAAACTTAACCCTGAGTATTACTCAAATTTCATTGCCTATAGCAGCAAAATTTGAAACTGTTGAATGATAATGAGACTACATAAAGTTATTGATTTTATCTTTTAATTTTTCTATTTCCAGGTTTCTAAGTCCACTTTCAGCTGTTCCTTTGGTAGCTCTAGCTGGATTTGGGCTATATGAGCTTGGGTTTCCAGAGGTACGTATTTGCAGAATGCTTTCATTCCGGGTTAATGAACACAATATAATGGAGCCATTTATTTGGTTTTGATATCTTAAGAGTATTATAGACTACTTTGTTGGCTTCTCATCGAAACCCTTGCCATGAATGTTCAGGTCTTGATGTTGAGCACAGTCCATGCATGAAACAGAGCCCTTCACAACAGTGCATGTTGAATACAGGTCAACTCTCATCCTCATATTTGTACTTTTAGGGGTTATTTTTGCATATTTCTGCTTCGTCCAGCCTATTTATTTTATTGCATTTGCAGCAGACTTAGAATCTTAGATGACTATCTAAGATAGCAATTGCTTCATGTTCCTTTTAAAACTTATTTGTTTAACTGTTTCCTTCTCTTTTCTTTTAGATATCATTCATTAGATAGCAATTTTAAATCATTCTTCTAGATGAAGATGACTTTTTTCTCGATTTTTCATTCTTCTAGTACACTTGTTCCCCATTATCTTATCATGTCTAGGCAAATAACTTTGGCATCAATGGAAGTATGTATCCCAATGTGTCAATAGCTTTGGCATCAACATAAATATTTATCAAGAAGTTAATTTTTAATTTGATTTTGCATATACTTAGCTAAAAATAGGATTTGGAACTCAAAATTGGATCAGAGATTAAAATATCTCATAGTTAAACAAAAAGAATCATTTGGGTTTGTTATTCTTCTCGAGCATAGCAGTCTTAGATATATGTGGCTCTATATGTTAACTAGAGCAATTTGAAATACGTGTCTGGTATATTCTGTTTGAAGCCTTTTGGTTTAGCTTTTAGCGGTTATATTTCATCTAGGCTTCTACTTTACTCTCATATTCCTGCTAAATCATTCTTATTGTGTTTCAATGGAAAGAGAATAGGCAAATGCTCCTAAAATTAAGTTTTTCTTTTCTCTTTTTTGACAGGGTCTTCCCGTATTTGCTATTGGTGTGGGACAAAGCACATTCGACAAATCTTCGGTAAGAATTAGTGTCTTAACATGTTCTTTCATGTAGATTAATCATATCAAGTTTTAACATGTTACTATTGGTGTACAAGTCAGAAGTAACAAGTTATGATTTACTTTTAGCTCCATAATATTCTCTCCAGGCTTACATTTCCCTATGATGGCATTTATTCTGTGTTACTATCTGCACATCAACAGGGTTTCTGCTTTGGATTTGTTGAGTATGAATCGATCTCCTCTATGGAAGCAGTTCTCTCGGTACAAAACTATGAATTTTATGTTACTTAAATTGGATGTCAACATGTTGCTTGTCAGTTTGACCTTGCAGTACTGTGTCATATAATTCTTAGAGTTGTGTAAGTGACCAGTCTTCAACTGATCTCTTTGCCTCCATAGTCTAGTGTTTTCAAATGCTGATGTTTGGTGTTCTGTGTTGCTTTTATGAGCTTAGTTATTGATTTTGTAGGCGGGTTATTCATCGCCTACTCAAGCTGCTATAAGGGAAGATTTAATCTATCACTGTCAGAGGTTTGTTTACAGTATTTTTACTCAGTGATTGTAAAGAGTTCTTCAGATTTGGGGATGTGTTCTTTCCAGTAAAGAAATCCTGCTTTTGACAAATATACTTGTTACCAAGTTTTTCATGTAATGATATGAACTAAAATCTCTCTTTGACCTTATTCAGAAATGGGAATCCCACCATAATTTTAATGTGAAGTGTCTCAGCAACTTGCATGCTTATTTTAACGCAGAACATCGACTATTCCCAACTTGTAGGTTTAATGAATTGTGAATGACTTGTCACCCATACTGGTATTGTTTGTGAATGACTTGCACACTTCTTGCAACACTGAAACGGTGCTTTCAGGTTGCAGGTTGAGCTGAGTTCATGTACAGGAGGCAAACTAATAACTGATTACTTTGAATAGAAACAAGTTTCTCATTCAACATTCTGTTAGGGATTTAAAAAAAAATCTATTTGAACAGGTATTCCTGTCAGCAGACACGGGAGGAATGCAAAGGTGATGGAGCTCGAGAACAGGTCTATATCAGGTACAGCATCCCCATCGAAACCATACTTCTATTTTTTTTTTTTTTTTTTATAATGTACAAGTAAGCTTTCTCATTCAACATTCTGTTAAGATTTTTTTTTTTGGACCATTTCTTGATTTGCATGTGTCAAATTGAGAAATGAAGGAGACAACGTAACTAGCAAATTAGTTGTTGTCGTGATTGATAGTGCCACTAATGCAAGAAATTAAATAATCAGACTCCTAAAGAAGTTTGAAGTCTTATTTCCTAATATTCTTTGTTGCGATTCCAAGGACTGACTTATTATCTTTCTTCTTGCAGGAATCCAACGGTTTATTAGATGTATGTACTTTACAAATGAATTGATAAATAACCCAAATTTTCATCACATTCCGAACTAGCTTCATATTACTAAGTTCAAATATCTGCAAGTTCTAGTCCTAAAGTTGACTATAAGAAGCAACATGCAGGTTGTCGATGTTTAAGAATAGTGGACAAGCATAATTATGCACTAAAGCTGGGAAATAAGCTGATAACAATACATGGTTCAAGTAACATGTCTTCCGAAGAGATTGACAACATTAAAGAACCCCTTCTGCTGGCTATAAAGCTTGGGATAGTTGAACTTGTTGAGAAAATTCTTGAAGAAATTCCAGAGGCCATCGAATGGGTTGATGAGCATGACAAAAACATACTACATTTAGCAACTGAGTATATTATTTCAAATCTTCTACTATCATTTCAGATGACTATTTCCTTGACTATCACTGTATTTGAGATATTATTTGATAGATTTTGACTCAATGTAATACATTTTCTTATTAATTACATTACTTTGCCTCCATTAATTACATTACTTTGCCTCCATTATTTGATAGATTTTGACTCAATGACTCAAAGTCATTTGATAGAAAAAATTAAAAATTAAAAATTAAAAAATTAAAAAAATTTGCCACGGTTTTAAACCGTGGCTAACTATTGCAACGGCTAAAAACCGTTTCTAAAGTTAGCTACGGCTTAAAACCGTTGCTACTTAATTAGACATGGTTTAAAACCGTTGCTAGTATCCATGCTTTATCACGGCTTAAAACCGTGGCTATTTTTGCCACGGCTAAAAACCGTTGCTATGCTTCTTGCAACGGTTTAAAATCATGGCTAAATGCTGAAAATCACCACCCCTATTCAAGCATAAAACCGTTGTTACAATGTTTAGCAACGGTTTTTAGCCGTTACAAAGAATTTCACGACGCCTCTGTAGCCCACGACTCTTAGCCGTGGCAATGGGTTACGCCCACGGTATAGAACCGTTGCTAATGGGGGTTTTTGGTGTAGTGTGATCCTCAATTTTTCAGGTTGTTGGTATACGATTCCTTAACCCTTTTGACTCGTTTCTATCATAGACTAGGTTTGGAGGTGAATGCTCCCTATGTTCTTCCTCGTCACTTCATGATATATAATTCACGAGGAAGAATATGTCGGGCTGACGACGTTAAACCAAGCGCTCCTAGGAGGCAGCCTAGCTTCAGTTGTGTCATTATGGTTAGTCTGGATTTATTTTCGAGTCTTTTCTCGTTGCATTTCACTCATACTCGTTAGCTCCGTAACAATTTTGACTTACAACTGATACATGTAATTATTATTATTTTTATTTTTATTTGTGTCCAGTATTGTTTTTATCAATTTATCATGATGAGTCCACAGTTCTTATGTCTCTGAGCTTTCATTGGTGGACGATTTCGTCGACATTGGTAAAAACTTTCCCATGGTAATATCACTTTAACTCTCATCTTTTCTTTTTCCTGCATTTGTCATGATCATCGGTTTATACATTGAGGACAATGTTTGGTTTAGGTTTGCGGATGGGGTTTATGAGTTTTTTTTGTGCATTTTTCAAGAAATTTTGAACTAAAATTTATTTCACAACTTACTATGATTATGATTGTGTGAAAATTTTTCACTTTGAAAATGCATCCAAGATCTAAGTCTTTTCCAATGAAGAGGATGTGCTTTCAAGTATGCCTGAAATTTTGAGAAATACATGCTTTCGCTTGTCACCTTTATATATCAAACAGGAAAACATATGGTTTGATATAATCCTTAAGTTAGGTCTATTTCATGAGATTTTTTTCAACTCGATTACTTTTTGCACTATAAGCCATATTAGCATGATTTGAAGTTGATGAGTGAGATATGAGCTAGAAAACCTTAGAATAATAGTGGAGACTTAACCCGTGAAAGTTTGAGCCATTCTTTTCTTTCTGAGTGTTAGATAAATATACTCTAATTTTTCTTGAGTTCGCATTAAGTCGTTGATGATCTCATTATTCTCATTTTTCTTATCAATTGCTTTGAGAATGACATTAAAATTAAATTATTGCACTAGAACTTTTTAGTTTATTTAGTTGAGATGTCATAATACCAACCTGAACTTAAGAAATGATGTAGGCAAGTTTTTCTTAAACCTTTTCTAGCCTTTTTACTTACCCACTCATTAGTTCCCTTTTGAAGCCCTTTGAGCTGTTGATAGCATTTTATTTGTTAACCCCTTATCAATACCCAATTTATCTAAGAATGTATATGGATGAATGTTAGTTGGAAATGGGCACTTAGAAAGAGCCGAGTCAAATATACCATGAGTCCTCAGTGTTGAAAAATTCTATTGAGTAGAAGAGGAAAAGCATGTAGTTGAAAAAAAAAAAAAACTAGAATCGACCAATTGTCATTCCTTAAATTGTCGCCTTAACATCATTTCATCGTTTACGAAGAGGATGTGCAAATACATTTCTTTTCAGCGACGCAATTTGCATAACTATCCAATTTAAGTCATAAACATACAAATGCAAATTCATAGAATCATGCAAATACCCAAAAACATGAACCCAGCAAGCTGGGAAAAACTCACACATCAAACTAATCAAAATAGTGAAGATCACGCGTTTGCGACACAAAACACCACAAATAAGGCAATCTCATTCTCAAACATGCCTAAAATCTCATAACAGAGTATCTAAAATGAAATCCATCATTTCCATACAAGCTTCATAATTCAAAGGTGTAAAGTTCACACATTTTTTACGCAAACTAGCACAAACCCAAAGATCCCTTAACTCCTCTACTGAACCTCAATCACCCTATACATGATTAAATGTAAATAGTGGGGAAGCTAGACTCTATGAGTCCATAAGGCCTGAACTACCCATAATCGTATTTGACCAAAAATGCAACACCTAGGTTGTTTCTAAATATCCAATAACCCTTTATGAATACACCCTACTACATGTGAATTGAGATAATGTGATTAACACAAGCAAGTTAGATATGGACAATAGCTCCATTGCTTTCCAGTTACCAGGATGCCATAGAAGATTGATCAAATAAAAACTTGTCTATATAGCCTCACAAAACATAAGGAAGGCAGTAAACAAACCATATTGACTTGTTGATCTCCACTATCTTTAATTGTATAATACATTACTAAATACATCATTGTCAAAAATTCTAAGAACCAAATCAAAGAAATTAGACCATACCCAATTAAGAGTTTCAACCTATGCAAATTCCTCCAACAAAATAGAAATGACTCATTCCCTGAATTTTCCCATAAACCCACAACAACATTTTTTTCATAAGCCTCTTTCGAAAACCATTCAAAAATATCGTATATTGAAGTAGATTGAGTTCTCATTCTCAAACACTCAAGTATTTTTGCAACCAATGAGGAGAAACACATTTCCATAAATCTCCAATAAACCCACTACAACACACGGTTTCTACAATTCTTTCTCAAATTGACAATTTGCTACAATTCTAAAAAACAACTTTATACGTACTAAACCAAAAAGTGCGTTTGAAGAGAAATCCAATAAAGAAGAGTTTGTAGAACTTACCTCTCAGCAACTTCTGCAACAATGGGCAACCTTGGGACTTGACCTAACAAGCAAGACTTGACCTATAGATCAAAGACACCATGATAACAAAAACACATCACAAGTACACATAAACAAACCCTTTGTGCAACTTGAACTCTCTTTCATACAATCATCAATTGGAAGGGTCATTAGAGATAGATAATCAAACATAATAATCAAAAGCACCATTTGTTGTTTTTTTTTCCACTCTTTTAGAAGTGTCTGCACAACCAAACAAGGTAATAAAGTAAACCATAGATTTTCTTGATTCTTGTTTAGTGGAGTGACTTATCTTGTAAGGCCATCAGCTCAAGAGTAACTATGAAGCTAGTTACGCTATGAGCATTTATAATAATTACTATATAATAAGGCAATCATCACCACCAACACCTAGCAATTATTAATTGACACTTGGGAAAAATCGACTTTTTGTAAATGAAAGCAAGTCATGTCATCCAGGGTGATTTTCGCTTAGCATGAAAACTTGAATTACCCTTTGCACATAGCCTAGTTTTCATCACCACCACATTTATCAACGTCATTCAAACACTGAAATGCAACATTGTGCCAAAAGGGGAACTTCACCTTCAACAAGTCTAATTGCTTCATCCCAACTCTAATACACAAAAATTCCCAATTCTAACCTCTGGATTTTTCATTTCAGATGACAATAACAATTGGGTTTATTCATTTTATCATTTCAAAAACAACAACAACCAAAACAGACTCTATCGACACATAAACACATGCAACCCACAAAATAAATGCACAATATGCCAATTCAATCAATACCCATTGAAAACTTTTACATAAAACTAGCAAAAACACGTAAATCAGTAAACCCATTGAATGAAATTGGGAAAGAAGATTGATTAAATACAAAAAAACTAACCTTGATTCCAAGAACAATTTCCAACAAAAATATGTAATAGTATGAAGAAAACTCACCAAAATGCCAATGGCATGACAGCTCAACGGTTAGAGCTTGGCGGATGGTACCACTAGGTCATGGGTTTAAACCTAACTTGCAGCATCTTTATGGGTTTTGGGATCCTATAAAAACTCTGCTTGCCTTTCAAAAAAAAAAAAAAACTCACCAAAATTGCAAATCACAAAGGATTTGTGCAGCCAACAAAATCATCCCACATCGTCTTCTCTCCTACTCGCAATCAGTCCCTTGTAATGAAACAATTGGCGCACTGCGGCTGAATGTCGCTGTATTTCCCTCCTGAACTCCACCCCAGATCTCCCCACTGAATACTTAATCAATCTCAGTGACTTTTGTTTGACAACAAGGCTTTTATGCTTGAGTCCATTGTTTGCAAAATTGATCTTCAATTTATGGAGGATCGCAAAAATCCGGATCTTAGGGCGCGACTGCAACCCTAGTCTTGTAAATCTCCAATCTAACATGCAAACAAACAAAATTCTCAAATCCATCAAAACAAAACCACCCCAGAAACCCAAATGAAACCAAGAAGAAGAAGAACAGAAATAGGAAGGAGAAAAGAAGAAGTCAGGGGTTGTGGGATCGACTGTGAAGCTCGGTCGCAAGCAATTCTTGCTGGTGAAGGAGGGAACTTCGCAAGTGAGAGAAGAAAGAGGAGGCGCCGTAAGGAAGGAAGAAGAAAAGAGGTTTATCTCTTTATAAGGTGGGTGGCTATTTGCCCCCACTAAACTTCCGAAAGCACCCACCCTCTAATCTCACTAAATAAAACCCTAAAATTTGAAGTTTAAAATTTAAATAAATGTAACTTTATTTTATTTAATTCAAAATAAAATAAATTATCTTTATGAAATTTAGGGGTGTTACATTATACACACGTTAAATGAAATCTCGTCCCGAGATTCAAAAGGTAAGAAAGTTAACCGAATTTTGATAAATACGACATGTCAAACGAAAGAAGATTTTAAAATACAAATTTCAATTAAATTTTATGAACATAAATATTTATTGTCATTGGAAAAATAGGAGTGTTATAGGGCTGATTTAGTTCGATCCTATTCAAATACCTTAATCTATCATACTACTCTACTGCATTCCATATTCTATTTTAGGTCATTGATCTATACTGCTATAAATATTTATATTTCAGCTCGGTATGCTAAAAACTTGATATCATAACCAAATAAATAAATAAAAAACAATATAAAAATGGAATCAGGTCTGATTCAATTCCATCCTGTTCAAATGCGTTATCTATCTTACTACTCTACCGCATACTTTTTTTTTTCCTAACATTTGGAACTGGGGCTAATTCAGTTTGATCATGTTCAAATATCCATTGTACTACTTTACTGCATTCCATATTCTATTTTCCGTCATTGATCTATGCTGCTATATGTACTTTAGTTCGATACGCTAAAAACTTGATATCATAACCAAAAAAAAAATAATTGAAACGTTTCTGGATCGGTATTAGTGAATCATCTCACTGTGATAATGAAGTCTGTGTGAATCAGTGACAATAAAATAATCCAAAAGGGTGTATCAGAAGAGCTTATAAGAAAGTCATTTCTTCTTCTGTTCACACCATCTCTTATCTCTCCCTCTGATCTCATGTGGGAGTGTGAACCAGAGATTCTCAGGACATAAACTTTCAAACACATACATAAACAATACAATATAATCCAAAGAGACAAACCTTGAAAAGAATATAACTCATTAGTTTCACACCAGAAATATATGTCTACATATACTTAAATACAATCAGAACTCAGAAGTGCAACATTTCAGATCAGTCTCCTGTGCTGAGATTGATGAAAACAAAGAACTACAAAGAGGAGACTAAATAAATTTCACTAATTCCATTTCATAATTATGCTTGTATCTTAAGTTTCCTTGTATGGGTGAAGAAAGCCTTTAAAATCGCGCATCTTTAGAAGTTTTAAATGTCACAACCTAGTAGCTTGGTTAAGGTTTGTGGCAGATAATATCACAAGTCTCACGTTTGAATGACAAAGGCATTTACTGGTTCAGGATTCAATAAAAACTATGTTTGCCCTAAAAAAGTTAGAAGTCAGTTAGCATTCACTAAATGTTTCGTTTTTTTATGTATATGGTCTTTCCAACATTTTATATGTCGCATAATCTAGGTAATTAGAACACTATCATTTTATATGGTCGAATTCATGGATGTTAAGCTAAAAAGACCCATAGATTGAATCCAAGCTTCTACACAGTGTCCGCGGAAGTAATTAACCATGATCAAGTGATTTTGTTTGTATGGTCATTCCATGATAGTCTTTGCCTGTTTTGATTTGTTTTCGAATATTCAAACTGAATATAGTCATCAATTAATACTCATGATATTGATAAGAAGATGATTTACAATCTTATTAACACAATTTACAACATTATGCAACACTCTTTATGTCCCTCTCTACTAATATGTCTGCCAAGACAAACTCACTCACCCCATATTCTTATAAATCATAGCTTAATACATAATCTTGAAACAGTCCCTGAGGCTGAAGAACAGATGCAGAGTCGTCCCAGGAATTTGAAGAAGACGATTTTGTATCGAACTCATTAGTTTCCCACCAAATCATACCATCTTTGCAACCATCCATTTCTGTGAAACAATCCAATTCGCCTAACTGACTTCCGTTCCCTCCGAAACACGCTTCTTTGCTATGAAGTAGTTCACCTAGCTCAGCTTGTAAGTTGGAAATCGAATGAACATTAGTATTGAACTGTTGAACAGAATTTGGTTTTGGCATACTAGTCTCGTCTAATGAACTTTGTCCAATCTTGAAACCAATTGAACTCTCCGATGATGAGAACCCGTTCAAGGGAGTCTCTACTTGTTTAAGATTGGTAGTCCTTGTATTCGCTGGTTCTAGACCGATTGAAGCAATGGGTAATTCGTTCAAACCTTCCTCTTGAAATGACCTAGTTGGAGGACTAGGAACCAAACCATACTGATCTTGTATGAGCTTCTCTCCATAAGGGTGCATTTTAGGCCACAGTGCAGGATTGTTGTAGAAAGAGAATGGGTTTTGGATGTTTTGAAGCTGCATATGAAGTTGCAATCTTTCAAGTGCCGAATTGCTCAAGGTATTTGGGTAGGAGTTATCTTCTGCGCAGTCCGCATCTTTGGTACCTTGGCTTAGATGAGACAAGCGACGACCTTGAGAGTCCTTACGCCTTCCGAGTAGCTTCTTCTTCAGTCTAGTATTCCAATAGTTTTTTATGTCATTATCAGTTCTTCCAGGCAATTGAGCTGCAATTATAGACCACCTGCAGTAGATAACAATTCAAAACCATCAGACCTAGCTAACAAAACAATACCATATACGAAAAGTGTATGTTTCGATCAAATTAGATCAAGTATGATACTATAACAAAAATTTTAACATTCAACTAACCTGCTGCCAATACTAATGTAGAGGTTGCAAATGATGTTATCTTCTTCTTCTGAAAACCCACCATGCTTGATATTTGGGCGCAAGTAATTCAACCATCTAAGTCTACAACTCTTTCCGCATCTCTTAAGTCCTGCAAATTCATTAATTAAAGGACTTGTTAATTTAATCATCTAAAAATTTACTCATTCTTTGGTTTTCCAAGAACTTATTATCAAGTCCTATCCGATTATAAAACGCGCGCCACACACAAAAACAAGAGCGAAAGAAGAAGCCGACCAAGGGATGATGATTTATACCTATTTTCTGAGGAAGAGCAATCCAATTGCCACCAGTGCCATATTGCTCAATATACTCCTTAAGGGTAGCATCTTCTTCAGGAGCCCAAGGTCCCTTCTTCACATTTGCTTTGTCACAACAAGGAGCTCTACCCATCTCTTTATTTCTTTGTTTGATCTCTTTGTGTACTCTGGTGTACTTGGATAGAAAATGAGAGGGAGAAGACCAAGATTTATAGGGAGAAAAGGAGAGTGGGTGATGTGAGGCTTGACAAGACAAAAGTCTTCCTTCCCTCCCCATATATTACCTCACCATTTTCATTACTATTCAACTCCATTTCTCTTTTTTTATCTAGGGTTTATGCAAGGTCTCCTTCTTCTTCTCTTCCCTACTACTTGATTAGTTAGATCATCTAATTTTCTATTCCTTGGATTTGTTAGACAAAGTACATAAACTTTTCCTTCTTTCCCATTTGTTAATTCTGACTATTTTTTTGCATTCATTGTTATTTTATCATTGTTAGTATGCATGCAGCAATAAGCCAAATAAGTGGCCAAATAAGTTTCTATTATGATTTCTTTGTCTTGGAATCCTCACTTCAATGTTAAATGTATCCTCAATTACCAAGGCATTATAGTTTTAATTAAGACTACATTACTTGCAAATTTTCTGTGTGTTCTAAAGGAATGTTATATCTGTTGTGATAAATATGATCATCTCATCTCTAAACATGCTACATCAAACCTAGATGTATGTTCTATGAAAATATTAGTAAGTCAGGCAAAATTCGATCTATCAAGGAAATATTAACATTGGGGAAGGAAAACGAGCAACAAAGATTTAAACTAGCTAGTAAGTAAGACTTGTGACAAATGGTCGTCGTTCTCACCAGTCCAGACTTTAAACCTTGCTCTTCACAAAAATAAATCATTAAGAGCGTATCATAGATCAGAACGTTACGGCTTACCCAATAACAAGCTTGCAATAACAAAGCTTCGATCTTGAGCTTTTACATATGTAATTTGAATTCCAAGCATCTCATATAAGGATTGGTTAATAATTATTCTGAACAAAAACGATAAATTTTGCTTCATCCTACATCCAAATCATCATCAAAAGATATCTCAGTGCAATATCTATAATGAAAATGAAAGTATGTTCCTTTTTGGAATCCTTTAAATCATTGTTAGGTCTTCCCATGGATCTGGCTAAATTAATAATTATTAAGAAAAAAAAGATGACAAGGAAACCCTAATAATGTACAAGTATCTGTCCAGTTTGAGCTCAATAAACCAAATCTGATTCATTGGGAAACTAATTGAGATTAACTTCAAATATGAGGATCTTACAGTCTAAACAAATCATAATCTAATATAAGAGAATGAATTGGTTGTGTTCCATTGGCCCAAACAACAAGACACCTTAGGTAAAAGTGGTTTGGCTAGGGTTCCATTAAACAATCCTATTAAGTGGAGTGAGGTAGAAAAAATCCAAAAGGAAATGTGTTGAGATTTCAAACCTTTCATTTACAATGAAAAAACACCCTACTCATTGACCTTAATTTCCCTATTTTTAATCACACAAAAACTATAAAAAAAATTTCTTCAATTTCATGGAGGTTGAACAAGGTCCATTCATCACATTTACAATTATAAAAAAAAAAAAATATCACAAATAAAGTCTCCTGACTCCCACAAAAATATTTTCTTATTATTTGATCTAAAAAACTTAGATTTTTGGGGAGGAAGAAAGCATGTTTCTTCTTGTCCTTGTCTCCACCCTGGAATCTCTCCACTTATGATGTATTTCATCATCAATAAGACCAAGCTTAAACCTGTAAAGTGAATTGGTGAGGGTGGTATTAAGATAAGAAGATAAGCTTGGATCAACAAAAGTTTATTAAACTATTACTATAATGAATTTGAATTATTGGGGTTAACCTTGTTGGCTCTATTGTGTATCAGGAATAATCCAAGCCTCATCTCTCATGAAATATAATTGTATTAGTTGATAGCAAAACTCGTAAGTCGTAAATACATTCTCGTTACGGTCATCAGTTGGTGTCAGAGCAGATTATTATGTCAGTAGTCAGAAGTTTTGTTCTAATTGCAATCAGAAGTTTATAAATTTGGTTCTGAATAGTAAAACTATATCCCTGATTAGCAAACTAGCTAACTATATATGTTGTCGATTTTCATTTGATTTCAAAGTTAACCATTGTTTGACAATGCGATCAAAATCTTTTACTAGTGTTGTTAATTTATTTTTCATTGCTAGCTGGGTTTGAAGGTAGAATTGTTGACTGTTTTGAGTCTAATGTACCATGCACCTATAGAGTCTTTGGTATACAGTACTAACAAAATCTCTCTCAGATTTGCTATTGACATGCATGGAAGAATATGTAGTTATGTACTAGTGAAAAAACAAAGACTTGGAATAACACAATTTCGTCGACCCCGTGCAACGACTTTCACTCTTCTCACCATTGAATTTCTTACTTGGATGTACTTCGAGGTAGGTCTAATTTCATTTGTTTAGTCAAGGTAGAATTGATTAGGTTAAGCAAACAAGAAAAATGAGAGCGAACAAGGTCTTCTTACGATGTTTCCTTGTATTTGGACTCGTAATTCACGACTTAATTTCTTTCTTGAACGAGACACTTGGCCACTTGGGATTCTTAATACAAGATTTAGTGTTAAACTAATGTGTGTATGGACATAATCATGGTGGCAATCTACGTCCTCTGCTTCCCTTTGTGTAAAACTGTAAATTATTCAAATAGAGACGCTGCAACAAGACGCAGTTGATTAGCTCATATGACCCCTAATTTTTCCAATTATGAACCAAGAATGTCAACTCTTTCCTAGAACTTACTCCTCACAAACCTAATTCTCAAGGTATCCAATGAGATCTTTAGAATGTGACTTGCTTTCATCACTTGGGTCCTAATAGTTTTGAGTGGCAAGATTGAAAGTTATCGGCAAAATATTAGAAATTCAGGTTTTAAATTGGAATCAGGGTAATGTGGCGTGATCAAGAGAGAATGATAAAATTTTCAAAGTATTTATATGTATCTTAAGGTTGTAAGAACTCATCTCCTGATGTCACATCATCCTTAGGGGTGAGCACGGGACAGGATGGGACGAGATGGACCCATCCCGTTCATTCGGGATCAGGATGGGATGGGATAAATCTCATCCCATCTCAAACGGGACGAGATGAGCACGTACTAAATAGTCATACAATAAAAATTAATAAAAAAAAACTTATCTCACATTACTCACACACCAATAATGTCAAATTTATATACATATAACTTACATCATAAATAATAATAGATATTAAATAAATAAATATTAAACATTTTTTTGAAAGACAAATAAATATTAAATTTCATTTAAAATTAATGATTCAATTCATTTAGATTTCATATAGAATTTCATCTTACATTGATTTAATTTTAGTACATCCTAAACCTTAATTTAGAAGGGTATTTTGATTAAAATTAATAATAATAAATATTAAATAAAAAAATTCGGGACGGGAGGAGATAGGCGGGATTGAAAATCTCCATCTCGATCCCATCCCACTCTAGATCGGGACGGGACGGGATCGAGATGAGTTTGATCAATCCCAAAAAGACCCAAAAAAAAAATATTTGAATAGGACGGGAAGGAATCGGAACAGGTTTTTGATCGCGGAATGAAATGCCCACTCCTAATCATCCTGACTGCATAACCTAATTTCCTAGTCTTAGTCATAAAAAAAATAAAAAATCGGTCCTCACTCATTCGTTAGGAGCTCCAAAACTCTGAGTTGTTAAGTATTGTTGACAATAAAGTCGAGCAGAACAATTTCTCTTTTCTTTTCTTTTCAATATAAACCCAACACACATTCATTTTGTGAATTGTAAAAATCATAATACAACAGTCATTAAGAAGTCACATTTTAAGAACACGCAATATGGTAACCGACGAAATTGGGAAAAAAAATTTTGGTTGCGCATTTGGCCTAGAAAACCCATTTTCCTAAGGTAAATTCGCGCTTGTGTGTGACTAAAGTGTGGGAAATATATGAAGATTGACCAAAATAAAGGTCTCAGTGAGTAGGTATCAAGGGGAGCATAAATTCAAGAAAGCTTAGGGCAGCAATCCAATTATGTCATGGTATTTGACCTGATTGGATTACCTTACACAAAGGTGCAAGTGTTGTGTACTAACAAACCTTCCTTGATGGATGTTTATGGGAAAGAGAATAAACACTTTACTACTAATCATATTTTTGTAATACTAACTATCAAAATCATTGTGCCCTTTAACCATCAAAATTTTCAATATCAAAGAAATCATCATCAACAATTGATTTTGAAAATGTTAATAAAGTTAACCCTACATTGGCTTATTTTGTGGTTTAATGAAGTGGAGCTCCTAATAATAATAATGCGTGTGTAAAGGCTAGAAAATTTTAGGATTAGGTTATCATGCTTATAACTTGGGCCAGCATCTAGGGTTTAGTAACTGCGTTTTCATGTACGAAAAACTTGACGCGAATTAGGTATTGGATGCTTAGATACAATGTACTTTAAAATTGATCTGAAGTGTGCTAGATTTAGCGTTAAAGATATGTTTCGTTGCAGAGAATTTGTGGAAAAGTATGATATATATAGCGCAACAACCTAACTCTTGAAGATATGGAAAATGGTGGTGTAGCGCTGGCCTCTCGGAGAGGTTATAGTTCATGGCGGAACAAAAGAAATGTATTTCATGTGCTTAAGTAGTGAAGATGTGTCAACTGCTGAAGTTCTTTTTCTTTTGCAATCAGGTTCAATAACTATAATGGTGTGGCATCATCAAAGGAAGTTTTTTACAATCTCAAAATACATATAAACGCCTTGGAGATTTCATCATTCTTTTAAGATTATGCCACATCACTCTGGTTATAAAACCTGATTTCCTAATAATTTTTGACAATTTTTATTTATTTATTTATTTTAAAAAAATTCAAGAACCTGAATAAAAATTGTATTCACCTCTTTATAAAATCAAATAAAAGTAAGAGGGGGCAGGATCTTATAAAAATACCAAAACTAAGGGTCAACACTCAAAAGGCACACAATTTGGAACTATTTTCTTGTAGTCAGTGAGCTAGAGAGTTTGGTTGAGAAGTTTTGCCCCTACTAAACCCAATTACAAGTAGGTCATTAACAATTTCCTTCAAATCTCAATTAATATGATCACTTAAGTCAACCCAAACTTATCCGAAATGTATAAACAATTTCTTAGTGTCCATACTCTTATCTCATGAGGCAATCTGCTGGATTTCATACCTTGTATATCTGGTTTATTAGTGTGCATGGAAGCTTCTCAGGCTAGGGTGGTCAATGAATTTGATTACACCATACGCTCTACGCAAATCCAATATATGTAAGTTTTGATTAATCGAATTTGTGATCATCTCTGATCTTGTGACGTACGAGATAAAACCTATGTTGTAACACTCTTGTATGGGCGAATTCAAAGGCTAACAAACTACCAAGAGCATTATAATCCTGCATCGTCTAAATAAGAAAAGATGATGTACTATATATGTTCAAGTTTAAATTCCTATGATTGAACACACAAGAACAAGGATTATAATCTCACAGTCTGGATGAAGGGACATATTATATATGTGTAAGTTTGTATCCCCATAATTCCACGGGAAGGCAACATACTATATATAAGTTTGTATCCCCATGATTCCACGCGATTAACTTTTTTCTCCAAAGGACCCTTAAAATAAAGAAAAATACCACTTTATTGTGAAGTACGCAATATTCTTTACCTAAACATTACTATCAGCATATTCTGCATTTAACGCATAATACAAGACTAATAAGCTTTTGTTGTCATTTGTCAAGAGGATTTCTTTACCTAAACATTACTATCAGTTGCTACTACAATTAACAAAATATACAGTCCTCACCTGCTAACCTAAAAGGTGCATGGAAGAATATATTTATAGCACAGAATGTCAAAGGAATAAATAAAATAGTGGAATAATTATTAGAATAATCTTGTCTTATCACAGTCGTTGGACTCAAAGGTCAATGTTGCAAGAGCTTGTTCACAATTCTACTTCTACGCGTAGTAATCACAGCGATGAAATACTGACAGAGTGCACGCCAGCTATTGACAACCAAACAAGCACAAATTCAAGCCATTCATTCAATCATCGATACAGACCTTTCGGATTTGAGGGATGAATAAGGATTGAGGGTAGAACAAAATATTGACCCATATCGGGATAGAATTCATAATAAATTTGATTGAAATAATGAGCTGTGTTGCAACGCGCCCACCTGAGTTTTCATAGTCTGCTGATATCTGGCAAGCACATCAGTGCCTTAAATAGTCTGTCCTAACCTGGGTATCGAGTCCCATAGGTAAATGACAGTATCTTAGATGACAGGAAAAATGGAAGAAATCAACCTGCAGGGTAACCAAACGACAAATATAGTCATTAGATTAGTCTAACAGCGTGTCAAAGTGCTGCTTCTGACCCACAAGACAAGAAAGTTCAACCAATTAAGTCACAAACGATAAATGATCAGAGTGAAAATCTTCAAAATTGCAAAGAGCGAATAAATAAGGGGGGTAAAAAACTGAGAAATGCAAGCCAGTTCCTATTCTTTTGCCACAACGAAAGTTTTTTTGGAAAGAACTGCACGTTAAACTGCCTTCTTAGGTGCTGGATCAGTCGGATATATAGAACGCAACCTGTATCACACAGACATCTCGGTGTTTCAAACAGAGGTGTAAGTTCTTTGGACTCCCTTTATATCCAAAAACCTACTTAAATGTTCCAGAGCACCACTGTGAAGTCTGTAATCTCTCAGCAGTCATTTACTCTTATCAGTCATATAGTTCTCTCCAAATCTAGAAATATTACTAGCGAAACACAACATGAATGAGACGTACATAAAAATGTGAGACAGCTTTGTACCTATAAATAATAGTAACTTCCCTTTTTTTTCTTTCTTTTTTCGGATTTCTCATCTGAAATTGTATAACATGCCTGGAGATGACTCCGGAAAATACAAAATAAGAGTTCTAAGGTTTACATTACCAAAAACCATATGATGAAATAATTTAAAAGATATTGTATGATCTAGTTTAATCCAAAAGCCCAAGCACCATGAATACATCAAAACTATGGAGCTTTGGACTGTGACTATTCACATCCATACCATCTCTCTTCCACCCGAGGGGTGGAATATATATTAGTCACTGGCATCTGGAGGTTCTGTACAACTGCGCCAGCACATCTGAAACAATAAGATTCTCGAAGGTGAGCATAACCACTTTACAGATTCCATACATAAAAGGCACATAATGTAGAAATAATAACATCATAATATGAAATCGATGAACTCACATTCTGATAAAAACATTCACAGCTCTCCTTTGTCTGGAGTGTAGTCTTCAATATAGCATAGTTCTTGATATATTATAGTGCTAACAAACAGAGCATTATCAAGAAAAAATGTCCACATATGGCTGTATGAAACTCGTCTTAGCAGTAAAGGCATAATAATATGGCATTACTAGCCTGTGGTTTCCATAAGAGCAGATGACCTCTCATATTGTATAATTCTCACCTTTCTCAGCAACAATCAGGTATTGTACGGCACTGTAAAAAACATCACTTCAAATTGATTGCTGCTGCCATTTTCCTCAATTTTTGAGATATTTCAGAGAATGATGGCCTCTCGCCTGGTTCACCAGACCAGCAACTTTCCATCAAAGATTTCCATTCAGGATCACACCATGGAGGAATTTGTGGACGCAATGAGTTGTTTACTATTCCACCTGAAGAAGCATCAAATGGAGGTCAAGAGTAGATTGATCCAGACAACAGAGAAAATAAATAATATTAACACTGAAGAAATAATCAAAATAAATGAAACAATAATGGAAATAAATGAACAATAATCGAAATAAACTATGATAAAAACTAATGGAAAACAAATAAGAAAATAATATTTCCTTCCATCATCAACCAAAGAACAATGAACATTCCCTTGCCTTATTTATAATATCCTTAACTTCTTTGACAACCTAACTGTAACTGGCTACTAATTCCCTTACTACTATTATGGACTTTACTTAATAGGCCAATTATACTTAAATTACAATTGCTAAACTAACCCATATAATGATACATGCTTACATCTACCTCCTCGGGTTGAAGAAGCTTGTCCACAAGCTTGAAGTCGAAAAAGCCAGACGAAAACAGAAACCATTTAGAGAACACAAGGCGAAGTGCATGAGCAGAAGTCGATCTTAAACTTTTCCGTTGTAGTTGCTCGTATCACAAATAAGGAAATCCAAATTGTGTCACCAAATATAAAATCTACGATGATTCCTGGTCTCAAACGGATAGCCATTGCAACTTTCCAATTTTTGTGTGCGCTAATGTCTTGAGTTTAGCTTCAAAATTGTCCCAACTTAGATCACGAATCATGTCTTGCGATTGTATGTGTTGTGTCGTGGTGGTGATCAACCTGATCATAAAAATTTCTAGAACCAGTAACTTGTGGGGATACTTGGTCTGTTTTACAGCTGCAAATAGTGATAGGACCAATTGACGAGTAATCAATTTTGTGTGGTGTGACTAAATGTTTGTTGGGGTGTAAATAACCCAACCCAAATTGAGCTTCTTCACGATGAAGTTCACCTTCTCCATATGAATTGTGACGAACAGAGCAGTGAAACTCATTGTGTGCTTGAGGGGCAAGTCGATGGGATTGTTAACGGTGGATTGCAGTGGATCATGACCAAGCCAAAGATGTTGATTGGCCGCTATCAACTCATTTTTATGCACTGTGGACTGTTGGGTTGCGATCTGTTAGTGACAAGAAGATCGGTGTTGGTCGTATTCATATATGGATTCCATTGTTCCTTCGGCAAACTCGTTTCCTAATCTTCTATTTTTCTTCTTTGTAGGGTTTGGGTGGGGTTAGAACTAAATAGGGATGTAGAAAGGGGTCATGGGTTTGCGACGAGCGATGAGGGATGGTGGAGATGGTTGATTGGGGTTGTCGATATCATTGGAGGAGTGTCGTCGACGTCGTCACTTGTGGTGATTGGACGGTGGGGGTGGCGGAGGGGATTGCTGTAGGGAGGGAAGGGCAATCGGCCTGGCGATCGAATGGAGTGGTGGTTCGGGTTGGGAAAGGGTGTTGGAGGGGGCGTCGAGGACGATGGGGAAGGGGCGATCGACCCACCTAGTGATGTGCCACCGTCTGCGAGGGAGGGTGGTTCAATCAGGGAATTTGTCCTCGTATGGGGCTGTGTGTCGACGCTTGCGTGTTGGGAGGGGTTGTGCAATGTTGCTTGGGGGTTGACGATCACTCCTTGTGGGTGTCCATTGGCCTCTTTGTTGCCTGACAAGAGTTCCTTGATCATCAATTCCATCTTCGTCATCTCTTTCGTTGTTGCCTTCTCTACTGATTTCTCAATTTTAATATGGTTCAACCTTGCTAATTTATTTGTCAAATCCTCCTCTCTTTGGTGTTTATCTTCATTGTGGAGCCTCACTTGTTTTATCTCTGTGTCTAAGATATTTTTTGAATTCTTCCATCATTCCATAGCTTCAACTGCCTTGATTCTCTCTTTCTCGGTCATCTTCCAATCTTTTCTTCCGTGTATTTGTTTAATTTTGTTGGCTTTATACAAAAGGAACGCTTCGGCTCTGATACCAATTGATAGAACTAAGGAACAATAATTGAAGTAAAACGAAACAATAATCAAAATAAAAGGAGCAATAATCAAAACAAACTATGATAGAAGTTAATGAAAAACAAATAAAAAAATAACTATTTTTTCAATCATCAATCAAAGAACAATAAACAATCTCTCGCCTTATTTATAATATCCCTAACTTCTTTGGCAAGCTAACTAACCTAACCCTAATTATTTAATAATGCCCAACTACTATTATGGGATTTACTTCATAAGCCCAATTATACTTGATACTAATACTACTAAACTGACCCTATGCAGTTAAAACGAATAACGGAACCATAACGGTCCAAAAGCATTATAGGTTATAACGGGATATATCGGAATATAACGTTATATAACGAACTAGTTTTCTAAATATATTTTTTAATACCCAAAAAATATTAATGTATTATAGAATCAAAAAAGTAACATAACATTAAATTCAAAAAAAATAAAACATTAATTAAAAAATCTTCCCTTCGTATGAGAGTGAGATCGCAACAGAGAATGTGTCGACTCTTCATCTTCTTCCCTTCTTCTCTCGTTCTCTGTCAAACGACAAACTGCGAGATCTGGTTCTCAGTCAATTGACAACGACGAGCTCTAGTCTTTCTTTTCTACGAGTCTAGGGTTCTGGTTTGATCGAGAATGAAATGGGTGATTTTTTATGTACTAGAACAAAACGTTAACACGGTATTACTGGAAAAAAAAAAAAAAGTTATCTCAATAATAGCCATATAATGTCGTTATATCGGAGCCGTGATACCATAACGTGATAATGTCATAACATAATGGCTCACCTCGTTAAGCGTTATATCGACATTATAACGCCGTTTTAACTGCACTGACTAACCCATAATATTGATTCACGTTTACATCACATTCACACGTTATATTGTAAGTTAACCCATAAGTTTAACTTTCAATTATTGAATCTTCATGAGTTTGTAATGGTTTTGTAACAACCAGTGGTCTCAACCAAAATGGGTAACATTGTCATGATCAATAACAACATTCAGTGGTCACAACCAAATGGATAACACTGTCATTATCCATAACAACGTTCACTACAGTATGGCCACCATACTGTCAATAAGCTGTTACCATGACAACAAACACTCTCAAACCTTGACTCTTCATCATTTACTGCATGTATACAATGTCCAAGCACAATAAACCATCTTTCTATTTGATCTTCCTGCATATACACTTCCTTTGGATTCATGACAGACTTTAAATCTGGATTATTTGGGGGTCTCAAGTGACTCTACGGACTTGGGAATTTGAAACAGAGGTGATCGAAACTATGTAGTGCTAAGATTACTGGTTGTTATAAACTGAAGATTGTTATGGTTCTAGTTCTTTAAAGGTTGCCAACTTGCCATAGCAACAGTTGATTACCTCGACTTAAGACAGTGATTAAATCAATCTTACATTTTCCATAGATACTCACTGGTTTTCCATAAAAGACTTTATCACTCGCATTCTTTTTTTGTTCTGATCTTAGATATTTAACATAACATCAAAGGAAGGTTCAGAACTGAAAAGTTATATTGATAAAATACATAGTAGTATAAATCATACAAGTATTTCTAACAATGAACTTGCAGATCATGCATATTCTATCCTTAACAAAAGATACAATGGTTGGTCTGCTGCACACATCTAATCCAATCTTTCCAAGGCTTTGAAGACATAGTTCTGTGGAGAATCACTCATCTTTTCGGTTTATTATTATGGTCAAGATATAAGGGAATGGGGGTGTGTTGCACAAGTTACTTAACTAATTTAAAGATTTCTATAGATATATGAGAATCACTCACCTTTTCGGTTTATTATTATGGTCAAGAACCTTCATGAGCATACTTAATCATACTAAGCTAGATGGCATTAGCTCTTCATAAACATATTTGTAGAAGCGTACCAAATGTTCAAAGATTTCTATAGATATGACTCATTAAAAAAAACAACTAAACAAAGAAATAGTTTCAAGAAAAATATTACCTTTGCGCTATAAGGTATGATAAAGCATAAGTAATACAATGACAATAAAAGAAGATCAACAGGATCTTAAAACAGTGAAATGACAGTAATAATATAAGTAATAGCAAAATAAAACAAATACAACTCCGTTGTCAATTGAAGTATTAATTTTTATATTGTGGATTACCTAGTATAAGTTTATCCTTTTAGTACCATTCATTGAACGAGAGGTTGCATCTGGCTTGGGATAAATAGAACTAGTTTTTTTTTCTGGCATTTATAGCAAGTGCCACGTAACGCAGTTTCATCTTTGAACTCAAATATATACTTTACTTATAAAAATGTTATCAACAGTGATGAGCTTCATTAAGGATATTATTTATAAATTTTCGACAACCTTGAGTTAATGTGATTCTAACCAAAAAATTATATATGGTTTGATTCCAACCGTCATCAAAATTTTATATTGCCCTAATAAGGGGGTCAAAATGTCAATAACTAATTTATAGTCGCATATGACCCATCATTCAATATTCTCGAGAACAGAAAAAATGTTTCGCCTGCTAGATTAAACTTAATACTTAATCCAACATGACTTGTATTTATCGATCAAATAAATATACGGACATCATGAAAGAATAGTCATTTAGCTAGTAAGGTTTTCACATTATGTACCTTAATCCTTTCTTGGTATTAACATACCAAGTTTAAAAAAAAAACATTTAAGGTAAAATTCATTGATAAAGAAACGTCAAGAATTACAAGAAAGAAAACAAGTGTACAAGTATTCCAATACAATCGAAGGCGGAGGAGGAATTTAATGATTGTATGTGACTGGGGGTGTTGGAAAGGCGTTTAGCCCATGGAGTGGTGATCGTTGCACCACGTTGTGGTCACGCGCTTAAGCAAGCGTCTAAGTGAAGATTCTTGAGAATAAATATCCACTCTTCTAATACCAAGCACTTATGCCCAACAAGCAAACAGTTCAAGGGTTCGGTCATCACTGGGACCAATTTCTGGGATAATTGGTTTGAGCTAAAAAAACCCACACGGTAGAAGCAACTAATTGTTTCATACTCGCGCTTCTTTTTTTTTTAAATCAAATTTATAATTCTTGAACTTATAAATTCAGTGATTATTTTTACGTATAAGATTAAGTTTATTTTCATTTCATTTTCAAAATTTCGCACCTTTTTTAAGGGCAACCAAGGTTTTATTCTTAAATCATTTAAATGCCTTCGGGCAAGGTTCAAACCCCTTCTTGTGATACCATTTGCCACAACTGCGACAAGATTTACCAACTGAGCAAGGACCCCTATATTGATGCATGACAATCAGGGTATATATCTTTTTCTCAAATCTTCCATTTCCTATGTAATGAATCACGTACACTTCTTATGTCATTTTAAAAAATAAATAAACAAATAATAATACCAATAATTAGTGAATCCTTCAATTTGAAAAGCCATTATCCACCCAAACTTACACATTTTTAGTCTCTTTAAACAATACTATCATCAGATATATATCTCCAAAAAGAACTTGATGAGGAAAAAAAACACTTCAAAGACAAAGCATGTGAAGCAGTTTGAACATTGCAGTTCCATTAGTAGAATATAGAAACCACAAACAATTCAGTCAAAGTCTAACTTGGTGAATGTCTTTTATGTCCGATAAATAAGAAAGAAGAACTAGTCAGTAGTATGATCAAATCATCTGTCCCCATATTCATGCATGTGTTATTTGCAGAATATGGTAACACCTTTCTTTTGTTGTTAAATAAAAATAGTGCAGATGTCTACCCCAAATATGTTAATAATTTCCCAAAGTTCAACAAAATATGGTATACCAATTATTGAAGCGCAATGCATATCTGCATAAGGTTCCTCTCCTGTAAGCATTTCCCACATGACAATTCCATATGAGTAGACATCAATCTGCAAGATGGTAAAATAGATAAGGAATAATGGCACCTAATTGATAAAAGAAAATAAACGCTATCAATATTAAATACCAAAAAAAACCTTAAATGGCAAACCTAGGTACTTTACCTTTTCCGTTACCATGTTACTTTTCCCGCTAAGAAGTTCAGGTGCCATCCAAGGTAAAGTACCACGAACGCCTCCTGACACTAAGGTGTGTTGCTTTACCTTAGATAGTCCCAAATCACCAATCTGAAAGTACAAAAAATTGAATAAGCAAAAAAAAAAAATAGCCGATTGCAAAATATATGTCAAAGCGGACAGTGAAAAAGAATATAGACAAGATTGGGGATAATGAATTGACACGCAATACAAATCATATAAAAATATATTATCAACTATGCCAAGAAGATGCCTAGATGTTTAATGGTTTGATGTGGAGACAATGTATAGACATTGGCCATGAAAACATGGTCTTGCTTACTCCCACATAAGAGGGTTTTTCTTTTTCTTTTTTATTGGTTTTTTCCCTGAAATTTCATTTGATGTTAAGAATACATATAACAGATGAATACATTACTCCATCATGGATCATTTGATATTCAAGAAAACCTTTGGCAATATAGTCCAAAGATTCTCGAGAATATAAAACAGTCTAGTAGAAAAATGGACTTGCAGATGAAGTATGAACAACATATCCAAAGCAAAGAAAAGGGAGAAAGCAGATGGAGTGAAAAAAGAGCAACTGAATAAGATTAACTATTTTTAATACCTTGCAGATGGGTCGATGAGGATCTCTCATATTTACCAAAAGATTCTCACACTTTAAATCAAAATGAACAATGTTTTTCCCATGCAAATATTCCATGCCAAATGCAGTATCCATTGCTAAAAGAAGCCTCTTACGACGATCAATTGTTCTGCTCGAAATAGCACCATTAGATTTGTAGTTGGGCAAATGAAAGCTGCTAAGGAAAAGCTAGGCATTTTAGAATAATGAAAATAATATACCTATCTTTCTTTTGCAAAAATTGTTTCAAAGACCCATTAATCATGAACTCTGTCACAGTGGCTAAAGATCCATCAGGACCATCACGAACTATACCATAGAATGACACAACATTGGGATGATGCAATGAACTCAATATCAAAGCCTCCTTCCAGAAATCAGCAATCTATTACAACAGCACAAACAAGAATCGGCTATACAGAGCACAATGTGAAAGATTAGCACTAATGTACTACCAACTCAAAATAAACCCAGAAGATGTAACAAGTAATGCAATGAAGAAGAAGAAGAAGAAGAAAAAGAAGCCACGCTTGTGTTCATATCTATACAAGAAGATTAAGAGTGAACTTCATGGAAGGCAATGTATTAGGCTTTGGCAAGCATCACCACCTTGCAACAGCAATGAAAAATAAAACTGAGCAATCAGCTACAATTTTCCGATGCAATGGAGCAAATAAGATAAGGGAGAGGGACTTTGATGGGAATTTGTATGTTCCATACAGTGATTTTCTCTGTCTCACACTCCCATCCCTGCCGAGTACAAGCATGCCTAGCTGTGAACACTCTATTTCAGAAGCTTCCCTCATCCTTGACGCACCAGAAGCACTACCTAAGCCTAGTTCACACTGCATATGATTTCCATCTATTATACACTTGTTCATCAGATTATACTACTCCTGGAGATTCCCACAAAATAGTGCATATGAGTTCACGCCATTTCAACCCATTAACGAGTCAGCTTCGAGTTGGGTAAAATTGGGCATGAAATTACCCTGTCAAGTATTTGCCAGTACACAACCCACCTCTGCGCTTAGACACTTCCAAGAATATAGAATAAGCAGAGATCAGGAAATAGAAGAAGCTATTTACTCAACATTCAACACTCAAGTTTGACCTCAAAGATCAACTTGACCAATGGAGATGGAAGCAAGTCACCATATCTCTCAGTTAGATTTTTTTACCAAAGGTTTATCAAATAAGGTTTGATGTAGAGAGATATTTGCCTAACCACGAAGCACTTACAAGAAAAGGAACGCAGATTGAAAGAGAGGTGTCAATAAACACATTGAAACTTAACTGACATAAACCAGGTATATCTTCTTCGCTAATTAGCAAGTACCATTTGCGTCTACTTATCTATGTTTTTTAGAGGTGAACTAGGACACTGGGTCTATCAAGAGAAAGTGGAATGGGTTTTGAGAAACCAAATTCAAAACCTTTTGTTTTCAGGAGTTAATCATTACGAGGCTGGCTTGCATACTGACTGTTAGTAGAATGTGGTTTGAAAGGAATCTTAAAGCATTGAAAACAAACTTCAACTATTATGAGAATGCATTAGAAAAACAAACTAAATTGGTGTGCTTTGTCAAACCAAAGACCATACTACAATGGAAAAGGTCAAAGTATAGCATGAAATTGCATTTTCGATAAAACAAATTCCATGTCATCCTCAATATCAGAGCTTTCTAAATTTTCATCTAATTTTAAACTTCTGATATTCACTAAAGTTGGGATCAAGGTTTCCTAGTCAAACAGTTTATGTATACAACAAAAATTGTGTTTTGACAAAAGACATTGCCCTTTGTCCTCTTCAATCAAGAACTGTTGGGGATTCAGTTAACATCAATGAACATTTGCACAATAGAAATTAACTTCTTAATGGACTTGTTACTCAGTAGACCGCATTCAATAAACAGTTTGAGGCATTCACTTTCATGACATAGATAAGCAATATATTTGTCAATATTAGAAAAGATGGGAAAATACCAGACGTTCTCTCTCAGATGGTCTTCCTGCAAAGCGACTTGCTTTTATCCTTTTTATAGCTACATCAGAACCCTTCCATTTTCCATGGTAAACAGATCCATATGTCCCAGAACCCAATTCCCGGATCTCCTCCAGATCATCATTTTTTATTGTCTACACAGGATGCGCATAATAAAAGTGAGTGAAACAATTCAAGGAATAACAACCATTTCAAGGCAAAGATAGAAGGATACCTGTAACCCTTTATCCAAAGCTTCTGCCTCAGCCTTTGTTTGCTCAATTCCAAAAGCTTTTTGATGATCACCTTCAGATTCATCCTCCACATCGACATCAGCATTCTACAGAGAAAATAACAAAATCACATAGAATAACTAATATCATAGAGAGCATAATGTAAGGGGGAAGAAACCAACCAAAAAATGTATGGAATGTGCAAATTAAATAGACATATTCTCACCTCGGGATCTAAATCCTGGGTAGCTGCTTTTTCGGATGTTGAAACCACATCTCTTTCAATGTTTCCTTGCACTGTAGCCTTCATCTCTTCCGCACCTTCTAATGCTGCTTGTTTTACTGAAGCAATCAACTCGGGCAAGAAACTCAAATTCTCAACTAAAACAGCATGAGCCTCAAGTGTCGCAGGGCCATCAGTTTCAATTAGTTTTGTAGTATCACCATCCTCTTCAGCCGGCTTCAACTCATTTGCTTCAGGAACAGACTCCTTGGTTTCCTCAACTACCACCTCGCTTTTATCAGTAGTGGATTCATCTGGAATATGAGAACCTTCAACTGTTTGCACCAACTTCACTTTGGTGCCCTCTTCAAGCATAGTCTTCTCTTCTAATCTCATTTCCCCAACAGCATCAGTAGCATCTGTGGACCCTGGATTGTAGCCAGGGGTAGTCGAAGTAAGCACTTTATCATCAATTGCAGATACCATGGGGGCAGTTTCCACAAAAGTTGTCATGCCACCTGGAGGTAGAGAGGGATCTGGTGTAAACAGGTTTGGATTCTCATGGACTGGCATGTTTGAGTTGACCATTGGAGGAACACAGCCATGAGGGTATTCTGGAAGAGATAGCCCATTCACACCATTCACAGAATATATTTTATGCGACTGCCCAGCCCAAGCATTTGGGTTATCCAACCCAACATGAAAACTAGGACTGCCCTCCCGGAAACTCTGAGGGATCCCTGAATTTACATTACCATTTGCTTGAGGAAGCATATTTAGTGCTTCATAAGATGGAGAATGTTGCATAGGATTCTGCATTTTTATCCATAATGCGTGGGAAGGTGCAGGTTCTTGTGGCAGTTGATAAGTATTATCAGTTCCATAAGCAGCTGGAAATTTTCCATAACCGATACCACGTTCGTCTACTGGAGGCATTGGACCGTGGGGTCCAGCAACAGCAGCATGTTCACCCAATTCAGGTCCAACAGGAATGCACCGAGGATCAACATGATTGATACAATTACCCTGTGCAATAGGACCATTCACACCGATATTACCCTGTGCAATTGGACCATTCACACCAATATTACCATGTGGAATACGACCATTCACACCGATATTACCCTGTGCAACACCATTCACACCAATATTACCTTGTGCAATTGAACCATTCACGCCGATATTACCCTGTGCAACACCATTCACGCCGATATTACCCTGTGCAATACCATTGATACCGATATTACCCTGTGCAATACCATTGATACCGATATTACCTTGTGCAATAGAACCTTTCACACCGATATTACCTTGTGCAATAGAACCATTCACACCAATATTACCCTGCGCAATAGGACCATTCACACCAACACCATCAACCACATGCTGCTCATTTATCCATGTTGTTCCAGGCATCGGCATCGACATTCTTGGTTCCTCAACCTGATGGTTCATGTGGGGATGGTGCATTGCCCATCCTCTCTCATGAGCTTCATTATAGAAATTTCGTGGGTCACTTTGCTCTTTGGCATAAACCCCATGCTCCAAATTTGCATCCGGATTAAAAACATACGCCTCCCGTCCAGAGTTGCAAGCAGAGCAAGGACCACTAAATTGATGGAATTCATTTCCTCCGTCCATATGGGGTTGTGCTGGGGTTCCAGCTAACCATCGAGGGTCAGAATAGCGAGTAGGATCCACCAAAGAGGGATTCCTATGGAAACCTATCCTGCAATGCTCACATATACTATTCCCTTCGAAAACATTATGCGGGTGGCCAAGATTAACAGGAAAACCAGAATTATCATTCGGAACAGGTGCAGCTGGAAGCCACACCACATTCTCAGTAAAAGGCGACTGTGCCTCCCCATATCCAACCCTATATCTACCCGATGAAGGTGACAACGTATACTCTGTAACTGGTCGACCATCATGGTGCCCATGATGCCTAGGTGAATAATAAGCGGGACTCCAAGGTGCCTCCATCTCACTGTACCTCTGTGCATGAGGCTGTTGTTGTTGCTGTTGGTGCCCTCCTAAATGTGGAATTCTGAGTTGCCTCAAATTAAACTGACTCATGGGCATCTCAAAATTCCGCCCAAACTCAACACTCGTCGGATTATTCATAGGCTCAATCCCTGGTGAATCCGGAGATTGCTGTAACCTAAATTCCAAACCACCACAATCATTCGAACTATTCAAAGCATCAACATACCTCCTTTCACTCTCCCTCTCGTCCGACTCAAAGTGCGGTGAAGACGAAGCGAAATCATGATCAGGATGGGGAAACAGAAACATTCTCAGCCTTGTAAACCCATCCCCCGCACCTAACTTATCATACTCCTCCATCATATTCATTACATCATCATCATTCACAACCGACACCAAAGCATCAAGATCCTCATCCGGCTGCTGGTACTTCAACACCGTCGCTCCTTCGAATAGTTCCCGCATCTTCGCCATCAATTCCTCATAATTCGTGTCCCTCGGCAGACTCACAATCCTCGTCTCCCCTCCTACGTATCTCAGCTTCCCGTCTTGCGGCCTCGGCATTATGCTCCCTCCGAAACTGCACAGAAACTTCACTTTCTGTCCCTCATCTTGAGTTTGAGTCTGTAGTAGTTGAGCTAGATGTTGATATGGTGGAGAATCCATTCTCCTTCTCCTCGGCCTTAGAGTTAGGGTTTCAGCTTCTCCTCGCTCCTCTTCCGCAGAATTACAACTTATTTTTTGAACTACACCTTGTCGTCCGATTGGTTGATTACACATGAGATGATAACAAATTCAAACAATTGATCCGTGAAAATGAGTCAGAACATCAAGAAACTGTCCTTCGACGACGAAGAACAAGGGTTTGAAATGGAGCATTTTGGAAACCCTAATTGGGGAATTGGAGAGATGAAGGAGAAATTGGAATGGAGAAGAAGTGAGAGAGGGTATCATGATGATGAATAAAACAATTGATCGTTCGTCGTCGTCATCGAGTTCTCTCTCACCTCAGAACACAACACAGTTAGAAATGCCTGCCAGGTTGGGGTACACGTGGCGGCTATTGGTTAAACCAATAAGAGAATCCAAAATTATCTTCTTCTCCTCCTCCCTGACTGCCTCTATGATTTGAAAGTTACACAGATCGTTTTGTTTTGCAGTGAGGTATTGTTCTGGTGCTTCTCATCTCCCGTTTTATAAGCCAGGACTACAGTTCGTCTTTCGGAGTGATGCCGTTGTAGGGGTGGGCACGGGACGGGATGGGACGAGATATACAAATCCTTATTTCATCTAGTTTATACGGGATTGGGATGGAATGGGATGAGATGGAAAAAATCTCATCCTGATCTCATCCCATCCCAAACGGACGGGACGATATCAGCGTGCTAATCTGGACATATCAAATAGAAGTCTGGACTGATGGAAGCCTGCTGGAAGCCTGTTAGAAGGCCTGCTGAAAGTCTGTTGGAAGGCCTACTGCAGCTGGAAGCCTGAACATATTATGCAAATGTTCATAAAATAAATAAATAAGTAAATAAAAATATTAATAATTAATATTAAAAAATTAGTTCGGGACGGGACGGGATTGGCGGGATTGAAAATCTTCATCCCATCCCATCCCATCCCATTTTAGATTGGGACGGGATTGGGTTGAAATTATTCAATCCCATTAAGACCCGAAAAAATTGAGACAGAACGGGACGGGATCGCGGGATGGGATGACCACCCCTATGCTGTTGTATGATAGAAAAAATGAATTTTTTTAAAATAGTTTTGCCACGTAGTTAGGCCAGCCAGCTATTTTTAATTTTTAGAGCTAGGCTCTTTTCATAATTTTACTCATTTTTAAAAAAATAAAATTACAAATATTATTTATAGAAGGGATAAAATTGTAGAAAGGTCGAACCCTGACAAAAACATAGAATCGTTGTTTTGAGAATATGTCTGAAATATATATGAATATGTGAAAGTAAAATACAAATATATTAATTAATTAAATATTTTAAATGAAGCTTAACTACACAAATATTTCTATAAATATAATATTTTTTGTATTTTTTAGGTTTTACAAGAAAAATAACAAAATCTAAAAAATTACATTTTGAATATAAAAATAATTTGCTTCATAAATTTTTTGTTTCACATGACAATACCAAAATTTATGAAAAACACGAAATATTTTGCAATAATGTACTTTTCGGTTTTCATACTTTAAATTTTGAGATCTCAAAAAACTAAATATTTGACAAAATCATAGTACTTAATTATAAGTGAGTCTAAATAACATTAAAAAAATTAACGAGTAGGATGAGCTCATTAGATGTGAAATGCTACATCCACATGTAAGGTGAAGTGTCATGGGAATTTTAGTATTAGAGGAGTCGTTGATTTTTTATTTTTTTAAAATGATGGTTTTAAAAGGGTACATAAGCTTTCTTGTTTTGAAGGAATATGAAATATGGTTTGTTATTGGCATCTTGTAAAGTGGCGCGCCGTTGAGAACTTTCTAAAATAATACGTTTCTTAAAACGCAGGAGAACCAAGTGAAATTTGGTGCATAATTTTATCCGAATCTTTTGTATTATTGTATGATTATTAATTCGTTGCATAGTTACCTTTTTTTTAATTCATTTCATAGTTATCGTATTGCTTTGTGATTTATTTATTATAAACTCCGTAAACATGAATATTCTAAAAGAGTTTTTAATTGGTTTAACAGTGTAAAGTTACTTTTTTTATAACAAAAATTCTAGAGAGTCAGGCCTTTAGCGTCTAGGAAGATCTCTGTGTTTGATTGGTAAATTATGAAGATTTCTAAAATGATTAAGGGTAATGAAGTTCCTTGGTGCGCTTGACTTAGCTTTCTAAACCGACTGTTTTATGAATATGAAAATAATAAACACTAACTTGTAAACTTGATGTATTTTATCAAGATTTGATGTACTCTATTCAAAATTTTCATTATAAAACTTTTGATAGAATGCAATAGAGAACAATAGTGTACAAAGATTTCGAAGTATTTTTAAATATTGCAAGACATAATTTTAAGTGTAATACAATATTGAATTCGAATAAAATCAGACCGACAAATATTACATTTCAAATTAACTTTACTGATTTTGAATCGATTGCGTTCAACTATTTCTAGAACCATGTAATATTCCATGATTGAACCCATGTGGAGAGTTGACAAGTTCAATTTTTCAACTTGAATGTGCTAATGTTTTGAAGATTATTCTTTGATGAAGTTGTCTACGCATCTAATTGGCATATGTGAATATGTATGGTATGCATTTTTAGCGTATCTAGGTTCCTATTCCATGCGATATGGGTCACCTTTTTCACATTATTAAAATGATTTTCTTTATATATTCCGTAGTTTATATGCACATGGAGTTGGTAAAAATTGAGATATTATTCTTCCCGGGATTTTATTTTATGAAAAAAAATCATTTTTTTTTGCCTGGTTCTTAAAACTCAACACCAGGGGCGGACCTACTAAGAGGCGGGTCTCCCTCAACTTTCAAAATATTTTTACTGTATATTAGTCTTACAAAAAAAATTTAATTATATAATTTATAATACAATATTAGAATTGTTCATTCAATTATTCAAATATGTCTCTCTTGGTGTAATGGTTGGAAGAGGTTATTAGTTTTAGTAAACAACTCAAGTTCGATATTTTTCAAGCGCAACATTTTTTTTTTGAATGGGTTATGAACTTATAATCATGAAATCGAGTCCTTTTTCTTTCAATGTAACTTTATTAGTAATTGCAAACATTAAAAATTGTTTAGTTTAATACTAACTTATTTTCGGTATTTTTTGTGCGTATGATTTCTTTATGATTATTCACAATTATTACTTTTGTCATTGTGACATGCCCCTACTTTTTGTTTTCAATGCAATTTTATGTAATTGTAAATAGTAAATATTGTTCACATGTGGTATAAAACCTCTAACAAAAAACTTATTTGAAATTAATATCTAAAAAAATAACTATAGAATTCAATGAAAATATATATCATTAGCAAACTCGTACAATATTTGAGCCTTATATAAATATTTATTTTTTTCTATGAAATTGTATTAGAATCATATTATGTTTGCAAATTTCAAATTTTTTTAGCTTAAGCTAGATAATTATCCTAATTATTTTGTAATTTTAGTTAGATTTTTTAATTATTACGCTCATTTGCTCCTTGCTAAAGTTATCGATATTGCGACCCTATTTTGACTTAAAATTACACTAGATTCAATTTGGTATATGCACTGTATTTTTAATAGTTGCATAGAAAAACAAATGGCTCCACCCTTAATAACTATTATTAACTAATAATTATTTGTTATTTTATGCCCCTTCATTAAATTTCTGGATTTGCCCCGCTCAACACATGTACTTTTTCAAGATTGAGTTGTGATGTTGGTCAAAAGTTAGGTTTGGTGGAAAATGGTATGGTATTTTGTTTCGAAAATTCTATGGGTGGAGGGAAAGGGAGCAAGGGATGGGTGTAACCACCCATCCTCCTCGAGATAAGTGTTAGCACGTTCTCCAAAACAATGCACTTATCTCGAAAAGGATGACTGGTTACATCCATCTCACGCTCCTTTCCCTCGATCCCTAGCAAAGCTCATTTTGTTTTGATTGAAAATGCCAATATTCTGAAAATTTGGTTATCTAATAGTTTATACCCAGAATATTTGGGTATCTAATAGTTTATACCACTGTTGCCTTTATGCTGATAGAGCATCTCGGGTCTGTCTCTTAAATCTTCTTTTCAAGGGTCTCTTTAAATATGCTAAATGGATGGATGCTAAAAAATGTACTATTATTCCTTATGTTGTTAGCGTCTTTTAAATGTGTTTGCTAAATTTGTTCCTCATTAATCCTTTTTAGGATAACAACTCGAAGAACTGCACCAAAGATTTTGTCGTCAGTTTGGTGCCCCAGTTTCCTTTTTAACCTGAGTCTACTTCGTGGCATTTAGGGTGTGTTTGGTTGCATGGAATCCTATGTCATAGGAATTCATGAGAGAACCACTACATTTTAGGCTAAATTGATATATCATTTCACATTTACCATTTGACCACCATTTGATTTTGTGATCAATGGTGGGAATAAAAGTCTCATAAACATGGGAATCTCACTCCTTGGCCCCCCAAGACATGTGATTCCCATGTTCATGGGACTTTCATTTCCACCATTGATCACAAAACCAAATGGTGGATGTGGAGTGATATATCAATTTAGCCTAAAATATAGTGGTCCCCTCATGAATTTCCATGACATAGGATTCCATGCAACCAAACACACCCGTAGTTTGATAAAGAAAATAATGTCAAATCACATAAACCAGTGCTATACATGAGTTGATTGAAACCATTGAACTTTGTAAATTTTTTATATTTCCAATTTTCATATGTTACAATGTAAACAGTTGAGTACTAAGATCTTTCACAATAACATGCTAAATTTTGTCGATGGGTTGCTATGCACACAACTTATAAGTTGGTTATCAAAGCCATCCAAAGACAACTCATGTAAATTGACAAATACATTGTTATAATGGAAACCAACTACCACCCCCGAGCCGCACACAAGAGATGGGGGGCAATTGCCTCCCCACACACACAGACACCAATTTTCTTGAAATTAATTAGGGTCTCAACGACAAAAACTTTACAACAAATTAAGAGAATAAGAAAAAACTAGAGAGTGTTTCTTGGAGAATAAGAGATAGTGGGAGTGAAGTAATGATGATTGTGTGGGGGAATAGGAAATGGATAGGTGTTGGGCTCGGGTTTGAATTGGTAAGGTCATTTAAGGCTTTAAGCTTTAAGCTTTGAGAATGCAAATGTAGGATAGTAATGCATTTGACATGTTTAGTTAGTCTTTTACAAAATTTTACATTCCTAGTGTTATAAATCTTGCTAAAATGCAATCAACAATTCATTTGTTCATTAGTGAACAATATTATCTGCGTCTTTTATTGGATAATTTGAAAGCTTTGTTTATCTTTTGGACTTTACGCTTTTATTAAATCTTCATTCATTTTCCTATTTGCATTTTTTATTGAAGCTCTATTCTGCTTTGACTTTTGCGATTTCTACACAAATCAAGTGGAGAATTTCAGGTATTCTACTTGTTCAGTAAAATATTATTTATCTACCTTTGCACTTGTTAAGTTGTTATGCAATATTGGTTGATTTTAAAGTGTTATTTAATGACTATATCTCTTTGATTTTGGTTATTTATCTTCTGGTCCATATTAATAAATTTTGTATTCAAAAGATCAACTCATAGTAAACAATTTAATTTATTTAGCTATTGTCTATGGATAAGTATCTTAAAATAAAATAAACGCCTCAAGTTCCTCCGATCGAAGAAGATGAGCAAGCGAAGAGGATAATTATAAACTTTTCATTTCTTATGTTTGAGATATATGAGAATGAGTTTTTTGTATATTTTGATAAAAGTTATTTATGTAAACGTTATAAAAAGTTTGTGTGTTTTACTTAATTTATGATAAGTTTTACTTTACTTGAAATCGACAATTTTTTTATTATTTAAATATTATTGAATTAAATATGATTTGCGACTTTGCCCCCCTCCCTCTCTGATGAAAATCCTGAATACGCCATTGGCTACCACCCTTGCATTTATAGAAGGCCATTGGCAGTAGGGTTGCAAGTTCTTCGGCAACATTTGTTAAGCTCTTGACATGTATCTTTCTGAACAATCGTTTGATTTTGAAAATCTTTACGGAATAATTTTTATATCAAATGTAGTTTTGAGGAGTTTTTTTATTATTATTATAGATCCTATATTATATCACCCCAACTGTACAAGAACAATAAGGAGCAACCTGGTCCTCAGAAAACAAGTCCTAAAGGTCATATTCGAGTACATTAATTGCTAGATTACAGACCAAACTAATTAATATGATAATTCTTATTAGTACTGATGCCAAAGTTCCTGAATTGAGGGCCAAAAGATGAACCAGAATCATCAGCCCCGGCAGCTTGTTGCTCTCGCAGAAAATGGTTAATATTGCCTGAGCTTTCCAAGAGCCAAATCTGCAGCCAGCTGCGTTATTTGCTCCACTTCAATACTTATTCAACTGTCATCTGAGTTGCTACTGACCTAGTTAGAACCTGGCCATTCCCAAACATAAAAGTTGACATTAAGATTTTTTTTTTTTTCAAGAAGATTGGTTATTTTTTAGCTTGAAGACCTCTAGCTGCAACTGCATAACAATTGTGATCCAATCATCAGAAACTTGATTGTCAGCTTAGCTTGTACAGTCGGAGAGTTGTCGGTTTGAGGTGGTATCTCTCTGAGGCAAAATCCGATGAGAATTGAGAACTCCATAGATTAACTAAAGTGTTGAACCTGCGCTGCAATTTGTTTATGGTCCAAGTGCAAGATTGAAACATGTATGCATTTCTATTACACCAAATAATATCACAGTGAGTAGCAAGAAGCTAGAAAAAAAACAACCAGTTTTCAGGTTGTTCAAAATCAGGCTTTAATTTTAGATAATAATCAAATAACTCCTCACAAGTTGAAAATGGACAGAACTTAATAAGACAAGGATGAACTGTCCATGGAACATTCATTGGAACAGTTCCTGTAAAATGGTCCATGAAATGTTCCAAGGAACGTACCTTGGAACGGTTCTGGACATTGAAAAAATAGATGAGCTGATGTTTCAAGGGTGTTTGCATAATATACAAACATCATCAACCATGTATACAAACATCATCAACCATGATATGATGTTTATTTCATTTAAAAAAAATGTTTTTTTAATTTACTTCCATGAGTATCTTATTTAAGTGATACTTGACACCTTTCCGGCAACTTAGCCTTCCAAATGAAAGGCAGAAGGGAAATATTTAGTGACTATAAGTAGTTTTTTCGCTGATGTGTTTGATTAATTTATCTTCAAGTCAAATATGTTGTATTTAAACTAAAAACTTAAGACTCTAGTTGATTCAATGGAAACAAGAAGAATAGAAACATACCCGATCGATCCATAGCGATTTCCTCGTTGATTGTGATGAGTTTGGATTGTTTGGATCTTCCGATTGATTCAAGCGTTTTCCCTTAGTTCTCTGTTGAGAGGATACAGAAGACAATGCCAAAAAATTTCTCTAATACGCATACGCTCAATCGGGGACCCATCCTAATTTATAATGCCCATAAGTCACAACCTTTCAATTTACGGGCTGTGAATTTTCAATTCTGCCCCTCATTGAATTAGAAATTACATCCTTATTTACACCATGTTATTTATTAATACTTATAGTCCAATACCCCTATTAGATCACATATTTAAATGGACTACACTTTAAGATAGCAATACACGTTATATTACATATGTATGCCCACATTATTGGATTTGTCCAACAATCTCCCACTTGGGCCACATATGTTACCGTTAATGTGTATAACCTTTTGAGCTCAAAACTTGCTATCACAAGTAAAGGTATTTTGAAACAATCTCGTCCATTGACTATATTGATATAGGATTAAAGCGATTTGCGTCACAAGTAGCGTAACGAAATCCATCAATAGTCACATATACCAATATAATCAAATGACATAGATCATACATGGATGTAGAGCATGGAAATTACATGTGATGTGATCCAAACATGTCTATTTCCAACCGGTCCAACTTTAATCTTTAATGAGATCAAACATATAATAAACAGACAATTGACTGAAGACTTTATTTCTGCAGAAAATACTAAATTACACTAATGTGTCCAAAAATTCATCATAGAACAACAAAACTCCCACTAAACCATGATATCCTCATGTGACATAACACCCATATGAGCGGTGTGCTCATGAAAGACCTTGGGTGGTAATCCCTTAGTAAGCGGATCCGCAATCATTGAGTGTGTCCCAATATGCTCTATGAAAATCTGTTTATTCTCTACTCTCTCCTTCACAACCAGGAACTTTATGTCAATATGATTTGACCTAGACGAGCTCCTGTTGTTGTTGGCATATACAACTGCTGACTTATTGTCACAATATAACTTTAGTGGTCTTTCTATGTCATTCAAAATGCGCAGCCCAGTGACAAAATAACGCAGTCATAATCCGCGGTTGGAGGCCTCAAAACACGCCACATATTCTGCTTCCATGGTGGAAGAAGCTATGAGTGTCTGTTTAGCACTTCTCCAAGAAATAGCTCCTCCAGCTAACAGATAAATGTAGCCTGATGTAGATTTTCTACTATCTTGGCATCCAGCAAAATCAGAATCAGCATACCCTATGATCTCCAACTGATCTGATCTCTTGTATGTGAGCATGTAATCCTTAGTTCTCTGTAAATATCTCATAACCCGTTTAGCTGCTTTCCAGTGACTCATCCCAGGGTTATCCAAATATCTGCCAAGCATTCCAACAATGAATGCTATGTCTGGACGTGTACATACTTGAGCATACATAAGACTCCCAACAGCGGATGCATAGGGGATCTTTTGCATCTCTACAAGTTCAAGTTTAGTCTTAGGACACTGTTTAAGACTGAATTTATCTCCTTTAGATATAGGGGTATCTCCTGGTTTACAATCTTGCATGCCAAACTTTTTAAGCACTTTTTCTATATAGCCCTTTTGTGATAATCCAAGAATACCCCGAAAATCGATCCCGGTATATCTGAATCCCTAAGACAAAAGAAGCTTCACCAAGATCTTTCATTTCAAATTTCTTTGATAGAAATCTCTTAGTTTCGTGCAACATGTCTATATTATTAGTGGCAAGCAATATGTCATCAACATACAAAATCAAGAAGATATGCTTACTCCCACTGAACTTATGATACACACAGTTATCAACAACATTTGTCTTAAAACCAAACGAGACAATTACTTGATGAAATTTGTAGTACCATTGACGGGAAGCTTGCTTGAGCCCATAGATGGATTTCTTTAGTCTGCAAACCATATTCTTTGGGTCTCCAGACACAAAGTTATCTGGTTGCACCATATAAATTGTTTCATCAATGTCGCCATTGAGAAATGTTGTTTTAACATCCATCTGATGCAACTCAAAGTCAAAATGTGCAACAAGAGCCATGATTGTCCTAAATGAGTCTTTCTTTGACACCGGAGAGAAAGTCTCTTTATAGTCGATGCCTTCCTTTTGAGTAAAGCCTTTAGCTACAAGACGAGCTTTATACCTTTCCACATTACCTTTTGAGTCCTTCTTGGTTTTCTACCTGTCCAAAGTTCATAAGGTGTTTTGGCAGCTACTTTAGTTGGTACTCTATTAAGGATGTAAGCTGCAGTCTTTAGTGTTCTACCTGTCCCACTATTAAGTCCATTTTTTTGAAACGGGGACAACAACATTTTTTGAGGATGTCGAGTTTGGGGGGAGAAATCAGGTACGAGACATTGTCTTTGAGGAGGAATCAATTTTGACTCCTACTACTGTTGTTGACAATGCACATGTTCCACTACCTGTCATTGATCAAGAAGCAGATTTGGAACCTCAACAGGACAATGTTGAACTACTCCCTGCTCCAATTGAATTAAATATTCCAGAAGAGCAAACTCAACAACCTCAAGATCAAATGCCATTAAGGAGATCCACGAGAGAAAAGAGAATAGCTATTCCGGATGATTATATGGTATTTCTCGAAGAATATGAGGAAAATGATGGATTGGTGGAAAATGATCCAATCAACTTCCATCAAGCCATGCAGGATTCTAACTCTCAAAAGTGGATAAATGCTATGAATGAGGAGTACAAGTCTATGCAAGACAATCAAGTTTGGGATCTTGTCCCATTACCTGAAAATACAAAGCCTATTGGTTTTGAATATCCATTTACAACCAATAGGCTTTGTATTTTCAGGTAATGGGACAAGATCCCAAACTTGATTGTCTTGCATAGACTTATACTCCTCATTCATAGCATCTATCCACTTTTGAGAGTTAGAATCCTGCATGGCTTGATGGAAGTTGATTGAATCATTTTCCACCAATCCATCATTTTCCTCATGTTCTTCGAGAAATACCATATAATCATCCGGAATAGCTCTTCTCTTTTCTTTCGTGGATCTCCTTAATGGCATTTGATCTTGAGGTTGTTGAGTTTGTTTTTCTGGAATATTTAATTCAATTGGAGCAGGGAGTAGTTCAACATTGTCATGTTGAGGTTCCAGATCTGCTTCTTGATCAATGACAGGTAGTGGAACATGTACATTGTCAACAACAGTAGTAGGAGTCGAAATTGATTCCTCCTCAAAGACAATGTCTCGTACCTGATTTCTCCCCCCAAACTCGACATCCTCAAAAAATGTTGTTGTCCCCGTTTCAAAAAAATGGACTTAATAGTGGGATTATAGAACTTGTAGCCCCTAGATCGCTCAGAGTAGCCAATGAAGTAGCTGCTCACTGTTTTGGAGTCCAATTTCTTTTCATTCGGCCGATAAGGCCTTGCTTCAGCTGGACATCCCCAAATGTGAAAATGCTTTAGACTAGGTTTTCTACCTGTCCAAAATTCATAAGGTGTTTTGGCAGCTACTTTAGTTGGTGCTCTATTAAGGATGTAAGCTGCAGTCTTTAGTGCTTCTCCCCAGAGTGATTCAGGTAATGTAGAATGACTGATCATACTCCTTACCATGTCCTTAAGAGTTCGGTTTCGTCTTTCAGCTACACCATTCATGCTAGGTGATCCCGGCATGGTGTACTGTGGGACGATTCCACATTCCTCTAGGAATTAAGCAAATGGTCCTGGACGTTGTTCACCGGAACCGTCATATCTGCCATAATACTCACCACCACGGTCAGACCTGACACTTTTAATTCGTTTGTTGAGTTGGTTCTCAACCTCAGCTTTGAAAGCTTTGAACATATCCAGTGACTCAGATTTCTCATGAATGAGATATAGGTACCCATAGCGTGAGTAATCGTCTATGAATGATATAAAATATTGTTGACCATTCCAAGAAGCCGAAGGGAATGGTCCACAAATATCTGTGTGGATCAATTCTAAGACGTCTGAAGTTCTGTTTGCACCTAATCTCTTTTGTTTGGTCTGTTTTCTCTTGATGCACTCAATACAGACATCAAAGTCTGAAAAATCAAGAGAATCTATTATGCCATCTGACACAAGTCTCTCCATTCTCGTTTTCGAGATATGTCCTAAACGTTTGTGCCATAGTTTTGATGAATTTCCTTCATTTAGCTTACGCTTAGTACCACGTGATTCCACATGCAAGGTTACATTATATGAGGCAATAGTATCAAGAAGATATAGGTTATCAAATGTGCTTAATGAACCAGTACCAATAATATTGGAATTTAATGAAAGACTAAATTGATTATTTCCAAATGAACAACAATATCCAAATTTGTCCAACAAGGAAATAGAAACCAAATTCCGTCTAAATGACGATACTACAAAAGTGTCTTTCAGTTCCAAATAACAACCAGTCCCTAAGAGTAACCTAAAGTTTCCTATTGCTTCCACTTCTACCGATTTTCCATCGCCCACGAAAATGCATCTTTCAGCATCACTTGGCTTTCGGTAACTCAGACAACTCTGCATAGAAACACTTATGTGAGTAGTAGCACCGGAATCTAACCACCAAGTGTTTCTAGGTACTGAAGTTAAGTTAACCTCAGAACAGACCAAAGCAAGAAACATACCCTTTTTAGCACGCCAAGCGTGATACTTGGTACATTCCTTCTTTACATGTCCAGGTTTCTTATAAAAGAAACAACCCTCATTGCCTTTCTGTTTCTTTTGTGATGGACCCTTAGCAGCTTCATTATCCTTCTTTCGTTTTGTGCCCTTATCTTTAGAGGTGCTTGCAAAATGAGCAATTTCCATTCTGTCTTGCTTCAACCTGTCTTCCTCTTGCACACAGTAGGAAATGAGCTCATTAAGAGTCCATTTCTCCTTTTGACAGTTGTAACTGACCTTAAACTGACTGTACTGTGGAGGAAGTGATATTAAAACTAGATGCACGAGTAAATCCTCAGATAACTCAAGCTTCAGTGTTTTAAGTTTTGAAGCAAGATGAGACATCTCCATGATGTACTCTCTAATGTTCCCTTTGCCTTTGTACTTTAATGAAATCAAGCTAGCTAAAAGCGTGCTTGTTTCAGCCTTATCGTTTTTAGCAAAACGCTTTTCAAGTTCAGTAAGGAACTCACTGGCATTGGTCACCCCTGCGGATATTGCACCCCTAAAGACTTCTGGAATACCTCGCTTGATGAGCATGAGACTCATGCGATTGGAGCGTTCCCACTTCTCGAAGTATTTCCTGGCATCAGGAGTACTTGCATCTGTAAGAGGAGCGGGTTGCTCAATCCTTAAGGCAAGATCCAGATCCATACATCCAAGAACGATTAACACGTTCTCTTTCCAGTCCTTGAAGTTTGTCCCATTAAGCATGGGAATATTATTTACACCAGCAGATATACTAGTAGCAGACATATTAGCTGTACAGAGAATAAATTACATAAATAACATATTCACATCATTATTCAATTGCATAAACTTTTAAATTCATACAATAGGTAAATAAAACCCATATTAAGATACCTAACACAGCATTGTTATTTAGTCTTTAGACAGAAATATCAATCTGTAAGTGGTACTCTTCGTACAAAATGAAACAGGCCTAATATTATGCATTTCTTTGGACTGACATAATAAAAGCATGGTAAAGTAAACTTTATCACATATTTAAGACTAGGGACTATCCGGTCAAAACAATCTTCCTTTGGGCCGATTGTTTCACATGGAAGTAGCATGCTCACTTATTTAAAATCAACCAATATTTTCTAATAGTGGTTGCTTTGGCAACATATTAGTTAAATGGTGTAAATTTTAAATAAGGAACACAATAGTGATACATGAAACCAAAATTATATTCTATGTATATATAAAATATAGCCATTAATACAATTAAAACATGGGTCTAAATAAAATATAGCCACATTACATAGGTCCCAACACTTTAAAACAATATTACCAACAGCAACAGGCCCAATAGTCAAAGTAAAATGTACTAACAGGCCCAATTATTAATAACGGCAACAGGCCCAATAGGTGAACAATCACCAAGCCCGTGAACAGTCAACTGAATAGTCACCAGGCCCATGAACAGTCACCAGGCCCGTGAACAGTCACTATACAAGCCCAACATTCGCCAGGCCCAACAATGAATAGTCACAGTCAATGTGAACAGTAATTTTTTTTTCGCATAATCGCAACAGTGAAATCACGTATCATTGTTGCTCACGAAGCACTGTTCATAATCACGTATCACTGTTCATCGCAACAGTAAAATCGGTGTTCATCGCAACAGTGAAATCACGTATCACTGTTCACTGCATAATCAATTTTTTTTTTTTTTATACATCTGTTTCACCTTGATCCAAATTGTAATCTATTTCAATAGGAAATACAATTACAATGTAATCACTGAATACAATTACACTCACAATGAAACAGTGAAGACAATTGCCATGAATACATATCTATATAGATTCAAGTCTATAATCATGAATACATAATCTTTGTAGGTCCAGATCATGCTATATCAATTGCTGTATTAATTAATAAACATTGTATTAATACATAATCCATAATCACTGCATTCATGCTATTCATATGAATCTATAATCATGTCCAAATACATAAACTATATGAATCTATAATCATAAATAACATATAGTATTCAATTGCCTTGATATTATATGAATGTATATATATCACTGTATGAAACAAATAATCACAGTATGTTTTTCCTTTATAATTTCACATGGAATCAACAGGAGTTGCTCTGATACCAATTGTTGTATTTAAACTAAAAACTTAAGACTCTAGTTGATTCAATGAAAACAAGAAGAATAGAAACATACCCGATCGATCCATAGCGATTTTCTCGTTGATTGTGATGAGTTTGGATTGTTTGGATCTTCCGATTGATTCAAGCGTTTTCCCTTAGTTCTCTGTTGAGAGGATGCAGAAGACAATGCCAAAAAATTTCTCTAATACGCATACGCTCAATCGGGGACCCATCCTAATTTATAATGCCCATAAGTCACAACCTTTCAATTTACGGGCTGTGAATTTCCAATTCTGCCCCTCATTGAATTAGAAATTACATCCTTATTTACACCATGTTATTTATTAATACCTTATAGTCCAATACCCTTATTAGATCACATATTTAAATGGACTACACTTTAAGATAGCAATACACGTTATATTACATATGTGTGCCCACATTATTGGATTTGTCCAACAAAACACCATTATAAAAACACTACAAACTTAAGTTTGGCAAATATGAAGTTAAAAGCCTATGAAGCTAGGCAAAGTTAAGTTCGCATTTAATTATGTCATCATCCGAGAGTCATTGGCTGTTTTGACGTCCAACGGTCACGATATAAGCAAGTAGTTGTGCTCAAACATGACAACTCTCAAGCTAACCACCTTTTTTTCACCAAACAAATAGTGTCTGGGAATTGCATGAGTTTCATCTGCTACCAAACTCGATCCTTAGCTCTTTCTTTCTTTGCTGATCCTTCTTTGCTCCCTCTTTTCACTATAAAAAACAATGAAATTTAGCAACAGCGGTTTACCGTTGTTAAATATCAAAAAAACGTAGCTAAAATGAATTAGTAACAGCTCACGACCATCGCAATACCATTGCTATTTGAATCGTCGCTAAAATATAACAGCAACGGTATACTATTCCGTAGCTAATTGGCAACGGCTAAAAACCGTTGCTAAGTTCCAAAAATTTTGTTGCTAAACAAATTTGAATTCAAAGGTTTTATTTGAGACAACAGCAAAGGCGACGACTTTTAAAATGTTTGAGACAGCTAACGTTGTTGCAAATTGACAAAACAAAGACGCATTTGTCGTGGCTATTTAATGAACTTCAAACCATTGCTAAGGCTGTATCAATTGACAAAATAGTGACGGATTCAAACTATTGCTAAGGCTGTATCAAATTGACAAAATAGCGACGACATTTGTCGTGGCTATTTGGCGACGGCTTCAAACCTAAGTTGCAACTTCTGAGACGGCTGCAGCTGTTTCAAATTGACAAAATAGAGACGGCATTTGCCGTGGCTATTTTGCAACAGTTTCTGGCCGTCGCTAAATTTTCCAAAATAGATACGGCATTTGCCGTTGCTAACAGTAATTTGCTGTAGCTAAAAAAATTACTAATGAAAATTCATTTTTTTTATAATGAAATTAGTTCTCACTAAATGAAATTGAACTTTTTGTGTATTTTTCTCCTAGCAAATTTCGATTGCAAACAACATAATGGTGAATGGAAAGAATATATACAAAAATCTGCAATTTCTTTCAAATCATCCGTGAATATCATTTCTAACAACAAAGCTCATTTAAAGAGAAACGAATATATACAAGCCCTTTCAATGAAAATGATATTTACATTGTTATCCATCAAAAAACAGGGCACCCTTTAGTCTGTATATCCCTGGAGCAGTAGGGCATTTAGCCAAAGGACAATGATCATCGACGTCCACACCCCACCACGTTACACCCGATATATTTTGCATTTGCAGTGTGAAGTAGACTAATACCCCATGAAAGCAAGTCCAGCATCCAGGCCAGCCGATAAAATGTATGTATGTTTAGCCCACCAACCCTTGTACCTATTGTATATATAAATGTTGAAGAAGAATCCAACTGCAGCCCAAGTAGTGTTGTTAACTGACCTAGTAGGGGGCATGCTTGTTGTGGCTCCAAGTATTACGGGAATTCCATAAGAATTAGAGAGGTGCCACTGCTGGACCTCAAGCTCAATTAGCTCTAATTCTTATTGGCCACTGGTGGACCTCTTTTTCACAATTGATGTTCTGGGCTTTGACAAGGGCACAGAATGAGAAGTGCCACTGCTGGACCTCAAGCTCAAGCTGAAGAGTTGACTGCCGGTGGATCTCAGAGGTGGCGTCAATTGATGGGGTGGTGTTCAGGAAGTTGAGTTGTTCGATTATATGGGTCTGGACCTGGTGACATTCATACATGCTTCTCCACATGCTCATCAACCTGCATTCAACAACATATTATCATATGATGCGCATCACAAAATTCTTCTTTGATAAATTTACTTTCCACAATTTACTCCCATGCAAAATCTGAATTAACGCAAATTCTTTACAACCGGAAATATAATGGGTATTCAGGTGCATATCCTTCCACGCAAATAAGTATAAAGTGATACCATTTCTATATATTCAGATATCAAACCATAAGACAGACATACTAAAAGGGGAAACAAATACATGAAAAACACGTGGACATCTCTATTGGTATCTGAAATGGGTACGAAATGTCCAAGTCATGTTGAATCTGACAAAAAAATTCACTGATGCCTCTAAGCATGTATCAGAAAGATAAGACATTTTCATTGCTCACAGGTCTCTAATACAACAAATTCTTACAACACAGTATCCTTCATAAGTAATCCTTTCATTTGAACATCGAATAAATCAAACCTTCAACAGAGTGCCAAGTGTATATCTGCATTGAAGTCAATTTTCTTTTGTTATCCTGGGATCAACCCACAGGGCATGGTTGGTTAGTTACTGATCCAATAGTATATACCATCTTATGTCATATTTCCTCTAACCATTTGAAAGAAAGATCGATTGTGTGAACAAAATTATTCATTTCATAGCATGTATGTAGGGGACCATGTTTGATTTATGTACTGGCTGTGCATAGATCATTTGATAGCTTCATCTGTCTCAAATGTTTTGATGATAACATATGTACAAATAAGGTAACAAGTACTTCACATAATATCAATGAAGTATACTATTTTGTCCGACTATATGCACCTACATTGTGTGGTCGATATCCTGTAGTACCGTTATGTAGAAGTCTACTCCTCAACAATCAACATTTGGTGCATACACATGCCACTAGAGCCAATTGCAATGATGTTAGTCCACGCAAGTCAGTAAAATTATTACATCAATGGTCTGTTGGATATTTTTCATTCTCTTACATGGGTGAACTTAGGAAGGGCGTCTACTTATTGTATCTACAATTCTTTTGGAGATGGTAAACAGAGCCTATATGCCAGTTCTAGGTATACTTCCAAACCACTTAAATCAGTTGTAATGTGTGTTTAATATTCCATGTTGAATTTCACTTTTGGGAACGCTTTTAACATTCATGCACACTCGTCATCCAGATTGCTCAACTACATGATAAACTATAGCATATGAGATAACTATATCTGTAAAGCCACAAAATTACATCTCTTGATCCTAGTCATTGTGTATACATGCAAGGGATACAGCTTGTCAATATCACGTTCTTATCTTTACTCTTTCTAGAAAAGTGAAGCTAGTATGGGTAGGGATGGCAACGGGGCGGATTTAAGCAAATTCATTCTCGCCCCGCTGAGGATTGCGGGGCTCAAAATCCGCCATGCATATCCGTTTATTAGTATTTTTCAAAACCGCCCCCGCCTCAGACGGATTTGCAGATATCCGTAAAATAGGTTAATAGGTGAGTTTTTAATAGGGGTGGGCATCCCGATCCTGTTCCGTCCCGATTTTTCCGGATTTTAATGGGTTTGAATAATTTCATTCTGATCCTGTCCTATTTCGATCTAGAATGGGATGGGATGGAATGAAGATTTTAAATCCCGCCGATCCCGTCCCGAGCTATTTTTTAATATTTATTATTAATATTTATTATTTATTTATTTATTTATTTTTATTCATATAAACTTACAGATGACTGACAGAAACTCATGGTGTTTGCTGTGGTAACAGAAATGTTACTTCAAGAAATAAATATTCATTAAACAAGAGAAAGATAACAGACTGTTGCTTGGATTCTTAATAAAAGTGGCTCAAATTATTTAACTTCCAAATATTGATAATACCCAAGTGAAGATGAAAAATGGCAATTAACTGAGTAATACATATTCAGAAGGGAACATTCAGGGGCGGAGCCAAGAATTTTAAATGCCCCAGGCTGTAAAAATAAATTTTTTAATTACAATATATGTATTGATGGTAAACCATTATGAATATGTTAAAACATCACCAATATGTCTCTATTTCTTCCCTAACAAAATATGAAATGTCATTTTGTCAAGGAACCATGAATTTTGTTTCCCACAGTAATGAAATTGTAAAATCAGTTGGGAGGTCATCACAGCGACACAATACTCTTAGTGGGTCCCATTTATCATGTCATTTTCTAAAAGTCAAGCTCACTCGACTTCATTGTTAGGGGATTTAGTAGCTACCTTTATATTTGTATGCCACATCTATATCTAATTATAAGAAAATTATTTTTCACGCTCTTATATGATGATAATGTTTGCGGCAGTCACAGGCAGCACGCTGATTCTGTCTCGTCCCGATCCCGTATGAACGAGATGGGATAGAGATGAGTATATCTCGTTCCATCCCGTCCCGTGCCCACCCCTAGTTTTTAATCTCCGCTCCATACAATTTTTACATAACAGCAACATTACAATCAATAGCATATTTTACACTGCAACACTGCAATATTTTACAGCAACACTGCAACAACGTATTTTAAGCAACAACAACACTGCAATCAATAGCATATTTGAACATAAGTTATTTTACAGCAACACTGCAACAACATATTTTAAGCAACAATAACATATTTTACAACATAACAGCAATAACAATTTGCAATTATCCACTGACATTCTGACAATAAAATTGCCAATAGAATTTTTACAGCATAACATCAATAGCAATCCACTGACATTCTGACAATAAAATTTAAACCTATATGTTCAGCAACAGTTAAAGTGTAAAATATTGTGAAAGCAAAACAACAACAAAACGATGACAACCAACAAAATCCTCCATCACGCTTTGTTTTTTTGTTTTTACAAAAACTTTCACAACTTGAAATAAATAAATAAATTTCAAGTTAGTTTCTATGAGAAAAAAATAACTATATGAGAACAAATAGAAAAATTGGCGTTGTTTTACATTACCTCCATCAAGTCCTTCAAATACAAAAAATATTCACAACTTTCATTCATGAAACCAACATGCAACTTTGTTCATACAACATAAAATAATTTTTTTTAGCAAGGCCTAATATATCATTAGTAGTTCATTATAAGCTCATTTAAATACTTATATACCTCAAAAGGATCTGCATCATCTTGATAAGTAGAAGTTTCATCTGTCATAAGATAAACAATGTTAAGTTATATTAATTTACTAAAAAAAAACAAACATAAAATAAATAAGACATTTCATAGAAAGACTTTATACCTCAATCCATTGTAATATGGCATTAGCAATCACATAAGAATTATTGTATCTCCTAGAACTGCAAGAAACTCTACTAGTCTACTACAGCAAACTTTTCTTGATCAACCATTTCTTCAGCCTGCTAATAAATGTTTTCTTCTTAGGCGTTAAATATGCCTACGATTGCTAAACCTTTTATGTTTGCTCTAATTTAAATGAGTCAGCTAAATGTATTAGTTCCACTGTCTTATCCCTGCATCTCGCATGATGAAAGTATATCAGACAGATCTAACAATGAGTCTGTCTTTCACTATTCTTTTAGGCCCTCCCCTGGCTTCGTGTTGTTGATGGGATTATCCCTTAAAGACTCCAACACATGTTGGCCACCTTCAAAATCACTGCTACCCTTTCCAGATGCATGCGGGAGTATGAAAATCACTGTGATAAAATGACCAATGAAGGGATAGGTAAAAGATATGGTATGGCTATGACACACACATAATAGTGAAGTATGAGACACCATTTGACAGGTATCTATTATTTAGAGTATGAAGGTATTTCTGCAATGAACTCTTTCTTCAACTTGCTTTTAAAAATTTGTTCATGATCATGAAAACTGACTTCCTGGAACTTTTCAAGCATATATTCATAATATCAAGTTCCTCTTCCTTGTCCTACTTGAATAACAAAGAATCCAATAACCAACACTGCAAACCTATACTTCCAAAAGCTAGCATTTTTTTCCCCATTGAAATAATCACAAACATTTCTTAATGCAACGACTATCTTAATGGCATCAAACTGGCACAACTCAAAGACACGTTCAGGTTAGTTATGTGCATAGAAATATCATCTGAGTTCAATCTCGAAATCCTTAATATGGTTCCGAAGATGAAGCAGATATGGACAGTTCCGAAGATTGAAGATCTAAGTTCAGTTCAAAACAAAGGAAATTATATGTAGATTATTTTTTCTCTATTTTTATCAGCGCAAAACCCATAAAGAAAAACATAAAATTGAGTTCAAAGAGAAGGAATTACTCACACAGGCAGGGAAGAGCGAGACTTTCTAAATCAAATGCTCAACAACGAATTGATGATTGATGAAGAACTGTTCCTGACAACATAAACAACTAAATCATACTCAGACGTAGACAAATAACTAGAAAATTTTGTTCAAAACCAACCTTTATAATATTCAAATCCAAGTATGAAGAATAAACCTATTTGCTGAAATGAAGAATAAACCAATCTCTAACAGACTCACCTATTTGCTAAAATTTGTTGAGATGAAGAATAAACCAATCTTCTCTAGTCCTCTCGAATTCAAGTATAGCATGTAAGAATCTAAAGGGCGAGCATATCAAATGAAAATCAAGCCCAAATCATGGTAAAAACTGAAAATTGCATAAAAATCCAGCAGATTTATGCTTAATACAGAAAACCCTAAACGATTTAAAAGGATTAGAAGAAGATTAGAAGATTGGAAGTAGAAGAAGAAGAATAATAATACAAAAAACCCTAAAACGAATTTGAAATTAACAGAAAAACGAAGAAGAGAGGAGCCATACCTTGGTGATGTGCATGTGTTGTTGGGGTGGTTCAGCGAATCGCAAAACCCATTCACTCCTTTGTGAGTCTGTGTGCGTCTGAAGAGGTGGAAGACATGAAGAGAGAAGTATGATTCTTTGAACAGGTGGAAGAGAGGAGTCTGAAGAGGTGGAAGACAGGAAGAGAAGAGTCTGATTCTAAGAACAGGTGGAAGAGATGAGTCTGTTGCGCGACTTGCAACCTTGCGTCTGAGCGTCTCCTTCTTTGTGAATTCTCTGTGAGTTTGTCTGGAGGTGGAAGAGATCAAGAGAATCATGATTCTCTCTGTGAGTTTTGTGTCTCGAGGTGGAAGAGAGGTCAGATTCGTCAGAAGAGGTCAGCGGATTTCAGGGTTTCTTAGGTTTAGTTTTTTTTTTTTTTTGAAAATGGTTTAGTTAATACTTACTTTAGGGATAAGGGTATTATAGTAATTTGAGCAGTATAAACGGATATCCATGGGGCCTGCGGGGCGGATATGGCTAAAACCGTATCCACCCCGAACAGTCAATGGATATTGTTTGGATACCCGAAACCACCTGAAAACTCATTCAACCATATCCAAATCCGCTCCATACGGATTGGGTGGGGCGAATATCCGTAAAAATTCGCCCCACTGCCAACCCTAAGTGTAGACATATAACAACACAGGAAAAATAATAATAATAATAATAATAATAATAATAAGAGATGACAAGTATAACCAATCAAAGAATAACAAAGTACTGAGAGTTGGAATATCTTTTGACCCAAAACTTCAAACTTGACATTGACTAACCAGCTTTTTACATGCATGTAAATATTGACTAACCAGCTTTTCACACAAACACTCAACCATAAAGACAATAAGAAAAACAAGTAAGAGGAAGGAAAAAGGTTGAGGGGGACTAACCCTTTGACTAGTTCAAGAAGTTGTGGATAGAGCTCAATTTCTCACTCTGATGATTTCAGCTGATGTGCTTTCCATATAATGTGAAACCACCATCATCATTGACTCCAATTTGTCAATCTCTTTCTTGTTCTTCTCAAACTTCAAATGCTCTGCCCCCTTCATTTCTTGCTTCCTTAGTTGACTAACTCTCTTTTCATGTTCTATTTTAATACTCTCAGCATGCTACAACATAAAATATCAAGAAGACCATTTGGTTCTTGCTTGTGAACAAAAGACAATTTCATAGTTGAAAATCAAGGTCAATCGCAGACTATTTGGTTATTGTTTGTGAAAAACAATCAAAAGGGGATTACATTTCATAGTTAGAAGGAAAAGTACCTTCACCTCTTGGTAAAGTTTCTTCTCCCAAGCATAAAGTTTATCCACTGTAGAACAATGGCTGGTACCAAGTATATTACCACCACCAAAATCACTCATATTTGGTTCCTCCCCCAATCTCCCAAAACTACTGCTCGATTTCGAATTCGACCCCCATGCCCATGCATTAATGGACCCAAGCTCTTGCCACAATTGTAAACCTTACCTGGAAAAAACATCATAACCCCATTGAATCAAACAAAACAAAGACACAAACATGCAGAAATTGACAAGAAATCAGGTCCCCATCTAGAGGATTTCAAATTTTCAAAAATCCACAAATCCCCATCATTCCAAATAATACCCCCAACACATAATAAGCAAGAATTGAAGCAAAAATAAATACCCATTTAGAGAAATTCAACAACCAACAAAAACCCATAATTTCAAACAAGATGGAAACAGAATGCCAAAAATTAAACATCCAAATGAGAGAACTTGAGTAATCAACAAAACCCCATCATCATTGTGAATAAAAAATTAAGCAGAAATTGAATAAAAAAAAGTCAATTACCAGTTGTTCTTTGGTGAAAAAACATAGAACTTGAAATTTCCAAGAACAAAGAAAGGTGGCCTCTTGCATCGGCTGCCTTGAGAAAATACTCATCAAGCTCTTTGATGATCTCAATAAGATCCTTACGGGGTGTATTGTATATGGATTCTTATGAAATTGATAAATAATTTGAAAAGTTCATAGACTCTTTAAATTGTTCACAGACTTCTGCTGATTTTTTAGATCCATAGACTTTTGCTGCAGACTTTCTAGAGATTTATGAAAATCCACGGATTTTGTATGTGCGACTTTTACAGATTTCTAATTATTTGCAAGATAAAAAAGAAGTTGGTAATGACATATCCTCTAACAAACCAAATATATTAGACATTAGAGAGTAAGAAATTCAACAAATAGCTAGTGGGTCTTATTGCTTTGATGTATTTTGTTTATTATTAGACATTAGAGAGTAAGAAAGGGAACATCTGCAGATTGAAAATGGGTTATGGGTTGATTTATCTTCGTCTCCTTTGACTCTCCTGAATCTATTGTACAGTAACACAAAGAGAAAGCACATAGACAAGAGGGAACAGGAAAGGAACACAAGGGTTAACATGAGTTCAACGATAGATGATGGAGATTGTAAGAAAGCCATGAAAATCGTTCATTTACAGAGAAGAAGAAGAAAATGTGATAAAATAGAGAGCTTTTGGTGGAGTGTTGTGTATTTTGTATAAACGTAATAGCATGTCAGTCATCGTCATCGTCATCTCTCTCTCTCTTGTGTTTATACAAAGATAGAAAAAGAATCGAGAAAATAAGAGGATGGGAACCAACCTCTTTGCGGCTGGCACAAGGAAGAACTTTGGGAGACTTTTTTTCACGTTGAAATCTTTGATATGGAAAATGGCAAACTATTGAACTTTGTTATTTATACCTAACACTACAAAGTCCATGAGAATCCATGATTTTTCAAATCCATAAATATGAATGATAATACCCTATAACTTTTGTGGACTTTCTGAAATCCATATTGAATACCCCTAGATTTTGTGGATTTCAGAAAGACTTTTTAAAATCCTGATTGAATACCCGTAGACTTTTGTGGACTTTTTAAAATCCAAATTGAATACACTTGGATTTTCAAAATCCATGGAATTTATTAAATTGCCCACAAAATCTATATACAATACACCCCCTTAGTGTTTCTAGACACTACCATGGCAAGATCACTTGTGGTATCCCTGGAAGACTGTCACAATAGAAGGTGGAGCAGCCACACTGGCGGCAGCGATGGTGTTGGTGACAACTTTAGAAGCCATTGTGGTTGCCTCCCATTCTTCCTCAATCGTAGACCTAGAAGAAGAAGAATGGGCAAATGGATCCCAAAAATCCCAACTTGAAGGTGGTGGTGGAAGAACAGGGGAGGTTGAAGAGGTCCAAGTTTCAGAGCTTGAACTCAATGGTGGTGGAGGTGGAGGCGGTTGAGGTGGCGTTGGTGTTGGTGGAGAAGGAAAAATGGGTGGCAAGTGGTGCTGTTGTGGTTGTTGGTGGTGGTGGAGATTGGTCCCAGACTCAAATCAAGCTAAAAATCGGTGCTTGAGAATATAAAATGCTCCGAAGGGAGCAAATCAACAATGGGTTGTTTCCAAAACAGAGACTTTGGGCAACCTTCCCACAAATATCTTCTTAGTCTTAACATTAGCTCCACCTCCAAAGCTCCTACCTGCACCAGGGTTACCAGATCTAGTGGTGTTCTGATGTTCTTCTCTTGATAAAACCTTTTTAGCCTCCACAGTTCTTCCATCGAAATGCTCCGTAAGCTTCTCCTCTGTTGTGTCTCATGAAATCCCTCCGATGAAGAGCCGCGAAGAGCGAAAAAAAAATGGGGAGAGGAGACGGAGATGAAGAAGGATAGGTTTTCTTCTAGTCGATTTCTTCATTCTCACAACTCAGCGATTTCTTCTCTTTCACAAAAACCCCAAATCTCTCGCAAAACCCGAGCTATTTCTTCGCGCCCAAAACTTCATTTTTTTCGTGTATATATATATATATATTCAAAAAAAATTCATTAGGGATGACTTATATCGTACCTACCAATTTTTATTGGTAAAACTTAGCGACAGCTAATATACCGTGGCTAAATATTTTTTGCGTATATAAATTTTTTTTTTCGAAAAATCTATTAGGGACGACTTATACCATAGCTACCAATTTTTATTGGTAAAACCTAGCGACAGCTAATATACCGTGGCTAAATGTTTTGTGTGTATATATATATATATATATATATTTTTTTTTTTTTCAAAAAATTCATTAGGGACGGCTTATTCCGTAGCTACCAATTTTTATTTGTAAAACTTAGCAACAACTAATATACCGTGGCTATGTTTTATATATATATATATATATATATATATTTTTTTTTTTTTTCAAAAAATCCGTTAGGGATGGATTATACCGTAGCAATTTCAGTTTTTATTGTAAAACTTAGCGACAGCTAATATGCCGTTGCTAAGTTGCAAATTTAGCGACGGCTTTAAACCGATGCTAAGTTGCAAATTTAGCGACGACATTTGTCGTTGCTAATATTAACTTGCTGTAACTAAAAGAATTACTAATGAAAATTCATTTTTTAATGGAATTAGTTATTTATATTAATTTTCAGATTTTTCATTGCCTTTTTTTTGTCATTTAGAAGAAACATTTCAAACTTGAAAACAATTATATTAATTTTCATCGTAAATGATGACTGATACATTAACCTTGTTCGTATAATCAATAACTTGTCCATCACAAAAATACAATCCCAAACAACTTTATACTCGATCGACCTCAAATTGAAAAAATATATATATATGATTCAGGGGGCTACATAAGCAGAAAACTTACATGGATTTACAATCAATGATAGACTAAAACTGACCAATTTTGAATAAAGGTTTAACAAAAAACAACAAAAAAGATTTTGGAAAGACAAATCCGGAGTGTCCATGCCTTTTCAATCTTTATAAATTTTTCTCCCCGGTCCAAATTCAAAGCATTAGCAAGTTTCATAGAAATCAAACAATCTTTCGCCTGCAGAAAAACGAAGGCACTTCAACTAATTAGAAAGAGTAAAAAAAAAAGACTGGAAGGCGGTAAGAATATCAAAGAGGATATGGGTAAGATGCAGGAGATGATCAAAACAAATTTCTAAATCATTCTCATATCTGCAACTGGCTTTTAACATGAGCAATGCTAAGTCCTCTCACATTCATTAGTTGAATGACTAATTTGGGAGTTGCTTCTGCAACAATCAAAGGAAAAAAAATGATAAAGAGTAAGTAATCCTATTTATCCTTTATTCTCTACCATTAATGCATGACTGATATGTTTTCTTCTTTTAAGTGAAAATATCGAAACTTTGGTGTATATGGATATCAAAATATTGCAGATGATCATGAAAGAAATTCTAAAACTTATTTTCTTGTCCACGAGGGCCTTTCAACAGCATGAACAAAATAGATATGAAGATCAGGAGTCCAACGCAGTCTAAGCAACTTTGAATGAATATACTGTCTTACTGAAGTAGCCCTTTGTTACAGAGTCCCCAACAGTACAGTTTCCGATGAATTTAGAACAATTAGCAGGTGCATGGATCCCCAGGTTATAAGCACAACTCGCAAAGGTCCATGGTTCGTTCAAGGTGTTCCAATGCTTCACTCTGTCACCAAACTCCTTGAAACAAACCTCTGCATAATCTTGTAATAATTTATGCCTTCTTGGTTCACTCCATCCCTCTTCCCATCTAAAGCCAAAAAATAATTGTCACAACTAATTAATTGTTCTTAACCTTATAATCGTACAAATCGAGGCCCTTCAGAATAGTAACTAAGTCTTAAAGGACACTTTTAAATTTTTGAAATTGCCCTATTAGCAATTCATCCACATCAAAATTATGCTTATGTTATTACTCACTTACTATAATTCTAGACCAGGAAACGGAGAACCTGTAATTATCCACGTTCATTTTCTTCACATCTTCCTGAAAATTATTGAAGGAAACAAAACAAAAAATGAGCAAAAACAGGTTGTTCAAATTCAGAGAACACAAAATAATAAAGAAATTTTTTTAACAAATTATAAAACTGTCTAGGATAAGACTACATATATCCTTTCTTGATAATTGTCTTGCAAACAAATGAGTTGCACTAACTTAGCGACAGCTAATATACCGTGGCTAAATGTTTTTTGTGTATATATATATAATTTTTTTTCAAAGAATCCATTAGGGACGGCTTATACCGTAGCTACCAATTTTTATTTGTAAAACTTAGCGACAACTAATATATCGTGGCTAAATGTTATATATATATATATATATATTTTAAATCCATTAGGGATGGCTTATACTGTAACTACCAATTTTTATTTATAAAACTTAGCGACAACTAATATACCGTGGCTAAATATTTTTTTTGTGTATATATATATATATATATATATATTTTTTTTTTTTTTTTTCAAAAAAATCCATTAGGAACGGCTTATACCGTAGCTACCAATTTTTATTTGTAAAACTTAGCGATAGCTAATATACCGTGGCTAAATGTTTATATATATATATATATTTATTTATTTTTATTTTTTATTTTTCAAAAAATCCATTAGGGACGGCTTATACCATAGCTACTAATTTTTATTTGTAAAACTTAGCGACAGCTAATATGCCCGTCCCAAATGTTTTAACTAGCTACGGTTTATTCTGAATTTAGCCTCGGTTTTCCCGTCACAAGCACAATTTTTTTGATTATGGTTTTCGTCAGCTACCAAAAGAATTAGTGACGGTTTTTTGCCGTCGCAAATCTTTTAATTAGACACGGTTTTTTAATTCTATCTCTAGTATTTGTAGCTATTGTGGTTTTTTTTTTTTTAGTGTTTTTTCATCCTTCTCCTCCCCATTTTTATGTCTGTCACACTATTTTATTCCCCTTTCACTTTCAATTCAGAATTTGGCTTCTCCTGTTATTTCCCTTAACAAGTTTTTGTGTGGTTTGTTTTTCATGTGTTTTTTGCAGGTATTCAGTGATAGTGTGATCCCTTCACGATCTTGCTCTTTTCAACTCCTTGCTCCCATCTCCTTGCCTGATAAATGAGTAATCATTCACTTACACCCCCATTCGACTCCCTGATATCAAACCCTATCCATCTTACTTACCCCATCGATCCTCAACGAACTTGTTCCATATCTCTACATCTCCACCAAACCGAGTAATTACAACTTTTCTTTTTCGAGTCAATCCCTGTTACCACGCTCTAACTATGGACTCCTCGCACAGCACACAACCCACAATCTGTAATACCCGCCCAATTCACTTACCAATATACTTTTATTATCTTAGAAATTTATAATATATATTTATTAATTGGTAATTGTTATAAATAGTTATATATTTTATGATTTTAATTTAGGACCTAGGTTTAGGTTGGTGGTGTGTAAGAGATGAGTGATGGTTGTGTTTAGCCAAAGAAACCCTAATTAAAAACTCATTTAAACCCTAGCCTCCTTTTTCTTTCTGGATACAAATAGAAAACGGAAAAACTTACGTAGAAAAAAAAGTGGGAGGCGATAAAGGGAGAACTTTGGGATTTTGCAAAAACGGTGAGTAAAACTCTAATATCTATTTGTTTTTTTGTATTGTTTATGGAGTTTAGTATAAAATCTATTTGTCAAATAAATGTTGCCATCATCCTATACTTTCATCTCGTCATGGAGAATACCACTTTGATGAAATCTTGTCATAGATCACCCCTTTGATGAAATCTGTTTTACTGTTGATGGGGACATTTGTGAAATCTGTTTTGTTTTACTGTTGATGGGGACATTTGCGAAATCTGTTTTACTGTGGATGGGGATATTCGTGAAATTTTTCATTACTGTTTTATCGTTTTACTGTTTTACATTTACTATTGATAAGGACATTTGTGAATTACTATTGATGGGGACATTTGGGAAATATGTTTGGTCTTACCATTGATGGGGACATTTATTGTTGATAGGGGCATTTGTGAATTACAGTTGATGGGGACATTTAGGAAATATGTTTTATTTTACTGTTGATGGGGACATTTACTGTTGATAGGGACATTTGTGAAATATGTTTTCTTTTACTATTGATGGTGACATTTGAAATCGGTTTGTGCATTTGGGGCATTTGTGGCATTAATCCGTTTTAATGAAATTCACTATTAATACGATTTGGGGCATTTGTGCATTTGTTGGATTTCATGTGTTAATACGATGTGGACATTTGTGAAATCTCATGCTAATATGATTTGGACTTTTGATGTGATAAATCTCAAGGTTAATATGATATGGACATTTGTGGAATCACTACACCACAGTTATCTATTCATAGCATTTGATAAATAGTGTTTTTTATTTGGTGCTATGAAAAGCTCGGTGTTAATGACATTTCGATAATAAAACACTAATCGAATAAAAGAGCGGGATTTTAAAATATAACACCTCTTGTTTCTTTTCTAATTTCTTTTTAAAAACCGCTCCTCTTTGTCTCGCCAAAAGCAAAACTCCCTCTCGCTCATGTTGTTGCCCTCTTTCCCTATCTTTTTATCTCCATCTCTCTGTGTATATGTGATGTTTTTATCTGCTTTCTCCATTTTCTTTGACTTAGTAAAACGAATCGAAAGAGATCTACATATAAACCTAAAATCCCTAATTTTTCTCCCTCTTTAGTTTCCATCGTACACAGAGAAGAGAACCACCGTCGACGTCACTCACATCCGCCGCTCCACCGCCTTCACCTGCTTCAGGTGAGTTTTTCTTTGTTTGCAAATTCCAAAGAGGAAAGGATCATAGGAGAGAGAGGGATGGGGGAGGTGGAGAAGTAAGGTTGAGTTGAATTAGACTTCGAAGGTGGAGATTGGGACTGTCAATTTGGTGAGTTGGTGAGAGGAAGATTCTTTGGATGGAGATGACGATGTTGGATTAGGATTTGATTGATGTTTCAGGGTGGAGAAAGTGGTGGTGTTTGGATTTAGATCTTTGTGATAGGGACTTGTTCTTGAAGGTTTTGATGACCAGCTAGCGAGAATCGAATCTCGTAGCTAAAATCTAGAGTTTGCGATTTTTTAGATTTATTTTTGTATACTAGGGGTTGATTTGGAGTGAAATTGTTTTGGGGCTCCCATTTTGCTTCGATTTAGTTTAGTTACGCATACTTAAGTTCGGATTTGGTGAGAGATGTGGTGGAGGGTTTGATGTTGGCACAGACGAAGAAGAATTGACTGAATCTCCTTTCATGTCTGTTGTAGATAGTTGTGGAGAAGTTCAGTTTGAAGTGAAACATGTTCATCACCTTATACATGTAAGCTTTTTTATCATTTGAATCGTGATTTAAAATTTCCTCATAATATGTTTTATTTGAGACTCTATTGATATTGTAATTCTATCTACTTTTATTTTTCATGTTGTTTATAGTTTTTTTTTTCATTTGAATCACAATTTAAAAATTCCTCCTAATATGTTATTTGGAACTGTACTGATAAAAATTTGCCAAAACATTTTTCACCTTAAGTATTCAACAACTTTTCACATAAAAGTATTATATGTTTCTTGGGCAGATGTCTATGATATAGATAGTTTGCTAAATGTAGCTTGCATATTGACATGTGAGAGACATGCTTGGTGATGGGCATCTCATAAAACGCCGTATTTGTGATGGAAGAGGTATCAGTTCAATAGCAATCATCATCATCATCATCATCATCATCAAAGCTCATTCCCGAGATTTTTGGGGTTGGCTACATGGATTTTGGTTCTCCAAGCAATGCAATCTTTCCAATATCCTCGCCTAATCCAAGCTCAATGATATCTTCATTCACCGCCTTCATCCAAGTTTTCAACGGTCGTCCCCTCCGTCTACACCCTCCATTAACTTGCTAATCTAGACATTTTCTAATTGGCACCGTGCTTGGTCTCCTCCGCACATGACTAAACTAAGTTAAATGTCTTTATCTAATTTTGTCCTCTATGGGCACTACACCTAAGTATCTCCTAATTTTTCATTTTAATATCAGTTAAATATCAATATTTATAAAAAATCAAACTTACTTGAAAGTTATGTGATAACGACACTGGTAGAAAGTATCGAGTACGTACACGACTAAAACACCCACCAAATGGAGGATACACCTATAATAAAACACTATTATTTATGATTTATTATTTATTATCATTTCTTCCAATTATAAACTTCATTTTGTTAGCTATATTTTTTTATTGTAATGCCACTTGCATATTATTATCTTGTCATCATATTTGAAAAGTTGTGGTGTGGGCATGGGAGTGTTCAACCATGCACCATAGGGTCCAAAACATATGGAACATAAATTTTTTTCTTTATTTCTAAAAAATGAAGTGTCCTTGGCTGGAATCAGGTTTTGATGTTTCTACATGTTGTCCTAATGCTAAGTGATATTCACATAATTATTACATAATATATCCCTTAATTTATGCATGTTAGTGTTTCGATTATTACATTGTATAGTAATTATTTCGTTTTCATGTCTTTGTAGGAATTTGAGCGTAAACGATGAAATCATATTAAAGCGACAAGTTAAGGAACGACAATTAGTCGATTCCAACGGTGGTATAAAGCAGTCACAAACCTAAGCCCGAAACCCAATTCATAACCTAAACCCAAAACCTAATTCATAACCTAAACCCAATCCATAACCTAAACTCAAACCCAATGCCAAGCCCAATCCTTCTCCTACCCTCATTTCATCCCTATTCATCTTGATAATTTTCTATAAATAGAAGAGAATAGAGTGAGAAAATGGGAGGAGGAATAGAAGGGAAAATAAGAGAATTAGAAAAATATCAAAACCTCTTCCTCTTTCAAATGTGATTCTCACAAGGTGACCATCACCACTCACTCAGCAATCACCACCTCGCCACCACCATCACCCGAGCACCACCACCACCTCCAGACAGCACAACCGCCACCATCACCACCGTGAAACAGGGGTGTGACAACCCTGTTTCACATCATATTTCCACCATCACCGTCTCTGCTCCTCTTCCCTGTCCACACAACCGCCACCACCTCCGCACGAGCACTACCACCACGCCTCGTGAAACAGAGCCACAGGCCGTCCTCCTCACCTCTCTGTCCTCTCTTCGTCCAGGCCTCCTTACCGTCTTTCCGCCACCGTCCAACCACCACAGAGCACCTCGTCCACGGCGCACAACCACCGCTGTGACTGCCACCGAAACAGGGGAGTCATCGTCGCTGCACTCTCTCTGTTTTTCTGTTTTCTTTGTGTTTCCGCACCTTCTATCTTCTTTCACAGGTTCTAGAAGCATTTGGAGGTCGAGGACGGTCGCGAGGAGCAAAGAACAGGTCGCGAGACAACCGTTGTCGCGCTCGAGAAGAAGGTGGAGCCAGCGGGTACTGTAGTAGTACTGTAGCAGAGGCGGGAACCGGGCAAATTCAGTTATTTGGCTATTCACACCCCCAATTTTGCTCTGTACCACCACAGAGCATTTTGGGACCATTTGTCTCGGGATTCGTGTTTGGACCACCTGCTGATCTGCTGAGTACCACCACATCAAGTTTGTGACAAACTAAATGGGTTGTATAAGTTATTTTGATTTATTTTACTGAATTGTGTGCTTAATTGTTAATTACAATTTATTTCTGAATTTTTGATAATTTGCTTTCACCTTGCATGTTCGAGAAATTAAACTTGATATGTTTGGTAGTTAGAATTACCCTTTATCAATATTCAAAGCATGTGCTAAAAATATTAAGCTTAAGCTTTGATTAAGTGTGCCCTAAAAAGACACTTAATACTTGGTAAAAGCGTATTTACTTGAAATAATTTGTTAATGTTTGAAAGAAACATGATATAATTTAAATTAGATTTTAACGATCACATATTCGGTGTAAGCAAGGGATTCTCATCTCTAAAGCTTCTCGTTTTTAAATTCAGTAATTTAGATTTTAAATAATTTTACTAACTCATTGGTGAGTCCAAGCCCACAAAACCCATTTCATCTATCTTTTATTTTATTTTTCTTAGTTTTAATTTATTTTTAGTTTAGCTTTAAAAATGTTGTAACCCCATTTTCTCTAAATTAGTTTAATTAAATTTAAAATTCAATTTAATCCACCTTCCTCGTGGGATCGACCCGTACTTGCCGTTGTCTACCAGTTAGACACCGTGCACTTGCAGTTATTACAAGTGGGTTAAATTAACGTATTAATTTAGGTTAGTTAAATCTGCATCACTAAGTAGTTTAAGTCATTTAAACACATCAATAATTTAAAAAAATAGCATAGAGTGGACTTCATTAAATCGGCTGAACATGCATGGAGCTATTTGTTACTCCATAGTTTGTCGGGGGACTCGATTGAGTTTATTTTGGCTTTGTAGGCCATAACGTGTTTATTCTTAGATGAATCTCTACTGTCTTGTTAAAAGTTCCCATCAAAAAATTATCTAGATGATAAGCTAGTCATGGTTGCAGACCTTCAACTTGCAACAATCTTTTATTTAATAATGATATTAGCTTATGTAGGCTCCTGTTGTTCATTTTTGTTTGATTTTTGTGATTGTTGCTTTCATTGTCCAAGCACAGAGTGTTTTTTTTTCTATTCCAAATTCCTAGCATTTTCTGCATTTACTTTACATTACTAAACTTATTTTGTACTTTACTTAATTCTTGGGAATAATCAGGTGAGTTTTCTATGATTGTCCTCTTCATGACAGTCTATTACGTGTGTATTACACAGTTGAACATTTTTTCTATGATTCCAAGTTCGCTTTAGATCATCACTCAGAAGTCAAACAAACACTGACTAAGCATTTTTTTTGTGAAGCACTTAATAGTAAGCACATCTCTGATCCATTAAAAACCTATGTTGCTGATTAAAAGTAGATAAGATAAACACCCAACTTAAAGAAGCCTACTTATGTTAGATCGTATTGATAGTTGAGTAATCTTCTCTGTTCTAGTGATCGATTTATGTTAGATCGTATTGATTTCGTGTTTTTATTGGATATTTGGATATCGGAATTTGTTTTATTGCTTTTTTTCTTCCATCATTTCACGTGTTTTGAGTTTGTGTAGTTTGAGTATGGAAAGGTGAGATCTTTAGCCGAATTGAAGGTCGTTTCAAAGGAGATTTGATTTGATGGAACATTTGATAAAAATGATTGATTGAGATCAAATTTTATGTGTTGTTATTAACCAACTTTGCATGTATTATTTTTGAAAACCTAAAAGAGGATGAAAAGATATCGATTGTGACGCTTGATTCCTTGCTTTGCATTTGAGAAAAGCAGAGGATATTCTTGTGTGTGGTTTTCATCTTTCTGTGCCCGATTTTATTTCTCATTCATCCTCTCTCTGCACTTTGCAGCTCTTGTCTCTCGGTGCCGATTTACTTGGTCGATCTATTCTCTCCAAAGGTTTGCGTTTTCAATCTGTCTGGGGCGCCCAAATTGTCAAGGTATTGAATTGGTCCTTTCCTTTTAATTTTCATCGATTCTATGGAGTTAAGTATGTGGGTATTGGGTATTGATAATTGTTTTGGTGAGTTATTGATTCTGGGTTTGCCATTGTTACTGAATTAATCTAGTTCGTTCTTTTGTGTTTGTACGAACCCTAAGTGATATGTATCATCTAGATTTTCCAATTTCATGAGTGGTTAATTGAAAAATGAACAATATGAGTTTATGTTGCCTTTATAATTACCTTTCTGATGGCATACTTCTAAATTTTTTGCGATGGTAATGCAATCTTTAGCTATTTTATCTTAATGGCTTTCCACAAAGAACATCGACAGTAATAAGCTAATTCCATGTTTTTGGAACACAACTGGGGGACTAAAGCAAGATCGTATTGATTTCGTGTTTCAATACTGGAAGTCTGGAATTTGATTATATATTTGGAAAAGAAAAGCATTTTCTGATCTAATCTTGCCTGGATTTAATTTATCGTTGATTAAACCTATAATGAAAGGAAGACCCACCACTTAATTTAGGTACTTACAGCTAATGTAAGATCATAGTTTTCACTTAATTAATTTTTCAAAACAAGAAGTCAGGAACAGTGGGATCGAACCGTTCTAAACGGTTTGAGTGAAACTTTCAATTACCCCATGAAAGTTTAAGTAGTTATTTGTTTGAATTTTAGAATTTGTTGGGCTGAGTATTATAGGAATATATGATGCTGGATAAAGGTTGGGTGGGTCTTCACAGGTACAAAATTAGTTGTGCGTAGTTAGATATTTATTATAGAATTTGAAAAGTCAGAGGTCTTAGAGCAATAGGTTTTTCTTGTCATAGAGCTCCATTTCATGAGGATTTGGTAAGCTCCTTTCAAATTTGGCTTCTTTGTAGTTCCCTTCTTTTCCCTGGTTTTTCCAATGCTCTAGTTGCTGGTTTATATAAGAAACTTGGGTAAAATGTTGATTTTGTAAGATTGTAAGCTTCAATATGGGGCCAAGTTTCAAATTTTCCCTTTGCATATAGCTTAGTATTTGGTTTTCACCTTTGGGGAGGGTGAGAATTTTGATTTTTACTTCTGGGTACAACTCAGTTACTTGTTTCCAGCAACGGGTAGAGTGAAATTTTCTTATACATGGGTATGTTCAAAAATTGATTTTTTTTGCTCTGATTTTCTAATTGCTTCAGTTCATAAGGTGGTGATCTCAGCTTCTTCAGCCTTTGGTTGAAAGTTTTCAGTTTTACAATTTTTATGACTTTTGTGATAATGGGTTGTGATTGCAATCTTAAAGTTGAAAACCATTATTTTGGGGGTTTTATTTGTTTCATCATTCAAACAATGATGAAACTTGGTTTTGTGGTGTTTGGGTTTTGCAAAGAAATGGTAATGCTTGTATTCTGCAACAAAGACTGGTCTTTCCTTCATTCCGTTTTTGCCTTCTTGTATGTAGGTGTGATGTAATGCATCATTTATTTCTATTGGTTTATTTGATTTGCTATTGGAGTTACCTTGTTGACCCAACTTTCTTCTATTTGCTTCTTTGGATTTTGCAGTACAAATAATTTAGAACCTCAGTGTGCTTCCAAGTAAGACAAGAGAAGGGAAGAGTAAAAGAGATACACGTTGGTGAAGGCAAAGTTTTTCTCTTTGGCTTGGGACACACATTTGAGTCACCATGCCCATAAGGCAGATGAAAGAGAGCTTAGAGCAACACCTTGTGATCAAACCACAAGTACAAACCTGCACGAATCAATTCCAAAAACCCCAGAAGACTTCTCAAAATGGCAAAGGATGACCACCTCATGAACCCCAGAATCCTGAAACCTCTCACAACAATTCACCTCCAGCAAAGAAGAGAGGGAGGAGAAGGGGTAAAAGAGGCAGAAAATCTGATCAAAGAGACGTTTTAAAATAATTTATGGTGTGTCCTTGATGGGTTGTTTTCTGGTTTAATGGAGTAAATACTCAATTGTTATTGATTTTCTCAGAAGAGAAAGGGAATTCAAAGTAGCAATCAAGTTTGTCACTCGCGCCAACATGCATCATTTAGGCCAATTCCTAGCTGGGAAATGTGCGGATGCTCCGCAAGAAGCCCTTCAGATTCTTGACAATGTGTTAAGGGAACTCTCCAACAGAAGGTACACAAGTTCTAGGAAGCATATCTTCTTGAATCTAATTGTAGAAAATACAATACATATTGCCTAGTTGAGTTCTAATTCTTACTTAAACCTTTGCATATTTAAGGTATTGTCCTGTTGGGAGATCATTTTTTCACCTGATATACGAAAGCCTCATCGGCTTGGAGAGGGTTTGGAGTCCTGGTGTCACGCCCCGACCCGCCACGGGAAACGCAGTGTGCCGATGCGTGAACTACCACGCACACAGGCGGATCGTAACCGGCCACAACATCATAATATAACACATTCTTGATACGATAAACAAACGGAAATAAATCTACGCTAAAGTTTGAACAAAATAGATATATATTTGATTCGCCCCGCCAGAGTCATAGCGACAAAACCAGTATACAAACATTTAGTTTAACAATATAGTACACTAGAAATACAGAGAAAGCAAAACATACCCGTACAGGGTGGACACAACCCAAAAAGCTCAAAACACGCCTACAACGGAAATCGAGGCCTACGCGCCACGATCAGGAGGAACTCCAACACTGCCTGCACTCCAATAGAAGCACACCCCTTGCGGGGTCAGCAAAGCACAAACCTAGCTGGTGCGAGCGAACTAAATACAAATAACGGAATACTATACAAGAAAATTCATGCCAAACAACAATAAATAAACAAGTTCTAAAGTCTACATCACACCGTGTCTCTAAGGATAATGTTTCTAAGTTCAACCAACAACACAAACATTTCAGATTCCACAATAACTACAAGTTTTCAATATATGCCGATTATTACACGTGATTCAACATGGTAAATATCAAGCAATGGAAATAAATCAATCTCATAATTCCTCCTAGCCTCCTAGGTATAGCAATTAGGTTGAAACCAAAAATCATGTAAAATACTGTATAAGTGTCTCATATCGTAGGTGTCCGCATACCCTACGAATGTGTCTCACCCAGACACATCCCACAACGTGCACCAGTACCACTTCGGGTCTGTTTGTATCCTAATGGGGTGCCATCTGCCAGGATACAAACTCAAACATCCCGAACGACTGGCCTAACACGGCCAACCTAACATAATCCAAATCAAGCGCGCTGGGAGGGAAAGCGAGTAATCTCCAAAGCACGTCCTCCGGGACCCGTCCTACTGCACTCTATAGTGGCAAGTGCGTGCGGGAGCTCACCGCACCTCAGCAAACTTGCCACATGCAGTAGCGTCCACAATGTCAGGTGCAAGTCATCTCAAGCACCATCCAACTCTCGATGCGAGCAAGCTCCTAAGCATCGGCACCACAGGCATTATAGCGGGGTAAAGACACTTATCCTACTATCCACATGCACAAATGACAAATCTGTACATAACCAAATGTACAAACGTGCAATCATAAACAATTCGGCAATTTTTTATAAAACCACGACTATGTAAGGGTCCCAACATGACCCAAATCACCACAATAAATTTATTCGAGTCGATTATCATACATGCTCAAGACTCGAAAATCCACGATAAAACATGATATGCTATGCAACTCGACAACAAAGCATACAAGTCTCATGTCATTACACCAAAGCCTAATCACGCCAAAATTACTATTCGATTTCATTCAAGTATAACATGCTTTCCGAAAGTCCAAGGCATAATTCATTCACACATAACTAACACAATCCTCGAAATATCTGAAAACTCCGAATTTCAGATTTGGATTCAATTCTACACAATTGACGGTATACTATAAAAATTCATTTCAGGATTTCAAGTAATTATTTTATCAAAATAAATATTATAGTTCCACTCACCTGGCGGAATGGATTTTCAAAACCCAATTCCTACCGGTCGAAGCTCCAAACACGCAAAACCACAAATGCGAAACCACGAAAATTCAAAAATTGCAAGGCAGACTCGGAAATGAGCAAACTAGCCGAAAACTGAAATAAATAAATAAATACAAGCGGCGCGTGACTGAATGGAAAACTTACAGGCAATAGGAATTTGGCAACCACCCCGCCGAATGGGCGAAAACATGCTGAAACCCTCCCTACACCGGTCTGATCGCTACCAAACTGCACAACAGCATGCAAAAGAGTCTAAGGACTCTCGAAGACACGAAAATGAGGCTCACCCACGCACCCAAAGCCCAGTTTCACGCCGAGGAACCCTCCAAACAAACATGCACCCTGATTTTTTTGAAAAAAAATTTGGCCAACCCCAAAACAGTCTTGCATGTCGGTTCTAAGGGCTCCCAAGGACGCCACCAAGGCCCTAACACGACTGATCGGAGCTAAAAACCCGATCAAACCCCAAACCCAAATGAAAACTGATTTTTTTTTTTTTTTTTTGAAAAAAAAAACAACTGAGAAATAAATAGGGGGAAGAGAAGAGGACAAACCGAGGAGGAGGTGAGATTGGGGGAGAAAAACCCACAAAACCACCGAAAAATCGCTGAAGAAATGGCGAGGAGCTCGCCGCGTCTCTCGCTGGAACGAACAAAAAAAGAAAGAAGAAAAGAGAGAAGAAGAAAAAGGGGGGAGGGGAGGGGTCGTTTTGTTTTAAAGGGGTGGGTGGCTATGTGCCCCCACCACCTTTGCTGAGTACACCCCATTTTAAAAACTTTTTTTTTTTTTAAAACACGCAGATCTCACACCTGGTGTGGTTTCTACCAGAGTATAAGGCCTACACAGATGGGTTTATCACTAAATATTGGTATGACAGCAAGTCAGCCTATGTAACTGATATGAGGAATTAGTATTTTCTTTTCATTGTTCCATAATTGGTCTTTCTCCTTCTGATTTGAATCTTATTTATCTCTTACAGACATGTCTTCGGCAACATTTATTGAGCCTCTCCCTGTAACTGAATTTGTTTCTCAACTTCTAGGCAAAGATGTAATATCAAAGACGTTGTCTGATTCTGATCGTGTAAAGGTAACATTACTAGGATGATCTGCGCTGGACATTTCTTAAGTGGGTGTGAATGTTACACTATATTATTTTGATTGCTTTTAGATTGTTTAACTGATTATGTTGCTTTATATTAATCTTATATTGGACATTGATTCAAGTGAGTTGTGAGTCCTCATGATGCCTTTGACAAGTATTATGATTGAGTTTTCGAATTCAGACTTACATGATTAGATCTAATTTAACTTTTAAAAAAATCATCAGAATGTTGCCTGATTGACTTTCAAATATCATGTGAAAAACCTAAGGATTGTCAGTTTGGGTGTAATTCAATTTGAGTTCTTCATTAGCTGGCCTCAGAGCTACACAGATCTTATCCAACTCAATTACATAGTAGGAATAACAATGCAGATACAATAGTAGGAATAACAATACAAGGGAGTATACAAAGGGTTTGCTTGGGAAGTAAAAAGTACAAATGAGCCCGTTAAGTTCTTAGGCAGAATGTGGTCTAGTAGAATATCAATGACAATATTCTTTCTTTCTGACACAATCCTTGCTGAATGGCAAGGGACACAAAGTTTTAGAGTTTTTCCTTCATAGGTGTGAAATCATAAAGGAACCTCTCATTGTCATCTTTACATAATTGTTCATGAATTAGGAAATTAGCTGAAAGCAAGCTTAGGAAAGTAAAGTTGAAAGTGAGGGTGTCACTCGAACTATACATGCAAAGGCCTCATCAGATGCTGCCGATCTTGGTGCTTCTTCTGTGAAGTCTTCTCGCTTGTCTGACATACCTCGGCCACGGCCTAAGCTGATTCTTCAGGTAATGTTCTATTTCTTTTGCAAGATGGTCATTATAATCATGCTGATAAACTGAAAATAGAATCCCTTACTCTCAATATACACAAATTAGTTAGTTCCATTATATGTATTCCCTGGAAGTAAGTGCTATGATTTTTATGAAGGCTACATGTCGTTGGTGCAGGAAAATTCGGATGATGATCAATCACCTCCTTCTGAGACAAAGGAAGATAAAATAAAGAAGCGGCTTGATGAAAGAGCACAGGTGCCAGAACTCTTCCAAAATCCAGGCTTTTTTAAATTTATATCTGACTGGTGCTTTTCCTGTTCTAGTTTTTGTATTAATGTTATTTCGTGCAGGAGAGGGCTGCCAATGCTACGACGATTGCACCAAACATGATCCGATGGGTCATGGGTACCACAGGGACAATTGTTATATTCCCAGATGATGTAGGCCTGCGCCAAGCTTATTCAATTCCAAGCCTTGCAGGTGATTAACCTGTTGTCTTCTCAAAGATCTTATCTTCTTCTATTGTCTTCACCTGCTTATGCATGCAATTTTTTATTTGTTGTCTTTGTTTTGACGAGCTCTTTGTGTGGATTTTCAGCTATCCTCCTCCGCGTGAGAAGTGTGCTGGTCCGGCATGTACGAATGCATTCAATTACCGGGATTCTAAGTCGAACCTTCCGCTATGCAATCTTCAGTGTTACAAAGCAGTTAGACACCAGGCACAGCCTTTGGCAACTTGCTGAAAGTGGTTATGAACCAGCCTTTGATTGTGCAGGTGATATTGTATCTACATTTTTTCGTGTTTTGTAAGCCTGGTGAAACCTTTGGTAACTTTCCATCTAATATTGAGCCATTTATTTGCTCAAACATTTTTCTTAATGTTGTTGGTAGTAATCACTGGATATAACATTTTGCAGAGATGGGCATTTTCAAAGTTTGTTGAGAGCTATATTAGAGGGAAACTCCCCATGAAGAAGTATAAGATGATATCTGTAACGACCCTACTTTAATATATATAATTTTAAATTAATTAATTAATTATTTATTTATCTAATTCTAAATTTTATTAAATATGCGGTGACATCAAGTAAAAAGATGGGGTGTCCCTAACCTCGAGCAAAGCCCTAATTGGTAGGAATAAATAGGGTTAAGTTATTTTATTTGTTCTCTCGCCGCTAACAAAAAAAAAAAAAAAAAAAAAGGAGAAGAAGAGAGGGAGAAAGAAAGAAGGAGAAAAACAAAAGCAAAAAGAAAGAGGTGAGTCTATTTATGTCCTTCACCTTTTCTATGAGTTGTATTTTTATCGTTTTCTGATTTATGCAAAAAAGTTGAGAATGGTGTGTGAATGAATTGATACGCTCGTTATGAGTTCTCGTTTTCCCTAAATAAATATTCTGTCTTACTGCTAACTTTGTTTTGAATGTTATAAAAAATAACAAAAAAAAAGGTGGGGTAGAAGGGTATTGTCCTCTGTGTCAGAAATCCCTACTATTTTGTAGAAAATCTTATGACTGTCATGTGTGTCAGAAATCCCAGCTATTTTGTTGAAAATTTTGTGATTGTCAAGCCTTGCAGTATGTACTTCCATTTGACTTTATGCTATTTTATACTTAGTTTTTATCTAAACTTTCAATTGCTCGATTGTGTCAAGTGAAAATGCATTTTTTTAGGGCATTTATTTTTTGTACTAGATGATTAGATTGTGAACTTGAGTCACATTTATGACTGCATCCCTACATTGGATGTTTTGCCTATGCATTGATGACAAATAGGTTAATGCATTTATGCATTTGATGTGGACCCTACATCCATGATAAAGATGCAACTATGACAACCTCCATGCCTATTTGATGTGGTCTCTTTCTAAGCCAAATATATTACCCATACGTGTATGACAATAAATCTGAGTCATGATTCTACTAGGAAAGTTTTGTTTTGATCAAGAGATATCAAGTATGATTCTATGGGTTTGATTTTATGGGTTTTGATCAAGAGATATATCTGAGTATATCTAAGTATGATTCTATGAGTTTTAAATAATCTAAGTCATGATTCTATGGGTTTGGTCACCATGTTGATATAAAGTATGATTTATGAATAGGTTATATTTCCCCAAAAATGTGGGTGGATAGATTGTGAATCAATTTACGAATGACAAAATGTCATTGTGGAGGAATATTGAATTATCAAAAATAAATGATATTGGTAATCCTTGATTTCTGAAAATATTTATTTTTGAAAATATAAACCACTTGGACTTGTATCACTTAGAACTACCACATCTCTTTGGTTTATTATTTCCCCTCTCTTACTAGAGAAACTAAATGACCTGCGGGTCGTCTTGCGGAGTTGGGGCACCCATTTCTTACTAGAGAAACTAAAATAACCTTCGGGTTAGTCTTGCGGAAATGTGGTGAGTTTGTATGCCTAAAATAGGCTTTGATATTTATCCGTCAAAAATGTGACGTGAGTTTATGCGCATTGATAGCCCAATGATGGCTTTTGGTACTCATATAGTTAGGGGTATCCGCGATGCATGTCTGTATGTGATGTCCCCACTTGGGCATGGATGACGGAGTAGTCCTCCTTTATATGAGAGAGGCATACGGGCATGTATGTTCGGCACGGAGGTGGTGCGAATGTGGTATCGTCTAAGTGATCAATCCGTTAAAAAGATTAACCTAATTCAAATAAAAAGAATAAATGACGTTGTATTGTTTCTAATTTTTTTTATGCAAGATGGCAAGTCCACTAATATTTCTGCAGGTCCGACTTGCCATAGTCAACTCCTATAGGGTAAGTACAGGTAAATGCATATTTACATATTAGGATGATGATATGTTTGCATCGTTGAGGAACTAAATTCTTTGGACTGTGTTTTCTTGCATCACACCTTTGCCTCATTGAGGAACTACCTATTGGTGTGATGGTTTGTTGTTTGTGTTTATCACGTGCGATTTTATTGATTTTTGGGGGAAATAAAGAGATTTCACACCAGCTTTATTGCTGACCCAAGTGAGCTTTTGCTTCTTGGGTGCATTCCTTCGGAAATGTAGCCGACTAGCTTATTTTCAGGATACAGAAATCTCGGGCGGGCTTAGAGCATATCGTACCATACGTGGCAAGCATTGCTGGGAGTTGCGCGTGTTCGAAAGATTAGATCTTTCTATTTGTAGGTGTTAGTTAATTCTTGTAATTTGAATTCGGAGTTATTCAGTATTTTTGTTGAGGGATACATTCGTAAAGTGTTGAACTTGTTAGCGTTGGCTCTGCGAGTTTTAAAATTTTATTTCTTTGATGGACTTTTAGATCAGTTGTGTTTTTCCCTCTATTTGGTAAATTGTGCAAAAGTTATTATTTCTCGTGGATGCCAACTGTTATTTTCGTGAATGAAAATTCATGTCCCGACTTTTGGGAAAACGGATAATCCTACGTGGATTTTTTTGGGATTTTCATTTTTCTCGAAAATCGGGGCGTGACAGTTTGGTATCAGAACACAGTTTACCTAGGCTAGGGAGAGTCTAGGGGATCCTCGGAATGTGGTTATGGGTAAGCTGTAGAGGTTTTTATGGATCTTATGGAGTGTCTAATCCTTTCCATTTTTATTGAAGGATATGGCCGGAAGACATACTCGTCAGAACCCAAATGGGAACGGAAGCGGAAGTAGTGGGAACGTCGTTCCAAATGAGGGTGGCAATGAAAATGGAAATGGCCATGGTGATAATACTATTCAGCTGACTCAGGCCATGATGATGCAGTTGCTACAGGGATTGCAACAGAATAACAGTTAGGGTGACCCTTTTGCTAGAAGGGTTAAGGAGTTCGGGACTTTGGGTGGAAAGAGGTTCACCGGAGAAAATTCGAGAGATGCAGATGTCTGGGTTCAGAGCTGTGAGACCGTTTTCAGGAGGATGCAACTCACTGAAGTCCAAAAACAAGAGTTAGCTGCACATCACTTGGATGGTGGTGCTAGTTACTGGTGGGAGGCTTTACTACCCTCCGTTGATGTTGCGGTTATGACATGGGAGGACTTTAAGGATAGATTTGAGAATAGATTTGTGCCTAATGCAGTTAAGGCGCAATGGGCTGCGGAGTTTAATATGTTGAAGCAGACTGGGAATATGACGGTGGAACAGTATGTCACGAAGTTTAACGAGTTGTCCCGTTATGCTCCGTATTTGGTAGACACCCCAAAAAAGAAAAATGCCAAGTTTATTGGGGGTTTGCATCACTACCTGTCGAGAGCTCTTCTCACTGCTGACAGAGAGAGTTTTGATAGAGTTTTGGATTTAGCATTGAAATACGAGGAACAGAACAAGATGTATCATGAGAGTAGAGAGAAAGGCAAGCAGAAGTTGGGCGAGGTGTCAGGAAACACTCGTCATCAGGGTGCGTCGCGGGATTTTCGTGGTGACCGTAGCCGTTTCCGTCCTTATGATCAAGGGCAAAGAGGTCGACAGTTTCAGAACCAGAAACCTCAAGGTGGATACCAGAACCAACAGCAGGGAGGAAACCAGTTTCACCGTCAGGGTGGAAATCAGTCTCAGAGGCAGGGGTATGACCATTCCCAGAAACAGGATGGTAATCAGTATCAAAGACAGAATGGAAACCAATTCCATCGTCAGGGTAACCAGAGACAAGGTTATCAGGATCAGCAGAATCAGACTGCCCAAACAGCATCAGGGGGGCGCACACTGATCTGCTACACTTGTGGGAAACCAGGTCATCGAATGCGAGATTGCCGTAACGGTAGGAACGCGCCCCAGAATAGGCAAGGTCAACCCACCCAAGGGCGTGTATTTGCTACCTTACCAGATCAGGAAAACGTTCAAGGTACTTTTGATTTTCCTATCTCTAATATGAAGGTGTTATTTGATACTGGTGCATCATGCTCTTTCATATCTCGACGTTTGGTTAATCGAATAATGTTGAAAGTTTTGCCACTTGCTATACCATTATGTGTTACCACCCCTTTAGGAGGCTCAGTGACACTAAATGAAATATGTAGAAATTTTAAGATTTCATTCCTCGACAAAGTATTCCTTGTCGACTTGATTGTGCTTGACTTTGAGGGCTTTGATGTGATTTTGGGAATGGATTGGTTGTGTAAAAACTTAGTCACGCTAGATTGTGCAAAGAAGATAGTTTCCATTCATGCACCAGGTATGCCCCCTGTTTCTCACACTTGTGGACATTGTGAAGAGTCAGTAATGTCTAGTTTTCTGTACTTGGTGGGGACGTCAGAGAGAGAGATTCGGGATGTAGAAGTGGTAAGAGATTATGAGGATGTATTTCAGGAAATTCCCGGCTTGCCGCCTAGGCGAGAAGTTGAGTTCTGAATCGATTTAATACCTGGAACCGCTCCTATCTCCAAGGCAGCGTACCGGATGGCACCTAAGGAGTTGAACGAGATGAAAGTCCAGTTGGACGAGATGTTGCAAAAAGGGTAATTTTCTTGGTGTTTTGTTTGATTTGGCCATACTTATTGACATGTTATTCATGTTAATGAATATATGTGTAATCCTTTTAAGGTGTGTATGAACCAGGTTCATACGTCCGAGTAATTCTCCGTGGGGAGCACCCGCCATTTTCGTTTCGAAGAAGGATGGTACCTTGAGGATGTGTATTGACTATAGGGAGCTGAACAAAAGACTATCAAAAACAAGTACCCATTGCCTCGAATTGACGATCTTCTTGATCAGTTGAGGGGAGCAGTAGTGTTTTCTCAGTTTGACTTAAGAACTGGATATCATCAGATGGGTATAGAAGAAGATAGTATTCCTCTCACGGCTTTTCGTACGAGATATGGGTTGTATGAGTTTCCAGTCATGCCTTTTGGTTTGACAAATGCCACGGCCTTTTTCATGGATCTGATGAACCGGATCTTTCGACCATACTTGGACAAATTCGTCATTATCTTTATCGATGACATTTTGGTTTACTCTCGTAGTGAAGCAGAGCATAGAGAACATCTCAGAACAGTGTTGGAGACCTTGAGAGATCAGAAATTATATGCGAAATTTAGCAAGTGCCATTTTTGGGAAAAAGAAGTAAAATTCTTAGGGCATGTTGTTTCTAGTCAGGGTATAGCAGTTGATCCTGATAAGATGAAAGCAGTGAAAGATTGGAAACAACCTACTAATGCAACGGAGGTGAGAAGCTTCTTGGGGTTGGCTGGGTACTATAGACGATTTATAGAGAAGTTTTCTCTTATCGCTGCACCGTTGACTAAGTTGACCCGCAATAATGCCCAATTTGTTTGGACCAATGAGTGTGAAAAGGCTTTTCAGGAGTTGAAACACCGATTAACCACTGCGCCTATCCTGACTATCCCAGTTCAAGGTGGGAAGTTGGTGGTCTTCACTGATGCTAGTGGCACAGGTCTGGGTTGTGTACTGATGCAGAATCAGAAAGTTGTGTCGTACGCCTCACGACAATTGAAGCCTCATGAGAGGCGATATCCTACCCATGACTTGGAATTAGCGGCAGTTGTGTTTGCTTTGAAGATGTGGCGACACTACCTTTATGGGGAGCATTTTGAGTTGTTCACAGATCACAAAAGTCTTAAGTATTTGTTTTCGCAGAAGGAGTTGAATATGAGACAACAAAGGTGGGTGGAGTTTGTATTGGTATCCTTCAAATATGGTACAATGATCTTCTCTGCAAGGATATAAGATGCAATCCCAAAAGAAAGAAGGGATTTTTCGCAGAGTTGTTTGAACCTTATGGACCTATGGATTACAAAGACTTATCCCATTAGCCTCTTTTAGTTGTTTACTGCTTCAATTGAAATAAATGTAGTCTGATCTTTATTATTTGATAGATTTTGTGACTCGATGTAATACATTACCTTATTACATTACTGTGCCTCGCCGTTCATGGAAATGTTCAAGTGTTTGGTTCATTTAGGTTTTTATTTTCTAAAAATAAAACTTATAAGATGTTATAAAAAATCATTTGATAGCACTTGATGAGTGTTATAGAAAAAAAAATGGCCTTGAGAAACGCTATAAAAACTAATACAATAGCATTTGTTAAATGCTACGTGAGGGAAGACAATAGCGTTTCAAAAACACTATTGGTAACTATACAATAGTGTTTTTTTAAGTGTTGTCACAAGCTAAACCATAACACTTTTTAAACGCTATTATAGGTTTAACCATAGCATTTTTAAAACGTTATTACAAGATAAACTATATAATGTTTTTTTTAAACACTATAAATGGTCTACTTACAATAGCGTTTCTAAAACGCTATAAATAACCCAGTATCTATTATAGCTCTGGTAGACACAACATTTTCTAAAAAGCTATGATATCCTACAATAGAGTTTTTGAAAGGCTATGAATAAGCATTTGTGGTGTAGTGAATCTCATGTTCACATGACTTGGATATTTGATGTGATGAAACTTGGAAAATGTTTTTTTTTTCTTTCATTTTTTTTTATGGAATCTCACTTACGTATTTCCTTTCAACCTAATCACTTGTACTTCATGGTCTAGTAAGTTTATTGTTTAGTGAAACTTAGAAACATTGCACTTTTTCTTTTGAAATCACCTGCTGTAAATTAAAACAAATAATTATTGTTATTTACAATGTATTTCTTATTATAATTGTTCACCCATGTCATTCTCATTGTTATTCACAAATATAAATACTTGGTAATGCTCTTTTCTTCAACTCCAAAAAAAAAATTATTTTGTATACAGACTTGCTTGTATACGTGTGATATTATTTTGGGTATGCAGACTTGCTTACATATCGATACGTCATTCCATGTGAGTTCAGTAGTACGTGTAGTATTTAAGAAATATTTGTCAGGTATCGAACTTCGGATGAGATGAGATGACACTCGATGTGGCACCCCACTTGGGTCATGTACGCTCTGAGTGGCTTCGATGGCAAGGGAGTCACACTTGAGTAAGGTGTGATTGGCACAGCAGGAGAGTGCGATTGTAGAAAAGAAGCTAAGAATTAGGAAAATGAAGAAAACCATTGAATTGATCATAACATTAAATTGTGTATGGATTATTTTAGCATTTATTATGTTAGCCTTGAGGGAAGAAACTAACAGCTCATTCGAATCTCTAATGAGAACTATCTGTCTTCCTTAAGGTGAAATGCATATTTTGGATATTTAATTGTCTCGATTTGTAAGTTGCTCACACCAATATTAAATACTGACCCAAATTTTGTATTGTTTTACAAATTTGGGTGCGTTCTTAATGAGCGTAGCCCCAGAGACTTATCAGGGTTAATTGGAACGCAAGGGTGGTATTAGCTGTGTGGCGATAGCTGATGATTCGACACATTTTTGTTAGATCTTTATTATTATTATTCCTATGTAATTAGATGTAGGGTTTAGTTATAAATGCTCAGTTTTTAGTCAGAGATTTATTTGGAGATTGATTAATGTATTTTTCATTTATTTATGTTGTGGCTTGGGTTTATAATTGTGGACCTCATTTTTAGAGGAAGAATATTGAGGAAGGTTAGTAGTTTATTTTCTACCTTATGACTGTACCATTTAATTTGTTTTTGTCGTGCCTTGGTTTTTGGACAATCTATTAATTTATGTTATTCAAAAAAATTGGGGTGTGACATTTTTGGTATTAGAGCATTTGGTTAGCTTAGATCTAGGGTAGGTCTAGGTGATTATGAACATTTGAATTATTAAGTATTAACGATTATTTATTTTCGCTTGAAGGTAATGGCGAACACTCGATCGAATGGTGTCAATGGGCGAATGGTGATAATGGTAGGAATAACACTAATGGCCCAAACGGTTCGAATGATCAAGGGGGAAATCCTAACTTGGTTCAGGTGGACGTGGGAGCTATGATGACGCAACTTCTATAGGTTGTGCAGAACGACCATAAGGATAGTCATGGTGGCCCGTTTGCCAGAAGAAATAAGGAGTTTGGGAACCTAGGCGGTCAGAGGTTTAATGGAGAGACTGACCCTATTGCAACTGAGAAGTGGATTCGCAAGTGTGAAACCATATTCAATAGGATGCAAATGACCGAGGTGCAGAAACAAGAATTAATAGCTCATAACTTGGATGGTAATGCAAGGTATTGGTGGGATTCTATCGAGGAGAGCATGGATACGACTGTTATAACTTGGGAGACTTTCAAGTCCAAATTTGACGGTCAGTTTGTACTTGAAGCTATGAAATCTAAGCTAGCTGTAGAGTTCCTTAGTTTGACGCATGGTACAAAGTCGGTGACCCAATATGTGACAAAATTCAACGAGTTGACTCGGTATGCTCCGTACTTGGTTGATACTACCGCCAAGAAGAATCAGAAGTTTATCAGGGGGTTGGGTCATTATTTGTCAAAATCACTTTTACCATTTGATAAAGAACCCTTCGACGGAGTTTTAGACTTAGCTCTTAAGTTCTAAGAGCAATACACTGCTTTTCGAGAGGCTAGGGAGAATAGCAGGGGAGGCGAGTCATCTAGAAAATCGCGTTCCTCTGGGAACCGAGAGCAGAACAGGTATAAGCCTTATGATCAGAATCAATGAGGACCCAGATTTCAGTATTAGCCGAGGTTCCAATCTGGAGGTCAGTTTCAGCAAAGGCCCCAGGGAGGAGTTGAGTCCCAGGGACCTTTCAGGCCGCAGTATGGCTTCAGGCCCCAAGGGCAGCAGTGGCAGAGACCGACATTTCAGAACCAGGGCTCGCAAGGCCCATATCAGCAACCTTGACCGTATGATCCTCGACCTCAGGCACCTGCAACACCACGAGGGCAGGCTCCCACTGATAGGTTATGCTACAGATGTAACCAGCCAAAGCATCTTATTCGTGATTTTCCTAGTGGGTGAGGCGCTCCGCAGGGTAGGCAGACCCCACCAGCTCCAGCACGTGCATTTGCGGTTTTACCAGGGCAAGAGAATGTTGAAGGTATCATCACTATTTAGTTTCCCTTGCGAGTATTATTTGATTCTGGTGCTTCCCATTATTTTATTTTCTCGTCGAATGGTAGAAAAAGAAAACTTTAAAACTATGCCACTTATAAAACATTTATGTGTTGAGACACCCATAGGAGGCACTGTCACATTTTCTGAGTAATGTAGAAATTTTGAGATCTCTTTAATGGGTCAAAAACTTGTTGCGGATTTGATAGTTATGAATTTTGAGAATTTTCATGTTATTCTTGGGATAAATTGGTTGGGTAAAAACTATGTTACTATAGATTGTGTCGCGATGACCGTTTTGATAGATACACCAGGGTTGCCGCGAGTTAGTCATGTTTGAAAACCTTGTGGGGACTCCACACTGACGAGCACTCTATACTCTATGGATATACTAGAAAAAGATAATAGCATGGAGTGGTGCAGGATTATGTAGATGTATTTCAAGAGATTCCCAGTCTACCACCCAAGAGAGAAGTCGAATTTCGAATTGACTTGTTGCAGGGGTAGCATCGATTTCGAAAGCTGCATATTGATTGGCTCCCAAGCAGTTGGATGAGATGAATATCCAACTAGAGGAATTACTCCAAAAGGGGTAAGAAATTTCTCTCGTATGTTTTTATTTATAATAGTTATATATATGTGCATATTTGTGAGTAACTATATGGTTAACCCTTTGAGGTGTGTATACTTAGGTTTATCGATCCGACCCAGTAATTCTCCATGGGGTGCGTCTGCTATCTTTGTTTCTAAAGGATGGTACTTTGAGGATGTGTGTTGACAATAAATAACTAAATAAGGTGACACTAAAAATAAGTAATCTCTTCCGCGGATAGATGATTTGTTAGATCAGTTGAAAGGGGCGGTTGTATTTTCACAGTTGGATTTGAGGACTGGGTACCATCAGATGGGTGTTGAAGAGCAGAGCATACCTTTGACGGCGTTTCAGACTCGGTATGGGTTATATGAATTTTCGGTCATGCCCTTTGGTTTGACCAATGCTCTTGCTTTCTTTATGGATTTGATGAACTGTATTTTTCGTCCGTACCTTGATAAATTTGTTATAATTTTCATTGATGATATTATGGTATATTCCTGAAACATGGAGGATCATCGAGAACATTTGAAAGTAGTGTTGCAGACCTTAAGAGATCACAAGGTATATGCTAAATTTAGTAAGTGCCAGTTTTGGGAGAGAGGTGCGATTTCTTGGGCATGTGATTTCTAGTGAAGGGATAGCGGTCGATCCTGACAAAGTTGCAGCAGTTAAGGAATGGAAACAACCCACTAATGCCAGTGAAATTCAGAGTTTCTTAGGGTTGGCTGGATATTGCAAGAGGTTTATTGAGAAATTTTCATTGATTGCAGCACATTTGACGAGTCTGACCCGAAAGGATGTCAAGTTTATATGGACTAAGGACTGTGAGACTGCATTTCAAGAGTTGAAGCAAAGGTTGACTACAGCTCCAATTTTAATCATTCCCACTCGTGGTGGAAAGTTAGTGGTGTTTACAGATGCTAGCGGAACAGGTTTGGGATGTGTTTTGATGCAAGATCAAAAAGTAATTTCTTACACTTCTAGGCAGTTAAAGCCACATGAAAGGCGATACGCTACGCATGATTTGGAATTAGCAGTAGTGGTTTTCGCTTTAAAAATATGGAGGCATTATTTGTATGGAGAGAAATTTGAGTTGTATACTGATCACAAAAGCTTAAAGTATTTATTTTCATAACGAGATTTAAACATGAGGCAACAGAGGTGGATGGAGTTCATTAGTAGTTATGATTTTGAAATCCTTTACCATCCAGGCAAAGGAATGTGGTGGCGGATGCCCTAAGCAGGCAACATAGTGTGTTGACCACTCTTATGGTGCAAGAATGGAAGATTCTCGAGGTTATTGCAGCTCATGATGTTTTGACTGTTCCGCATACTAAAGGAGCTTATGTTTGTAGTTTGACCGTGAAATCTACCCTGATTACTTGGGTCATTTCAGTGCAGCACACTGACCCATTTCTCATGAATAAAATGAATGATTTGATAGTTGATACGTTGGATGACTGCCCTACTGATGACATAGATGGATGATTGCGATTTCATGGTAGACTTTGCATACCGGATATTTCGGCGTTAAAGAAGGAGATTATGGATGAGACTCATCGTTCTAAATTTACTATTCATCCAGGGGGTTCGAAGATGTATCATGATTTGAAAAGAAGTTTTTGGTGGGAAAGCATGAAACGAGATGTTGGGGAATGTCTCTCACTATTTCACTTGTCAGCAAGTGAAAGCAGAACACCAGAGGTCGTCTGGTTTATTGCAGCCTCTAGAAATACCCATGTGGAAGTGGGAACACATTTCGATGGATTTCGTTGATGGTTTACCTAGATCTCGGAGGGGTAATGAGTCAATTTGGGTTATTGTTGACCATTAGACTAAGTGTGCACATTTTATCCCCATTGGTGCATCTCGTAATACCGACAAGTTAGCTGCTATGTATATCCGATAAGTGGTAAGGTTGCATGGTGTTCCTATTAGCATTGTGTCAGATAGAAATCCATTGTTTACATCGGCATTTTTGGAAAGTTTCCAACGTGCTATGGGTACTACCTTGGTTATGAGCACTGCGTATCATCCACAGACTGATGGGTAGACTGAGCGGGTAAATAAGATTTTAGAGGGTATGTTGCGAGCTTGCATCATGGATTTTGTTGGTAGTTGGGAGGATCATTTACCGTTGGTGGAGTTCTCGTACAATAATAGTTATCAATCGAGCATTGGCATGGCACCCTTTGAGACTTTGTATGGTAGGCCATGTAAATATTCTAGTTGTTGGGCAGAGGTAGGTGATACAGTATTGTTGGGACCAGAGATTGTTAGGGAGACTGCAGGGAAGATTGAGATTATTCAGGGAATGATAAAAACTGCTCAGAGTAGACAGAAAAGCTATGCAGATCAAAAGCGCAAGAGTGTAGTGTTTGTAATTGGTGATTTAGTTTTTCTCAAGGTGTCTCCCATACGAGGTGTGATGAGATTTGGCAAGAAATGGAAGTTGGGCCTGTGGTATATTGGGCCATTCGAGATCGGATGTGTTGGTCACTTAGCTCACAAACTTGCATTGCCGCCCAATTTGTCTATGATTCATGATGTCATTCATGTTTTGATGTTGAGGAAATGTATGAAAGACTCAACTCAGATTGTTCAACCTACCGCTATTGAATGGAATAAGGATTTGACCTATACAGTTGGGCCGGTGATGATAATTGATCGTGACATGAAGCAACTACGACATAAGAAAGTCAACTTGGTCAAAGTTTAGTGGAGCAAAAAGAAGAACGATGTCACCTGGGAGTTGGAGGACAAAGTAAAACATATGCACCCAGAATTATTCGCCTAACCCTTATCTTATCGAATCTCAGGACGAGATTCTTTTAAGGTGTGTATATTGTAATACTCGCCCAATTCACTTACCAATATACTTTTATTATCTTAGAAATTTATAATATTTATTTATTGGTAATATTTATCAATTGGTAATAGTTACAAATAGTTATATATTTTATGATTTTAATTTAGGACCTAGGTTCAGGTTGGTGGTGGTTAAGAGATGAGTGATGGTTGTGTTTAGCCTAAGAAACCCTAATTAAAAACTCATTTAAAACCTAACTTCTTTTTCTCCCTGGATACAAACAGAAGAAAAGGAAAATTTTATGTAGAAAAAAAATAGGAGGTAATAAAGGAAGAACTTTGTGATCTTTGCAAAAACGGTGAGTAAAACTCTAATATCTAATTATTATTTTTTTGTATTGTTTATGGAGTTTAGTATAAAATCTATTTGTCAAATAAATGTTGCCATCATCCTAAATTTTCATCTCGTCATGGAGAATACCACTTTGATAAAATCTTGTCATAGATCACCCCTTTGATGAAATTTGTTATACTGTTGATGGGGACATTTGTGAAATTTGTTTTGTTTTATTGTTGATAGGGACATTTGCGAATTATGTTTTATTGTGGATGAGGATATTTGTGAAATCTTTCATTACTGTTTTACCATTTTAAAACACTGTTTTACATTTACTGTTGATAGGGACATTTGTGAATTACTGTTGATGGGGACATTTGGGAAATATGTTTGGTCTTACTGTTGATGAAGACATTTACTGTTGATAGGGACATTTATGAATTACTGTTGATGGGGACATTTGGGAAATATGTTTTATTTTACTGTTGATGGGGACATTTACTGTTGATAGGGACATTTGTGAATTACTGTCAATAGGGACATTTGTGATTTATTGTTGATGGAGACATTTATGAAATATGTTTTGTTTTACTATTGATGGTGACATTTGAGCAATCTATTTTACTGTTATAATGAAATCTGTTTTAATGAAATTCACTATTAATACGATTTTGGGCATTTGTGCATTTGTTGGATTTCATGTGCTAACATGATGTGAACATTTGTGAAATTTCATGCTAATATGACTTGTGAACTTTTGATGTGATAAATCTAAAGATTAGTATGATATGGACATTAGTATGATATGGACATTAGTGGAATCTCATGTTCACATGACTTCGACATGTGATGTGATGAAACTTAGAAAAAAAAATTTCTTTCATTTTTTTATTGAATCTCACTTACGTATTTACTTTCAACCAAATCACTTGTACTTCATGGTCTGTAAGTTTATTCTTTAGTGAAACTTAGAAACATTGCACTTTTTTTTTTGAAATCACCTGATGTAAATTAAAACAAATAGTTATTGTTATTTACAATGTATTTCTTATTATAATTGTTCACCCATGTCATTCTCATTGTTATTCACAAATATAAATACTTGGTAATGCTCTTTTCTTCAACTCCAAAAATAAAATAAAATTTTGTATACGTGTGATATTATTTTGGGTATGCAGACTTTCTTGCATATCGATACGCCGTTCCATGTGAGTTCGGTAGTACGTGTAGTATTTAGGAAATATTTGTCAGGTATCGAACTTCGGATGAGATGACATGACACTCGATGTGGCACCCCACTTGGGTCATGTACGCTCCGAGTGGCCTCAATGGCAAGGGAGGCACACTTGGGTGAGGTGTGTTCGGCACAGGAGGAAAGTGCGATTGTGGAAAAGAAGCTAAGAATTACGAAAAATAAAGAAAACCATTGAATTGATCATAACATGAAATTGTGCATAGATTATTTTAGCATGCATTAGGTTAGCCTTGAGGGAAGAAATTATAGCTCATTCGAATCTCGAATGAGAACTACTTGTCTTCCTTAAGGTGAAATGCATTTTTTGGATATTTAATTGTCTCGATTTGTAAGTTGCTCACACCAATATTAATATACTGACCCAAAATTTGTATTGTTTTACAAATTTGAGTGCGTTCTTAATGAGCGTAGCCCCAGAGACTTATCAGGGTTAATTGGAGCGTAAGGGTGGTATTAGCTGCGTGGCGATAGCTGAGGATTCGACACATTTTGTTAGATCTTTATTATTATTATTCCTAGGTAATCAGATGTAAGGTTTAGTTATAAATGCTCAGTTTTTTGTCAAATATTTATTTGGGGATTGATTAATGTAATTTTCATTTATTTGTGTTGTGGCTTGGGTTTATAATTGTGGATCTTATTTTTAGAGGAAGAATATTGATAAAGGTTAGTAGTTTGTTTTCTGCCTTATGACTGTACCATTTAATTTGTTTTTGTCGTGCCTTGGTTTTTGGACAATCTATTAATTTATGTTATTCAAAAAATCGGGGTGTGACACAATCCATCACACCACCTGACATCAATCTCAACTTATCACCACCTCACTCACCCAGTCTAAGTTTATCACCAACTCCCTTAGACCCACGCTTTACAGACCACTCAACTCCACCTGCACCTTGTCACATCACATTCAATCTTTTACAAATTTTTCATAACATATCTTCCACTACCACTTATCTCACTCTTCTTTCTCCATCCATGCAACTCGATACACAACCCACTACGTCAACCTCCCCTGATACTACATCTTCTCTTTACCCTCACACCGACCAACCTGTGAGACCCACCACCATGACCGATTCAGTCCCACCACCCACTAACCCAACTCGCACAATTGGATCTTCCTCTTCCTTACCCGAACAACAACTGATTGGACACTTGGAACAATAACTCTATCTCCATATCTCCATTCCCTCCACTGCTTTTGCTACCCAATATGAACAAAATGATGATAGTTGTAAGCTTCACGCCATCGCTAAATACCATTACTTTCCTAGATTAAGCCATGAGATGTTCGCTTCTAAGATGTCTCCTATTTAGAATCTCGTTCAAGACTTCCATGTTCAAAAACTTGAACGGTATAGAGACACAAGGAATACATATTATCTTCTCCATTTTCAATCTATAGAAGATAAATACAAGGTGACACACAATGGCCCCTGGTCCATCTTTGGCAAGCTCATCTCAGTCAAGGACTAGAAACGAAATTATCTAGAAATCAACTTCAATCATATCCCGGTGGGGGTCTGATTCCATGAATTTCCAAGCCGTAAAATCTCGCTTCCTGATGTCAAACAATTGGCTGATAGTTTTGGTGAACTCATGCAAGTGAACATGCCTTCTGTGGAGGATGTCACTATTCCTTACATTCGGTTCAAACTATGGATAGACATTTCTAAGCCATTACCTAGTACCATGCAAATGGAGTTTGGGAACCTGAATGGGAGACAATTTGAACTTCATTTTGTGTATGAAACATGTCGGCGTTCTGTTTTTGTTGCGGACTCATTAGGCACTCTTCAGGCAACTCGTGCCCAAAATATGCTCAACTCTGGAATTCCATCCCTCCATCTCCTTACAAAGCCATGCAGATTAATCGAGCTCTGCCATTCAATATGAGCTCGAGGATCACGGTGAATCATGATTCCCAAGACAATCTTCAGATCAGTCAAGGACATGGTAACTCAACACTTGATCGAAATCGGAGAGACATGGAATACAACTCTTGCCGATCATCAGGCAGAATGCATGCCAGCCTTCATGCTACGGGCGGTCACTGAACGAGTCGGCACATCAAGCCTGAAACCGAGTCTCCTCCCATCTGAGTTAGCTCAGGGTTTCAACCCAGCTAAGTTAGCTCAAGGACACAGCTCATTTCCTATTTGTTCTACCTCAGATGAGTTCACTCGTTCGAATATGGTTCAGTGCATTTTTACTCATCAAATAACTAATACTCAACCTGAGTTGACTCACCTAGCCCACTCAAGGATGCCACCCACCAACCCAATTCACACTTTCAATACACTCACCAGTCAACAAACATCCATGCATTTAATTCCCTCTACACAAATTCATGCCAGTGTCCCCACCATCTCACCTCTACATTCAAGTCACCCACCAATCATTAACTCCCAAACAACCAACCTTATTTTTCTCATAACTGATCCTCACCCCAACATTCCCCAAAAACTTTTGCTAATTAATTCCCACTTCTCGCACAAGACAATGAAAGTGTGTACGGGTCTCCTCTTCCATTCGGGTCTCAATCAGAAGCTAATATAATCACAACTCAGTTGGGTAACTCGGAAACCCATCTAACCATCCTTGCACCTCGCCTCTCTCACCCGGTTCAAACCCAACCTTAAATTCAATTACCAACCGAGCAAGCCAACTTACAGGGCGCTTCTACTTTGCCAACCCAGTAACACCTACCGTCACCGAGCAAGGTGTTCATTACATCGATCACCACATGCAATCCACTAATCAGATTGCTCCATCTTCAGATCAAATTATGCAATTCATCGAGCAAGGTACTCATGCTAAAAATTCCTCCCCAACGATGCAACATACAGACTTGAACCTTGCCCCTGTGCCAGAGATGATTTAGAGTCAAGATGAACAGCTTGCATGCAATTTTTTATCAAATGGAAGTCAGAAATTGCAACCTCAGTCGCCTACTCTTCAAGATTTGCTGGAGACTTTCACTAGTGAAGCACCTTTTCTCCACTCAGGCAAGCCTATGACGGACATGAACACTGGATCGCTTCACTCAATTCCATTCCGCGCTTCACATTGGTTCATGAGCCCTCCTAGAATACAATCTGAACCATCAGTTGTGCATAGAACCCCTGAACAAGCTCGTATCAATGACGAGCAAATGAAGATCACAAAGGGAAAAAAAGGCTAGTTGGACCATGCGCACAGGAGGTAAACTGACCCTATCCCCAAAAAACAAAACAAGGGCAAATCTAAGAAGATTGGATACAGAGGGAAGCACAAATGGGTGGATACACAGTCAGTAGGCACCATGCCGGAAGCAAAAAGACATACCTCAGGTGTTGTCTTTCACAACCTAATACAACAAGAGAAATCAGACAGTGAATCCTCTCTTATGGCTCCTCCTGGGTTACCTAGTCTATGTGGACGTATCATAACCACATATCAGCTATCATCTCCTACTCGGACTTCATTGTCATCGAAATCCTCAGCTCACTCATCCAATGTTCCTGGATTACCACTTGCAAAAGCGATGATCGTCGATAAAGGGTCGCCGCCACAGTCGTGATTCTTGCCTGGAATGCTAGGGGTGTGGGGTCCTCAGCGCAATCCAAAACTTGAAGGCCCTCTCCCGCCAATCCAAACAAGATTAATTTTTATTTCTGAGACTGAAGTTTCTTCTAACCAAATGGATCGCCTTCACTGTCGACTTGGTCTTAAACATGAACTCACAGTACTTGCGATGGGACTTTCAGAAGGACTAGTTTTATTCTGGAAAGACGGCATTTCTCTTGTTATTAACTCTTCATGCAAAAACTTTATTTTTTGCATTATTGATAATTACTACTCTACTACTGTTTGGTCTGTTATTTTTGCCTATGGTGAACCAAACCCTACTTTACGCAAACATTTTTGGAACCTGTTGTCTCAGACACTCACCGCACACCACCACCCCACTATTATCATAGGAGATATTAATGTAATCCTCAATCCTGAGGATAAAATTGGAGGTTGCAAATCAACCCCAGCTTCTACGAGACTTCATTTACTTGCATGATCTTCTTGATTTTCCTCTCAACGGATCAAGATTTACTTGGAACAATAAAAGGAAGGATCATAATGGAATCAAAGCTAAGCTCGATCGAATCCTTGTCCCCACTCATTGGATAATTCTCTTCCCTTCAGCCATTGCTCACTACATTTATACTTCTTTTCCGACCATAGAACCATTTCTCTCCAATTGGTTTCCAACCCTCACCTGGGGCCAAAACCTTTCAGATTTTTCCATATGTGGACCAGCGACCCCCAGTGTAGAAATCTTATTACCTCGACTTGGTCTAACCGTCAACATTCTGATCCTAGTACCAATTTCCATCGCAAAACTAAAAGGTTGAGTCATTCCCTAACCAGATGGAATAAACTAGACTTCCGCAATATTCACAACAACATTAAGGAAACCCTTGCCACTTTGGACATAGCTCAATCTGCTACCCCTTCAGCCAATAATGCATATTCCATTGAACGGCTGGAAGACCCATTAACAGACCTTTATAAAAAGAATATTTTTTTGGCGCAAAAAATCTGGAGAATCTTGGCTCAAAAATGGCAATCGCAATACTAAATTCTTTCATCTGACCTATCCTCTTCGCAGAAAACGCAACTTGATTTTACAGATAGGAGATAAAACAACATATGACATTCTTTTCCCATGACAGTTGGTGTGGCCCTCAACGAATATTTCAATTCGATTTTTAAATCCTCCCAACCTGATATCAATGAGGAAATCAATGCTCTTTTCACACCCATTATCTCTGACCTAGAAAATGAAGCCCTTACAGCCTTACCCACCGAAGAAGAATTCCAGACTACCCTTTTTTCCATGGGAAGTCATAAAGCCCCAGGTCCAGATGGTTCTCATGCTTTCTTCTTTCAACATTACTGAACCAAGGTCAAATAGGATGTTATCGAGGTTGTGGTCAACTTCTTTATAATGCGCAAGATGGATCCTAAACTAAATGAAACCTTTCTGGCGCTTATCCCCAAAGTCTCTAACCCAACTTTCCCTGACCAATTTTGGCCTATTGAGCTTTGCAATGTTATCTACAAAATTATCTCCAAGATTTAGGCCAACAGAATCAAACATCTTCTTGATAGCATTGTATCTCCCAACCAATGGGCTTTTCTTAAAGAAAGATCCATCACAGACAACGTTGCCCTTGCCCATGAGATTTCTTTTCAAATGAAACACTCTTGTAAGAAAAAATAATGATGGATGGCCATCAAGATCGACATGGCTAAGGCTTATGATAGAGTGGAATGACCATTTCTCCTTCAGCTACTCAAACAACTCGAGTTTGCTGAAGAATGGATCCAACTTATTGAACAATGTGTTTCAACTTCTATGCTTTGGGTTTTGCTCAATGGTACCCCTCTCTCTAGCATCAAGCCCACTCGAGGACTGTGACAAGGCAAACCTCTTTCCCCATACCTTTTCATCATTGTTGTCGAAGCTTTGTTTCAGTTACTGTCAAGTCGAAAACAAAAAACAAAGCTTTGGTCAAATGTATCAATATCAGACATCGATCCCCCTCTATCAGTCATTTGTTGTATGCGAACGACCTCGTATTTTTTTGGCAAACATCTCTATGTAAAAATTCAATCCTAAAGAAAATATCTGGGATCCCCTATGTTGTTTTCCAAAAACAAAGCTTCGGATTCTCAATTTCTGGTGGATAAAATTAATGCCATACTCTTTTCTTCGAAATCCAAAGTTTTATCCCAAGCAGGTCGTAACAGTTATGATCAAAGCCGTCATCAACTCCATCCTGGTTTATACAATACAAACTTTCATTCTTCCGTGTTTCGTCACCACCAAATTGGATCAAATTGCTAGGAATTTATGGTGGAACGGAACCGACAAGGGTAAATCAAAGCATCTCTGCTCTTGGGATTACATTACCCCACCTTGTCACCTGGGAGGTCTAAATTTGTCTTCTGCAAAATCAAGAATTTGGCTTTAATGGCAAAAATATATTTGACAAGCAATTTCCATGCCCCTCAATCCATGTACCATTCAACTTCGAGAAATTTACTACCACAATAGAAGTGTCTTTCAGCTCAATAAAACCCCCTCGTTAGCTTCTGGTGAATGTGATACCCTTGTGTGGGCGGACCTGAGGGAGAAGCCCAAGAGCCCATGGATCCTAAGAGGGTTGGCAAGCTACAAAGGGGAGATCATAGTCCCACATCATCTGGGTAAGAGAGGGTGATGTATTATATATGTATGAGTTTGGATCTACAAAGTACTACGCGTTTTAAAGTTGTGCGAGTCTTAGACCCAAAGCAGACAATATAGTACTTTGTGGATCGGGTCGTTACAGGGAACCTCACCATGCTCACCAAAATGAAGAATTATATTTGGTGGCAAATTAGATCGGGTGACAATATTGATATTTGGAAAGATTGTTGGTCAAGCCTGGGTTAATCTTAGTTGACTGCCCCTCATTCATCAATGGTAGTTTTACCTTGCCTCCTAAAATTTTGGAATTTTGGAACCCTCATGACGATACTCTCCGGCCCTAGAACTCTACCCATCTCCAATCTTAGTTCCCTCCCCCGGTTGTCTATGACATCCTCAACATCACCATCCGAGCATCCTCTGATCCGGATAGGCCTATTTGGACCTGTGACAAACGAGGAGTGTTCTCAGTCAAAAGTGAACCAAAAACATTCCTTGCAGAACTTCGGGCACCTACTAGTTCCTTTAACATTGTAACACTCGTAAATTTCATAAAGCTAATTTATTTTATTTTGAATTAATTAAAATAAAGTCACATTTAATTGAATTTAAATTTAAATTTTAGGGTTTTATTTTCGTGAGTTTTAGGGATGAGTGCCCTTAGAATTTCAGTGGGGGCAAATAACCACCCACATTATAAAGATAAAAACCTTTTTTTTCTACTTCTTCCTTCCTGCATCTCTTCCTTTTCTTTTCTAGCCACAAGCTTGGCTATGACCGAGCGTAGCAAGAGCCCCCATCGGCCCAACCTTCTTAATCTCTATTTCTTTCTCCTTCATCTATCTTCCCTTTCAATCCCTTTTGATTTCAGCGCCTGAAACGTGAAAGAGAAAGGTAACCACAACACTTGAGTTTATAGGATGAGTTTTGATCTTGGGAAGAACATCTTGAAGGAAATCCATGATGTTGAATTTCTATTCTCAAATCCCAAACCAGTTATTACAATTTTTTCCCTCACTTGAAGGATTTACCAAATTTATTTTCGGTCCATGTCCTGTGTTCCCTCTTTTTCGAGTGGCCTCATCAAGATTGATAATGGGTGCCTTAAAGATATCTCAGTTAGTAGAACTTTTAGCTTTGCCTGCCTTTATAGGGATGTTTTTATTTTTTTATTTTTTTGTCTTAGAGATATTTGTTTGCCTGCAGTGATTGGGTGAGCAATCTCAAGTGGAACATGGGAAGTAGTATTACCCTTCCATATGTCATTCTTCTCGTTAGTGTTTGTACATCACTAGTTTTGTTTTGTGCTAGCAACCATCCCATTAAAGTTTGCAAGAGTGGGACTAGATCAACAAATTTGGCTTTGTGAGTTCTTTTTTCTTCTTCTTTTGTTTTTTTATTTTTATTTTGGGTGTGTTTGTGTTTTTGCCAATATAATTGTGAAATGAGATGGAATGTTTGATTTGTTGATTGGATGATTAATTCATATTGTTCTTGAAAATAGAATAACCCCAATTTACAAAAATTGAATGGGGCTTGTATGTGAGAATGGGTTTGCTTTCTTTGTTCATTTTGTTCATGTTTGTGGTGAAATTAAGCGTACCTAAGTTGGAAATTTATCAAAATAAAAATAATGGGTTGATAGATCCTGATCTAAGGTTTATATCGGTAGGTGGATCATTGAAAACGAGTAAGAAATGAGATATTTATGGTTGTTTCAATCTAGCCCTGTCCAGGGAATTAAACGTTGTTTCTGTGAATAAGACAATGATGACATCACCAATATTGACTTTGACTTTATTTGACCGCAACTTTATAAAATACTATCTGAAACTCCGGTTAAGATGTGGTTTTCGTTGTTGCAATCATTATGTTAAAATCTATCAAAGGAAATAATAAAATTGTGAATTTTATTAAATTACATTTTACCCCTAAAAGTTAATACATCTCAGTGTGTGTGTTTTAAGTATGAATTTGGATATAATTTTTTTTTTATGTTAAAGAATGGTATGGATTGGATTTATCAAATATTGGAATTAAATATGATGAGTTATGGTTTGGATAGGGCTCATTGATTTTAAAATTACATAAATAGGGTTGAGTGAAACTTATTTTGAGTCTGTGTATTGTTTGGTTTGTGAGGAAATAATAAACAGTCATTTGAAAATGGATTCTCATCTGTTGCAAGTGTTTTAAATAAATAAGTCTTTAGGTTTATGTCTTTCTGATGGTTTATGTAAAAAATGTGTGAACTTCACACCTTTGATAAACTATCATTTTTGCTAATGTTTTAAGAATTTGTTTCGAAAAATGTTAGATTGTTCCCCAAAATAATTGGATGATATTGTGGTTAAACTGTTTATGATTTGACAATGTGTCAAATGTTATGCTTCCCTAAAAGAATGAGTGAATTTACTTATGAATGACAAAATGTCATTTGTGAAGGAATTTTGAAATATCAAAAATAAATTATACTGGTAAACTTTGATTCCTGAAAATTTAATCACCTTGAATTGTATCACTTAGAACTACCACATATCTTATTGTTTATGTTTTCCTTCTCCTATAGAGAAACTAATTAACCTTTGGGTGGGTTGGGTCTTGCGGAAAAGTGTCCCCCTTTCTTATAGAGAAACTAAGTAACATTCGGGTTGCGTCTTTCGGAAAAGGGAGTTGTTTTGATATGCCTAAAATAGACCTAATCTTTATCCGTAAAAATTGTGATGTGACTTTATGCGCATTGATAACCCAATAGTGGCTTTTTGTTACTCATATAGTTAGGAGTATCCGGTGATTCATGCATGTATGTGATGTGTCCCCACTTAGGCATGTACGACGGAGAAATTCTCCTTTATATGAAAGAGGCACACTGACATGTATGTTCGACACAAATGTGGTGCTAATGTGGTATCGTCTAAGTGATCAATTCGTTAAAAATGAATAATATAATCAAGTCAAATAATTTATGGTAACTATTATTTTAGCCGATAAAATACCAACTATATTAGAAATCATATTCATAATGTTTCTAACCATTTTCATGCAGGATGGCAAGTCCACTAATATTTTTGCAGGTCAGGCTTGTCATAATCAACATCTATAGTGTAAGTACAAGTAAATACATATTTACTTATTAGGATGACATGATTGCCTCGTTGAGGAACTAAATTCTTTGAACGGTGATTTTCTTACATGACACATTTGCCTAATCAAGGAACTACTCGTTTGTGAGGTTGTTCATTGTTTGTGATTATTTTATGTATCACTTGCTGATGTTTGTGATTTTGAGATGAAGAATACTCACACCAGCTTTATTGCTGAACTAAGTGAGTTTTTGCTTCTTGGGTGCATTCCTCATTGAATGTAGTTGATTAGCCTTTCAGGTTTAGAGATTTTTTAGCAGCGTTATTGGAGTTTCTTTGTTTAGGCGAACGTCAAAGAGTTCATGGTTAAATTATTTTTAGTTTGTTTTAATTATCTAAACTATGTTTTAGTTGTTGCTGCTAAATGTTTTTGTTGTTATTGAATTTTCACGTCTCGAGTTTTGGGGAAACAGATAATTCTACGTGGAAATAAGGATTTTCATGTTCTAAAAAATTGAGGCGTGACAGAATGATATCAGAGCCAAATTCAGCCAGAAGTGTGCCAACGAGAATGTTGAGCCCTAAGGGGGGTGTATTGTAACACCCTGTGTGGGCGGGCTCTGAGGCTGGTAACTTCGTGTGTGAGCGGGCTCAGAGGCTGACAAGCTACCATGTGTAGGCAGGCTCAAAGGCTGACAGGCTATTAGGGGGTTATAGTCTCACATCTCCTGGGTGAGGGGAGGATATGTGTTATATATGTGCGAGTTTGGATCCACATGACACAACGTCTTTTAAAGTCGTGTGGGTAGTTATGTTGGGCCAAGAGCGGACAATATTGTATCATATAGATCGAGTCGTGACAGTTTGGTATCAGAGCATTTGGTTAGCCTAGGCTGGAGTAGAATCTAGGTAATCTTCGAAATGTGGATATGAGTGAGTACGAGTGTAGAAAAGTCTTGACATGAAGTGACAAGGGTGAACCTTGAAACTTTAGTATTGTTTCATTTTCTTTGTGAATCTCATGATGAGGCTTTATTGACTTGTGTGTGCGTGAGTAATCATAATTATTTATTTATTTATAATGTCAATATTGGAGTGGCGTTATTCCGTCTAGTTTTTCTTTTTGTGGTTTTGCTTCAATTAGCTCTTTTCGCGAATCTTGAGACGAGATTCCTATTGAGTTGTATATATTGTAATACCCGTACTTTTTCAATGACAATAAAAAAAAATTATGCACCTAAAGTTCATTTAAAATTGTATTTGAAAATCTTTTTTCATTTGCCAAGTTGTATTTTTTTTTTAAATTCACCAAACTCTCTTACCTTCCGAATCTCGGGATGAGATTCCATTTAATGTGTGTATGATGTAACACCCCTAAATTTTATAAAGCTAATTTATTTTATTTTGAATTAATTAAAATAGACTCACATTTAATTTCAATTTTAGGGTTTTATTTTCGTGAGTTTTAGGGAGGAATGCCCTTAGAATTTCGTTGGGGACGAATAACCACCCACATTATAAAGAAACTTCTTCCTTCCTGCGTTTCTTCCTTTTCTTCTCTAGACACAAGCTCGGTTCTGACCGAGAATAGCGAGAGCCCCCACCAGCCCAACCTTCCTCATCTCTATTCCTTTCTCTTTTATCTATCTTCTCTCTCAATCCCTTTTTATTTCAGTGCCTGAAACGTGAAAGAGAGAGATAACCACAACACTTGAGTTTATATGATGATTTTGATCTTGGGAAGAACATCTTGAAGGATATCCATGATGCTGAAATTCTACTCTCAAATCCCAAACCAGATATTACAATTTTTTCCTTCACTTGAAGGATTTACGAATTTTATTTTCGGCGAGATTATGTTGGATATACTGCATCCATGTCCAGTGATCCCTCTTTTTCAAGTGGCCTCATCAAGATTGCTAATGGGTGCCAAAGAGATATCTCAGTTAATTAGTAGAATTTTTTGTTTTGGCTGCCTTTATGGGGATGCTTGGATTAATTTTATTTTATTTTGTCTTAGAGATGTTGTTTACCTGCAGTGATTGGGTGAGCAATCTCAAGTGGGACATGGGAAGTAGTATTACACTTCCATATGTCACTCTTCTCATCAGTGCTTGTGCATTACTAGTTTTATGCTTGTGCTAGCAACCACCCCATTAAAGTCTGTATATGTGGGACTAGATCAACAAATTTGGCTTTTTAAGTTATTCCTTCTTCTTTTTTTTGGTGTGTTTGTGTCTTTGCCAATATAATTGTAAAATGAGATGGAATGTTTGACTTGTTGATTGGGTGATTGATTCATGTTGTTCTTGAAAATAGAATAACCCTAATTTACAAAAATTGAATGGGGTTTGTGTGTGAGGATGGGTTTGCTTTCTTTGTTAATTTTGTTCATGTTTTTGCAATGTTTGTGATGAAATTCCGTGATGGGTATTTTCGTGGTGAAATTAAGAGTACCTAAGTTAGAAATTTATCAAAACAAAAATAATGGGTTGATAGATCCTGATCTAAGGTTTCTATCGATATGTGGATCATTGAAAACGAGTAAGAAATGAGAGATTTATGGTTGTTTCAATCTAGCCTTGTCCAAGGAATTAATCATTGTTTATGTGAGGAAGACGGCGATGAAGTCATGCTGGCGTCATCAATATTGACTTTCACTTTATTTGACCTCGACTTTATAAAACACCATTCGGAACTTTGATTAAGACGCGGTCTTCGCTGTTGCAATCCTTGTGTTAAAATCTATCAAATGAAATGATAAAATTGTTAATTTTATTAAATTACAATTTTACCCCTAAAAGTCAATACGCCTCAGTGTACGTGTTTTAGTATGAATTTGGATTTTTTTTTGAAATATTAAATAATGGTATGGATTGGATTTATCAAATATTGGAATTAAAGAGGATGGTTATGGTTTGGATATGGCTTATCGATTATAAAATTACAGAAATGGGGTTGAGTGAAATCTATTTTGAGTCTGAGTATTGTTTGGTTTGTTAAGAAATGATAAACAATCATTTGAAAATGGATTCTCATTTGTTGCAAGTGTTTTAAATAAATAAATAAGTCTTTTGGTTTATGTAAGAAATGTGTGAACTTCGCACCATTGATTAACGAGGCTTGTATGAAAATGATGGACTTCATTTCAAATAATTTGTATGTGATTTAAGGCATTTTGTGAATGAGTTTGTGTTAATTGTGGGTTTTTCTAGTTTGTTTTTCTCTAGTAAACTATCATTTTATCCTAATGTTCTGAGAATTTGTTTCGAAAAATGCTAGATTGTTCCCCAAAATAATTGGATGATATTATGATTAAATTGTTTATGATTTGACAATGTGTCAAATGCTATGCTTCTCCAAAAGAATGGGTGAATTTACATATTAATGTCAAAATGTCATTTGTGAAGGAATTTTGAAATATAAATAAATAAATAATACTAGTAAACTTTGATTCCTGAAAATTTAATCACATGGAATTGTATCACTTAGAACTACCACAACTCTCATTGTTTATGTTTTTCTTCTCTTATAAAGAAACTAAGTAACTTTCGGGTTGGGTCTTGCGGATGAGGGCTCATCTTTCTTATTAGAGAAACTAAGTAACCTTTGGATTAGGTTTTGCGAAAAGGGTGCGGTTTTGATATGCATAAAATAGACTTAATATTTATCCACAAAAAATGTGACGTGACTTTATGTGCATTGATAGAGAGTATCCGGTGATGTATGCATGTATGTGATGTGTCCCCACTTGGGTATAGATGACGGAGAAGTCATTCTTTATATAAGAGAGGCATACGGACATATATGTTCGGCACGGAGGTGGTGCTAATGTGGTATCGTTTAAGTGATCAATTCATTAAAAATGAATAATATAATCAAGTTAAATAATTTATAGTCACTATTATTTAACCGATAAAATGCTAATTATATTAGAAGTCATGTTCATAATGTTTCTAACCCTTTTAATGGAAGATGTAAAGTCCACTAATATTTCTGCAGGCCAAACTTGTCATAGTCAACAGCTACAGTTTAAGTAAATAATATTTACTTATTAGGATGACATGATTGCCTCATTGAAGAACTAAATTCTTTGAACGGTGATTTTCTTGCATGACACATTTGCCTCATTGAAAAACTACTTGTTTGTGTGGTTGTTCATTGTTTGTGATTAATTTTATGTATCATTTGCTGATATGTTGATTTTGGGATGAAGATTACTCACACCTGATTTATTGCTGACCCAAGTGAGTTTTTGCTTATTGGGTACATTCCTCATGGATTGTAGCCGATTAGCCTTTCAGATTTAGAGATTTTTTTGCAGCGATATTGGAGTTTATTTGTTGGGTTGAACGTCAAAGAGTTCATGGTTAGATTATTTTTAGTTTGTTTTAATTTTTTAAACTATGTTTTAGTTGTTGCTGCTAAATGTTTTTGTTGTTATTAAAATTTTCTCGTCCTGAGTTTTGGGGAAACGAATAATCCTACGTGGAAATAATGATTTTCATTTTCTCAAAAATTGGGGCGTGACAAACACAGATCATTCTTTCACTGCCAAACTTTTCCGTGAACTCTGGAGGATCAAAGCCCCAACCTGCACCCTTTTTATCCTATGGAAGGTTACACAAAACATGTCGCCTACAATGACGAACCTCAATAGGGTTCATGTTCGCATAGAATGAGTGTGTTTTATGCCACACACACCAAAATATATTCCCCACCTCTTCTTCCTTTGCCCAATCATCTCTAGACTTTGGCAACTCACTCCGCTTCCCATCAATTGGGTCAATGTCATGACCCCTCCCACCATTGCCAAGGCTATATCGTTTATGTGGGAAACAACTAAATCTCATCCTCTTGCAAAAGAGGAAATGTTATCTCAATTCACAGCAATTTTCCATATCATATGGCTTTTCCGCAACAGTATCATTTTCAATCACACAAAACTTAACTTCACATTTTTCACAACATCCTTCCATAAACATGGGCTACTTGGTGAAAGCAATGGTTTAGCACACCTGAAAACATCTCCACATCCCCCAAGCCTATGACATTCATCAAATCCTGACAACAGCCGTGATTGACAACCCTTCAATTCTCCAAAGGTCAGGAGTCATGTCAGTGGCCCCAACCAACCTCTCTTAGTCAGATCTATCCCCTTCAAACCAACTATCCATCAGACCTACTCGTTTCCAAGTGCAATTACAAGCGGTAAAAAACCATCACATCAACGGGCTTGCCAGAAGTGTTAGAAGTATTCATTTTGAACTTACCTCTGATATGATTATGGTTACTTATTTGTTTTTTTTTTTCTCAAAAATGGGTAGTTGTAGTCTTGGCAGCAGATGCTAGCGGTAGAGTCATTGCGAGGATTTTTTCTCCCATATCCGGGAAAGTTGCAGATAATATTATGGTTGAATGTTTTGCTACAGAGACAACCCTTTTGTTAATCTAGACTTGACGATGGGAAAATGTTTTCTACTTGGAGATTCAAGTACTCTGATCTCACTTTTGCAATCACATGACCAGACAAACCTGACCACGAGATGCTAGATGTGACAACCGCTTCTTAGTAATATCAAACATATGTTTTCTCTTCATTGCCATTGGTTTTGTAACTATATTCCTCGCGAGCTTAACAGCGAAACTCACGAACTTGCTACTATTGCAGACCAACTTCTTTGTAACTATGTTTTTTTCTTAACATATATATGCATAATGCTTAAAAAAAATTTGTGCTCAAACATGAGACTTTGAAATGGCTTAGCTTGAACATATGTCTTTTACCGCAATCTCTTAATGCCATCGTCTTTTGCCCAACAAGTACGAAGTCTGTATTAAACTGAATGTTGCATTGAACTTATGAGAAAATGAAAACTACTTGAAAGTATGTCAATAAATAATAGTTGGTTAATGCCACGAGTTTATTCAATTTAAGGGTGTGTTTGGTTGCATGGAATCTATGAGAGGACCACCTAAATCTAAGTTAATTTGGGATTCACTCACCAGACCACAATTATATTTTGTGATCAATGGTGATAATGAAATTCTTATAAACATGTGAATTACATGCTTTGGGGTCAGTAGTGGACCCATGTTTTAGTTGGGGGGGTGAAATGAAAAATAATTATTAATTGATAATAATAGGGCGGAGAAAAAAAAAATTTCATACCTGAGCTAGTAACTAAATAAAAAAATACAACTAAAAGTACGTTGCATATACCAAATTGAATCCAGTATAATCCAATTTTAAGCCAAAATAAAGTTGCAATATCGATAACCTTAGCAATGGCAAAAACAATAATATATAACTAAGATCACAAAATGATTAGGATAAGTATCTAGATGAAGCTTAAAAAATCTGAAATTTGCGAACATAATAAGATCCTAATATAATTTCATAGAAAAAAATGGTTTATGTGAGCCTCAAATTTTGTGAGTTGGCTGATGGTATGTATTTTTATTGAATTATATATTTATTATTTTAGATATTAATTTCAAATATTTTTTTTGAGGTTTTATACCACTTGTGAACAAACAATTCAATTTTTTTAATGTTTGGAATTACATATAAAAATGCATTGAAAACAAAAAAGTAGGGACATATCACAATGACAAAATAATAATTGTCAATAGCCATTACAAAAATCATACATTCCAAAATGATCGAGAATAAGTTTTTATTAAACTAAATAATTTTTTAATGTCAGTAATTACTAATAAAATTGCATTGAAAATAAAAATAAAAAAGGTGAGCTCCAAGAGTATTGAACTATGGTCGTTTACTTAAAAAGTTAAATTTTCAACTATTATACCAACAAAGACATATTGAAATAGTTGAATAAACAATTATCATATTGTATTATACATTATGTAACTGATTTTTTATAAAGCTAAGTATTTATTAAAAATATTTTGAAAGGTAGCTGCCTCCTTGACCTCTTAGTAGATCCGCCTCTGTTTGGACGTCCCCTTATAGATTCTAATAACATAAGATTTCATGCAACTAAACACACCCTAAGTTTTAAAAGAATATTGGTTAAGATAAAGTCCTACCACTCAATTTCGAATCACCCTAATGAAGGAAACAAAATTAGTTACACAAAATAGTCAAACATGAATTCGAGAAAGTGAAGAGAAGAATAAGGGTCAATACCATACAACACAAAGGTATATCAAGGTTCATCTTAATTGGAGTTTCATCAACATCAAGGGTGAATGTGACACGCTTCTATCAATAATTGTTGATGCGTTCAAATCTTGTTCTCCTATAAGTTTGACCCTGCAAAACTGATGTTAGACTGCAAAATACCACTTTTTTGTGCCCGAAGGCACTCCGATGCTTAAGTCAAAAACTCAGTTGAAAAAAAATAAATCTGGACAAAACTCAGTCAAAGTTGCATACTTTTGTCTAATGATCTTTACCTTATACAATGGTCATTGTAAATTCCCTACTTTAGCATATGAGGTGCATCGAGGGGACGTTCTCTATAACAGTCTCCTCATTTATGAAGGTACGTTCTCAGAGGCGTAACACCCTCAACAACTATTTTCTCTATAATGGTCCTCCCCTTTATGATATAACTCATTTGGGTCTAAATCTGGGCCTTTGATTGTGACTTATTATGATTGGCCATATTCGAGCTTTTATGACTGGATTCACCATTTTTTAGCTTTATGAATCAGCCTGATTGTGAGATACTTGATCCTCTCGATGGGTGACTCGTGTCACGTGTACAACTACAATATCTTGCCTATTTAATATATGATCAGTTACTCTCCCTAATTAATTCTATTCCTTAGTGAGAAGGGGAATACCTCTCAAGGGTATATATCTCAAACAAAAAGTTGGTTAGTCTAAATATATACAGAAATTCTAAATGGCCTGGGAAATCCAGCAAGGTTGACTGCCTGGGAGGGCGCATTTACACTATTGCCCCTCCCTCTTTAACAACTTTTTAAAAAAGTATTTAAAAAGGAGGGGGCAAAAGTGTAATTTCACCCCTCCCAGCAGCAGCCTCGCTGGTTTCCCAGGCCAGCTAGAAAAGCTCAAATATATATCAGCCATGCAATTCTCTTTTATTTTAAAGCTCACGCAAAAAGAAGATAGAAAGCTAGAACCTTTCGGCCCCACCGAAACCAAAAAATAGACCCTTTCGGCCCAATTTCTATTCCTTGGCAGGCCTTTACAACTAAAGCCCACTCCTCAATCTATAAATAAGCCGATCTGAAACGGTCGTAGATTTTTCACACTACGTCTAAAGCCCTCTTGTCTTCTTCGTCACACTCCCCCCATCAAATCGACCTACACAGATCTCGAGAATGGGTCAAGGCACACCGGGAGGCCTGAACAAGCAACCAGGAGGAGACCGCAAGGGCGACGGAGACAAGAAGGATAAGAAATTCGAGCCGGCAGCGCCACCGGCTCGAGTCGGGCGAAAGCAGCGCAAGCAAAAGGGTCCGGAAGCCGCGGCTCGGCTCCCAGTGGTGACGCCGCTCACCAAGTGCAAGCTGCGGCTTCTGAAGCTGGAGCGGATCAAGGATTACTTGTTGATGGAAGAGGAGTTTGTCAGCAATCAAGAAAGGTTGAAGCCGCAGGAGGACAAGAACGAAGAGGACCGATCTAAGGTCGATGATCTTCGTGGTTCCCCCATGAGTGTTGGGAATCTTGAGGAGTTGATCGATGAGAATCATGCCATCGTTTCCTCTTCCGTCGGGCCTGAGTATTATGTTGGGATTCTTTCGTTTGTTGACAAGGATCAGCTTGAACCTGGTTGCGCGATTCTCATGCATAATAAGGTTTGTGTTTTGAGCTATTTTTCGTGAATTGATTGATGTTTGTGAAACTAGGGTTTTGTAAGTTGATTATGATTTGGGGTTTTGGGGCTTTGATTAGTTAGTGATGGAATTGGGGTTATAATCGATGAAGTTTGTGAGTTAGGGTTTTGGAATTTGAGTGTAATTAGGGGCTTTGGGGGTTGATAAGTATTGCTGGAATTGGGGCTAATAAGTGATGGGCTTTATTTAATTGAGGAGAATTTTCACCGGTTGAGCTGTGAAGTAGTACTATGAGGTCCCTGAAGTGATAGTCACATGTAGTTGATTAGATTTTTCATCTGTGTGTTTGGATGACTTTAGGTTTGGTAATCAGGATATGAGCTATATATGATTTAGTACAGTGAGTTCCTGTAGTTGAAACAATGGGGGTTGTTGATTTAGGCATTGGTGTATCTTGTTAATTTTTCTAGCCAGGTGATATCCTGGAATTGGTAGATGTGAGTTATGGTGTAGGTCCATTTGTTAAAAAAAATAGGGGTTTGTTGATTCTGACATTGGGTTATCTTGTTAATATTCTAGTTAGGTGATATCTTGGAATTGTCTAAATAGAAGGGCTTGGGATTGCTTAGTAATTGGGTTGCATGAAAAAACACAACTTTGGCATGAGACTATGAGAGGAGGTTTAGATGGATCTTATTGGTTTTGCTTGACTATCCATTTGTCAACTTCTATACAACCACGATGACGTTGACATGACTAACTTATTTAGAACTATGATATAGTTGACATGATCAAACTTAGACATTGTGAACATAATCCTCTCAATGGGGTTGGGGAGTTGTTGAGGTAGGGGTAAACTTGTCCACCTTTAATCATGCTTATGAGGTGACACCATTATTCATATCATATTCGATTATTTAGAAACATGTTACATTCCCAATCCTTGTTGCTTCTTGAACCCTTTTTACCAAATGCAAACAAGGAAAAGATCTTCCTAAGAGATATCGAGTTCCTCTACATTTGGTGTAGGAGTCTTCCTCACCTATCTAATTCTGACTTTATACTTGTGAATAAGGTTCATCATTTGAAATGCAAATAATTTGTTTAGTACATGGTATCCTCAGCTTGTCTAATCTTTTTTCCATGTTCTTATTGCCTTGACTTACACCAACCATTTTAAATTTCTTTTCTTTTCTTTTTATGTTCTTCTCTCCTTTTCGTACTAGTGTATGCATGCATTCTCTTGTTTCATGACTTACAATCAACATGCTTGACAAGTTTCTAGAATTTTTGTCAAACCATGGGAACATGTATTGATGATGGTAGACATTATTGGTATTTTTTTTAAATCTATTTATGATCATTTATATTTTAAAATAGAAGATCTCAAAGGATCCTTAATTCTTTTAGAACATTAAAAGAAGCAATGAAGGGAGTTTAGGAAATATCAGTCCCGGTGATGCAATTCTATCAAAACTTGAACACACCAAGAATTTGGAAAAAATACGCAAAACTTTTGAAAATATCAGTCAAGTGATGCAATTCTATCGAATATTTTTTTTTAAAGTTCTTGGTGGGTTTTTGCTTCAACTTTTGGTATTTGCATCATCTTTAAGGCAGAGGAGCCATTATACCTTTCCTTTTGATATTTGTGAACAACCCAAAAGGGTCACCTATCATTGATGCTCGCTTGATGTAATCATAATTCATAGACAAAGAACAAGGGTGGATAAGTTGTTGACCCATTATTGTTCAACTTAATGTGGAGAACTTGAAAACACCAACGACGATGTGGCTTTGTTGCTCGTCACGAACAAAGCAATCAAATTTCTTTGGTAATGGTTTCTTTTTTTTAAGCTCGAAAAGAACTAAAAAAGGTTATTTCTTTTGTTTATTGTGATATTCCTTTTACAACATGTCAATATGTGTCTAGTATGTACTAAGCAAATCTTGGCCCTCACCTATCCATAAAATACCACACTATGATCAAATAAAAATATCCACATTAACTTAGCAAATAGCAATACTCTAAATTGAATTTTGGACTCAAAATATCACCACATTCATATGTTCACTGGCGGCCTACGGAGCTGAGTACATTATCAAACTCTTGGTCCACAAAATGATTTAAGTATGTTATGAAATCCATATAACCTAATTGACGACACCACCTTGTGACTCATAACTCAAAGTAAACTCATCATACGTGATCCCTGTGTAAGTATGTGTTCATTTTAATGAATTTCAAAAATATTTCGCATAACAAAGCATAATGCATTCATAGGGCAAAATGAATTATAAAACGGTAATTTATTTAGATCTCGATGGGAGGATCGTAGTAGCAAAAACTACTTTGAACTTGGAGGTATGAGGTTTATTCTAGACTTTGTCAAATTCTAGTCATCAAGTTCAATTCTGGTAAGACGATTTCATATATATATATATATATATATATATTTACGTTGTAACTGGCGTGGTTTGATTTGGGTTTGAGTCCAAAATAGGTCAAATAGATTAGTTGGATTGTTCGAGAAGACGCCGACGTCATTGATTAGAATTGGACCTTTTGACTAGACTTTGACCAAGTCTAAAATGATGCTCGTAAATTCGATTTGTATTGTCGCAATCGTTGCGTCGAGATCTGATATATGGATATATTGTTTTGTGTATTCTATATCCCCAGTGAGCGTGTTAATGTGACAAGTGTATTTTGAATATTAGTTATAATTGAAAATCGTAGTCTTTTTAGTTAATGTGGGAATTCTGTAAGTAAAGTACAATGCGGTTATGCGACTCTTGGTGGTGGTGTCATAGGTTGGGCTATGTGGGCCTTGCACCATACTTGATCATTTGTGGACTAGGTTCGTAGATGATGTACTTGGCATAATAGGTCAGTGGTGAACATATGAATGTGTTGGTATCAAGGGTACCGAGCAATTTGAGATGGAAGGCTCACGAGTCGCCACAATGTAGTTGAAAGAGTTCTTGAAGGTTTGTTTCGACAGGGGGGGAGGGAGAGTGGAAGATAACGAATTGAAGTTGGTTGGTTTGGGATCTACTGTTTGTGTCCTTAGTGATGAAACCGCTGAAAGTGTCAACACGCTTACAAGGTTTTAGTTGAAGGACATGAATGTTTCCGTAGGGGTTGTCAGGTTGTATGATGGTTGGGTGCCTACGTAAGTGTAAGGAGTGAGATAGAGAATTTGATTGCAATGATTTGAGTTGTCCGATGCTTGTGAACAACTCTGATGATTGGTCTTGGTGAAGTAGTGTTCAAGAGATGGAGAAGGTTGTTGGACAGTACTAAGAAGTGAATGGTTAGTATGGTTGAGCAGTAAGCCGAAGAAAATGACAAGGTTTTACTTATAGAATATGTAAGCCACATGCTCGTGAATAAATGAATGTATGAATACGATAAAAGAATAACCATGTTTCCTTGTGAAGCTCAAAACTCAGACAACTCCTCCCTTCCTAACTTAACCTGAATCGTGGGTTCTAACCACTCTTATTCTATATGCTATATCTGATACTATAGTTTGAATTTCACAATAAGTTCAGTTGTGTACCAAAGTAGTCATCACTAGCTTCAAGCTATATATTATATGCTTAAATTGGGTCCCTCTAGAGGGATATCCATTCAATACAATCCAACATAGAATTGCCGAAAAATTCAGGACAGGACACAATATGTAGGTCTGATTGAAACTGATGGTGAGACCTGAATATAGGGAATTAGGCTTCGAAGTTTATATCCATGGAAAGCTTTATGTCTCTAATGTTTATTCCAACAAACCGTTCATAATTCAGAGTTGTGTATAGCAGATCACACCAATTTTCGTACACAGTGTGCAAATCGAAAGATCTATACAACTCTCCATACCATCAACCTAACTCAATATGATTATTAACAACATGATAACTCTAATTTCCTTGACCTTAAACATCATCAAACCCTGATTTATCTGATCTTACACAACATCAAATCTAACCCATACCTTGAGCAAAGTTAGAGGTCAAAATTCAAGCATAAACAAGTACCTAATTGAGGTTCCCTTCCAAACTCGGCCAAGTTTCTTCAAGAGAATCTGCTGTAAAATCAAGAAGATGAAGGTAAGAGATTTATTGCCATGTGTTGCTTAAAGAGCATGATGTGACAATTATATCCCATATTTATGAAGGTAAGGACTCCTGCAATTTTGTAAGACTTTCACTAGGCACCTTAAGTTTTTTCAATATTTTCTTAGTGAGCTACTTGACGAAATTTTCTAGTATAAGTGTGTTCTCAACATGTTTTGTAAAAAAATGATCTATAATCAATCAATTAAACTCGCGCGCTCACTTAGAATTCGACATGCTGCCAAAACAATTTACTCGTGCTCTAAATGAGTTTGATATATATAACAATGTATGAAATACATATTTTCAAGATTCAAATCTCACAACTCTTCTCTTCAAATTAGAATTTCGTACCCGAAATTTACTTACGTGACTGAAATAAATGAGGATGCCGCCTCCTCATTTTATTGAAAACATGCATTTCATACATTGTTATATATCTCAAACTCATTTAGAGCACAAGTTTGAGCACGAGTAAATTGTTTTGGCAACATATTAGGTTCTAAGTGTGCGTGCGAGTTTAATTGGTTGATTACAAATTTTTCTTTTTTACAAAACATGTTGAGAACACACTTATACGAGAAAATTTCGTCAAGTGGATCACTTAGAAAATAATCAAAATATTGAAAAAGCTTGAGGTGCTTACTGAAAATCTTACGAAATTATAAAACTAAAATATATAATTGCCACCTTCTGCTATTTAAGCAACACATGACAATCTCCCTTACCTTCATCCTCTTGATTTTACAAGCAACGATCTCCCAAAGAGAGATTTATAACAGGAAGGGATCCTTAATTTGGTACTTATTTATGTTTGAATTTTGAACTCTAAACTTTGCTTAAGATATGAATTAGGTTTGATGTTGTTTAAGGTCAGAAAAATTAGGGTTATCATGTTGTTTATAATTATATTGAGTTGGGTTGATGGTATGGAAAGTTGTATAAATGATTCGATGTATATGCAAATTCGTACTGATTTGCACATTGTGTACGGAAATTGGTGTAATTTGTTGTACACAACTCCAAATTACGAACGGTTTGTTGGGTTGAAAACTAGAGACAAAGCTTTCTATGGATATAAATTTCAAAGTCTAATTCCCTGTATTCAAGTCTCACCATCAGTTTCAATCAAATCTACATACTGTGTCCTGTCCTGAATTTTTAGCAATTCTGTGTTGGATTGTGTTGGATTGTGTTGAATGGATCTCCCTCTATAGGGACCCAATTTAAGCGTATAATGTATGGTTTCAAAGCAAGTGATGTCTACTTTGGAACACAACTGAAATTATTGTAAAATTCAAAGTGTAGTATCAGATATAGCATATAGAATGAGAGGTAGTTAGAACTCATGATTCAGGTTATGCTAGTAAGGGAGGGGTTGTTTATGAGTTTTGAGTTTCACAAGGAAGCATGGTTACTCTTTTATTGTGTTCATGGATTCATTTATTCCATGAGCGTGTGTTTTACATATTCTATAAGTAAATGTCTGATTCATGTTGAACCTATGTCATTTAGTTTCAAAGAAGGCTTTGACTACATCTCAAATACTTACAGTGCACATCGAAAGGCATTAGTTGGTTTAATGCGAGTATAACTGTCATATTTTTTAGAACTAATATTCATTTATTTGTTCTATAACGACCCGATCTACATGGTATGATATTGTTCGCTTAGGCTTAACCACTCTCACAGCTTTAAAACGCATCATACCAAGGGAAACCAACCTTGCACATCTCCTTCCCTCACCCAGGCGATGTGGGACTATAAAACCTAAGTAACCAGTCAGTCTCTGATCTTGCCCACACATCATAGCCTGTCAGCCTATGATCCCTCCGGCGTCCGCTCACACACCGTAGCTCATCAGCCTCAGAGCCCGCACACACAAGGCTGTTACAATCCACCCCCTCAGGGGCGCAACATCTTCGTTGGGATACTTCCTGTTGGGTCCAACTTTGATACCATTCTTTAATGACTCGATCAACATGGTATGACGTGTTTTAAAGTCGTGAAGGTGGTTAAGTCCAAAGCGGACAATTTCACACCATGTGGATCGGGTCGTTACAAAATTGTATCAGAGCCAAACCCAGCCGAAAGTGCTAATGAGGACATTGGGCTTTTGAGGGGGTGGATTTTGACAGTCTTGTGTGGGCGGGCTCTAAGACTGACAAGCTACCATGAGCGGGCGGGCTCCAAGGGTGGCAGCTCCTTGTGCGGGCAAGCTCAGAAGCTGACAGACTACTATTTGTGGGCGGGCTCAGAGGTTGGCAAACTACTTAGGTGTTATAGTCTCACATCGCCTGGGTGATAGAAGGGTATGTGTTTGGTTGGATCCCGTTGGTATGATGCATTTTAAAGCCGTGAGGGTGGTTAAGCCCAAAGCGGATAATATAATACCATGTGGAATCGGGTTGTTAACTGGTGTTAGTAGACCTCTTTCATTATTTCTTTTTACTTTCTAAAGGATTTAAAAAAAGAGGGTTCTTTCTTTTGCTTTTATTGTGATGTTCAGTTCTTAAAATAAGTAATGAGAACATACAAAAACAGCTGCCACATGTGTCCCCATGTCTTGACAACAAATCAGGAATTTTTTGATCTGAAGATCAGGAAGAGAAATATGATGAGAATGCTCCGTTTGCTTACTAAAAAAGAAGTATGTAAGGAGTTGGAGAAAGTTCTTTCACCGAGTTACAGATGGACTGAGCAGGTGTAGGTATTGGAAATGGTGGATATAAAGAAGAAGCAAAACAGAAAAATATGAAGAGTTGAACGAGTTTAATGAATGAGAACAAAAGATTAAGCACAAGGTCACTGTCATGATTGCATGGACAGATTTGCATTTCAGAAACAAGTTTCAAAACACTTGGGTTATAATATGTATGACTGGGTAATGTTGTGATCCTGGATTAGATCAAGATTGCCATTCCAAGTAAAAAAAACCTCGTTGGTTCAGCGAAAATGTCAATAGGGTAGATTTCTGGAAAAAGAAAAACTATTTGAAAGATGGTTTCTTTGCCTTTTGCTGGAGAGGAGGAGCCTCTCATAAGATTTATCAAGGCTTGCCTTGTGAGTTGGCTTGGAGGAAACTGCTACCCTCCATTAGGATCATCAAAGGTAGCAGTTGATGGGAGTAGATGGGGGTAACCTAGTTGCCAAGAACATGTGCTTCTGACACAGAAGGTTTTTTTTCCTTCTAGTTTTACAGTTTTGGTAAACTTGCGTGGTGTGTTGTTTAATGCAGCTTCTCTTATTTCCTAGACCATGTTTCGGTCTGCTCAATGTATATACTGTAAATGGAATAGTTAGTGTAACTGTCATTTATTGTTTATTTTCTCTGACATTTCTCTCGACTGAGGTAATCATAATGCTTTGACATATTCCTGGTGACAAATATTTATAACGGTCTTGGTTTGCTATTCGATTTTATAGGTTCTCTCTGTTGTTGGGCTTCTTCAAGACGAAGTTGATCCTATGGTCTCTGTGATGAAGGTTGAGAAAGCTCCATTGGAGTCCTACGCTGACATTGGTGGGTTGGATGCCCAGATACAGGAAATCAAAGAGGCAGTGGAGCTTCCTCTGACTCACCCTGAATTGTATGAAGATATTGGTATCAAGCCCCCAAAAGGTGTCATACTATACGGAGAGCCAGGAACTGGCAAGACACTACTTGCTAAGGTTCATTTTTTAATTATTATTATTATTATTATTATTATTATTATTATTATTTATTATTTTTTATTTTGTGCTTATTCTAATATTGGTTGCAGTTGAATATTCAATGATGTCGTGTTACTTTGTTCATTTTTGTAGCTTTCTTTTTTGCTTTGATTATATAGTGGATAATTCAGTACACTTATTGGCAAAAGCAAACAAGTTATGATGTCGCTGATAGCCTGAGGCCCAAAGTATCAGACTGCTAGTTAAAATAGTTAAAATGACCTGAAACTAGGGCTGAAAACTGACTCTCAGCCTTTCTGGTTGAATCTGCCAATAGAACTGATGAGGTTGGTTTTAAAGATGTTCAAACCGAACCGAAATCGAACTGAGCCCAATCGAAGTGTTTCGGTTTGTTCGATTTTTCGGTTTATAAAACCATCTAATGAAGAAGTGAGTACAGAAACTGTAGATGAGAGTGCTGAAGCTTCACAAATTATAGAAGATTGAGAGCCAATATATGGATGTTATTGAAGCTTTGTAACCTGTTGACAATATGAGAGTCGAACCATGGATGGAGCTATGTGAGTTTGAAGGGGAAAGAGAGAGGTTAAAGTGGTGGTTGTTATGAAGAGATAAGATAGTAATTAAACCATTGACTTTGACCTTTTTTTTTAAAAGAAGGAGAGAAATAAAGTTATAATAAGAGATAGGTTATTTATTTATTAATACTTCACACTATCACACAAAAATCTCTAGTATAGCCTGTGTTTGTATACAATCTTTAATTAAAGTTTGACTGACAAAGTTTTACAACCCTAAAACTTATCTAAGTTGTCAATGTCCTTTCCTTTGCAAAGTTGACCATCGAATTGTTCATCAAGAGATTAGCTTTCAATTTTACAGATATTTTGAGAATCTATTTTGTTGGTTCGGTTATATTGGTTATTAAATTTTAAAAACTGAAAACCATATTAAATTTTAAAAACTGAAAACCATACCGAGTTTATTGGTTTTCAATGTTTAAGAACTGAAATACTCGGTTCGGTTTGGTCAGATTCATTGGGTTGTTCGGTTATTTGTTCAACCCTACTTGACACGAATAATTTGATGTTTGTGTATTGTAAATATTTAGTTCTTGGAAGGGAAGCCACCAAGGAAAAAAGGGGGGTTAGTTTAGGAGAAGATGACCCAAAACAAAAGGAAAAAAAAAAAAAAAAAATAGTAATCTGGACATTCATGTGCAATTGAAATATTTTATTAGTTTTGTTTAATTTCTTTAGGTTCGATTCCATTGAAATCTGAAAAGCTTTCCCAATGAACAGCCAAAAAGAAAAAGAAAGAGAAAAAAGAGGAAAAAAAACAAAAATAAAAAAGAAGAAAATGTGCCTCTTACCCAGAGGCAATAACCCAATACCATGTCAGACTAGTACTAAGCTAATGCTATACTGGATATCATTTGCTTCATGAGACGATGGATCATTTATTTCATGAGACTGGTACTAAGTGCTATACTGGGAAAGTTTTCTATAGTGCCTCAGCATGGAAGTTTGTTCTGTTCTTTTCAGGCTGTAGCAAACTCAACATCAGCGACTTTCTTGCGTGTTGTTGGCAGCGAACTGATTCAGAAATACTTGGGAGATGGTCCAAAGTTAGTGAGGGAACTCTTCAGAGTTGCTGATGACTTGTCGCCTTCAATTGTTTTCATTGATGAAATTGATGCAGTTGGCACAAAAAGGTGGGTCTGGGAACATTTTTACATCTCTTTTTGGCAAAATACCCTGCCTTTTATTTTAGCTACTTCAATGTTGGGCATTGTTAATACTGATTTTATGTTGGTAAAGGTTACCTAGGTTGTTTTTAATGTATCTGGTGTTTTCAAAGGTATGACGCCCATTCTGGTGGTGAACGTGAGATCCAGAGGACCATGTTAGAACTGCTGAACCAGTTGGATGGTTTTGACTCAAGAGGAGATGTCAAAGTGATTCTTGCAACCAACAGAATCGATAGTCTTGATCCTGCTTTGCTTCGGCCAGGAAGAATAGATAGGAAGATTGAATTCCCTCTTCCTGATATCAAAACAAGGAGACGCATTTTCCAGGTAATCTATGCTTCCAATCCTCTACACAAAATATGGCTTCAGAAATGTCAAAGGATGTGCCTTTTAGTGGTATTAGTAATTATTCGTTCCGTACCATGGTCCAGAATATCCCTGACTCCTGAGAATATATGTATGTACAACACCCTAGTGCAACAATTTAATTAGATGTCAGTTACCCACTTACCCCAACCAAAAAGGCCTCATTGTTGTACTCAAGTTAGCCAATTTCCTTAAGATTTATGCCATTATTGATTTGTTATTTTTTTGGCTATACATAAACCCTGATATTGTAATGCAGATACACACATCAAGAATGACATTAGCTGATGATGTTAACTTAGAGGAGTTTGTGATGACCAAGGACGAGTTCTCTGGAGCTGATATCAAGGCCATTTGCACGGAGGCTGGTCTGCTAGCCTTGAGGGAGCGTCGAATGAAGGTGAGTGATAAATTCTTAGCCCTTGCTTTTTCAGGAAGTAAAAAATTAGACTAGTTGGTTAATCCTCATTACAAGTTATTTCAGTAAATCCTCCAATTCTGACATTTGCTCATAAAATCATGTGGCTCAGGTAACACATCCTGACTTCAAGAAAGCAAAGGAAAAGGTGATGTTCAAGAAGAAAGAAGGGGTACCAGAAGGCCTCTATATGTAACACATACTAGTATCATAGTATGTTTGCAACACTTGAGTATTTCACCTTTTCAGATTGAGCTTCTTTTTTGTAATAGGTTTGTTTTAACTTCATACGTTTACATCAAGATAACCATCCCTCTGTAAAACAATCGTGCTAGATGTTTGACTAGTCTTGATATTTATCAGAGTGATTTGTTGGTCGCTACATAAACTGAGGCATTGCGAGTATCTTTACCATAGTATGAACATAGAGAAAGAGGTAAATGAATCAGTCATTTTCGATTAGTAATGTGCACAAAGAACTTATTTATATTCGCTGGCAATGGACTTGGTTATGAAAGTGACATGGAGACTGAATGCGATCAGTGATAAATACTGACTACGTTACATGAGTGCGGCGTCTGATGGTGATGGCTTTACTTTGTTGATAACCTTAATGACCACTTGACATTTCAGACGTTTGAACTGGTAGCCAAAGAACAAAAACTTGTATGTGGAACTTAATGGTGTTCTGACCATGTCAAGTGTTTGAACAAAGGCGCTGTGCGATATATTATGTGGTTTATATCAGAGATGTCTTAATCCCCTTGTCAAAGACACATTAATAAGAACCAAATGGTTGGGCACACAGAGGAGACTAAAATCCACTTACATTTGAGTCATTCTACCATGCTTTTACTGAAATGGAACGCGAGGGAAAACGATTTACGTCTGTTTTTGGGTTTGAACCATGCATGCGTTTTTTCTTTTCTTCATCCATTCTAGTATATTTTCTATTCCACCCACTTTTGTGGTTGTCCGATGAGAGTTGGGAACTACTTTCGATGTTTCTCGTGTGGGTGTGCACGTTTGGTTAAATCTTATAACCTTAAACCATCTAATCAGGTTACCATTGGCAAAATAATAATAATAATAAAATCTTACAACTTAATATGTCGTACATGAAAAGGAAGATAAATAATAAAATAGAGAGAATAAAAGGTAAAGAACAGGCGTGGCCCAATCCATAATGAGGAAGGGAGACATGTAATTGTCCCTTAAACCCCACCAAAAGAACATTGAAAGAAATCAAAGCAAGCAAGCAAGTTGGTACCCTATCCTTCCTTGTTATCTTCTTTTATTGATTTGTGTCCACAACATGTGACTTTGGAAGGTTTGATAATTGAATCTTACCTACAAATAGTGATGAGGATGAAATAGCTTGTAACCATCCAACATTGCAAGCAACTGCCATTGAAGAACTTTGTCTCTAAAATCCATTGTTAGGTAATAATGATGATGGGCATCATCACCTAACCACTTTAATTAAACTTTGATTCTAATCAACATTGAACTTCCTTGATATGTACATTAGTTTTGGTTAATACTTTATTGTATGTTTTTGGAGTCTAGATACTCTTAGAGGATTGGGTTTTGATAATAACTTGAGTTTATACAATGATGCGGCGCTTTTTATTAAAAGAAATGTAACACATTATAATTTTTATCAATTTATTTAAGGAAACATTGACCTAAGGCACAATATTAGAAAACTAAGTTTTATCACACCCAACTTTGCTTAAAAAACAAGTTATTGTATTTTATTTACCTTAGCTTTAACTATAGTCACTTTTATTTAAGAGTAATACTCATCATGCACATGTTTAAATTATGAATTTATTTAAAATCATTTTTTTATTATTATAGGAAGCTTTCTTATGCCTAACCTCAATAATCTAAATCAAAATAACCTATAAACTTTCAGAAAAAAGTTGGGGCTCTACTGCTCTAGATAGGTACAACTTAACACCTACACCGTATCTCATTTGCGAAGATTAATTAATTATGGTATACATCAATTGCCAACTATTTTAGCTGTTTTCAAGATAAACATAAAATTGGCTTTCGACTAATGGAAATAGACCACTATGAAAGAATAGTAACCATAGAATAAAACCCTTACTAAAATGAATATAATTGGTGTCCTTTCGAAAATGCATACATTTGTTTCATACACTATAGCGATAGCAACACCAACTATATTACATTGAAAATGCATACATTTGTTTCATACACTATAGCGATAGCAACACCAACTATATTACATTGAAAGAGCCGCAACCAGAAACGCCATCCCCAAAGTTGTTACCCGCTTGTCGCCATGAAAATGTTATGCCTTTGAGTGTGATTTGAACTATTTATAATAAGAAGATCCCTATTTATCCCCCCGTTCATTGTTTTCTTTACCTTCTAATGGTAATTACAATAACATTTCTATTTTTCAACACCAAAACAATAAGAGCATCCCACAAACTCACTAATCCTGAATTTAATGAAAATTTCTTAAAAAATATTAGAAAACCAAGTTTTTACAATCAAATTACCATCAATTCAAGTGTAATAACTGCCGCTTCAACCATAAATCACTTGAGAATTAGACGGAACGAAGTCCTCAAAACCCTAGGACCTTTCACCACCTCCCACTCCACTCTCAATCCACCCTTCTTCACCTCATCCGGATAAACACACCCCACCGCGACATCTAAACCACACCCCACAACATAAACCCTACCCTCAGTTGCGGTGACTGAAAACGGTCTTTGCAACGCATCACAAGGAAATGCGGAAGCACTCACATGTTGCCAAGTGTCATTCTCCTCCACGTAAGCCTTCATTCGACAATCACCATGCTCCGAGATCACCAACAATCTCTCATCCACCACTACGCTCACACCGGTCCAACCTTCTCTCATCCCGACGCTCATTTCCTCCCACGCATCCTTTGCGCTATCATACACCCATCCACGTGGCGTAAAAGTAAAAGGCCACGTCCATCCTTCGGTCACATACATCTTGCTCCCCATCACCACCGAATCATACCTCGCCAACCCGGACCTCATTTTCGCGACCATCCTCCACGTGTCTGTCTCAGGATTATAACACTCCACCGTGGACGACACACTACTCTCGAGATCCACATCCGTCCCTCCCGCCGCAAAGATCCTACCGTTCATCGCCCCTGCCGCGAAAAATGCACGTGGGGCCAACATCGGACTCGATGACTCCCATCGATTCGTCGATGTACTATAAGTCATCGAAGTGCCCAACTGCGACTCGGTGTCCGATCTCATACCCCCGAGTACATATAGCTTCCCTTGACTAGCCGCACAAGCGAAGCCGGGTGGACAAACATGCTTGGGACAAGGCATGGGAGGTAAGACAAACCAACGGCGAGATCTTGGGTCCAAAGCTTGCCATTGAATCTCAGCCGTAGATCTCTGAAACGCGAACACAAATATGTACGGCAGAGAAACGTTAACAGACTTCCTAGAGATTAGAAAACTCGGATTCGTGAGTGCTCTGTTCCATGAAAACGAAACAGAGCGAACCAGAGACTGGTAAGGGTATGGAAGATGAAGAAGGCAGTGTTCGGCAATCTCGTCTGGCAATCCGGGGATCAACGGATGGAATTCTCGGGTCTCCTCCTCGCGATTTGCACTCTGGGGTGGTGCCATTTTGAGGAGCAAAACAGAGGATGAGATCTGAAATCTCAGCTAATGGGGTCTGTTTGAATGATAAAAAGAGTGTAAAGATTGAAACTTTATGTGGAATCCGGATTGAAGGGAGCGATATCCGAAGTGGGAATTCTGCCAAATCGGAAGATTGGATTGAAAAAATGGTGAAATTGGATCGAATTTTTGTTGAATTGGTTGGATTGTTTGAAGTTATGGAAAACAGAGCAGAGGAGCAAAAGCATTTTATGGTGTGAAGGAGGAGAGAAGGTGCAGAAGAGGAGTGATGTAACATCATCACACGTCTACTTCATTTATAATTTAACTCCAAAGAATCGAGTTGACTCAATGGGTTTGACTCGCTCGAAATCCGGATTCGGTATAGAAGGAATGCATGATCCTGAATTTAGACAAATAGGGTCCGGATTAGGAACCTTCATCGAAGCATGAAAACTTAAATGGGCAAAAACTCGAGATTACTCTATAGTAATAAGTGTTTAGTTTGTGATTTTTAAAACCTTTGGAACTTGTTATGACTTATGTGCATAATCCAAAACTATATCGACAAAATCACTATGGTGTCAGGTTTTCATAGTGAAAGCACTAATTCTTAAGAGCTGGGCCAAGTAAGTTAAGTCCGCGCCAGGCCTAATCCAGTACCGTCCATCATCCTAGATATATGCATGGGGGCAGGCTTAGCCTGCTAGCCTGACTTTCTAGACAAGCTCTAGTGAAAGAGGAAGCAATCACCACCTATGCTAAAACCTTGTTAGGGAATTAGGTTTTACGATCATAATGATGTGACATGATATGGAAAGATTTACATGTATCTTGAGAATTTCTTATTTCACCATCCTTCCTAGATCATGCCATGTCACCTCTAGTTAGTGGCAAAACCTGATTCCCAAGTATTTTCAACACTAATCCAATTAGGCCACTAGCGCATCAGATGGTGAACATGGTGTGTGGTTCCTTCATCTTCTACTCCAAAAGTCTTAGGGTTTCTATTGTTATTTATTCATTTAGAACCTCACTCCAAAGATCCGAATTTACATAAATAGAGTACGAATTAGGAATCTTCATTGAAGCATGAAAACTTACATGGGCAAAAACTCGAGATTACTCTATAGTAACAAGTGTTTAGTTCGCAATTTTTACAACCTTTGGAACTCGTTATGTGCATGACCTGATCTCACCTAAACTATATTGATAAAAAGCCATATGGTGTAGGTTTTCAGCACAAAAGACGGAGCATCCACCACCTACGCTAAAACTTTGTTAGGAACCAGGTTTTACATCAATAATGACATGACATGACATGATATGAAAAGATTCACACGTATTGAGTTGATTTCCAAGTATTTTTGCAAAGTCTGATTGCAAAAACTTGATTCCCAAGTATTTTTGTTGATGCTAACCCAATTAGGTCACTAGCGTATCAGGTGGTGGACATGGTGTGTGGTTCCTTCATCTTCTATTCAAAAAGTCTTAGGGTCTCTACTGTTCTTTGTTCACTTTGTTGGTTTTCGCCAATATGAATTGAACAAAAAAACAATTGCTAGGTATATGGTAAGTCAAATGCTAGTCATAGTTTATTCTGTAGAGTCATGCACAACATCTCATCTCAATAAGAGAGGAAATTTTCAGGTTTCTCATTGCGTACCAAAGTCTCGAATTAATTGAAAAGCCAAAGTGTCTTATTCCTATTCACTAGTGGTTTCCAAGTGACAATCGCAATCAAAACAATTCCATTTTATAGATGCGTAAAAATGCACTAACTAAAAGGGGGAATTTTTTGTTTTTAGCCTTTAGCTTTGGAATCAAGTACAGTGGTGTTGAATTTTTTTTTTTTTTTTTTTTTTTTTTTTTTTTTGCTTAGTGATAGAAACGCTCATCAGGTTCAAGGATTTTTCAGTCTTTATTTTTTTACAGCTTCCGCTATGTAGTATGTAAAATAAACAATTTAGGTCCGTAAATAATTTCTTCAACGATGATTTTTTTTATTTGTTAACATTATTGTCCAGTGGAATAAATCAAACATCCGAATCCAAGTATAGACACACGTACGACCCAACAATTCCAATATCTATAGTAAGTTGCTCTTTATATATATATGTGTGTGTGTGTATGTATATTATTTTAATGTGGAATATGAATTGACTTGTGACAAATCTTGTGTTCCATTGGCTCTGGGATCTAGTAAAAGCCTTTCTTCCATTTCAAAGAGTTAATAATGTTAAGAGGCATTGCAATTAGTATTTTCTTATCTTACGGAGTTAGGTTATATGCAATATGTAATGTCCTATAGGAGCGAATCCTCATATTCTCAGTACATAAGAAAATTAAATATCTTTGAATATGAAATCGACAATGAACTTGAACCTCCCTTCTCCATTTCATTTATTTTTATTTTTGAAACAAACATATACATTCCCCTTCATTTTATACCAAACGTAGGGAAAACATGTCGAAGACATGTCCTATACCTATTTCAAAGTTGTGTTCTAGTTCAACTAGAGCAGAGTCCCAATCCATATAACACTCATTGATGGATGAGTAGAAAAATAGCAACTTCAAGGGAAATCTTAGCTTACAAACCATTCATTTGAGTACTACCAAAGCAATGCATTCTTTTTCTTGAAACTTGAAACCTTCCCCTGCTGCATATCACATGAAAACTGAAAAGAAAGAAAGTGTGAAAGCCAAAAAGTTTTGAAAATTGTCACATTCTTGTGTTTGGATTTGAGATGAATTATTTGAACTGAGTCAAATATAGCATGCAATGTTTGGACATTGTGTGAAATAAATAAAATGTGCACATAACCAAACGACATAAACCTTATGTTTCGAAAAGGTGCTTTGCCATGGAAGTATTAAGAGTGTCCTTTTGTACATTCCAAGCCCTTTGGGACATGGATATAAGGGTTGTAATTTGTAACATAGATGCGTTAACCTGAAAAGTTTGGCTCATAGGTTGGGAGAATCTGAAATTAGGTTGGAGGTTTTCCAACCGGAACTATTGAACACACCTTAAACGTACGACACTTTATATTATGAAAAGTTGATAAAGTTTCGCAAGAATTTTTTTTGCATTTTGGATAACGGACAACCAAAGCAGCTCAACTTGTACTCAACCAGAAAGTTTAAGCATGCGATTAAGCTCAACTTTTTGAATGCGATGGGGTTGACTCCTCAACAATTTGGGTTGAGCTTAAAATGCAGGTAATAAAATCAATTCAAATTATTAACATGTGAAAAACCATTCGAATATAGGAATACTTTTTTTTTGCTAATCCAATATAGGGATACAATGATGGTGTTATATCAGGTTTGGTATCAGACTAAAATTGGAATAAGTCGGTTCACTGTTCAAGTTGCGTAACTTTTTGACAAAAAAAGTGTATCTATATTGACTAACGTCCGGTTTGGGGCCCGAAAACACAACAAATTATCCGAATTAATCATCATCGAGTAAGAGATTAAGAAAGACGTAGTGATAACATATAGTATCAAAATTTAGTCCATAAAGGATCTCAATTGTTTAGTGAAAAAAAAAACAAGTAGTAATCCAAAAAGATCTCAATTGTTTAAGTAAAGAACCAGATTTGAATCATTTTAGTCCAAAAAGGATTCATTCTGAAAGAAAACAGCCAAAACCAACCAGGTTTTCCTCTTGCTTTGATTTGTCTTACTGTGATGAAAATGACATTAGTGGGTTAAACTATACTAGGGTTTGATTAATATACTTTTCACTATTGGTGGCTCCATCATTTTCATTAAAATTGTATTGGGCCACTCTAGCTGATTCTCTGGGTTGTTAAGTTAAAGCTAGAATTGTAGTCTAAGGCCTATTTAGTTAAAAAAAATTATTTCAATCCATACTTTATTTTTATTTTATTTATTCTTGCTTTCAAATACAATTCAACATCATCACTTTTTTTTATCCTTTAACTCTTTCCGCTCCAAGGCCGCCGACCATGTTCCAACATCTCATTCCGTGATATCTCTACCAACTCAGTTGGTATACCTTTGAGTTTTGTTATGCAGATATGTATTCCTCTAGAAATTGTAATTTAAAAGTTTACATTTTTGTTTCTCTCTTTCAATGAATATTTGTTCGATTGATTGAAATGACTAATTAATTTATCATCCTTAGCCGTTACATGCTTTATTATGGATGCAACTAAGCTAATGATGTTGCGATATTATTTTCATAATTTTGTATATAAAAACAAGGATGTACCCATGCATGATGACAATAATTCTTTTGATAGATTTTACAAAATAAAAAAAAAAACGAAGGTGCATTAAGAAACTTTGGTGTGGAGTAAATGCTTCTTCCATCTTTGCGATCCAACAACCTCTTCCTTAAGTTCATTTGAGATATTGCGAAAACACACCCCTAGTATAGGACGAAATGCTCTCTCAATTTGCATATTTCATTCTGACCATATGGCAGACCCGAAACAATTGCATCTTCCAAAAGACCAAATTCAATGCTCAAGAGGTTTAGGATGTATTTTCAGAATACCTGGTCAAATTGGAAACACCAATGGTTTTCTACAAGTTCTAATCACACTAGGCATTGGGGTGATCTTTCCTATGAAAACAGTAATACTCTGATCTCTATTCATCATGTCCTTTAGACAACTGACACTCGACCAAATTCTAATTCTTTCGCAATTACTCCTATGGGCCCCATACTGAGCTCTGCCACCTCCTGGATAACAGTTATTCGGGATCAGATTCACTAGCTAGATGTCACAGACTTAACCTTTGATCCTCACAGCTGAAACCTATTCCTCACTCTATGGATCCAGACATGATAGTGGTCACATATGATACTAGCTTTTGGCTCAGTCTTGGCAGGGAGCAGTCAGAGTTTTGTGGTCGACATGCATGGTGAGGTGTTAGCACGGGTGGCTTACCCGATCACAGAGAAGGTGCTAGATAGCAAAATGGTAGAGTTTTATGCAGCTGAAGCGACGCTTCTTCTTATTCAAGCTACAATAGAGAATGAGATTTTGATGGGTGACTCGGAAACGTTTACTCTATCATACCTGATGATCAGCGACAACCCATACCAACAATGGATTAGGCATGGCGACCTCTTATTAGCAGCATACAGAGATTGCTTTCTTTTCATAGCCTTTGGTTCTGTAATTTTATTTGTAGAGACCTTAACTATGAGGCTCACAACTTAGCTGCTACGACAACCTAATAGTATTGTATTTGATTTAGAAATATTGATTTGTGACAAATGATATCACAAATCTCGTGTTCCTTTGGCTCTGGGATCTATTAAACCCTTTCTTCCATTTCAAAGAGTTAATAATGTTAGGAGGCATTACAATTTGTATTTGCTTTCTCACGGAATTAGGGTATATGCAATCTGTAATCTCCTATGGGAGTGAATCCTTATATCCTCAATGCATAAGAAAATTAAATGGCTCTCAGATTTAGCCCGATGGGAGGAAGAGTTGCATTACAGTCTATAATGCTACAGCGGCAGATATTGTCAGCAAAATAGTATGTAAAGAAAAGGGCAGTTTTGAAATAATCATAGTGGATGTGTCGGAAGGACTCCAATCCCTTGATATTATACCTCTACGACAGAAACTTCCGAAGTGATATCGAGAATGAACTTGAACCTCCCTTCTCCTCCATTTCATATTTATTGTTTTTAAACGAACATATACATTCCCCTTTATTTTATACCAAACGTAGGGAAATATGTCCAAGACATGTCCAGTACCGATTTCAAAGTGGTGTTCAAGTTCATCTAGAGCAGTCCCAATCCATGTAACACTCATTGATGGATGAGTAAAAAGGTAGCAACTTCAAGGGGAATCTTAGCTTACAAACCATTCATTGAGTTCAACCAAAGCATTTGCATTCTTAATTTTTTTCTTGAAACTCGAAAGCTTACCCCTGCTGCATATCACATGAAAACTCAATGAATGAAACAAAGGAAGTCTGAAGCAAAAAAGTTCTGCAAATTTTGACATTCTTGTGTTAGATTCAAGGATGAATTATGAATGGAGTCCAAATATAGCATGCAATGTTTGGACATTATGTGAAACAAAAGGTGCACATCACCAAACAACATAAACCTCATGTTTCTAAAAGGTGATTTGCCGTGGAACTTGGATATAAGGGTTGTAACATAGATTGCGTTAATCCAAAAAAATTTGCTTGTAGGTTGGGAGAATCTGAAATTAGGTTTGAGGCGTTTTCCAACCCGAACTATTGAACACACCTTAAGCGCGTTATCCGAATTAATCATCATCGAGTAAGAGATTAAGACGTAGTGATAACATATAGTATCAAAATTTAGTCCATAAAGGATCTCAATGGTTTAGTGAAAAAAAAAATCAAATTGTAATCCAAAAAGATCTCAATTGTTTAAGTAAAGAACCAGATTTGAATCATTTTAGTCCAAAAAGGATCCATTCTGAAAGAAAACAGCCAAAACTAGCCAGGTTTTCCCTCTTGCTTTGATTTGTCTTACTGTGAAGAAAATGAGAGATGAAAATGACATTAGTGGGTTAAACTACACTAGGGTTTGATAAGTATACTTTTCACTATTGGTGGCTCCATCATTTTCGATCAAAATGGATTGGCCACTTTAGCTGATTCTCTGGGGTTGTTAGGTTAAAGTTAGAATTGTAGTCTAAGCCTATTTAGTTTTAAAAATCATTTTAATCCATACTTTATTTTCTTTTATTTTATTCTTGCTTTCATAGTATGATATTCAATTTAAAGTTAAAATGAATTGAATTGCCAAACATATTGGAAAATACAATCCAATACCATAATTTTTTAATGGGTCTTTAATTTGATGAAAATTACAATGAACATTTCCTGGGTGTTGGTGTCATAGCTGGGAAATGATTGTTACACCCCTAGACTTTCATTTTTTTGTTAAAGCATTATGCACAATAATAATAAATAAGTACGATAACATAGGATTATGATTTGCAGCTCCAGTCATAACCAAATTATGGGCCTCTCGGTACATATAATTACAAAACCAACATGGAAGCAACAAAAAAAGTTCTGAAAATTTTCACATTCTTGTGTTTGGATTTAAGGATGAATTATTTGAACTGAGTCAAATATAGCATGCAATGTTTGACATTGTGGTGAAATAATAAAATGTGCACATAACCAAACGACATAAACCTTATGTTTCGAAAAGGTGCTTTGCCATGGAAGTATTAAGAGTGTCCTTTTGTACATTCCAAGCCCTTTGGGACATGGATATAAGGGTTGTAATTTGTAACATAGATGCGTTAACCTGAAAAGTTTGGCTCATAGGTTGGGAGAATCTGAAATTAGGTTGGAGGTTTTCCAACCGGAACTATTGAACACACCTTAAACATACGACACTTTATATTATGAAAAGTTGATAAAGTTTCGCAAGAATTTTTTGCATTTTGGATAACGGACAATCAAGGTAACTCAACTTGTACTCAACTAGAAAGTTTAAGCACGCGATTAATTAAGCTCAAGTTTTTGTACGCGATGGGGGTTGACTCCTCAACAATTTGGGTTGAGCTTAAAATGCAGGTAATAAAATCAATTCAAATTATTAACCATGTGAAAAACCATTCGAATATAGGAATACTTTTTTTTTTGCTAATCCAATATAGGGATACAATGATGGTGTTATCAGGTTTGGTATCAGACTAAAATTGGAATAAGTCGGTTCACTGTTCAAGTTGCGTAACTTTTTGACAAAAAAAAGTGTATCTATATTGACTAACGTCCGGTTGGGGCCCGAAAACACAACAAATTATCCGAATTAATCATCATCGAGTAAGAGATTAAGACAGACGTAGTGATAACATATAGTATCAAAATTTAGTCATAAAGGATCTCAATTGTTTAGTGAAAAAAAAAACAAGTAGTAATCCAAAAAGATCTCAATTGTTTAAGTAAAGAACCAGATTTGAATCATTTTAGTCCAAAAAGGATTCATTCTGAAAGAAAACAGCCAAAACCAACCAGGTTTTCCTCTTGCTTTGATTTGTCTTACTGTGATGAAAATGACATTAGTGGGTTAAACTATACTAGGGTTTGATTAATATACTTTTCACTATTGGTGGTTCCATCATTTTCATTGAAATTATATTGGGCCACTCTAGCTGATTCTCTGGGTTGATAAGTTAAAGCAAGAATTGTAGTCTAAGCCTATTTAGTTTTAAAAAAATATTATTTTAATCCATACTTTATTTTATTTTATTTTATTCTTGCTTTCAAATACAATTCAACATCATCACTTTTTTTTTTATCCTTTAACTCTTTCCACTCCAAGCCGCCGACCATGTTCCAACATCTCATCCGTGATATCTCTACCAACTCAGTTGGTATACCTTTGAGTTTTGTTATGCAGATATGTATTCCTCTAGAAATTGTAATTTAAAAGTTTACATTTTTTGTTTCTCTCTTTCAATTGAATATTTGTTCGATTGATTGAAATGACTAATTAATTTCATCCTTAGCCGTTACATGCTTTATTATGGATGCAACTAAGCTAATGATGTTGCGATATTATTTTCATAATTTTATATATAAAAACAAGGATGTACCCATGCATGATGACAATAATTCTTTTGATAGATTTTACAAAATAAAAAAACGAAGGTGCATTAAGAACTTTGGTGTGGAGTAAATGCTTCTTCCATCTTTGCGATCCAACAACCTCTTCCTCAAGTTCATTTTGAGATATTGCGAAAACACACCCCTAGTATAAGGACGAAATGCTCTCTCAATTTGCAGATTTCATTCTGACCCTATGGCAGACCCGAAACAATTGCATCTTCCAAAAGACCAAATTCAATGCTCAGAGGTTTAGGATGTATTTCAGAATACCTGGTCAAATTGGAAACACCAATGGTTTTCTACAAGTTCTAATCACACTAGGCATTGGGGTGATCTTTCCTATGAAAACAGTAATACTCTGATCTCTATTCATCATGTCCTTTAGACAACTGACACTCGACCAAATTCTAATTCTTTCGCAATTACTCCTATGGGCCCCCATACTGAGCTCGCCACCTCCCCGGATAACAGTTATTCAGGATCAGATTCACTTAGCTAGATGTCACAGACTTAACCTTTGATCCTCACAGCTGAAACCTATTCCTCACTCTATGGATCCAGACATGATAGTGGTCACATATGACACTAGCTTTTTGGCTAAAGTCTTGGCAGGGAGCAGTCAAAGTTTTTGTGGTCGACATGCATGGTGAGGTGTTAGCACGGGTGACTTACCCGATCACAGGGAAGGTGCTAGATAGCAAAATGGTAGAGTTTTATGCAGCTGAAGCGACACTTCTTATTCAAGCTACAATAGAGAATGAGATTTTTGATGGGTGACTCGGGAACCATTTACTCTATCATACCTGATGATCAGCGACAACCCATACCAACAATGGATTAGGCATGGCGACCTCTTATTAGCAGCATACAGAGATTGCTTTCTTTTCATAGCCTTTGGTTCTGTAATTTTATTTGTAGAGACCTTAACTATGAGGCTCACAACTTAACTGCTATGACAACCTAATAGTATTGTATTTGATTTAGTAATATTTGATTTGTGACAAATGATATCACAAATCTCGTGTTCCTTTGGCTCTGGAATCTATTAAAACCCTTTCTTCCATTTCAAAGAGTTAATAATGTTAGGAGGCATTACAATTTGTATTTGCTTTTCTCACGGAATTAGGGTATATGCAATATGTAATCTCCTATGGGAGTGAATCCTTATATCCTCAGTGCATAAGAAAATTAAATGGCTCTCAGATTTAGCCCGATGGGAGGAAGAGTTGCATTACAGTCTATAATGCTACAGCGGCAGATATTGTCAGCAAAATAGTATGTAAAGAAAAGGGCAGTTTTGAAATAATCATAGTGGATGTGTCGGAAGGACTCCAATCCCTTGATATTATACCTCTACGACAGAAACTTCCGAAGTGATATCGAGAATGAACTTGAACCTCCCTTCTCCTCCATTTCATATTTATTGTTTTTAAACGAACATATACATTCCCCTTTATTTTATACCAAACGTAGGGAAATATGTCCAAGACATGTCCAGTACCGATTTCAAAGTGGTGTTCAAGTTCATCTAGAGCAGTCCCAATCCATGTAACACTCATTGATGGATGAGTAAAAAGGTAGCAACTTCAAGGGGAATCTTAGCTTACAAACCATTCATTTGAGTTCAACCAAAGCATTTGCATTCTTAATTTTTTTCTTGAAACTCGAAAGCTTCCCCTGCTGCATATCACATGAAAACTCAATGAATGAAACAAAGGAAGTCTGAAGCAAAAAAGTTCTGCAAATTTTGACATTCTTGTGTTAGATTCAAGGATGAATTATTGAATGGAGTCAAATATAGCATGCAATGTTTGGACATTATGTGAAACAAAAGGTGCACATCACCAAACAACATAAACCTCATGTTTCTAAAAGGTGATTTGCCGTGGAACTTGGATATAAGGGTTGTAACATAGATGCGTTAATCCAAAAAATTTGCTTGTAGGTTGGGAGAATCTGAAATTAGGTTTGAGGCGTTTTCCAACCCGAACTATTGAACACACCTTAAGCGCGTTATCCGAATTAATCATCATCGAGTAAGAGATTAAGACGTAGTGATAACATATAGTATCAAAATTTAGTCCATAAAGGATCTCAATGGTTTAGTGAAAAAAAAATCAAATTGTAATCCAAAAGATCTCAATTGTTTAAGTAAAGAACCAGATTTGAATCATTTTAGTCCAAAAAGGATCCATTCTGAAAGAAAACAGCCAAAACTAGCCAGGTTTTCCTCTTGCTTTGATTTGTCTTACTGTGAAGAAAATGAGAGATGAAAATGACATTAGTGGGTTAAACTACACTAGGGCTTGATAAGTATACTTTTCACTATTGGTGGCTCCATCATTTTCGATCAAAATGGATTGGCCACTTTAGCTGATTCTCTGGGGTTGTTAGGTTAAAGTTAGAATTGTAGTCTAAGCCTATTTAGTTTTAAAAAATCATTTTAATCCATACTTTATTTTCTTTTATTTTATTCTTGCTTTCATAGTATGATATTCAATTTAAAGTTAAAATGAATTGAATTGCCAAACATATTGGAAAATACAATCCAATACCATAATTTTTTTAATGGGTCTTTAATTTGATGAAAAATTACAATGAACATTTCCTGGGTGTTGGTGTCATAGCTGGGAAATGATTGTTACACCCCTAGCCTTTCTTTTTTTTGTTAAAGCATTATGCACAATAATAATAAATAAGTACGATTACATAGGATTATGACTTGCAGCTCTAGTCGTAGCCAAATTATGGGCCTCTCGGTACATATAATTACAAAACCAACATGGAAGCAACAAAAAATACGCCTAATATTAGTAATGATAAGCCGCTAGGGCTGAACAAAAAACCAATCAAACTTTATGGGACAAAAATATATCATTAGTCAACTCGTACAAAATTTGAGCCTCATATAAACTATTTTTTCTATGAAATTGTATTATTATGATATTAGGTTCGCAAATATCAAAAAAAATTTAGCTTCACCTAGATACTTATCTTAATTATTTTGTGATATTAGTTATATATTCTAGTTATTATGCTCATTTGCTCTTTGCAAAGGTTATCAATAGTGACTTTATTTTGGTTTAAAATTGGACTACACTGGATCCAATTTGGTATATGCAATGTATTTTATTATTTACTAGCTCAGATAAAATAAATAAATAAATTTGGTTTTACCATTGATAACTACTATTATCAACTAACAAGTTGAGATTGCTCTATAGTAATAAATGTTTAGTTCGTGATTTTTAAAACCTTTGGAACTTGTTATGACTTATGTGCATAATCCAAAAACTATATCGACAAAATCACTATGGTGTCCGGTTTTCATAGTGAAAACACTAATTCTTAATAGCTAGGCCAAGTAAGTTAGGCCCACGCCAGGCCTAATCCAGTACCGTTCATCATCCTAGATATGTGCATTTTGAGGATGATGGACGGCATGGGGCCAGGCTTAGCCTGCTGGCCTGGCTTTCTAGACAAGCTCTAGTGAAAGAGGAAGCAATCACCACCTATGCTAAAACCTTGTTAGGGAATCAGGTTTTACGATCAGAATTAGAGGTGGGCACGGGACGGGATGGGACGAGATATACCTATCCCTATCCTATCCTGTTCATACGGGATCGGGACGGGACGAGATGGGAAAAACCCCATCCCGACCTCGTCCCATCCTAAACGGGTTCGGGACGGGACGGGATCAGCAGGTACCCCATTTCATCTTTCTTTTTTTTGGTTAACTTTTATCAATAGACATTCTCAATTAAATAAATAGCCAAATGACAATAGAAATGAACGAGAAGCTAAGAAGACAGAAGAGAAAAAAAGAAAAAACTACAAAACAATACAACAGTAGTGTAACTTCTATCTTTCCCTGTAAAAGAAAGGAAATAAAAAAAATTTAATTTAGTAATGGAAAACTTCATAGAAAAACGTGTACAATGTAGTAGTCCTCTCAACTTAATGAATCAAAACACGGGTATTACTCTAAACTGAGATGTTGGAGCATAAAAATGCAAATATATCAACTACGTCAACATTCAATAAACAATTAAGAATAATAGCAAGATTCTTTTCTCAGATAATTATTTGTAATTCAGATTCAGATATGTCTTCATCCTATTCAAATTGTATCCATTGACTTACTGATCAGGTTTCTCTACTATAACAAGGATTTGGGGTGCAGCTGAGAGAAAAGCGTGTCTGTCAAATTTTGTAGTGGGCCAAATGCTAAGAACTTTTCAATTTCCCTCTAACAAAATCCTTTTAATCAAGTCACCACACCTACAAATAAGTTTTAACACCACCCTCAGCCACTGAAGGCATCATCCATATATGCAATATTCTAAATAAAAATAAATAATTAAATAAAAATATTAATAATTAATATTAATAAATTAGTTTGGGACGGGACGGGATTGGCGGGATTGAAAATCTTCATCCCATCCCATCCCATCCCATTCTAGATCGGGACGGGACGGGATCGGGATGAAATTATTCAATCCCATTAAGACCCGAAAAAATCGGAACAGGACGGGACGGGAACGGGATCGCGGGATGGGATACCCACCCTAATCAGAATGATATGACATGATATGGAAAGATTTACACGTATCTTGAGAATTTCACCATCCTTCCTAGATCATGCCATGTCACCCCTAGTTAGTAGCAAAACCTGATTTCCAAGTATTTTCAACACTAATCCAATTAGGCCACTAGCATATCAGATGGTGAACATGGTGTGTGGTTCCTTCATCTTCTACTCCAAAAGTCTTAGGGTTTCTATTGTTATTTATTCATTTAGAATCTCACTCCAAAGGTCCGAATTTAGATAAATAGAGTACGAATTAGGAATCTTCATTGAAGCATGAAAACTTACATGGGAAAAAACTCGAGATTACTCTATAGTAACAAGTGTTTAGTTCACAATTTTGACAACCTTTGGAACTTGTTATGTGCATGACCCGATCTTACCTAAACTATATTCATAAAAGCCTTATGGTGTAGATTTTCAGTACAAAAGATGGAGCATCCACCACCTACGCTAAAACCTTGTTAGGAACCAGATTTTACAACAAAGATGACATGATATGAAAAGATTTACACGTATTTAGTTGATTCCCACGTATTTTTGCAAAGTCTGATTGAAAAAACTTGATTCCCAAGTATTTTTGTTGATTCTAACCCAATTAGGTCACTAGCTTATCAAGTAGTGGACATGGTGTGTGGTTCCTTCATCTTCTACTCAAAAAGTCTTAGGGTCTCTACTGTTCTTTGTTCACTTTGTTGGATTTTCGCCAATATGAATTGAACAAAAAACAATTGCTAGGTATATGGTAAGTCAAGTGCTAGTCATAGTTTATTCTGTAGAGTCATGCACAACATCTCATCTCAATATGAGAGGAAATTCTCAGGTTTCTCATTGCGTACCAAAGTGCCGAATTAATTGAAAAGCCAAAGTGTCTTATTCCTATTCACAAGTGGTTTCCAAGTGATAATCGCAATCAAAACAATTCCATTTATAGATGCGTAAAAATGCACTAACTAATAGGGGAATTTTTTGTTTTTAGCCTTTAGCTTTGGAAACAAGTACAGTGGTGTTGAATTTTTTTTATTTTTTATTTTTTATTTTTTTTGCTTAGTGATAGAAACGCCCATCAGGTTCAAGGATTTTTCAGTCTTTATTTTTTACAGTTTCCGCTACGTAGTATGTAAAATAAACAATTTTAGGTCCGTAAATAATTTCTTCAACGATGATTTTTTTTTTTTTTGTTAACATTATTATCCTGTGGAATAAATCATCTGAATCCAAATATAGACATGTACCACCCAACAATTCCAATATGTGCAGTAAGTTGTTGTTTATATATATATATATATATGTGTGTGTGTGTGTGTATTATTTTAATATGGAATATGAATTGACTTATGACAAATCTTGTGTTCCATTGGCTCTGGGATCTGGTAAAAACCTTTCTTCCATTTCAAAGAGTTAATAATGTTAAGAGGTATTGCAATTAGTATTTTCTTATCTTACGGAATTAGGTTATATGCAATATGTAATGTCCTATAGGAGCGAATCTTCATATTCTCAATACATAAGAAAATTAAATATCTTCGAATATGAAATCGACAATGAACTTGAACCTCCCTTCTCCATTTCATTTATTTTTGTTTTTGAAACAAACATATACATTCCCCTTCATTTTTATACCAACGTAGGGAAACATGTTGAAGACATGTCCTATACCTATTTCAAAGTTGTGTTCTAGTTCAACTAGAGTAGAGTCCCAATCCATATAACACTCATTGATGGATGAGTAGAAAAATAGCAACTTCAAGGGAAATCTTAGCTTACAAACCATTCATTTGAGTACTACAAAGCAATGAATTCTTTTTCTTCAAGCTTGAAAGCTTCCCCTGCTGCATATCACATGAAAACTGAAAAGAAAGAAAGTGTGAAAGCAAGAAAGCAAAAAAGTTTTGAAAATTTTCACATTCTTGTGTTTGGATTTAAGGATGAATTATTTGAACTGATTCAAATATAGCATGCAATGTTTGGACATTGTGTGAAATAAATAAAATGTGCACATAGCCATACGACATAAACCTTATGTTTCCAAAAGGTGCTTTGCCATGGAAGTATTAAGAATGTCCTTTTGTACATTCCAAGCCCTTTGGGACATGGATACAAGGGTTGTAATTTGTAACATAGATGCGTTAACCCGAAAAGTTTGGCTCATAGGTTGGGAGAATCTGAATTAGGTTGGAGGTTTTCCAACCGGAACTATTGAACACACCTTAAACGTAGGACACTTTATATTATGAAAGTTGATAAAGTTTCTGTTGGAAATATGACTTTTTAAAATAAAAGAAAATGGGTGTGAACCTATATTTGAACCCTGGATCTCTTTCTGATTTTAGTCTCTGGATCTCTCTCTTTAATTTTTAGTCCCATAACTAATATATAACTACTATTAGGACTTGGGCTTGGACCCCTTGGGGGTCACCCGCCGCCGCTACTGTCCGTCCGGGTCGGGTCGTTAAGAGAGCAACTCATTCTTTTTGCTACGAATTTATGAAGAATGAATGAATCTAGACTTCTTCATATTTCCACGTTTTTTCTTAAATGCGATTACGTTTAGATTTTCCATGCATTGCGCCATGATTTTTGCCCCACGTTTTTAATGCAAATATGTATCTAGACATTTTTCTAAATCCCACATGTTTATCATGTTTTTTATTTAATTAAATCCTCCACGCGATGAATCTAGTCATGTTTCTGTATTTCAATGAATATACTTTCTCCTATAAATACAACACAACTTAGAGTTTAGAGTAGTGAAGAAATAATAAGAAAAGAATAGATAAAAACAAAAAGAAGAGTTATTCCTTGTTTCAATAAGAGGGATTTCGTTTTGTAATTAGTTTTGTTTTTGTTTAGGATTTCAATCAAAGAAGAAATTTTCGTGTTGTTAATTTATTTACAATGTATTGATGATTCCGAGCAAAAAAAAAAACAAGTGTTTAAGGGTGATAGTATTCCGTTCATCAAATGTGCAATTGATTGAACGAGACAGAGAAGATTCTGGGTTGTTTTATCCTGGGGACGGTGGGGCTAGTACACTGCTTGCACAATCTTGGGCAGAGCCGCGAAACGTCTTAAAGAGAGCAACCTAGTCCGCGACTCAACCCAAGAACAAATTGGTATATTCGTTCCTAACTTTTATTTGAATTTTTTTACAGCAGTAACAACAATTTTAAGACGTTATTATTTCTGCTATGACTAAGATTAAAAGAATGATCCCTTTATTTTCCATAATATAAATTACGAAAATATATAAAGAAGATGGAACAAGTAATGAAATTGATTAGGTTGAAATAATACCCTATGTTTCTACGGAGATTTTGGTTTCATTACTTATAAGTATGTGATTATTCAATCATGTTGGGTTTGTAAGGATAACCTTTTTAGATAGGTTGTTGTTTGTATGTATGCAAATTAGTCCTGATTTTATATAAATTGCATGAGAAATTCTAGTCAAGAGTTTTTTCTTAAATATTCAAAAATGATATTTTGTCCTTCAAAATAAACACAGATTAGATTGATTGCTTTGTTTCTTGTCTCAAATTGGATAAACATGCTAGATCAATCTGACATAGATTGACTACATATATATATATATATATATGTTGATTCATGAAATTATAAGCATCTGTGATTGCTTGGCTCAAAAATTGGGTTTTGAACAAGCTTCTGTCAATTGAAAATAGATATTAAATGATAAAAGTCCGAGTGATCTTGATTGAAAAACTATTGTGAAGGCATTGTTTGATTGCACATCAATGCCATCTGTTTACATGAAATTGACTTATAATTATAAATAATGTTGAATGTTAGTCCATTTTGCTTTTTCAGATTTCTTCAATCTCTTAGTTTATTTGTACGAAATTGTCTTGTAAATAAACTGAAATCATATTGTGAGTTCAATGGGCCAGAGTTGATTGATGGCAATGGTGAACTATGATTCGTTTTGGAGTTTATTTAGATTGACAATTTGGCAATCTGGGAATACTTGTTCATAAATAAAAAATAAAATTTGCAAAATATGGAGGGGTAAAGTCCTTCCGTTTCAAACACAAACACAGTTTTTATGTGTGTGTCAATTTAATTGTTTTTAGAACCCATTAGCCTAAACAAACTTTGTTCCAAGCATTGGAGTTTAGTTTTGTTTGCTTTATGTACCTTTGTTACCTTGGGTGGTAGTTCTTGTTGTTAAATTGATTATGGTAGAATCTATGCAAAGACACAACCCCATGGCAACATTTGCAAAGTTTGGAAAGAGGGTTATTTTTAAAGATCCACATGATTTAGAGTTTTACAACTACGAGCTTTACAACTTCAGATATTTTTATCTATAATGGTGGTTTTCCATGTTGTGTATTTTTAAAGATATCTTTATGGTGACTTTACAACCATATTGTGAAGTCGTATTAGTTTACATTATGATTAACGTAGTTAGAGATTGACATACATGTACACTTGTTGACAAATGAAAATTTTAGTATAGACCCTAAGCCCATGGAGGACTAAATAGAAGAGAACCAATTGAATTCAATATAATCTATGCATGTTACTCCCATATATTCTTTAGATAATGAGTATGCGGTTCTATGATAATTATGTTATACACCTTGGATGATTCAGTTTTGTGATCTATTGTGAAAATTGGGTATGCTTCTATTTCTCAATACTATTGATGGAAAGAAAACTTTGTGATTAATTTTACAATAGATGTTTGATGTTAAACTGAAATGAGGAGGATATAAAGAATCATTTGTATACAGATCGACCTATGAATTTTGTTATTGATGTCACTGTATAAATGATTTTGCTCAGACCATAAGTTGGTCGAATTTTCACATGGTTTGATTTTTTAACATTTGAAAATTAGGGCATGAGGGAAAGTTGATTTTGATAAGGTTGGAAGGTAAAATCCATAGTAGCTATTTGGTGTCTTACGAATTGCTATTTGTTTATTCAATGAATGTTTTTAGGAGTGAAGGGCCACCCACATCTTCATATCTTCTTCATTTAGTATTCAATGATTTTACTATTTGGTAGAGGACATGAATTCTTATGGAAATGATGTGTTCTCATGATGATAATTTTGGTGGATCTAATTTTTTTTGTTGATGGCAATCTAGAACAATTCAAACTATTGCTTGGTTTTGCAATGGAACATTTACCATCTAAGTCTGCAACTAAATTCCCAAAGGTTGCTTTTATGCACAAATATAGCTCGGTGATTACATCAAAGTTTGAAAAATTCAGAAGCTGAATTTAATGTACGTTCTCTAATGATATTTTGTGTTGATTATTGAACTTAAAAGAAAATGAGAATAGCGAGGTGAATAGAATGGGAATTTTATTCAATATTCTCATTGTGTGGGTCCTTAACATTTGAATGCACGGTCTGCTTCAGCTAGCAAAAAGGACCGTCATTTAATATGCATTCAAAAAGTGGCTAAACCTCTTATGACAATAGTTAGAGGGACCGAAGTTCAAAAGTCCCTTAATGGAAAGCTTACGTATATTTTTATACTGGCTAAAAATAATTTTGTGGATTCTAATTTTTTGTGAGAAGATTTTTTGTGTTTCTCAAGGAATTATTCATGAAAAGATAAATTGCATTTATTTTCGAGGCATAGTGGGGGTTATTTCGAGGAATAGTGGGGTTACATCCTCAAATAACGTGCCTATGATAAGGATGAATGAAACTGATAGACCACATAATCTGAGCCTAAGAGAAGTAAACGGATACAAACTTCTAAAAACTTTGGCTCCGATTACTATGTATTTTCAGTCGAGGAGGATTAGCTTTCAAGAAGCCTTATCCTCTATAGATGCAATTGAAAAGGTCATGAGTGTATTACCCGCCAAAATTCACTTACCAACATGCTTGCATTATTTTAGAAGTTAATAATATTTATTAGTAGTAATTATTAATTAATAATAATTACAAGTAATAATAGTTTATAATTTTTAATTTCAAATTTAGGTTTAGGCTAGTGGTGGGTAAGAGATAAAGGGTGGGTGTGTTTAGCCAAAGAAACCCTAAATTCTTCCTTTAAAGATACAACCCTAGTTTATTTTTCTTCTCTTTGCACACACACACAAAAGAAGAAGGAAAAAAAAAACTGCGTTGAAAAGTGGGAGAAGCTTGAAAAGAGGAACCTTAAATTCTTGCCAAAAATCAGTGAATACAACTCTATCCTCGTTAAGTTTTTTTTTTTTTTGTATTATGATTGATTAGGTTTATTGTGTATGAGGTATGTCTGAAAGAGAGAGAGAATGGGACAGAGATTTCCTTTCATGTTTTCAGTTTCCTTTTGTGTGTATGAGTTACAGTTTTTTTTTTTTTTTTTTTTTTTGGCGAAGTGACCTCTGTCATGTTTTCATTTTCTTTCTGTGTATGGAAAGCAACTTTCAAACATCGTTATCAATGGACCATGTCAGACCACGATTTCAAAAAAAAAAAAAAAAAAAAAACCAGGATATTTCACACATATTAATGACGTATATAGTCACCATATTTTGATATACAAATCACAATATATCGAATACTTTCAGATATTTTAATCACTGCTGATTTGAAATATTAGTTTGTACATGAAGTTGATTGGTGTTTATGTCAAAGCTTCAAAAGGTTTCATTCATTATTATAAGTAGTCAATAAAACTGTCAGATAGAGTAGAGAATCTTTTTCCTCCTTGTAGAATTTACATCAAAACCACTTTATCAATTGAATTTGGTTTTGTTTACCTTTTTAGTTAATTAACAAGATTTTACAGAGTATTTATTTATCGTCAATGCTAACTAACAGTTCCAAATTTTGTTTTTTTTTTTATATATGCTTATGGGTTGCAAAAATTCAGCTCCCTTACCTTCATGAATCCATGACGGTTTTAGTTTTCTTTATTTGATTGACATTTACAGTGTCAGTTTTCACTTTTCTTTATTTAATTTGTAGAGTCAGTTTGCTAAGTTAAATTCGCAATTTTCTTTATTTACTTTATTAAATGCTTTATTAAATTTGCAGTTTGCTTTCTTTGATCTACAGTTTTTAATCTACATTTACATCTACAGTTAACCGTGGTCATGATGTCATGTTGAAATAGGGGTCACGATGCCAAGTTGTGAATATCACCTTGGTAATGTTTTAGATATATGGTACTTATAGGGGGAATGTGATGTGATGTTAATTGATTTTAAAAAAAAAATTAATAATGGCTCAAATAAAATACTTGGTAAATGTTCTTTTTCCACAACTCCGAAAAAAAAAGTGTAAAAAAAAAGAAATTTTTGTATACAGACTTGCTTGTATACGTGTGATAGAATGATGGGTATGCAGACTTGCTTGCATATCAGTGCATCGTTCCATGTGAGTTCGGTTGTACGTGTAGAATGCTTGTCAGTGATCGAACTTCGGGTGAGATGACATGACACTCGAGGTGGCACCCCACTTGGGTCATGTACGCTCCGAGTGGCTTCGATGGCAAGGGAGGCACACTTGGGTGAGGTGTGTTCGGCACAGGAGGAGAGTGCGATTGTGGAAAAAGAAGCCAAGGAGTAGAAATCAAAAACAAATAATTAAATAAAACCATTTAATTGAGCATGTCATTAAATTGTGTAGAGATTATTTTAGCTCGTACTAGGTTGGCCTTGAGGGAAGAAACTAACAGCTCATTCAAATCTTGAATGAGAACTACCTGTCTTCCTCAAGGTGAAATTTGCAGTTTGTACTTTTATATTTAATTGTTTGATTTGTAAGTTTACTCACACCAGTATGATTATAATGACCCAGATTTTGTATTTTTTTTTACAAATTTGGGTACGTTCTTAATGAGCGTAGTCCCAGAGAACTATCAGGGTTAATTGGTGCGTAAGGAAGGATAATAGTTGCGTGGCGATAGCTGAGGAGTCGACGCGTTTATTTTTTTCTAGTTCTTTATTATTATTTCCTAGGTAATCAGATGTAGGATTTGGAAATAAATGCTAAGTTTTGTTAGATACTTATTTGGGGAATTGATTATTGTAATTTTCATTTATTCTTTGTGGACCACATCTTTAGAGGAAGAATATTGAGGAAACTTATTAGTTGTTTTCCACCTTATGACTGTACCATTTTATGTGTTCATGTCATGTCTTGGTTTTTGGACAATCTATTTATTTAGGTTGATCAAAAATCGGGGTGTGACATTTTTGGTATCAGAGCATCTGGTTAGCCTAGATCTAGGGTAGGTCTAGGTGATCCTCGGAAGTGTGGAGATGGGATTATGAACGTTTGGATTATTAAGTATTAACGATTATTTATTTTAGCTTGAAGGTAATGGCGAACACTCGATCAAATGGGGCCAATGGACAGAATAGTGATAACGGGCGGAATAACACTAGTGGCCCAAATGGTTCGAATGATCAGGGAGGGGTTCCTAACTTGGTTCAGGTAGACGTGGGAGCCATGATGACGCAACTTTTGCAGGTTGTGCAGAACAACCATCAGGATAGTCATGGTGACCCGTTTGCCAGGAGAAATAAGGAATTTGGGAACTTAGGTGGTCAGAGGTTTAATGGAGAGACTGACCCTATTGCAGCTGAGAAGTGGATTCGCAAGTGTGAAACCATATTCAATCGGATGCAGATGACTGAGGTACAGAAACAAGAATTAGCTGCTCATAACTTGGATGGTAATGCCAGGTATTGGTGGGATTCTGTGGAGGAGAGCATGGATACGACTGTTATGACTTGGGAGACTTTCAAGGCCAAATTTGACTGTCAGAGTTCTTTAGTTTGACACAAGGTACAAAGTCAGTGACCCAATATGTGACAAAATTCAACGAGTTGACTCGGTATGCTCCGTACTTGGTTGATACCCCTACCAAGAAGAATCAGAAGTTTATCAAGGGTTTGGGTCATTATTTGTCAAAGTCGCTTTTACCCTTTGGTAAAGAACCCTTTGACAGAGTTTTAGACTTAGCTCTCAAGTTTGAAGAGCAAGACGCTGCTTTTCGAGAGGCTAGAGAGAATAGCAGGGGAGGTGAGTCGTCTAGAAACTCGCGTTCATCTGGGAACCGAGATCAGAACAGGTATAAGCCTTATGATCAAAATCAGCGAGGATCTGGATTTCAGTATCAGCCGAGGTCCCAATCTGGAGGTCAGTTCCAGCAGAGACCCCAGGGAGGTTTTAGGCCGCAGGGTGGCTACAGGCCCCAAGGGCAGCAGTGGCAAAGACCGACATTTCAGAATCAGGACCCACAAGGCCCATATCAGCAACCTCGACCTCAGGTACCTACAGCACCACGAGGGCAGGCTCCCACTGGTAAGTTATGTTACAAGTGTAACCGACCAGCGCATCTCATTCGTGATTGTCCTAGTTGGCAAGGCGCTCCACAGGGTAGGCAGGCCCCACCAGCTCCAGCACGTGCATTTGCGGTTATACCAGGGCAAGAGAATGTTGAAGGTACCAGCACCACTCAGTTTCCCTTGCGAGTATTATTTGATTCTGGTGCTTCTCATTCTTTTATTTCTCGGTGAATGGTAGAAAAATAAAATCTTAAAACTATGCCACTTATCAAACCTTTATGTGTTGAGACACCCATAGGAGGCACTGTCACATTATTTGAGCAATGTAGAAACTTTGAGATCTCTTTAATGGGTCAAAAATTTGTTGCGGATTTGATAGTTATGAATTTTGAGAATTTTCATGTTATCCTTGGGATGGATTGGTTGGGTAAAAACTATGTTACTATAGATTGTGCCGCGAGAACCATTTTGATAGATACACCAGGGTTGCCGCGAGTTAGTCATGTTTGTGAACTTTGTGGGGGCTCCACAATGACGAGCACTCTATACTCTATGGATATACCAGAGAAAGATATTAGCGTGGTTGAGGTGGTGAAGGATTATGTAGATGTATTCCAAGAGATTCCTGGTTTACCACCTAAGAGAGAAGTCGAATTTCGAATTGACTTGTTGCCAGGGGCAGCACCGATTTCGAAAGCTGCATACCGATTGGCTCCTAAGCAGTTGGATGAGATGAAAGTCCAACTGGAGGAATTACTCCAGAAGGGGTAAGGAATTTTTTTTCTTTTTCCTTCTCATATGTTTTTATAATAGTTAAATATATATATATATATATATATATATATATATATATATATATATATATATATATATATATATATATATATATATATATATGTGCTTATTTGTGAGTAACTTTATGGTTAATCCTTTAAGGTGTGTATATTTAGGTTTATACGACCAAGTAATTCTCCATGGGGTGCGCCTGCTATTTTTGTTTCTAAGAAGGATGGTACTTTGAGGATGTGTGTCGACTATAGAGAACTAAATAAGGTGACAATAAAAAATAAGTACCCTCTTCCGCGGATAGATAATTTGTTAGATCAGTTGAAAGGGGCGGTTGTATTTTCGCAGTTGGATTTGAGGACTGGATACCTTCAGATGGGTGTTGAAGAGCAGAACATACCTCTAACGGCATTTCGGACTCGGTATGGGTTATATGAATTTTCGGTTATGCCATTTGGATTGACCAATGCTCCTGCTTTCTTTATGGATTTGATGAACCGTATTTTTCGTCCGTACCTTGATAAATTTGTCGTCATTTTCATTGATGATATTATGGTATATTCTCGAAACATGGAGGACCATCGAGAGCATTTGAAAATAGTGTTGCAGACTTTAAGAGATCACAAACTATATGCTAAATTTAGTAAGTGTCACTTTTGGGAGAAAGAGGTAAAATTTCTTGGGCATGTGATTTCTAGCGAAGGGATAGCGGTCGATCCTGACAAAGTTGCAGCAGTTAAGGAATGGAAACAACCCACTAATGCAAGTGAAATTCGAAGTTTCTTAGGGTTGGCTGGATATTACAGGAGGTTTATTGAGAAATTTTCGTTGATTGCTGCACCTTTGACGAGTCTGACTCGAAAGGATGTCAAGTTTGTATGGACTAAGGATTGTGAGACTGCATTTCAAGAGTTGAAGCAAAGGTTGAATACAGCTCCAATTTTAATCATTCCCACGCGTGGCGGGAAGTTAGTGGTGTTTACAGATGCTAGCGGAACAGGTTTGGGATGTGTTTTGATGCAAGATCAAAAAGTAGTTTCATACGCTTCTAGGCAGTTAAAGTCACATGAGAGGAGATATGCCACGCATGATTTGGAATTAGCAGCAGTGGTTTTTGCTTTAAAAATATGGAGGCATTATTTGTATGGAGAGAAATTTGAGTTATATACTGACCACAAAAGCTTGAAGTACCTATTTTCACAACGGGATTTAAACATGAGGCAACAGAGGTGGATGGAGTTCATTAGCAGTTATGATTTTGAAATCCTTTACCATTCAGGAAAAGGGAATGTGGTGGCGGATGCCCTTAGCAGGCAACATAGTGCATTGATCGCTCTTATGGTGCAAGAGTGGAAGATTCTCGAGGTTATTGCAGCTCATGATGTTTTGACTGTTCCGCATACTAGAGGAGCTTATGTTTGTAGTCTGACAGTTAAACCTACCCTGATTACCCGGGTCATTTCCATGCAGCACACTGACCCGTTTCTCATGAACAAAATAAATGATTTGATAATTGATACGTTGGATGACTGCCCTACTGATTGGTCCGTTGACATAGATGGAGGATTGCGATTTCATAGTAGACTTTGCGTACCAGATATTTCGGCATTAAAGAAGGAGATTATGGACGAGGCTCATCGTTCTAAATTTACTATTCATCCAGGGGGTACGAAGATGTACCATGATTTGAGAAGGAGTTTTTGGTGGGAAGGCATGAAACGAAATGTTGGGGAATATGTCTCTCACTGTTTCACTTGTCAGCAAGTGAAAGCGGAACACCAGAGGTCGTCTGGTTTATTGCAGCCTCTAGAAACACCCATGTGGAAGTGGGAACACATTTCGATGGATTTTGTTGATGGTTTACCTAGATCTCGGAGGGGTAATGAGTCAATTTGGGTTATTGTTGACCGTTTGACTAAGTGCGCACATTTTATCCCCATTGGTGCACCTCGGAATACTGACAAGTTAGCTGCTATGTATATCCGAGAAGTGGTAAGGTTGCATGGGGTTCCTATTACCATTGTTTCAGATAGAGATCCATTGTTTACATCCGCATTTTGGGAAAGTTTCCAACGTGCTATGGGTACTACCTTGGCTATGAGCACGGCGTATCATCCACAGACTGAGCGGGTAAATCAGATTTTAGAGGATATGTTGCGAGCTTGCATCATGGATTTTGGTGGTAGTTGGGAGGATCACTTACCGTTGGTGGAGTTCTCGTACAATAATAGTTACCAATCGAGCATTGGTATGGCACCCTTTGAGGCTTTGTATGGTAGGCCTTGTAGATCTCCTAGTTGTTGGGCAGAGGTAGGTGATACCGTATTGTTGGGACCAGAGATTGTTAGGGAGACTGCAGGGAAGATTGAGATTATTCGGGGAAGGATAAAAACTGCCCAGAGTAGACAGAAAGCTATGCAGATCAAAAGCGCAAGAATGTAGTGTTTGCGGTTGGTGATTTAGTTTTCCTTAAGGTGTCTCCCATGCGTGGTGTGATGAGATTTGGCAAGAAAGGAAAGTTGAGCCCGCGGTATATTGGGCCATTCGAGATTGTCGGATGTGTTGGTCACTTAGCTTACAAGCTTGCGTTGCCGCCCAGTTTGTCGATGATCCATGATGTTTTCATGTCTCGATGCTGAGAAAATGTGTGAAAGACCCAACTCATATTGTTCAACCTACAACTATTGAACTGAATGAGGATTTCACCTATACAGTTGGGCCGGTGAGGATAATTGATCGTGACGTAAAACAACTACGACGTAAGAAAGTCAACTTGGTCAAAGTTCAGTGGAGTGAAAAGGAGAACGATGTCACCTGGGAGCTGGACGACAAAGTAAAGCGTATGCACCCAGAATTATTCGCCTAACCCTTTTCATACCGAATCTCGGGACGAGATTCTTATAAGGTGTGTATATTGTAATACCCGCCAAAAGTCACTTACCAATATGCTTGCATTATTTTAGAAGTTAATAATATTTATTAGTAGTAATTATTAATTAATAATAATTACAAGTAATAATAGTTTATAATTTTTAATTTCAAATTTAGGTTTAGGCTAGTGGTGGGTAAGAGATAAAGGGTGGGTGTGTTTAGCCAAAGAAACCCTAAATTCTTCCTTTAAAGATACAACCCTAGTTTATTTTTCTTCTCTTTGCACACACACACAAAAGAAGAAGGAAAAAAAAAACTGCGTTGAAAAGTGGGAGAAGCTTGAAAAGAGGAACCTTAAATTCTTGCCAAAAATCAGTGAGTACAATTCTATCCTCGTTAAGTTTTTTTTTTTTTTGTATTATGATTGATTAGGTTTATTGTGTATGAGGTACGTCTGAAAGAGAGAGAGAGAATGGGACAGAGATTTCCTTTCATGTTTTCAGTTTCCTTTTGTGTGTATGAGTTATAGTTTTTTTTTTTTTTTTTTGGTGAAGTGACCTCTGTCATGTTTTCATTTTCTTTCTGTGTACGGAAAGCAACTTTCAAACATCGTTATCAATGGACCATGTCAGACCACGATTTCAAAAAAAAAAAAAAAAAAAAACCGGGATATTTCACACATATTAATGACGTATATAGTCACCATATTTTGATATACAAATCACAATATATCGAATACTTTCAGATATTTTAATCACTGCTGATTTGAAATATTAGTTTGTACATGAAGTTGATTGGTGTTTATGTCAAAGCTTCAAAAGGTTTCATTCATTATTATAAGTAGTCAATAAAACTGTCAGATAGAGTAGAGAATCTTTTTCCTCCTTGTAGAATTTACATCAAAACCACTTTATCAATTGAATTTGGTTTTGTTTACCTTTTTAGTTAATTAACAAGATTTTACAGAGTATTTATTTATCGTCAATGCTAATTAACAGTTCCGAATTTTTTTTTTTTTATATATGCTTATGGGTTGCAAAAATTCAGCTCCCTTACCTTCATGAATCCATGACGGTTTTAGTTTTCTTTATTTGATTGACATTTACAGTGTCAGTTTTCACTTTTCTTTATTTAATTTGTAGAGTCAGTTTGCTAAGTTAAATTCGCAATTTTCTTTATTTACTTTATTAAATGCTTTATTAAATTTGCAGTTTGCTTTCTTTGATCTACAGTTTTTAATCTACATTTACATCTACAGTTAACCGTGGTCATGATGTCATGTTGAAATAGGGGTCACGATGCCAAGTTGTGAATATCACCTTGGTAATGTTTTAGATATATGGTACTTATAGGGGGAATGTGATGTGATGTTAATTGATTTAAAAAAATTAATAATGGCTCAAATAAAATACTTGGTAAATGTTCTTTTTCCACAACTCCGAAAAAAAAAAGTGTTAAAAAAGAAATTTTTGTAGACAGACTTGCTTGTATACGTGTGATAGAATGATGGGTATGCAGACTTGCTTGCATATCAGTGCACCGTTCCATGTGAGTTCGGTTGTACGTGTAGAATGCTTGTCAGTGATCGAACTTCGGGTGAGATGACATGACACTCGAGGTGGCACCCCACTTGGGTCATGTACGCTCCGAGTGGCTTCGATGGCAAGGGATGCACACTTGGGTGAGGTGTGTTCGGCACAGGAGGAGAGTGCGATTGTGGAAAAAGAAGCCAAGGAGTAAAAATCAAAAACAAATAATTAAATAAAACCATTTAATTGAGCATGTCATTAAATTGTGTAGAGATTATTTTAGCTCGTACTAGGTTGGCCTTGAGGGAAGAAACTAACAGCTCATTCAAATCTTGAATGAGAACTACCTGTCTTCCTCAAGGTGAAATTTGCAGTTTGTACTTTTATATTTAATTGTTTGATTTGTAAGTTTGGTCACACCAGTATGATTATACTGACCCAGATTTTGTATTTTTTTTTTACAAATTTGGGTACATTCTTAATGAGCGTAGTCCCAGAGAACTATCAGGGTTAATTGGTGCGTAAGGAAGGATAATAGCTGCGTGGCGATAGCTGAGGAGTCGACGCGTTTATTTTTTTCTAGTTCTTTATTATTATTTCCTAGGTGATCAGATGTAGGATTTGGAAATAAATGCTAAGTTTTATTAGATACTTATTTGGGGAATTGATTATTGTAATTTTCATTTATTCTTTGTGGACCACATCTTTAGAGGAAGAATATTGAGGAAACTTATTAGTTGTTTTCCACCTTATGACTGTACCATTTTATGTGTTCATGTCATGTCTTGGTTTTTGGACAATCTATTTATTTAGGTTGATCAAAAATCGGGGTGTGACAATGAGGTACCTTAAGAGGACTAAGAACCTCAGATTACATAATCAGAAGTTTCCCGCTGTCTTTGAAGGATATAGCGATGCTGATTGGACCAACCTCTCAGATGACTCCATAGTCACCAGTGGCTATATTTTCAATATAGCTGGTGGAGTTGTTTCTTGGAAATCGAAGAAACAAACCATTCTGGCACAGTCCACGATGGAGTCAGAAATGATAGCACTCGCCACGGCTAGAGAAGAAGCAGGTTGGCTAAGACACTTGCTAGCAGATATCCCTTTATGGGAAATACCGATTCCAGCTGTCTTGATCCATTGCGATAGTACCGCGGCTATTGCGAAAATACAGAACCGTTATTATAACGGCAAGAAACAACAAATACGTCGTAAGCACATTACGGTTAGAGAATTCTATCTACTGGTGCTGTGAGATTGGATCATGTACGAATTGATGCGAACTTGGCCAATCCTTTGACGAAAGAATTACCTAGAGAGAAGGTTTTCAAAACCTCGAAAGGAATGGGACTAATGCCCTTAGATTGATTAGTTATTCACGATGTTAACCCAACCTATAGACTGGAGATCCCAAAAAATAGGTTCAGTGGGTAATAACAAGTCATGAATGATATGATGTGAATCATGCTGACATAATAGCAATCTCATTCCTAGATTAAAGCATGAATTCCTGAAGCGATGGTAGGATGAGTTAAAAACTCTTAATGAGATCTATACTCTATGTGGAGTGGAGTACCTAGCTACATGAGTACTCTTGATAGACTCACCTAAGTGATTGTGGAAGTTTGGCCGCTTCCTAAGAAATTTGTGGGCAAAATTCCTAAAGCCTTCACTATACTGGGATATACGTGCATGGCCGTAACGCACGGGCTTTTTAGACTTCACCCTGGTAAGGTTGGCGTGTAATGTCTGTTAGAGATAGAGTTCAAAACTACGAGTTACTCTAGTATAATCTAAAGCATGAACACTACGCAAGAGTTCAAATCGAAAGACACTTTTGTTTATGCACAATCTTATATTTTTAGATTGCTCGACGAAAATTGTTTTTTAAATCCAAATGGGGGATTGTTGGAAATATGTTTTTTAAAATCCAAGTGGGGGATTGTTGGAAATATGACTTTTTAAAATAAAAGAAAATGGGTGTGAACCTGGATTTGAACCCTGGATCTCTTTCTGATTTTAGTCTCTGGATCTCTCTCTTTATTTTGTAGTCCCATAACTACTATATAACTCTTTGTGATAGAGTTTATAAGGAGATTGTTAGAACTTGGGCTTGGACCCCTTAGGGGTACCACTCTTTTATGAGGAGGGGAGAGATAGACTCTCGTGCCCGCCGCCGCTGCTGTCCTTCCGTATCGGGTCGGGTCATTAAGAGAGCAAACCATTCTTTTTGCTACGAATTTATGAAGAAGGAATGAATCTAGACAGAATTTTGTACATGAATCTAGACTTCTTCCTTTTTCCACGTTTTTTCTTAAATGCGATTACGTTTAGATTTTCCGTGCATTGCGCCATGATTTTTGCCTCACGTTTTTAATGCAAATATGTATCTAGACGTTTTTCTAAATCCCACATGCTTATCATGTTTTTTATTTAATTAAATCCTCCACGCGATGAATCTAGTCATGTTTCTGTATTTCAATGAATATACTTTCTCCTATAAATACAACACAACTTAGAGTTTAGAGTAGTGAAGAAATAATAAGAAAAGAATAGATAAAAACAAAAGGAAGAGTTCTTCCTTGTTTCAATAAGAGAGATTTCGTTTTGTTATTAGTTTTGTTTTTGTTTAAGATTTCAATCAAAGAAGAAATTTTCGTGTTGTTAATTTATTTACAATGTATTGATGATTCCGAGCGAAAAAAAAAACAAGTGTTTAAGGGTGATAGTATTCCGTTCATCAAATGTGCAATTGATTGAACGAGACAGAGAAGATTCTGGGCTGTTTTATCCTTGGGACAGCGAGGCTAGTACACTGCTTGCACAATCTTGGGCAAAGCCGCGAAACGTCTTAAAGAGAGCGACCTAGTCCGCGACTCAACCCAAGAACAATTGGTATATTCGTTCCTAACATTTATTTGAATTTTTTACAGCAGTAACAACAGTTTCGCAAGAATTTTTTTGCATTTTGGATAACGGACAATCAAGGTAACTCAACTTGTACTCAACTAGAAAGTTTAAGCACGCGATTAATTAAGCTCAAGTTTTTGTAAGCGATGGGGGTTGACTCCTCAACATTTTGGGTTGAGCTTAAAATGCAGGTATTAAAATCAATTCAAATTATTAACCATGTGAAAAACCATTCGAATATAGGAATACTTTTTTTTTTTGCTAATCCAATATAGGGATACAATGATGGTGTTATCAGGTTTGGTATCAGACTAAAATTGGAATAAGTCGGTTCACTATTCAAGTTGCGTAACTTTTGACAAAAAAAAGTGTATATATATTGACTAACGTCCGGTTGGGGCCCGAAACACAACAAATCATCAAGTAAGAGATTAAGACAGACGTAATGAAAGAAAACAGCCAAAACCAACCAGGTTTTCCTCTTGCTTTGATTTGTCTTACTGTGATGAAAATGACATTAGTGGGTTAAAACTATACTAGGGTTTGATTAATATACTTTTCACTATTGGTGGTTCCATCATTTTCATTGAAATTATATTGGGCCACTCTAGCTGATTCTCTGGGTTGTTAAGTTAAAGCTAGAATTGTAGTCTAAGCCTATTTAGTTTAAAAAAAATTATTTAATCCATACTATATTTTATTTATTTTATTCTTGCTTTCAAATACAATTCAACATCATCACTTTTTTTCTCCTTTAACTCTTTCCACTCCAAGCCGCCGACCATGTTCCAACATCTCATTCGTGATATCTCTACCAACTCAGTTGGTACACCTTTGAGTTTTGTTATGCAGATATGTATTCCTCTAGAAATTGTAATTTTAAAGTTTACATTTTTTGTTTCTCTCTTTCAATTGAATATTTGTTCGATTGATTGAAATGACTAATTAATTTCATCCTTAGCCGTTACATGCTTTATTATGGATGCAACTAAGCTAATGATGTTGCGATATTATTTTCATAATTTTATATATAAAAACAAGGATGTACCCATGCATGCTGACAATAATTCTTTTGACAGATTTTACAAAAAAAAAAAAATGAAGGTGCATTAAGAACTTTGGTGTGGAGTAAATGCTTCTTCCATCTTTGCGTTCCAACAACCTCTTCCTTAAGTTCATTTGAGATATTGCGAAAAACACACCCCTAGTATAAGGACGAAATGCTCTCTCTATTTGCATATTTCATTCTGACCATATGGCAGACCCGAAACAATTGCATCTTCCCAAACACACATATATTTACACATATATTTCCACATACCATCACCTAATCCAAGCTCAAGGATGTCTTCCTTCATTGCTTTCATTCAAGTTTTCAATTGTCGTCCCCTCTGTTTACACCCTCTACTAACTTACCAATCTAGATATTTTCTAATTGGCGATGTGTTTGGTCTCCTCCGCATGTGACCAAACCACGTTTTAAACGTTTTTCTCTAATTTTTTCTCTATGGGCACTACACCTAACTATCTCCTAACTCTTTCATTCTTAATTTTATCCTTACAAATTTTACCACATATCTATCTTAACATACGTTTTTTGCTACCGCCATTCTATGCATATGTTGTCTCATAGTAGCCCAACATTATGAACCGTAGAGGTGGTCGATCAATTGTCTTATAGCATTTCCCTTTTAACCTTGTAGGCATTCTTCCATCGCATAATACCTCTGGCGTCATTCTTCATTTCGCCCAACCAACTTTAATCTTATGATGATACATCAAATAATTAAGACTCGAATCAATACCGTACACGTGGCAAATATCATCTTTCACAAGGAACAAACACTTTGATCTAGGCCTGACCAAAGAGGCCCTAAAAGACAGGCCAAACATTAAAAATGCCCCAAAAGGATCCTTGATAATAGATTGTAATCAAGGACTTGAATCCAGGCTCAACGGGTCCCTTTCCTTATAGAAGAAAGACGTTATAGATGAAATAAGTCGTAGCGGGAATCACTCCCCCAAGGACCTGCCTCAATGAAGGAGGAAACTATTGCAAAGAATGTCTCTCATCATCACGCCCTTCATGCTTAAGTCGTGCGGATAATTAATGACGGACATTATATAAGGTAACGTCATCACACGTCTAGTTCATTTATAATCTCACTCCTAAGACCGAGTTGACTCAATGGGTTTGACTCATTTGAAACCCGAATTTGGTATCGAAGGAATGCATAATTCCGGATTTAGATCAATAGGGCAAGGAAATTAGGAACCTTCATCGAAGCATGAAAACTTAAATATGACAAAAACTTGAGATTACACTATAGTAATAAGTGTTTAGTCCATGATTTTTAAAACCTTTGGAACTTGTTATATGCATGACTCAATCTCACCAAAACTATATTGAGAAAAGCATTACGGTGTCACGTTTTCATAGTGGAAGACGAAGCAACCACTACCTATGCTAAAACCTCGTTAGGAAATCAGGTCTTACAACTAGAATGATGTGGCATGACATGGAAAGATTTACACATATATTGAGAATTTCACCATCCTTCCTAGATCATGCCACGTTGCCCTAGTTAGTTGCAAAAACTTGATTCCCAAGTATTTTCATCGACGCTAACTGAATTAGGCCACTAGTGTATCAGGTGTTGGGAATGGTGTATGCTTCATTGGACTTCTACTCCAAAACTTTTAGGGTTTCTGTTTTTTTTTTTTTTTTTGCTCACTTTGTTGGATTTTCACTAATATGAATTGAACAAAAATCAATTTTTATTGTCTTAAAATTTTTGAAAGCCTTTTTGAGATTAATAAAATTTTCTTTTCTGTTTAAATAAATACCATCCCTTAGGCATGCTTTGAAAAAAAAAATGGAAGGGAATCTTATATGACATCTTACAATTTTATAAAGACTTATTTTCTTGTAAATCATATTGTACGAAGAATACATTTACACAATTGTTTTTTGTAAAATTAGTTTGTATTTGCAATATATTTTTTGTGGACCAAGTATGAACGTAGAGTCAAATTCATTTACTTAGGTATATTATAAGTCAAGTGCTAGTCATAGTTTATTCTGTAGAATAAGGTATTTTAGAAATCATGCACGACATCCCTATATAGAGGGAATTCTCAGGTTTCTCATTGAGTATGAAAGTGTTGAAGAAACTGGAAAGCCAAAGTGTCTTATTCCTATTCAAAAGTGGTTTCCAAGTGACCATCGCAATCAAAGGATTTTATTTCATAGATGCGTAAAACTGAAGTAACTAAAAAGGATATCTTATTGTTTGTTTTTAGTCTTTAGCTTTCGAAACAACAGTGGTGTTGAATTTCAATTTATTTATTTTATGTTTGCTTAGTTATAAAAACGCTCATTTCCAAAATTTGCCTCACAGAATCTCGAATTTATGAGACTCTTGTACTGGTCAACTCCCCCAATGGATTGATAGCCTCATCAATTCCATCTTCCATGCCACTATGGTGAGAAACATCAAGATATCCTAATCTGACGCTCAGACTATCCTGGCACTCTGATCTGGCTCCTGAATAAAAAATTACTCTTCACTGTCAAGAATGATACCAAAGTGTTCTATCTGGAATAGTCTGAATGTTCCACTTTTCTCCCTCCCTCTCTCGGCAATTGATGCTAAGATACTAAGAGATTTGTAGAGAATCAAGGCCCCCCTTCTGCTCTTTTTTTACTTTGGGAAACTGAGTCAGAATATACTCCCCACCATGACCAATTTGAAACCGTCTGCATACACCTCTAAAATATTGTTGTATTTTCTGCAATAGTCACACAGAGGATGCCACTCACTTGTTCTTCTTTTGCCCGGGTCATGGATCAAACTTTGGCTTCTCTCGCCCCTATCAATCAACTAGCTCAATGATAACTTGGGGTGCCCAATATCTCCCTCTTCCTTCAGTTCATTTGAGATATTGCGAAAACACACCCCTAGTATAAGGACGAAATGCTCTCTCAATTTGCAGATTTCATTCTGACCATATGGCAGGACCCGAAACAATTGCATCTTCCAAAATACCAAATTCATTCTTAGAGGCAGGGGTGGGCACGGTCCGGATCGGTTCCAAATTTTGAGGAACCTAACTCGGACTGTTTAAATTTAACGAATCTGGTCCGGTCCGGATTCCCTTAATTTTGAACATTGGGACCGAACCTAACTCAAACCGTTTGGAAAGGTCTCGGTTCCTACGGTTCCAAAATGAAAATCTGAATATATTTATGCTATTGATTATTGATTGTATTGATTCATATGTCACGACATTAAGCTGAAAGTTAAAATCAGATAAGAGTAAGCTACTTGAAAACAAAATTGAACTGATGCCAAAATGAACTGACAATGTTCTAGAGATGTTTCAGGTTTCAAACTGAGATGCTTAAGTGTGCACAAAATCTTCACAAAGTCCTTCAGTTGAAATCTTCACAAAGTCCTTGAGAAGCATGATGGTGACAAGAAACGTTTGTGATAAAGTATCCAACTTTCAAAAAGAGTCCACGCACAACTTTTGTTTATTTATGTGCTGAAGTTTTAAAGATTAGTTTTTTTAATTACAACATACATTTCCAAAACATAATTATAATCATCGGTTTAACTCAAGCTAGTAGTACTGGCTGAGCAATTTTCAGTCTAACATGAATGTCTTTGACGATGTTAGGTCTGTATAAACACCAAAAATTCTTCATCGATACATGGAAGCAATGCAAAACCATTTATTCTGTAAGTAACAGAACTAGAAAATAGTGATAGCAGTATTTACCTCTCCTCCTGTGCCGAACACCACCTCACCCAAGTGTGTCTCCCTTGCCTTCGAAACCACTCGGAGCATACATGTTCCAAGGTGGGGTGCCACCTCGAGGAACATGTCATTTCTCCCGAAGTTCGATCCATGGCAAGCATTCTTCCTAAATCTACACGTACAACCGAACACACATGACGTGCACCGATATGCAAAGCAAGTCTGCATACCATAATCATGTCACATGTATACAAGCAAGTCTGTATACAAACAATTCCTTTTCTTTTCACATTTTTTTTCCTTCGGAGTTGTGGAAAAGAGCATAAAAATAAATAAATCCTCAAAACTCTTTTATGGTGATGCTTTGTCAACCATAAATAAATCAATCACAGATCCACCATTCTTTTGGGGAACAAGTAATATTTGACACATTGTCAGTTCACATATCTCATCTCTTTGCATCCATATGAAAAAACAATATGCATACCAATTCGCATAACAATACAAATACTCGAGCTAAAACAAGTGCTCAATTAAATTCCAGCCAATATCTATTACTAGAAATTTTCTTCTAGCCCTAAACTAAATAAGGGTTTAATCATACATAAAATTGATACAGACAAGACATTTTCCAATAAGCTAACACTTCTAACAAGTGCAAAGAATGACAGGGGCAACAGATGCTGTCTAGAATGAATGTTGAGCTTTAGCGAGCGTTACCAAAAGGGTAAAACACTGCTTACAATGTCAAGTTGAAATCCAGATAGCCATATCAAAGTTATATTAATCACAAACTCTACCTTATAGTAACGCTTGGCCTTACCCAACAATCTTTCGAATGTTGATTTGATTCCCGAAAGGACCTGCTAGAATAAGATAACGTTTCATTTTGGCTAAGATGGTCGAATTGCCTGTCCAAGCAAATGAAGCAATATTGGGGGACCCCTTAAGCTAGAAGATGTTCTTCTTGTGGAAATAAATAGCTTTGAGTTGAATTACTCTTTGGTTTTCTAGGTGAGGCCAAGGCTTGCCACACATTTTGTAATACTCGCGTTAAAAAAAAAAAAAAATTTACTCAGCAAAGGTGGTGGGGGCACATACCACCCACCCCTTAAAAGGAAATGACCCCCTTTCTTCTTCTCTTTCTTTTCTTTTCGTTCCAGTGAGCAACGCTGAATCTTCGTCACCTCCTCCACATTTTCTCGACGTTTTTGGGTGATTCTCCCCCACAGCTCACCTCTTCCTTCTCATTTCTTCCTCTCTTCTTTCCCCTCTTAATTTCTCTATTGTTTTTTCAAAAAAAATAAAAATCAGTTTTCATTTGGGTTGGGGTTTGATCGGTTTCCATAGCTCCGATCAGCCATGTTGGGGCCTTGGTGGCGTCCTTGGGAGCCCTTAGAACCGACATGCAAGGTTGTTTTGGGGTTGGCTGAAAATTTTTTCAAAAATCAGGGTGCATGTTTGTTTGGAGGGTTCCTCGGCGTGAATCCGGGCTTTGGGTGCATGGGTGAGCCTCACATTCGTGACTCCGAGTGTCCTTAGACTCATTTGCGGGCTGTTGTGCAGTTTGGAAGCGATCAGACCGGAGTAGAGAGGGTTTCGGTGCGTTTTCGCCAAACTTTAGGTTGCGGCGGGGTGTTGCCGATTTTTATTGCCAGTAAGTTTTTCTTTCCGTCACGCGTCGCTTGTAATTTATTTTAATTTTTTTTGTCTTCGGCTGGTTTGCTCATTTTCGAGTCCGCCATGCGTTTTAGAATTTTTGTGGTCCCGCATTCGTGGTTTTGCGTGTTGGAGCTTCGACCGGTAGGAATTGGGTTTTGAAAATCCATTCTGCCCAGGTGAGTGGAATTATAATATTTATTTGGATAAAATAATTATTTGAAATCCTAAATTGAATTTTTACATTATACCGTCAATTGTATAGATTGAATCCAAATCCGAAATTTGGAGTTTCCAGATATTTCGAGGATTGTGTTAGTTATATGTGAATGAATTATGCATTGGATTTTCGGAAAGCATGATATACTTGAATGAAATCGAATAGTAATTTTGGTGTGATTAGGCTTTGGTGTAATGACATGAAACTTGTATGCTTTGTTTCGATTTTGCATAGCATATAATGTTTTACCATGGATTTTCGAGTCTTGGACATGTATGATAATCGACTCGAATAATTATTGTGGTGAATTGGGTCATGTTGGGACCTTGACATAGTCGTGGTTTTATAAAACTTGCCGAATTGTTTATGATTGCACGTCTGTACCTTTGGTTATGTACAGACTTGTCATATGTGCATGTGGATGTTAATATAAATGTCTTTACCCCCGCTATAATGCATGTTGTGTCGATGCTTAGGAGCTTACTCGCATCGTGAATTGGATGGTGCTTGAGATGACTCGCACCTGACATTGTGGACGCTATTGCATGTGGCAAGCTTGCTGAGGTGCGGTGAGCTCCCCGCACGCACTTGCCACTATAGAGTGCAGTAGTACGGGTCCCGGAGGACGTGCTTTGGAGATTACTCGCTTTCCCTCCCAGCGCGCTTGATTTTGATTATGTTAGGTTGGCCGTGTTAGCCAGTCGTTCGAGATGCTTGAGTTTGTATCCTGGCAGATGGCACCCCATTAGGATACAAACAAGCCGAAGTGGTACTGGTGCACGTTGTGGGGATGTGTCTGGTGAGACACATTCGTAGGGCATGCGAATACCTACGATATGAGACACTTATACAAACTTATAACAGAATTTTGGTTTTAACTTGATTGCTATGACTAGGAGATATGGAAGAATTATGAGATTGTCTTTTATTACCATGTTTGAATCGCGTGTAATGATCGACATATATGAAAACTTGTAGTTATTGTGGAATCTGAAATGTTTGTGTTGTTGCTGTGAATTAAACATTAGCCCTAGAGACACGGTGTGATTTAGACTTTAGAACTTGTGTTTATTTATTGTGTCTAGCTTGAATTTTTCTGGTAATAGTATTCCGTTATTTGTATTTAGTTCGCTCGCACTAGCTAGCTTTGCTGACCCGCAAGGGGTGTGCTTCTATTGGAGTGCATGCAATGTTGGAGTTCCTGCTGATTGTGGCGCGTAGGCCCCGGTTTCGTTGTAGGCGCGTTTTGTGCTTTTTGGTTGTGTCCACCCTGTACGGGTATGTTTTTGCTTACTCTATGTTTCAAATGTACTATATTGCTATACTAGATGTTTGTATACTGGTTTTGTCGCTATGATCTGGCGGGTGCGAATCAAATATATTTATTTTGTTCAAACTTTAGCGTAGTTTTATTTCCGTTTGATTCTCGTATCAAGAATGTGTTATATTATGATGTTGTGCCGGTTATGATCCGCCTATGTACGTGGTTAGTTTCACACATCGGCACGCTGCAATTCCCGTGGCTAATCCGGGGTGTTGACAGAGCTTGGTATCAGAGCCATTGGTTACCGGTTCACATAGTACGTCATCGTATACCACTTTCTTGAGTGGATTGGGCTAGAGGAGTTTAGGACTTTTGTTGTGTGTTTTATGTATGGTATGTGTGTGTTTTTTTTTTCGTAGAGGTTGTTTTGGTGATGGCACGTGGTAAGAGATCCCAGGGTGAGGGATCAGGCACTGCTGGGGAGGATGTCTCTCAGGCTTTATGGAAATGATGACCCAGTTGGCACAGAATATGAGGCAGAGCAGTCAGTCAGAGGATTCGTTACTCGATGCAACAGGGATTTCGTCAGCTTGGGTGGTGAAAGATTTGATGGCACTGGAGATTCCCTAGTTGCGGATCGGTGATCCGTAAGGTAGAGCTCATATTTGAGAGGATGGTGCTGACACCTATACAGCGTACTGAGTTAGCAGCACACCAGTTTGATGGAGAGGTTATTACTGGTGGGATACAGTGAGGCAAAGTCGTAATGTGTCAGAGATGCAATGGGATACATTTTGCCAGGTGTTTGAACAACATTTGTTCTTGATTCTGCAAGAGCTGAGATAGTGGACATGTTTCTACATTTACAGCAGGGTTCTAGATCTATTTCTAAATACTTGGTCGAGTTTACACAGTTGAGCCGCTATGCCACTTGTTTATAGATACTCAAGAGAAGAAGAACAGGAAGTTTTTGAGTGGTCTGAACCCGTTCCTAAGGAAACAATTTATGGTGATGATTGATCGTCCTTTTGAGAGATTAGGGACATCACTTTGAGTCAGGAGCGAGTGGACGCCGAGTGTAGGCAAGAGACTTTGGTTCGACGAGCTAGAGGTTCAAACGTAAGTCAGAGGGTTGGCCGAGGAAGCCAGACAATTGAGCAGGTACAATAGCCAGAGCGTGTCGCTGTCCAGCAGAGAGACCCTGGTAGAGGGGACCAGTTAGGACTAGCAGAGATGCCGAGGTGACAAACGTTCTCGAGGAGATCATCGACGACAGCAGCAAGCAACAACAGAGACAACCTAGGTAGGGTGGTCAGACAGAACTAGGAGCGGTGCTTCACTTGTGGTCAGGAGGATATGTAGCCGTGATTGTCCAAGAGGTCAGACAAATCGATGGGAGCATGTAGTTGTTATACTTGTGGACAATTGGGGCACTTTTCCAGACTTTGTCCTCGGAATAGGATGGACCAGCACAGCTAGAGGGCGCCTCGAGACAGTTAGCACCTGCGCCTAGAATTGGTCAGAGAGTCCCTTCCCAGCACCCGCCTGGTTCGCCTAGCAGCTATTCCCGGTCAGGAAAATGTTGAGGGTATGTTATTTTATTTATTTTTATTGTCGTTTTGTGTGCCAGTTGTAGTAAGATTTGTGTTATGTGCATTATGCGTAGGAAAATTGCATGTTAGTTGTTGTTACGTGATTCAGGATACATGTGTTGTGTGCCAGGTTTTGTGCATTCGATGTCTTCCCTGTTGAGGGCTCTTTTCGATACAGGAGCATCTAGGTCTTTTATTTCTAGACAGTTGGTTGTTAGAGACAACCTTGAGGTGGTGCCTTTGCGGAGCCTTTGTGCGTTGTGTCTCCCTTGGGCAGTTTCGATTTGGTTGTGAAAATTTTGTCCCCGTTTCGAGTTTTCCTTATTGGGATAGAGCTTTGTGTTCGACTTTATTGTTTTGGGTTTTGAGGGCTATCATTTGATTCTAGGGATGGATTGGTTGTCCAGTCATCCGGTGATCATTGATTGCTTGCATAGGTCGGTGATTGTTAGCGTCACCTGATGCTTCACCTCGTGTGTTGCTTGTGAGCCCTATTCGATTTCTTTGATGTCGAGTTTTCTTAGCTCTCTTGAGATTTCTTGTCCCCGCACCTGTTTGTAGAGGTTGTGTGTGAGTTCCCTGATGTCTTTCAGGAGATTCCTGGTATCCATCCACGTCGTGAGGTAGAGTTTCAGATTGACCTGGTTCTTGGTACTGCACCTATATCTAAATCAGCATACAGGCTTGCACCTAAGCAATTGGAAGAGATGAAATACAGCTTGATGAGTTGCTTCGTAAGGGGTTTATTCGTCCGAGCAATTCACCTTGGGGAGCTCCAGCAATATTTGTATCCAATAAGGATGGATCATTGAGGATGTGCATAGATTATCGAGATCTGAATAAAGTGACCATCGAATAAGTATCCATTGCCGCGAATTGATGATCTATTGATCAATTGAGGGGAGCCGTAGTGTTTTCACAGTTAGATTTGCAGTCTGGGTATCATCAGATGAGAGTTGAGGAACATTCGTTCCAATTACCGCTTTTCGGACCCGTTATGGCTGTATGAGTTTCCAGTCAAGCCATTTGATTGACAAATGCACCAGCTTTCTTCATGGATTTAATGAATAGATTGTTCAGTCCATATTGGACAAGTTGTCGGTAATCTTCATTGATGATATCTTAGTGTACTCGAGGAGTTTAGAGGAGCACAGAGAGCACCTTCGCATTACTTTTTGCAGACACTTAGAAAAAATCAGCTATATGCGAAGTTCCAGTAAGTGTCATTTTTGGGAACCTGAAGTTCAATTCTCGGGCATGTAATTCTAGTGGAAGTATTGCAGTGGATCTCGAGAAGTCGAAGCAGTGAAGTTTGGAGACGACCGAGTAGTGTGACAGAGATTCTAGTTTTCTGGGTTTGGCTGGTTATTATCGACGGTTTATCGAGAAATTTTCCTTGATTGCAGCACCCACTCACTCAGTTAACTAGGAGAATGTTCCTTTTGTATGGTCAGAAAAGTGTGAAGAAGCTTTTGAAACTTTGAAGCTTCGTGATTTAGCACCAGTGTTGACTATTTCGACACCTGGTAGCCGACTGGTGGTATTTACTGATGCTGCGGTACAAGATTGGGTGGAGTGTTGATGCAAGGCAGGAAGATCGTAGCCTATGCGTCTCGATAGTTGAAACCCCACGAGCAAAATATCCAACACGTGATTTAGAGTTGGCAGCCGTAGTCTTTGCTTTGAAGATCTGGAGACATAATCTGTTATCGGTGAGAGGTTTGAGTTGTTCACAGATCACAAGAGTTTGAAGTACCTATTCACTCAGAGGGAGTTGAATATGAGGCAACAACGATGGGTTGATTTCCTTAGCAGCTATGACTTCGAGATACAGTATCAGCCTGGGTAGGGCCAATGTGGTTGCAGATGCCTTAAGTAGGCGACATGCAGTGATGGCAACCATGATGATTCAGGAATATCGAACACTTGAGACATTAGTTTCATTTGCAGCTCAGCCCTACTTTCAGTACAGAAGGCAGCATGATAGCGGGTTTAGCAGTTTATCCTCCGTTGATCAGTAGAGTGGTGAGAGACAGGCCTCTGATCCAGTGATTACGAGGCAAATAGCAATTTGGTAGTGGACACATTGGATGAGTGCCCCTACCGATTGGTCGGTGGGTTCAGAATGGAGGGTTGTCGGTTTCGTGGGCGGCTTTGTGTTCCGTCTGATGAGGAGTGCCAAGAGATATCTTATAGGAAGTCTCATAGATCTCGTTTCACATTCACCCCGGTGGAACAAAGATGTATGCAGATTTGAGACGTTTTTTCTGTGGCATGGGCATGAAGAAATACATTGGAGGAGTTTGTGGCACGGTGTGCGACTTGTCAGCAGGTGAAAGTCGAGCATCAGAGACCGTCTGAGTTATTGCATCCGTTGGATATCCCGACGTGGAAGTGGGAGTATATCACTATGGATTTCATCGATGGACTTCCACGGTCGAGGAAAGGTAATGAGTCAATATGAGTCATTGTTGATGCGGTTGACGAAGTTCATTGTTGATCGGTTGACGAAGTTGTGCACATTCATCCCCTATTAGTAATGAATCGGGACGGCAGACAGGTCTAGCGGTATGTTCATCCTCGGGAGATAATTCGCCTCTCATGGGGTCACCTGGTTCGATTGTATCCGACAGAGATCCGCTTTTTCACAGCCCACTTCTGGCAGAACTTTCAACAAGCTATGGGGTACTAGATTGGACATGAGTACAGCTATCATCCCACAGACAGTGCCAATCTGAGCGAGTGAATCAGGTTAGTGGAAAAGAAAAAAACATGCCTTAGAGGCATGCCATTTTAGGCCTTGGGGGCAATTGGGAAGATCACCTACGTTATCTGGATTTGCGTCCAGACAACAGCGCTACCCACGTAAGTATGGCATGGCACCGTTTGGAGGCTACTCTACGGAACGACCATCGTAGCGTCCCCTGTTTGTTGGGCAGAAATTGGGAGAGTCAGTTGTGATGGGGCCGGATGTGATCAGAGAAACTATGAGAAGATTAAGCTGATTAGGGCGCGGTTGTTGACAGCCAGAGTAGACAGAAGAGTTACGCTGATAGGAGGCGTAAGGAGTTGGAGTTTGATGTTGGTGACAGGGTTTTTATGAAAGTTTCCGCCGATGCGCGGAGTTGTTAGGTTCGAAGTCGTGGGAAACTTGCACCGAGGTATGTAGGGCCATATGAGATTACTGATGAAGAGATTGACCAGTGGCCTACAGATTGCTTTACCATAGAGTATGTCAGGTATCCACGACGTGTTCACGTATCCATGTTGCGGAAGTGTTTGGCAGACCCCGTCACAGATTATAAAGCCTGCTGAGGTGGAAGATTTCGGATGAGTTGACGTATCCATGAGGCTAGTAGCCATTGTTGATGATGATGTGAAACAAACTTCGTCGGAGAACAGTGAAGTTAGTGAAGGTACAATGGAGCCACCGAGCGGGTGACGTGACTTGGGAGCTGGAGGACCAGATGAGACAGAAATACCCCGAGCTTTTTGCCTAGGTTATCTTATCGTGGCTTTTGTCCGATCTCGAGGACGAATCTCTTTAAGGTGGGTATGATGTAATACCTGCGTTTTAAAAAAAAAAATTTAGGCGGGATGTACTCAGCAAAGGTGGTGGGGCACATAGCCACCCACCCCTTAAAAGGAAACGACCCCCTTTCTTCTTCTCTTTCTTTTCTTTTTTGTTTTCTTTTCGTTTCAGTGAGCGACGCTAAATCTTCGTCGCCTCCTCCAACATTTTCTCGACGTTTTTGGGTGATTTCTCCCCCACAGCTCACCTCCTCCTTCTCATTTCTTCTTTTCTTCTTTCCCCTCTTAATTTCTCTATTGTTTTTTCGAAAAAAAAAAATCAGTTTTCATTTGGGTTGGGGTTTGATCGGTTTCCATAGCTCCGATCAGCCGTGTTGGGGCCTTGGTGGCGTCCTTGGGAGCCCTTAGAACCGACATGCAAGGTTGTTTTGGGGTTGGCCAAAATTTTTTCAAAAATCAGGGTGCATGTTTGTTTAGAGATTTCTTCGGCGTGAATCCGAGCTTTAGGTGCATGGGTGAGCCTCACATTCGTGACTCCGAGTGTCCTTAGACTCATTTGTGGGCTGTTGTGCAGTTTGGAAGCGATCAGACCGGAGTAGAGAGGGTTTCGGTGCGTTTTCGCCAAACTTTGGGTTGCGACGGGGTGTTTGCCGATTTTTATTGCCGGTAAGTTTTTCTTTCCGTCACGCGCCGCTTGTAATTTATTTATTTTTTTAGTCTTCGGCTGGTTTGCTCATTTTCTAGTCTGCCTTGCAGTTTTAGAATTTTCGTGGTCCCGCATTCGTGGTTTGCGTGTTTGGAGCTTCGACCGGTAGGAATTGGGTTTTGAAAATCCATTCCGCCCAGGTGAGTGGAATTATAATATTTATTTGGATAAATAATTATTTGAAATCCTGAATTGAATTTTTACATTATACCGTCAATGTGTAGAATTGAATCCAAATCCGAAATTCGGAGTTTCCAGATATTTTGAGGATTGTGTTAGTTATGTGTGAATGAATTATGCATTGGATTTTCGGAAAGCATGATATACTTGAATGAAATCGAATAGTAATTTTGGTGTGATTAGGCTTTGGTTGTAATGACATGAGACTTGTATGCTTTGTTTTCGAGTTTGCATAGCATATAATGTTTTACCGTGGATTTTCGAGTCTTGAGCATGTATGATAATCGACTCGAATAAATTTATTGTGGTGAATTGGGTCATGTTGGGACCTTGACATAGTCGTGGTTTTATAAAACTTGCCGAATTGTTTATGATTGCACGTCTGTACCTTTGGTTATGTACAAATTTGTCATATGTGCATGTGGATGTTAATATAAGTGTCTTTACCCCCGCTATAATGCATGTTGTGCCGATGCTTAGGAGCTTGCTCGCATCCTGAGTTGGATGGTGCTTGAGATGACTCGCACCTGACATTGTGGACGCTATTGCATGTGGCAAGCTTGCTGAGGTGCGGTGAGCTCCCGCACGCACTTTCCACTATAGAGTGCAGTAGGACGGGTCCCGGAGGATGTGCTTTGGAGATTACTCGCTTTCCTCCCCAGCGCGCTTGATTTTGATTATGTTAGGTTGGTCGTGTTAGGCCAGTTCGTTCGGGATGTTTGAATTTGTATCCTAGCAGATGGCACCACATTATGATACAAACAAGCCCGATGTGGTACTGGTGCACGTTGTGGGATGTGTCTGGGTGAGACACATTCATAGGGTATGCGGATACCTACGATATGAGACATTTATACAAAATTTATACAGAATTTTTGGTTTTAACCTGATTGCTATACCTTGGAGATTAAGAAGAATTATGAGATTGTCTTTATTACCATGTTTGAATCGCGTGTAATGATCGACATATATTAAAACTTGTAGTTTATTGTGGAGTTTGAAATGTTTGTGTTGTTGCTTGAACTTAGAAACATTAGCCCTAAGAGACACGGTGTGATTTAGACTTTAAAACTTGTTGTTTATTTTATTGTTGTCTGGCATGAATTTTTCTGGTATAGTATTCCGTTATTTGTATTTAGTTCGCTCGCACCAGGTAGCTTTGTGTTTTGCTGACCCTGCAAGGGGTGTGCTTCTATTGGAGTGCAGGCAGTGTTGGAGTTCCTGCTGATCGTGGCGCGTAGGCCCCGATTTCCGTTGTAGGCACGTTTTGTGCTTTTGGTTGTGTCCACCCTGTATGGGTATGTTTTGCTTTCTCTGTGTTTCAGATGTGCTATATTGCTATACTAGATGTTTGTATACTGATTTTGTCGCTATGACTTCTGGCAGGGCGAATCAAATATATTTATTTTGTTCAAACTTTAGCGTAGTTTTATTTCCGTGTTATTCTCGTATCAAGAATGTATTATATTATGATGTTGTGGCCGGTTACGATCTGCCATATACGTGTTAGTTTAGGCATCGGCATGCTGCGATTTTCCGTGGCGGGTCGGGGCGTGACACATTTTTTGCAATCATGCCAAGATTTTTTTGGCGAGCTGAGAGGATGTTGAGCCTACCTCGATGTTTGGGTAAGGTGATCTGATCTCATTTACAGATGTGTCTAGCTTTGCTATCCTTTGCTTCATTCCTCCAGAAGTTTCGGGTCAACTTATTTAAATTTCTCCGAGGTTGAGTAGGGAAGAAGGAAGATTTGCATGGTGTAGGCCAGGATAGAGTTGAGATCTGCATTGATCATCACAGTTCTTCTTGTTTGGGACAAGACTTTTGATTTCCAACTTGACAATTTAGAATTGACTTTGTCGATCAGGAATTCAAAGTCCTTGGCTTTCTTATTGGACAGAAGCAAGAGGGAACCTAGATATTTATCTTTTGAGATATAAAATTTTGATCACAGGATTATGTTTATTCATTTTGGCATGGCACGGTGGATCATTTCGAATTATAGTAGACAAAGATTGTCATAATTGACTGTTTTGGCCCGATGCAAGGCAATAATGATTGAGAATATCATTTGGGTGCATTGCTCATCAAAACCAAGCTGGTGAAAATTTTGAATAAAAAAAGGTCATTCAATTCTATCATAGGCATTGTCCCATTATCAATTTTTACTGCCATCCAATCAATATTTTTTTGTGACGGCAATGTTTCATTTAAAAGAAAGTTTTATGGGCCAGGTTAACATTGTCCGCAATAAATTGACATTAAGAAAGATTCCTTGGTTGGGGAAATGATGGCGTCCAATAGATGTTTCATATGATTTGTTAAGATATTTGAAATGACTTTTAGATGACATTGAATGGACCAATGGGGTGAAATTTGTCTATAGTGATAGGATTTTGCTTTTTGGGATTAGAAAAGGTTTTAAGTTGTTCACAATTTATTTGGGGTTATCCAAATTGTTTACAATTTTACCCTTAATAAAAACTAAACTATAATTTGATTATATAGATATGAATCCTCCGTACAATTGTAATTTAAAAAGTTCACATTTTTGTTTCTCTCTTTCAATTGTATATTTAATATACAATTGGTTAAAAATGTTTGACTAATTAATTTCATTCTTAGCAATTACATGCTTTATTAGTAAGCTAATGATGTTGGCAGGTGACGCTTCCATCTTTGCGTTCCAACAACCATGAGATTCACAAAAAATGTGGGATGTGTGAAAAAACCCAAGTCCCATGTGATTTGATCATCCACGTTCATGTGTGTAAATATAATTGAAATTAGGAATACCTTTGCAATGAAAACCCGGCATACCTCATAGAAATGCATTTTTTAAATATAGAAAGAGAAGAATTTTCAATTTTTTTATTCAAGAAAAATTAAAAGGCGGTTGTCAGGACTAGTACTGTTGATCAGGTAAAACCAAGGTCAGAGGCCTTTCAAGACTTTCCTAATGGTCTCAAAACTCAATGTTCCCTTTTGAAAAGTGCCCAAATGTTTAGCATCTATATTATAGGGGAAGGTTTGAGCTCTTGACTGTGAGGACGTGTTGCCTCCATTGCATAGTCGGGCCAGACTGTACCGCTAGCATTTTTATTGTTTTCTTTGCATTGCTTTTCAACTTCAAACTTGTATTTTCATCGATCGATAGCATCGAAGTAGTCTTGAGCAACGTCCTTCCGAACGTTCCTCCCCATTGTAATCTAATGAATGTGAATGAGAGCTTTTACTGACTATTGTGCATTGTTATATTGTCTACAAATTGATATTGTGCATTCTCAAGTTAATATTTGTGTCCGTCAAAGTAACTACTCATAGGCGGCTTACTAGTGAATTGGATAGCTAGTGCCGCACGGATTACTAGTCCGTGACAGCGGTCACTACTCCACACCATCATTTCCTCTTTCTCATATTATTCTACTCTCTCATATCACTTACTGTCTTTTTTACACTACCTATATAAACAAAAAACCAATATTTTTTTCTCCCCATTCAAATTGAAACTTCATTCCTCTCTCCCCCATTCGAATCTCTTCCCCCTTCCACATTCAAATCTCTTGCAAAATCGAAACCAATATCTTTCCTTTCTCTCGAAAATCTTTTCCCTCTCCTTCAAAATCGAACCCCAGATCATAATCTCCCAAAAAAAAATTTAGAAAAACAAAGTAATCTCATGGAAACTTTAGAAAAAATTTCAATCACAAAAATAAAGTAAACTTCAGAAAAATTTTGAGAAATCACAAAAAAAATATTGTTCGCCTACAAAACCTCGCATTGATCTGAGCGAACTATAAAAAAATTGCTGAAATTTCCTGTTCGCCCACAACTCTGCGAGGTTTTGCATTAAACCTTGCATTGTTCCAGGTGAGATTTTTCAGCAACTTTTTTTGACATATTTGTGCGATTTTAGTAAAATGACCACAACTTACTCATTTCAAAAGATTTTATTATTCAAGTTGTGTTTATTAAATAACTCAGAGTACTACAATATTTGTATTTGATCAACTTGATAATTAGTCTCGATTGAGTACATAAGTTGCCCGAAATTCAGGAACACTATCCCATTTTCATTGCAAGACAAATTTGCGTGACTTTAGTAAAATGACCATAACTTGCTCATTTCAAAACATTTTCAAGTGATTCTAGTTGTTTTTATTAGATAAATCAGAGTACTACAATTTTTATATTTGGATGAGTTTTGAGAATCGATCTTGATCGAGCATATAAGTTTGGACGAAAATCAATGGACACTATCCCGTTTTCATTGCAAGACAGATTGTGTGATTTAGTAAAATGATCATAACTTGCTTATTTCAAAACATTTTCAAGTGATTCAAGTTGTATTTATTAGATAACTCATAGTACTACAACTTTCATGTTTAATAAGTTTAATAATCGGTCTCAATTAAGAGTTTAAATTGGTCAAAAGTTACCATATTTTGCATTTTATTTTCATTTTGAGTTTGGATTTCTTTGTTAAGTTATGCATATTTATTAGTGGTGTGAGCAAGTAAAAAAAAAAAACTCAATGGTGGTGTGAGAAAAAAGGAAATGGTAATGTGGAGTAGTCACTGCCAAATTAAAAATAATAGCATGTTTATATTTAAATCTTACTTGTTTGGTTTCCTCCTATATTTTAATAATTGCATTTTGCCAACTATTATAAATGGCTTATTGAGCTCCTATAATTAATTAAATTGCATTACCCTCTAAGGCTAGCAGTCAACATGCCTTGACTGTCAAACACCTCAGTGTCAAGCATTCCAATCATTTTGGATGACAAAAATACCCTCATATCCATATCACGCATGATGTGAGAACTTGTTGATCCCAACCGTCCTGTTACTCTGAACCACACATGTGGACAACCATGATTAACATCATGCAAATCAAAACCCTTGTAGAGATGGAGAGGTGAAGGTATTCACATGGGAAAGATGAAAGGAGTGGTTGGCTTGAGCAATGTATTCAAATTCAAATTTCCCATGATAGTTCAGAGTTTCCACATATTATTTTGTCGTGAGATCAAAGGTATTTGAAGTGAAAATGCTTTAGCCAACCCAAGTTTGAAAGTTAGGGTTTCATTACATAAAGGTAACACAAACCTTATATCTTAGTTATTTCATCTATAAATTTTCAGTTTAGAACACCATCATGGAGGTAAGCCGAGTCAACTATTTTAATTTCATCATTTCAGTGGACATTTATTGAGAGTTGCAGGTCATCTACAACCTCTCGCAGACTATGTTATGTTCAGGGAACATTCTTAAATTCAAATTAATTATATGGGGTTAAATAACTGCCATAATTTACTATAAGGGGGTCATTAATTTATTATAAAGGGAAAGTATAATAAAAATTGTGTTTCCCTGCAGATTTCATGTTTGCATTGTCATCAACACAATCAAATAAGTAATAGGAGGTATGAAGTATGCAAGATTTTTAAGGAGCATGCACATGAAGCTTTTCAGAGAGAAGTCATCTAAAAGTCCAAGGGACCTAGATTTAGGAGGGTTAGGAACAATAAACCAAGGGGTGGAAAAATAATTGTGGAATGGAAGAGGAAGAAGTGAACCTCCAAACTCAGTCATTTGCACAAGGAGTTAGGCCTCCACCAATCAGGCCACCAGTTATTCCAGTGTTTCAGGCTGAGAATGGTAGGGGCAGGAGGGGACAAAACTCTTGGAATAAGAATGACATTGAATGTTTGTAACTTCAATTGTTAGGTACTGAATGGTATTGAATGTTTGTAAATTCATGTTGGTTTTGTGCTATGTCGTTATGCACGGATTTTAAGGCATTGCTATGTCAGGTTTTGCAATTGCATTGTGTTATATCAGTTTTACAAAGATGTTAAGGCATTTGATTACAATGTGCTATGTCAAACTTTGTTGCAAGAACATCCAATGAACATCAAATGAATTTACATTGTGTTTTACATGCACTCCTTCAAAATCTTGTCTATTTCAAACCTCTTCTTCACTTGTTTGATTGTGCTTGTGACACTATAAGATCTGCAAGAAAATCAATTAAGTGTTGTTAATTGCCCCCATATAATAAATTACTAACGAGAACTTAACCTCATATAATAAATTTGAATTAATGTTGCCCCCTGAAACAAGACAGACATGAGAGATGATGAAAATGACCTGCAATTCAAGCTTAACTTCAAAACTTGAGTTTGCACAAGCTTTTTCACTCCAAATATTTAATCTACAGTGAAATAACATATAGATGTAGTGGTAGAAACAAATGTTAGTGTTATTGATGGTGAAGTGGAGAGTGTGATGGTGGAGGCGGATTATCCTAACGGCTAATGGGAAGTTTGAATCTCAGTCCTCAGCTTTTAATTGCATTTGCCTACTTCAATTTTGAATCTCAGCCTTCAGATCATTAAATGATATTTTGGTCAGTAAAATATGGTCCTTTTGAAACTAGCACGTGCCTTGACTGTCAAGGCACGTTGGCTGCTAGTCTTAGCGATAAATGCAATTAATTAATTATGGGGGGTAAAGCTCAATAAAACATTTACAATACGGGGCGAAATGCAAATGACCTTTTAATAAATGATAAAGGAAAATAGTTAAGGTGCACTTATTTGTAGAGTTGTTCTACACAGCGAGGAAGTGGGCGAGGAAACCGCCCATCCCCTTGGGATGTGTGTCATCATTTTTCATGCGCACATTCCGAGGAAATGGGTGGTCCCCTTTCTCCCTCCTTCGCTATTTTTTCTCGCCCACTTCCTCGCCATTTAGAATTTCTCCTTATTTGTATTATAATCGTTCAAATAGATCAAAATTAACATTTTATACTCTCAAATCATTCCAAAGGAATGAAATAAGTAATTATCATTAACTTCTAGAGTTGGAGTTGAGGCCTTAAGTGTGTCAATCATAAATAACAATAACAACATTAAACAAAATTATTACAACTCATGGCACCATATTTCTAGTATGCAAATATCTTTTTCATTTGAAAAATATGTAATTTTAAAATACGAGCGAGCACGCTGTATATGTGTTAAGTATTCATCTCATTTTTCAGTTAATAATGTTTTTTATTTGTTGGTTGAAAGTTACGACACTTTTAAACAACCAAAGATTCAAAATAACATTTTAAGCATCTAGATTATTAAATAGAATGACATTTACCTTAAAAAAATAAATACTCATCAAGGGGATAATGGTATTTTGATTCCCTCATAAAAGATTAATATTCACTTAATGTTAATCATAATAAAAAAATATTCTTGGTTGGGCTTCGCTTATGTTTCTATCATGGGCCTAAAATTAGCCCAAGTATCCGGCCCATACGATTCTTCTTCTACTGCTCTTGCTCGATCAGAGCTGTTCAGCATTCACAGGGAGAGGTTTTGGACTTTTGGTAGGGTTTTTGATGAAAGGAGGAGGAGAGGGTGAAGAAGCTCAACAAGCAATAGTTGGAGGTCCCTCACGTGCTCTGCACATTAAGAAGAGAGCTCTAAAAAACAAAGCTCTCGCCGTCTCTTTTAATGACAAAGATCTCAGGTACCTACTCTTTGCTTTCTAATTCTCCAATCTCAACTCAAAATATTTTGGTTTCTGTCATTGGGGTAATCTTTTCATGGAATCCAAGCATACCCTTTGATCAGAAACTCAAAATATCCCATTTTGATTCAAAAAAATCAAAACTTGGTAGTAAATAAACCCTAGTCTGTATAAACTGTAGGGTTCTAAAAATGTTCATTTTATTTGGGTGTTATTTTATATGTAATCCAAGCATAACCTTTAATTCAGAACTCCAAATAAGTCTAATTTGGTTAAAAAAATTAGAACTTGGTTTGCAATTTTATGAGCATAAGCAAAAAAAAAAAATCCCATTAATTTGCATGAACTGTGGGGTTGTATTGGGTTGCTGAGGATTTGATTTGACTCAATGGGTCTTGCTGATTATGTGTGTAATATTACTGAAATGGATTTTGCTTTTGGTGGTAGGGATTTTGTTGGAGGGTTTCACAAGAGAAAGAAGAAGAGGAGAAAGGAAGCGCAACAGCAGTTAAGGGAAAAGGAACGGTTGGTACGGATTGAGAAGCGGAAGAAGGTTAGGTTTCGTCCTCACTAATTTCTACATTTGGTTCTCTGAAATTTTGATTATAGGATTATTGTGAAGACATAGTGTTAGTCGGTGATATGAACTTTGTTTTCATTTTAGTTATGGTGTAAAATGCAAGTGTCACAACTTTTCTAATGTTGTGAAACTAAATTGCTTTGAGGTATATCATAGTCAGTTTTTTACAAAAATGTGATATTAAATTCATTCCTTGATCCTACACCTTTGGTTGTTGACGAGTTATAGTAGAAACTTTAAAACCAAGTCTAACTTTGTGACCCCCCTCCGGCCCGTGTAATAATTAGAGGTTTGAGTTTCTCGGAAGCATGTTAGATTTGAAAATTCAGCCCTGTAGTTAGATGAAGAGGCAAAAACAAACACCCTCTTTTTTTAGCAGCCGATCATGTTTAAGTGATGTGAGTCTCGACCGTTGCTGAGAGTTTATTTGGGCTCTGGGCAAGTGATCTTGTAAGTCAAATTGCCAGGGCTCAAATTGCCAAAGTCATTTGACAAGGTTTCTATTATAATAAAGAGCCCAAATTGCTGAGAGTTTATTTGGGCTCTGGGCAAGTTTATTTGGGCTCTTTGGCAATTTGACTTTATCCATGATAGAAACCATGGATAAAGTCAAATTGCCAAAGTTGAAAATAAAAAGGCTACATCATTAAATATCATTTCATGGAAATATAACCCTTTGCAAATCATTTTGGTAAATAATCAAACAAGATGGTCTAGATTCTTCAGTGTGATTGAGTGCCAGTGCCACAACATCCTCAGAACCCACATCAATCAGTCTCTATGATAGGATGATTGCATGAGAGATGAGACCCTCAAACCCATTAAAAAAAAACTGATTTCCATGGAAAATTTGAAGTTCTTTTATGCTTGGGAATTGGAAAGGCATGCCCATACATCTGTTGCTCCACATGTAACTCCAATTGATATCAAAAGTTCTCACGGTATATGAGGTATTCTGTAGAAAAAATTCAATGGATTACATATATGCTAGCCACCGGGTTTCCCATATATGTGCCTTCAAACCAAAGAATGTCGATCTCGGGCAATGTTTGATCAGATTTCCTGTTGTAGGTCAATGTTTAATTGTCACTAAATGACCCTTCTCAGTTAAGCACTCCCAGATATCTATGATGGTCCAAGAACAAACATCTTCTATGATTTTTTTATTTTTATTAATTCCTAGTAAATGGACCTTCCACTTGTACTTGATATCGAGCTGTTGAAATGTTCTCATATAGTTTCCTAGGTAAATGTTTACCCCTAGTAGTTGAAAAATAAGATAGACAAGTAGTCAGCCGCTTGCTGCTGAATTCCTGAGAGGATCAGTCAAGGTTTACTTCGTCCTTCACTTTTTTGGAAATTTCAAATTGGGATTTGGACAGAATTCTCGCAACTTTATGGGGGTAACAGAAAGAATAAAATAAAAGAATCTTTGAAGATAAGTAAAAAAGAAGTCTAAGAAATAATGCAAAGACATTGAAGCCTTGGTTTGACATTGAGGGTAATATTTGGGAGGTGTTGAAAGTTCCCTGTCACAAGGTTATGTTTACCTGGGCAAATAAATTTTTTATGCTCTGTACATTTTCTTGTTTTTGCCTCACCCGCTTGTACTTGTTCCTTTCACTTGCTCAAAGTTTTGTTCAAAAAGAAGCAAAGAGAACCCCTAGTTTTTGTAGGCAAGTTCTGAATAAACTTTAGAAATCCGAAGTTTCTACCCAATAAATACAAAACAGTAAATCTTTGCCCATGGACAAAAAAACATATCTCTTCATTTTTTGCTTTTGTCACATTGCTTTTCTGTATGTTTGCTACAGAGGAAACAGGAAAGACTATATATGTCCAGGGCGGCACTGGTCCAGAACCTGATGAAAACAGCATCGATGTTGAACAGGATGAAGATGGAGAGGTTGAGCCAGATGTACCCCTTATTGGTATTTTTAGCTATATCCATTCTCTATCTATTCAGACTGTACTGAAAAACTTAATTTCCTGGGAAGTTCTTGACCATTGCATAAATTATATGTCTGATCTGCCACATTAGGCCAGTAATCACTAGTAGAATTTCTTACTCAAAATCAACCTTTTGGGTAAACAGTCAAAGAGTATGGCAAGCAGTTGAGAAATAAACAGGGGAAACATTTACTCTAGTTATTCTTTCATGCTTCATTTCCTCTGGTTAATTTGTACAGCTCAGTGTTTTGTATCCTTGACATCCGTTATATGCGACTTGCCTACTCATTTCTCTGATTTGCCATCCAATTTGTTGAAATACTAGATCTCGTGTCTTAACCCAACATACATTTTGGTGGTCCTCCCTCCCGCAGGCTGTCCTTTAGTTATTACTTTGTCTGGGCTTCGTTGATCAGTTGTTTGTTTTTTTCAGCTCCAGTTGATGAAACCAAAACATATGATGCTGGAGATTTAACAATCATGGTCAAAACAAGCGAGATTTCTCGTGAAGAAGACACGAAAACACCTTCAGTCCCGAGACCAGGTGCTGAAGCTGCAAAAAAACCCAACTTACCCGTCAACAAAAAGCAAGCATTCAAGAAACCTACAAAGTGTGGATCACGTCCAAAGCAACAAAAGAAAAGAGAAAAAGGAAGGGCAAAGTCAAGAGGGAGATACGCTGATTAATGTTTCCCATTTGAAAATTATGGGGTGACATTGTTTTACATGAGACCAATATGGTGAGCAGCCAACATCCTTCAGAAAGTATCCGATTCACATCATAGAGTGTCAACTTAAAGCAAGTTTTATACTAACTACAATAGGAAGTGTACAAGCTGCACCAAAAGGAATCCAAGTAGTGCAATGGACTATTTGAAAGATGGTGTTTTCTTAAATTCTGAAAGATCATAATTTTATCTTCTTAAGATTTGGTTGGGTTGAATGATGTACAGAGCTCTGTCTCTACTGATTTTGCAACTATTGTAGTTCATTTTGTACTATGCCTACAGCATAACGAACAGATAAATTCTGCTCTATGTGATGTAATCAGGTTTTTTTCTTTCTGAAAGATCATAATTCTATCTTCGTAAGATTTGGTTTGGTTGAATGATGTATAGAGCTCTGTCTCTGCTGATTTTGCAACTATTGTAGTTCATTTTGTATTATGCCTACAGCATAACGAACAGATAAATTCTGCTATATATAATCAGGTTGATTTTTATCTTTTTTTTATTAAAAAAAAAAAAATTCAAGCAGGGCATGTAATTGTGAACGAGAACAGGCCATGTAATTGCCGAAATGAGAATGGTCAGATTACTTATTTTGAACTAAGGGAGAGGAAGCAATTTAGCTATGATTACTTATAGGCTTGCTAGGATTTTTTGAGATGGTATCCTTGGATTACCAAAAATAACCCAAAGCAGAGGCATTAGCATTCTAATTCTTCTCCCAAACTGGGCATTAAATATATGAATGAATTGAACGTATGGCACAGTGATCTAAAATACTGAGATTATCCAATTTCTAGACTTTTTTTTAAATGAAAAAGAGAGCCACCAAGGTAGATGCACTACGGAGGAGGGCAAATGCCCAAGGACACTATATGATAATGACACCGCTGTAAGATTGTATTAAATTTGCGTACAACTTCTCCTTTATTGAGGATTCACTGAGAGGTTTACATACGTCTTGACTCTTGGAATGGAGAAAGAAAAGGAGAGCACCAGAATTTTCATGAGAGAAAGAATTATGATTCAGCATCACGTTCGACCTTTGACATCTCCAGGAACTTTCCGATCTCAATGCATTTCACCGCTCTATCGGAAATTCCCTCTGCCCCTACCGCACTCCAACCTGGTAGTTAACATTGCCTGTCCAGGGTTGAGCCTTGGGATTTGACGACGGACTTGAAAAGCCACCTACAAACGCTTTACGCCCTATCATTCCGGGAAACATCTAACTATAGACTAGGGCGACCTTTAATTCTGCAATATTTTGTTCATTAATTACTCCGGATTCTTTCATTTCCATGTAAAGATTGTTTCCTTCATGAGTACGTTTGCTTGCTCCGCCAAAGACGGATGGTTTCAATTATGTGACATTGAACGAATATGAAGGGGCGACCCACCAAAGCACGAAAGCCAAAATCTTTTAGAAAATGGATTTCTATTTAAAGAGTGCATAACCGCATGGATAAGCTCACACTAACCCGTTAATTTGGGATGAGAATGGGTTGGGGTTATAAACTTATAATCATGGAATCATTCCATACCGGACCAGACCAGAATAGGTGTATGGATTCTCGAGAGAGAGGAGCCATGGTGGTCCCCCGTGGACTGCCCGGACGAGTGAATGGAAAGTTGTATCTACATTGAATCTCACCTGAATCGCCCCATTTATCCTCTTGAGGAGAAGTTTGGTTTCAAACCCCAGTTCGAACATGAGGAGTACGCCATGCTAATGTGGCTTGGATGATCCACATCTCGCACGTGCGCGTGCGGGGTTTCCTTTGTCATTTTAACCCATCATATAGCCAAAATATTTGTAGAGACACTATGCAACTCTTTTGTTTATACACTTTGTTTTCTGATAAATGCAATCATTCTGAATGCCTTTAATGAACATTGATGATACATCAAAATAGACCGTCATCACAGCTATACACATGGAAAAAATCATCCATCACGAGGATCAGGTATCCCTCCCACTTGGCCAGTTCAGAAAGCCCAGAGAGAGCAAAACCATGCATAAAGGCCCAAACAATGTCCGTTAAAGAAAGTCATAATTAATGCTCAAATCCAGGACCAAACGAGTCTTCTCATAAAGAAGATGAACGTTAAGTAATGAAAGAGTCGTGGAGGAAATTACTCCTCCATGGACGCACTTTCATAAAAGAGGAGACTGTTACGAAGAACATCTCATTCGGTTGCGTTCTACATGCTTAAGTCACGCAAAGAATTAACTATGACTATTATATAACGTAAAAAGAACAATTGACCGAGGTATGCAAATTTAACTGAGTTTTGTCTATATTTACTTCATTATTCAAACAGAGTTATTGACTTAAGCATCGGATGTCTTCGGCCACAAAAAAATGTAGTCTTTGACAGTCTAACGTATGTTTTGCAGGTCAAACTCACAAGAAAACGAAATTGAATGCATCAAACATCATAGCTCAGAAAGAACATATGCATGACTTATGAAATATACTTGCTGCCACCCCATCATCACATCACCTACAAGAACAGTTAATCTTATATACATATATATATGGTACCAAGTGGAAGATTGTCACAGTTGTACATATGTGATACACAATGCGATCTTGTACATTTATAAAAATGAACTCAGATAACCGAAAAGAAATGTTCCACTGATCTACACAGAAATTACACTTGTGAATGTGCAGTGACCAAAATATGAACTTGGACGCTACGCCAGCGCTTCTCTCATGATTGAACGTTGCGACAATTGTTGTTTGAAAAGCTCCCTGAAAATATGATATTTGGCATCATGAAACTTCTTCACCTTTGGATCATTTGATGGTTTGATAACCTGTTCAAAAATAAGAATTCAGGTCATGATGTACAAAACTCATCTGAAGCAACAGTTCAAACCACTTCCATCAGTAAGCAGCAGCTCTAAAGCGATCACACCTAGTTATTCAAACCTTGTGCTTGATATTAAAACGGTATTTATTGTTGTTAGGTGTATATGATATTCACAGTACCATTATCTACTACTAGTGCAAAACAGCTCAAGCGCCCATAGATACATGTGAAGGTTCTCCTTTGGATGATCCCAGCATCCGTGTAATGAAAAACTTCCAACAATTTTGACCCTCTTGGGATGTAAGGGTGCAAATGAAAACTAGGTTAGAAACAGAAGATATGCTGCAAAATGTAATTCATATCTACACCACCGAGGCAGTGTAATGTCTGACTAGAAGACTATGCTTTATCCACAAAACAATCTGAGAAAATAGACTTTTTACCTGACCAGCAGCATTCAGAGCCTTCATAGCATCCTGTAGGCCAGAATACTTCTTTGCAGCAACAGCACCAAGAATGGCAGCACCCAAGAGTACAGACTCGCTCTCTCTTGGAAGAATGATAGGACACCCTGTTTGGTTTATAAAAGAGAAGGTATAAGAACACAGACAAGGTTAATGCATGCAATATAATGTGTCCGTGAGTGCGGGTGCGCGTGATTGAGAGAGAGAGAGTGGACATGATAAATGCAAGCAGAATAATGTGCCAGTGCATGTGGGTGCACGCGTGTTTGAGAAAGAGAGAGAGAGAGAGAGAGAGAGAGAGAGAGACCAATGATGTCTGCATGCTCTTGAACATATATTGTGTTTTTGGCAAGTCCACCACAAGCAAGAAGTGTGTCAATCTGCAGAAGGAACAGAAAAGTTAAATCTACTTGTAAATATATGTCAACCATGACACAAGAAATTATTATCTTTGTACATAAAAATGGTTAAATGGGTGAAGCTACCAATTAGGGAACAGATTAAGAAAAACATGAGTACGTAGACATGTCCATTGCAAAGATAAGCCTTCAGTTCTTCCAGGATAGGATTTTGCAAGTACCGAATCTCCTTTATTAGTTTAAGATGTGTTATTACTCCAAATATGTATAATGTATATAGCTCAAAAAACAAGTTATGCAGCTCGAAAGGGTACATCTTCTAATACAAATCAAGATGGTATTGAGATTTACTTTGTGGCCATGGGAGTTGCAGTGCTCCACAATGTGCCTTGTTCCGTATGCAAGAGCCTGAACTGTGGCAAGGTATAGAAGCGCCAGCTGCTTCTCACTTGTATCAAGTGTTAAACCACAGATAATTCCTTTTGCTTTTGGGTCAGCAATGGGAGACCTTAGTCATAAAGTAAACAGTCCAAATTAAAATCTAGCACTCAATTTGAGCCATGTTATACTAACAAGAATATATTTGTACCTGTTCCCGTGGAAGTCAGGCAAGATGTGTAAATCTTCAGTTAAGGCCGCAAGAAAAGGAGTGTTCAAGTCACTTGCCATTGATTCTAACATCTTGTTCAACACTTTAAACAGGGAAATACCTAGATAAAAGGAAAATAGAAATAAAGCAAGAAGCAGATTTCCAGTTGCAATCTTACCAACCAAGAATACATAATAAATGTGACGTCTTAAGAGTGTCAACAACATCTTACTTTGAGAAGCAGCACGATTCGCAAGGTGCGGAGCAGCAACATGGTTGTTGATTATGTGATCCAATAAAGCCCCAGTTGCACTCTGGCCACCCTCCGTGAGCCAATACTCGGGTACCATAGCTGAACATACCAAAATGGGGTGGTCAAAATTTAACTACTTTGTTGTTGCCATAACATGCAAGAACATTTTATTTATACATTCATTGGAAGTAAGCCATGTGGTTTCAATTAGTTCATAAGCCCAAACTGGCAAATACGAGGGGTCCTGGACAACTATTGGATTTCACGAAGTCGAAAATTATCAAATGCCCATGGATGACCTTGTAAGCTTAAAATGAATGAATGAATGACACCCCCCCCCCCCCCCCCCCCCAGCATGTGGACTATTATGCAAGACTGTACTCATTACTTGCTGAAAAATGTCACCTGTTGATTGATTGATTGATTGATAAGTACAGTACGAGGAATATATAATGCCAGACACAAAAATGACAAACAATTGAAAAAGAACTCAAGTCTTTCCTATCACGATAATCATGAAGCTCCAAAAACATACCTGACCAGAAAGGGCCCCAGATTCCCGGAACGAAAACTTTGCTTTGTGATATGGCCATATGGCAGGTAGATGTTCCACATACGAGCACCATACGGTGGCATATAGCTTCTTTATCATGCTCTGTAAGTCTGGAATCTGATGCAGGTGCACTTTCCATAACCCCCACGCCACCAGCATGAGCATCGATCAATGAAGTCCCAACAGGTATTCCTGCTTGCAGATTCAGCTCCTGAAAATTGAAGTTCCCTTCTAAGGAATAAACATACGGAAGATATCAAGTTATGATGATAAACTCAGCATAATCACCCTCAGAAGCCCACAGCAAAGAAATTCTTGCTTTTATAATATTAATGGACCTCAAAGGGAGCGCCACTTGAAATCAATGTGAATTCTTCACTAATAAGTTTCTTGCCTTCGCAGCAGTTGGCGTCAGACCAGAACCTAAGGGATGGCCAGGAAACGCAACACTTCTTCCTGTTGGCATTTACTAAGATCATTAACTGCAGCCATTAAAGAAAATAGTATAGTATAGCTTAGGAATCCAGTTTCATTCGGTGTATGTAACAAACCTTGAGAACCATTTCTTATTAACAAACTATAAGAGGTGATAACTAATGCTTATAGAGTTCTCTTAAAATTTCCAGAAAACTTAATAATGCACCAAAAAATATAAGAAATGGTGGGGCAAAGAAATAAATATGTAGTGGAAGAAAATAATTTAGATATGCAGGAATGTATGTGGCATCATTAGTATGACAGATTGACAGTTATATCCCTTGCAAGCACTATAACTCAACAATGATATCATAGCATGAAATGCCCTACCAATCTTAGCATGATGACCCTCTACAAGGTCACTCAGTCCAATCTCCTCCAAAAACTGATCGTCCCATCCACAGGCTTCCATATCTCGGTAATCTTTCTCAGTTTTCTGTTGCATGTGAGCATGACCAAGATATGTCCACTTGCAGACTGTTGTGCATAAACTTCGAGTATCATCTCCAGTTGCTCTAGGAAAATGAATGAGAAATAGAAAAAAAAAAAAAAAAACAACAACAACAATTGTTAGGATACAAATAAGTGCAAGGGCCTCTGAACATCATTTGAACATCCAGAAGTGCGAACAATTAGAACAAACTCTTGATAACATCAGAAGATGGATACAAAACAAAACCTGTAAGACAACCAATCACTCAAATCCATCCACCGAAATGCCATAGACCAGGATTCTTTCAAATTCTCCTTTACCCATAAAAGCTGTAAAAGGAAGTCTTTCGTAAACCACAATCCATGTACAGCAAAATATTCAAAAACCAATAATCTCCCTCAGCATCAAATATGCATATCAATTTATTTTTTATGATCAGGAAAACAAGATGCTGAATTAATTAGAAAAGAGAGGAGCAGTGGAAAGAAACACTGACTCCCCCAAGTAGTATACATCAAGTTTTCTAGTAAGAACTATGCAATCCCAGTTAAACATACAAGAAGAGAATTGAATCTCTCCAAACCTATCCCAATTACAACCCATAACCATAAAGTAATTTTGGTATCTATACACAGGCTATCTATTGTTTTATGCACATTCTAGAAGACCATTGTTCTTTCCCTCCAAATATGCACATGAATTTTGTGAAGTGGTGCTTACTCACTTATGTTGAAATCAACTAAAAGTTGGTAATGGGAAGTAAAACCATTACAACATATGACTTGTCATATACAGATCTGTGTTTCGAGAAAAGGATCTTCATGAAGATATAACACCATTACAACATAAAAGCTTCCATGCAGGCCCCAGTTCATTTCTTCACCAGAGAAATCCCACAGTTAGAACCCAACTCCCGATCTATCTTTTTTTTTTGTTGATGTAAAACAAGATATGTAATTTCTAATATGTGTGTTTGTGTGTGTGGGTGGGTGGGTGTGGGTGAAAGCAAGTGCGTGACTGAGACCCTTACAATACCAAACAAAAATATAATACATATATGTATGTGTGTGTGTGTCCTGGGTTATTATCAGATCTTTGAGTAACAGCTGCCATTGGAGCTAAAGCTCCCCCGCAATGTGCAAGGATTACAGGATGTTCTTCTACCTCATACATTAAGCAAAAATAACATGAACTGTGCTATTACTAGATGCGAAGAGTAATGCACAATAATAAAGTATGTAATATGCCAAAAGAAATGAAAGGGTTATAGTGTTTTAAAGTATCACCTTCACAATTCTTTCTCAGAGGGAGTTCAGTTTGAAAGCTTCCTCAAAGAATACCAACTCAAGGACCACTTGATTGCTATAAAGGAAGTGCAGACTCTCCGAAAAACTTGCCGCACTCGTGTCCGTCACCATACGCATTGGTCACATGGTTCAACCAGTGTTAAACACATGGTCAATGTGGCCAACGTGTCAGACATACCTCCGACACACCCAAAAGTCAAAACTCAATCAGTTAGGACATAGGCAAGACCCGACAATCAATTTTTTTTTCCTTTTAGGCGGGCTCAAATAATCACCTAATTTGAACGTTGTTAGTCCATCTAAAATGAGGACTTTCAAGTGTGAGTCAAGACAAACAGGGTGGTGAAACTACTGAAGCATAGACTCTTCTTCTACTCTCTTTTGTTTCTTTTCTCCTTTACTTTTCTACTATATTTTTTTCTTGCGACATAGTGTCATCTTCTTCTTCTCTCATTTCTTTTTTATGTTTTTTTTTCTACTTGCAACAAAGATGAAGACACTATTTGTGTTTCATTTCCATTTTCAAACTTTTTGTTCTTTTCTATTTGAATTCATCATTTATTAGATTATTGTTTATGTTCATATGACTCAGATAAAACAAAATGTATAATGTGTCACCGATTCCGAGTTGGCATGGCAGTCCATATGCATCTTTAATTGCTACATAAAACTCAACTACACAACATTGACTCCAATGCAAGCCTAGAAAAGGCACTCGTAGTAGGACAACAACATTGACTTGAGGAAAATGAAGTAATGACAAGACAAAACTGATATCGTTCATTGTTATGGTCCTTATGGATAGATCATATTCCTAAAGAATTTAATAGCACTAAGCGAATAAAAATTTAATGCCCCTTGTACTCAAATATCATTTGGATCAATGTTGAATTCACTGTGTATACTGATCAAACCCACCGATAGAGCACTAACTGTCCTACGTGTTGTATCCATGTTGATAAACCGATGCATTATTTTTACCAAAGAGTCGTAAACATGCAATTAAAATCACACTAAAATCCATTTTTCAAAAACTTTGCAATTGACATGATCGAGGGAGCAGAAGACCCTTTCTGCTGCAAATCGCTAACTAGCCACTAAGAAAAGAGTTGAAAGAGATCCTGAAAACTATGATACGATAGAAACATCAACTCCATGAAAAAAATAAACTGCGGGCAAGAAAGTACCTTAGGAGGTTGCATCTCAGGCGACAGAGCCCCACCACAATACTGCAGTACTGGTGAATTGCTGGAATTGATCCGCTCAGCTTGATTTACAGCTCTATGATCCATCCATACAATAATATTTCTCTTTGTATCACCACTCCGAGAAACGGTAACAGGAGCATCATCAGCATCAATGGCAACTGAAACCAAAAACAAGTTGTCCAAAGTCACGAGAATATTTCAAATGTCAATGGTTGTTTATAAACGGCAATGCTGATGATTAATATATATATATATATATATGATGAAAGCAACATCAAAACGTGAAGAATATCATAGGAAATGAGAGATAGATCACAAACCAAGAGAGCAAGTAGCCGTGAATCCGATACTGCTTACTTCTTTGTCATTGACATTCGCTATATTGCATGCTGTTTTCACCGCCGTGCATATCGCATGCCAGATATCTGTTGAGGATTGCTGATTTGATGTATAAAAGTTAGTAAAAGGAATTCCATATAATTCTTAACGGAGGTAGTCCTACTTATAGCTAATACAAAAATGGCACAGGTATTGTGAACACAAAATCTTCATGTTTTCTTTCATTCACCAAAGCATTTATCAAGTCATTCTTCAGTTTACAAACCTTTAATATCCAAGAACAACAATTAACAGTGAAATTTTAAATAGTTGAAATTCTAGTCACCTCGATACAATCACCATCTTTCCATATCTGGATAGGGCTACTAGATGTACCCAGAAGCTTTCCATTCTCATCAAAGAGACCTACATTACACATCTCAAATCAAAGCCAGCACTAACCCTTCACAATACTACTATGTGAAATATATTGATCACCGCTTCGAAATATAATAACGCGGACTCAAAAGTTCTACTAAAGTGAAAATTTCTCATTACATCATACTTTAATAGTCATAGAAAGTTCAATAACTTCTTTTAGTTAGTGAATTTGTCACAACATTCTACTTCTACAAAGCCACTTGCAATCAATCAAACTTACTGAGAACTATGTACCACGAACTTGCACTCAAATATTTCCATTTCTTCCGTGCATAATAACTATTCTAAAATGCCATTAAACATCATCAAGAAACAAAAAATAACATCCAAACACCAAATTCATCAGTTCAAGGAAAGGAAGCAAAATTTTATGCTATTGATATCAAACAAATTTCAATATGGGGTTATCACTGTGTAGCATTGATGAAGCCAAACATGAAACAAGAAACAACAATCAATCTCAAATTTGATCAATTGAAATGAAAACTCACAATCAAATCCAATCAACATACTGAAAATCGTAAATTGCAATCAAAATCTCTTCAAACAAATCAAATTGAATGACAAATCATCAATAAAATAAAACTGATGAGCTTACTAAAAACTCAGACATTGCGATTAAATTTTCTTGAAACAAACTATCTTAAACAATCTTGATCTAGGAAATGAGATAAGCCATTTTCCATGTGTTATGCAGATTTCAGCTGTTTGGGTGTCTATTTACTAACAGAAAAATAGATTATTAGTAAGACTTGTTTTCCACTACTCCGAGGGATGCTTCGGAATTCACTAAAAACTGTTTCAATTTTCATGTCTATTTTCCATGCAACCAAACGAGGCAAGAGATAAATGGTTGGCAACGTACCAGCGCGAGCGCTACTGGTACCAACATCGACGCCGAGGAAGATGGTCCGAGGAGGAAGAGAGTAATCATGTGCGGTGTTGTCGAGCATTTTGGAAGCGGATTTGGGGTTGGGAATGGTGGTGGAGCGAGAGACAAGTGGTGTGGAATCTGAGCTAGTAGGACGAACCCAAGCAGCAGAATTAGCCCTGGGCCAATGCCCTCCACTGCGCCCTCCTTATCTGATCCTATGGCCTATCATGAAAGATGATTAATCATAATCAGTTTTTTTTTTTTTTTTTGTAAGGGTTGTTCATTTATATTGGCGCCAAGATGTTCTCTTGGCCATCCATCTCGATGATAAAGAATGAAAGGATGTGTGTGATGTGATTATAGGATATCAAATTTCTACATTTGTATGTGAGGGAATCCAAAACTAGATAGGATAATCTTAACAAAAATGTAAGAACCACATACTCCAGGCTTTTTTTTAACAAAAATTTGAGAGTTAGATTCTTTAGGGGAGTGCAGGCGTGACCTACTGTCATTCAATTTAATTTTTTGAAAAAATGTTGATATATATGTTTATAATGAATATTGACATTTTGTTGAAGGATGTAATAAATATAGAAAACTTGTATCTAACACCTATAGTTACTTTCTAGATTCAAAGTTAAGCCTAAATGTAATAGACGTTAAAAACAATCATTGCAGTTTTGTAGTCTATGTTTTGGATGAAATGATGACAAAACCACTTATTTTTATATGAAAAATAAATTCATTCATTAGCAAAAAAAAATTGGAAGTCAGTTATAGAACCCAAATCTAATTTATCTTACAAAACAGGACCGTGTTTGGGTTGGGAGATAAAAGACGGCTCAGATTTAATTAAATATATGAATTTGACGGATCTTATAGAACTTAAAGCACCAAGAGTGCATGGATTCGATTCTCATGCTCAATATTTGATATTTATTTATTTTTGGGAGATAAAATACGGCTGAGATTTATCCTAACATGAAGATCTAATGGCTGAGACTTAAAGTTAGCATTTATGAAGATTTATCCTCAATAAGAGTGCAAATGATCGACTCCCATACCCAACGGTTTTTTATTTTATTTATTTATTTTCTTCAAAATTTGATTATGGGGATTAGGCATGTAAGTATATTTATTTATTTATCATCCTTAAACATTTATATCGTGGAGTAATGCTAAAGTAATGTAGATTAATGACACAACCTTAGGGTGTGATTAATGTTGCAACGTTAACCTTGGGGGTATGATTATTGATACATGTTTTGAATGACAATATATATTTATTAAGGCACCAAATTCGATTTTTTTTTTTTTTTTTTTTTTTTTGCAAAAGTCCAGTCCATTGACAATCCTAATTATCATAGTGATTGAAATTAAAAAAAATACTTTTGCTTTGAGATAATACGTTGAGTTATTGACAAGAATAATGTGATTTATTAACATGTATAGTGAGACTTCAATGTTAGAATATTCCTAGCATATATTAGAATACAATGTTGAATATTCTAGTATACATTTGAATGCATTTGTATATAGTGTGATTTACATATGCATACAGTAAGACTTCAATGTTAAGCATGTATACAATGTGATTTACATTTGCATAAAAAATGTGCTACTCTGGATGTACTGTATTTATTGCTCATTAGTAGACTTTGTCAAAATTTTGTTGTCTATTCAAACATCTAGCATGTGGAATAATGTTGTAGTGATTCATTTTATATATTTACATTTTAAGAATTAAAAATGCAATATTATTGTGTATGACAAGGTTTAGTGTTGGAAACAAATTTAAGAAAATAAAGTAAATTTTGTTGAAATTTTGAAAAAAATATATTATGTTTTGTTGTCTACTCAAACATTTAGCACGTGGAGTAATGTTGTAGTGGTTTATTGTGTTTTATGTCATTTTGGTGAATTTACAAATGCAAACTTATGGGGTGTGATAAATTTTATTATTGAGAAAATTTTAAAAACAAGATAGCCTGTTAAAATTCAACAAAAATACTGAAACTATTTTAGTTTAAGTTACCATTACAGAAACATCAAATATTTGTGATTGAGATAATACCGCAACCTTGGGATATATGATTAGTAACACGTGTCTGATAATATATATTTATTAGACAACTTTTTTTTAATGACAAATTTTTTATTGTTTTTTTTTATTATTATGATTTGGTTTAAGCCCATGTACCAGTAGTTATTAACATATTGACCTAAAATTTTAAGAGTCATGCCGAGTGATTTTCAACACAGTTAAAGCCATGAGAAACACGATAGAAAGATAAGCCGCAATGAAAATAGTAAACACTGTATGGTAGTGCCAACGGCATGGGAAATACTCTAATTTATCTTACAAAACAATACGGTGTTTGGGTTGGGCGATAAAAGACCGCTCAGATTTAACCAAATATATGAATCTGATGGATCTTATAGAACTTAAAGTACTAAGAGTGCATGAGTTTGATTCTCATGCCCAACATTTGATATTTATTGATTTATTTTTTTAAAGATAAAATACGGTTGAGGTTTATCCAAACATGAAGATCTAATGACTTGGACTTAAAGTTATCATTTATGAAGATTTATCCCCAATAAGAGTGCAAATGATCGACTTCCATAACCAACATTTTTTATTTTATTTATTTATTTTTTTCAAAATTGATTTTGGGGTTTAGGCGTGTAAGTATATTTATTTATTTATCATCCTTAAACATTTAAAATGTGGAGTAATGTTATAGTAAGGTAGATTAGTGACACAACTTTAGGGTGTAATTAGTGGCGCAACATTAACTTTGGGGTATAATTATTGACACATGTTTTGAATGACAATATATATTTATTAAGGCACCAAATCCGATTTAAAAATTTTTTTTTTCTACAAAAGTCCAGTCCGTTGACAATCATAATTATCATGGTGATTGAAATTAAAAAAAAAATACTTTTGCTATGAAATAATATGCTAAGTTATTGATAAGAATAATGTGATTTATTGACATATACAGCGAGACTTTAGTGTTAGAATATTCTTAACATACATTAGAATACAATGTTGAATATTCTAGCACACACTTGCATGCATTTGTATATAGTGTGATTTACATATGCACATAGTGAGACTTCAATGTTAAGCATGTACACAATGTGATTTACATTTGCATACAAAATGTGCTACTCTGGAGGTACTATATTTCTTGCTCATTAGTAGATTTTGTCAAAATTTTGTTGTCTATTCAAACATTTAGCATGTTGAACAATGTTGTAGTGGTTCATTTTATATATTTGCATTTTAAGAATTAAAAATACAATATTATTTTGTATGACAGGGTTTAGTGTTGGGGAAAAAAAAAGTAAAATTTGTTGAAATTATGAAAAAAACAAAATTTATGTTTTGTTGCTTAATCAGACATTTAGCATGTGGAGTAATCTTGTAGTGGTTTATTGTGTTTTATGCCATTTTGATGAATTTACAAATGCAAATTTATGAGGTATGACAAATTTTACTATTGACAATTTTTTTAAAAACAAGATAGACTGTTAAAATTCAACAAAAATATTGTAACTAATTTAGTTTAAGTTACTATTACAAAAACACCAAATATTTGTGATTGAGATAATACCGTAACTTTAGGATATGATTAGTAACACGTGTCTTGAACGATAATATATATTTATTATATAACTTTTTTTAATGACAACATTTTTTATTGTTTTTTTATTATTATTATGATTTAGTTTAAGCCCATGTACCAGTAGTTAATAACATATTGATCTAAAATTCTCAGAGCCATGCCAAGTGATTTTCAACACAGTTAAAGCCATGAGAAACACGACAGAAAGATAAGTCGCAACGAAAATACTTAACACCGTACGGTAGTGCACCCTAATCTATATTATAATTCAGAGTGGTGTTTTACTATTTATTGTTGTTTGGGACAAAGTCAAATCAAAACGATTAGATATAAAAAATTATTATGATTGAAATGAGGGAAATGTATTGAATTTGAGGGTTGAGATTCATTTCCTATGATAACATGTTTGTAAATATAAAACATGTAGAAAGACAAAAATAATGAAAAACTTTTGAAAAAGTTGGTAGAATATACATGTGGCGGAGAGAGAAAATATTGTGTTTTCCTTTTAGCAAAATGAAAATTTATCATAACTATCTGCATTATTGTCGGATTTTGGTAAACTTAGTATCGTTGAAATGCGTTTTTTGAAGATATTTCCAACAAAATCAATAATCAATTCAAGTGCTAAAATTTTAAAAATGAATCGGATATCTTAATGAACATTTAAATAAAACCCCAAACTTCACGTTTTGGCGAATTTAAAGATTGGAGGATAACTCATTATCGACATAATTTTTTGCCCCAATTGATTCAATTTTGACTGAGTCTAACCCTAAAATTTATAATATATATTTTTACATTAGAATAAACTTATACTTCAATATTGATTAAGAGAAAAAAATGGCGATGATGTTCAATACAAAATATTTAGCAAAAATAAAATTATGTGGAGTGCCAACGACACGAGGCATACTCTATTAATATATATATATATATAGCAGAGCCACTACTACTAGTGGGATTCGAAATACACAAGTTCTCATACTTTCTACCATAAAATCTAGGGACTTCAAAAGGAAAACAGTTTTTCTAAACGTCGTGAGACGTTTAGAAGGGTTGAAAGGAAAATCATCATAGTAAACCAAAGAAGTTGATTGTGCAACTTAGGGTTGGTTCAGTTTTAAAATTTTCAAACCGAAATCGAACCCACTATTAACAAAATTGATTTGATTATAATTTATGTAAATCATAACCGAACAGACTAAAATCGAACCAAAACCGAACCAAATATTTTAAACATATTATATTATTTATATATAAAAATATATATTATTTATAATATATTCGATCGATTCGGTTTGGTCGGTTAAAATCACATAAAAATCGAAAATCGAACCGACCACTTCGATTTTGAATTTTTTAAAATCGAAACCGATCCGAAATTTAAACCGAATCAATCAGCTCGGTCGATTTAATCGATTTGTTGTTCCACCTTAGTGCAACTACGTGTGGCAGGAAATTGCGTTCACTTTCAATATAAAAACATAAAAACGCCTCATCTATTAGGCCATGCAAATTTTAATGCATTGGATTTTGGTGGCTAATGATATGACATGTGGATCATCACAAAGCACATGGCTAAATGTTAGCCTTGCTAATGAGCTAGGCCGACTCATCACCATCCATCATGTTAGAGATGCTAAAAATAGATTCATTTCTAAGATGATGGATGGTGATGGGTCGGTCAGGCTGTGCGTGCTTGGCTCTCTAGAATTAGAGTATGTCATTAAAAGCTATGCAAGCCCTTGCCAAAGGCCTCTCCGCACGCACTTCCTATATCGAGTAGGTGTTGGGTATAACTATTGGGTGTCTCATGAGATTGCCTAGTGATAAACCCCTTACCGGATGACAACATACAAGGTTCTAGGCATGGCAACATGGCTTGACCTGATGGGTATCCGCACCTCCTCAACTCAACTCTAATTGTTTGGGTGTAGAACCGATTATTTAGGTTCCTAGATTCGGGTACGAGTCTTGGTGAAAGGAACCTAAGCTAAGTTCCTCCTGGTTGGTATAATCTGCGGCAACCACTCTGCCAAACCCCTCACCAGCCTCTCAACTACTACCCATTATCTCCCAACGACTCTTTGGAAATCATTTACTGTTCCTTCCATTTGCACCTGTAAAAGAGACACAGCCCCATCTAAACAACTCACCTAACTCCACGTGTCACTCTCTACTCCACTGTTCTCCTACTAAACTACCCGCCAAACACGATCTGCCATTTCAAACCTCACTTCCCTCTCTCTCTCTCTCTCTCTATCTCTCCCATAAAAAACCCAGCAGCTAGGGTTTCTCGTTTCACCAAAACCCCCTTCGCGCTCCTCTATCTCTACCACCACCACCAATGCCGTCACTCTCCGCTCTCTTCTCCACCTCTCACCACCGCCACCTCCGCCTTCTCCTTTCCTCCCACCTCCACCGCCACATTTCCACCTCCCCTCCCACTCCCTCCCTAGACCTCCCCCTCTCTCATCCAATCTACATGATTTGGGGATCCAACACCGGCGTTGGCAAAACCCTAGTTTCAACCGGTCTCGCTTCCTCCGTAATCTCCAATTCCTCTTCATCTTCATCCACTCCCTCTCAATTCAACTACATCAAGCCAGTTCAAACAGGTTTCCCTTCCGACTCCGATTCTCGTTTCGTCTACCGTAAGCTTTTGGAGATTTTCACCCGTAGGAAAGGGAAATTCAGCTTGTATGCTTCGAATCACGCGCTTAAAGCCTCGGTTTTCGCAGCAAATGAGGTTGTAGGAGTAGGAAATGAGAATGAGTTGGATGTGAGAATTAATGGTGGGATTAGGGATTTGTGTAGTTATGAGGAGAGGAGGATTGTGGGAGTTGATGAATTGGCGGAAGCGAAATTGGTTTGTAAGATGATTTATGGATGGAAGGAGGCTATTTCTCCGCATCTTGCATCGGAGAGGGAAGGTGCGGCTGTGGAGGATTCGGTGTTGTTGGAGGCGTTGAGGAAGTGTTTGAGGGTTGGAGTGGAAGATGTGGGGAGTGGTTGTGAAGGGGTTTGGAGTGTAATTGAGACTGCTGGGGGTGTTGCGAGTCCTGGGCCTTCGGGTACTCTACAGTGCGACCTGTATAGGTATGTACTTGATACCCCTGCATTCTTCCTGGTAGTTTTATGATAGAAAGTGCTTGTATCAATTATTATTCCTATAATCTTACCTTAAAATGGGTTTGAATTATAAGAGAAAATTATGGAAAGAAGTAAAGGATAAGTATACTGTCGAAGCAAGTGAGTATAATTTATAAGAAAATGGAGACTATAAGAGGAATTTGGATGGATTAGCACTTGTGATGGTATCAAAATCTGATCAGCATTCAGCTGATATTGTTTTGACTGACAATGCGCCAATGGAGTACTATTTTTTGGGTCATTATTTGAAGTTGTGAGATAGAAGTTTAGAACTATCGATCATGGACTGAGGAAGTCCACGAAAAGGGATGGCCCCAACTAGGAAATTTAAATTTTGTTTAAGCTTTAACAGAAAGCAATGCAATTTGACAATCACAGAAGTTTATTTTTCCTTTCACACTTCAAAGCACTTGAGCGCATGCCAAGTGCAACAGTCATGTTACATTGTAATATTATCTTCATGTATTAATGGAGAAGATCTCCACTCTATATTATTTATTGAATTCTTCATATAGATTTTTGAAGAGTGTTATGATTTATTGTTATGGTATACCAGGCCTTTTAGGTTACCCGCTGTTCTTGTTGGGGATGGGTGCTTAGGTGGTATCTCCGGAACTATTTCAGCATATGAGAGCTTGAAGCTTAGAGGGTACGATGTTGTTGCTGTCATTCTTGAAGACCGTGGTCTAGTAAATGAGGTGCCTTTGGCATCTTACCTGTGTAAGAGGTAATTATTACACTAATATTGTTGCACCTCTCTTGCATTAAGGGTGTCTGTTAAGATGCCTTCTTAACTCATTTATGTTTCTAGGGTGCCTGTGCTCGTGCTCCCACCTGTTCCTCAGGAGCAATCAGACAATCTTATTGAATGGTTTGATGAGTCTCAAAGCGTATTTGATTCCCTGAAGGACATAATGCTATCTGCTCATTCGGAAAGGATATGTAGATTACGAGAAATGCCAAAGAAGGCAAAAGATATCTTATGGTGGCCGTTCACTCAGCATAATCTCGTTCCTGAAGAAAGTGTTACAGTGATAGATTCACGTTTGGGTGAAAACTTTGCTATCCATAAGGTTTACATGAAGCACATTGTTACTTCCACTGATTGAAAATTGTTAACTGCTTAAAATATTTCTTGTTATATCATTGATATACTAGGTAAAATGTCATGTATAATGCATTGGAAGCTCAGTCCGTGACACTTTACCAAGCCATGATGCATATCATCATCTTCTTTTTTTCATTCTAGGCTAATTTAGGATTTGGGCAGATCTCATCAATCAATGTCACCATTCACTTTACATTTTTTCTCTTCATCATTATAGGCAAAAAGTGGTGAGCTTATAAGTCATCAGTTTGATGCATGTGCTAGTTGGTGGACCCAAGGCCCTGATGCCGCTTTACAGGTCAACTACCCACCCCTTGCTCATGGATTATGTTTTGTAAATGAACCATTATTAGTGTTTGTATTGTTTGACTCCATCTTGGTTGGTATTTGTTGCAATTTTAGCATATATACTCTGTAGCCGAGAATATTTATCTTTTGTACATGTTTCTCTAGGAGTAAGTTCAATGGTGCATTAATGGACTATTTTCACCAGCTCGGTGATTTATTTTGGTCTACTTATCTTGTCCACTTTCTTCATCTGACCTGCAACGTTTTGGGGAACCTTTTATTTTGGAACATGGTGAACTGGGAGGAAAGTTGTTAATTTTTTTTTTTTTTTTGAGTTTTTCCTGGGTAGCGCCAAGGTAGGTAGTGGATCTACAGTACTTTGGTTGTGCTTCAGTTTTTATTAAACTTAAAAGTAAAGGATAAAAATGAATTAGCAGCCTTCAATATTTTGCATCATCAAAGAGTCAGGGATGGAAAATAGCATTGTTCGAATATCAAACTTTTTAATTTTACTAACTGTGATTATTTAATTAGGTGGTTTCAGATTGAGCTCGCAAGAGACATGGGTTATGCTACTGCAAGATTTGGGCATGTAATGTTTCCTGAAAATGTATATGAGCCAGCACTACGATGTGCAGAGCTTTTGCTTGAAGGTGTAGGAAGAGGTTAGTTATTTATATTTTGCAGCTGAAACTGAATGTAACTAAAAACGATACCTTGTTTAAATGCTCGTACCTGTCTTAGACAAAGGTTGATCCGTGGACAATGGGTCAGGGATCAATAGGTTTCTATGCATTTCATGCTGAAAATGGATTGGCTTAATGGTTTCTTCTGTTAATGATGGCTATTTCACTTTGTTAAATAAAATCATCAGTAGCTTAGTTTTACTACAATATACTTTTTGTGTCAAATTGTTCTCAGTACATACGTCAACTTCTTGTTAAACACAATTTACTGCAATATAGGTGCCTAAATTTTCTTGTCTTTGGTGAAGCCGAAATATCTTACATTGTGCACACAGAAAGGTGTACAATGACTGGTTTTTATTTAGCTACTGATATTATGTCCTGAGATTTAAATGCGCATAGGTCAAGTGAATTTCTTATATCATGTTACCTCAAGGGCCTAATATGTGATGAACAATACCATTACACGCTTCTTTTGCAATTCCCTCGTTTATTTCCTTGATAAGGAATTGTATATCATTGTTGCTTGTGTAGGTTGGGCGTCTCGGACTTTCTTCTCAGACAATGGATCAACAGCTATTGAGATAGCCCTTAAAATGGCATTCCGGAAATTTTCATTGGATCATGGAATTCTTATGGATGTCTGCAAGGGAAACGCCATTGAGAAAACTATGGAGTTCAAGGTTGGTCTTGCTAGTTCAGATGTTATTATATTCTCTCACTGCATGTAAATATGTTTCTAAGACTTATTTATTTATGTATTTGGTTTGTGTATAAGATTCCACACATCACTAAAAAAGTATGCTTTATGATAATATATCACTGGTATGGCATCAATGACATCTGATATTATTCATCAACCTGTTTGAGTAGTTTAAGACTCAATATATGACAATTTGACGCCGGGCAGAATAACGATTATCCTGCAGGCTAGTTCAACAGACAATTTACAAGGAAGGATACAAGAGATTCGCCAAAAAACACAGAGAAATAACTCTAATGTTAAATTAAATTATTCAAATCAAAAGTAGAATCAAATACTAAAATAACAAACAGTATATTCCTAAAATAAAAGTAAAGCCTAATCCTAAAATGAAATTAAAAAGACTTATAATTAAATTGAAAGATTACAAATAAGTTATTTAGTAAATAACTTTTAGAGTAAATTAGGAACCCTAGAAACCCAAATTAGGAACCCTAGAAACTCTATTGCATCACAATTGTAATAAGTATTCGAAAAAATGATAATCGTACACCATATTGGCAACTATATAGATCTTCGAGTTGCTCAATCTGGGTACTGATTGTTCCCATGAATTAAAGATGCACGTTTGTCCCTAGAGAATTACGTTGATAGTTAGACAAAGAATGTACAACAATAAAGACAAACAGGTTCTGCATTCCTGCATTCCTATTAAGTGATCAGACTTGAATTGGAAGCGTATCTGTGATACCCTTGTGTGGGCGGACCTGAGGGTGAGGGTTGGAGCCCAATAGGCCCAACAGGCCTGTGGATCCCAAGAGGGGTTGGACGAGCTACTCAAGAGGGATCATAGTCCCACATTGCCTGGGTGTGGGAGGGTGATGTGCTTTATATGTACGAGCTTGGCTCTACATGATACAACGCGTTTTAAAGCCGTGCGGACCGGTTTGGACCCATAGCGGACAATATTGTGTCATGTGGACCGGATCGTTACAGTATCAGTGTGAGATACTTGGTGCCAGTGTATAAACCCATCTTATTATACTGAAACATTCCCAATGAAGCATCTAAATGGGAAGTACTAAGCTAAAATATTTTAGCACTTAAAAAGCATTCACCAGTTCTTAATGCAGATAGATAAAGTGATGAACTAGTTGTCCTAACCCTTGTTTCTTTTGTTCAGGTTTTGGCTCTTAATGGATCTTATCATGGTGATACTTTGGGTGCAATGGAAGCACAGGCTCCCTCGTCGTATACGGGATTCCTACAACAACCATGGTATGGGTTCTTAGGCCATCTAAGCAGTTAGGAGATTATGGTGTCTTCATTATTCCTAATTGCATTTTTTTAGAGATTCAATCCCATATTGACCTCTTTGATCTTTGGCTAGTTGGATATTTCATAGTGGTTTCTCATGTTAAATATCCTTTAAGGCTGATAAAACTAGAAGAATCTATAGAAGTAGGAATCATAATTACCAGCATAAAAACGGTGTGTTATCACGAAATATTAGCACAATCAGCTATTCCCTAAGTACAATCGTCTCTATAAGCCAAAAATAAATAAGAGGTATTTTATATGTGATCTGGGGAGCTACTTCCTTCGTTTCCGCGCGTTGAATTTCTGAATTTTCTGCCATTTACTTTATAATATTTTACTGAACACGTAAAATCAGCAAAAACTAAAACGAAATATTATTAAGTAACCAAACTTCTTCAACAGTTGAATTTAGTAATCTAATTATTCATTTATTTATTTGTTTATTATTATTTTCTAGAATGCCATAATATGCTAATAAAAAAACGAACATTTTTTTTTTCATTGCTCATCTACTGAACCATCTAAAGTTGCCAAATGGTTAACTCATTGGCATGACACTGTGCCCATAAATGGAGTGGGGAGACATCGTATGGTGTGTCTGCATTTTGACTTGGCATTTGATATTGCACAGAAGAGAACAGTTCCAGTTTATTTGCATAAACTTTTACCTATGATTATTTGCAGGTACAGAGGTAGAGGTCATTTTCTGAATCCTCCAACAACATTTCTTTGCAATGAGTTTTGGGATATATCCTTACCCAAAGAAGTGCTGCAATCTGAAAATCTGTGTCCTGAAAATTTGAGTGAGTTGAAATCTTTTCACCTCCAGCTGTTGAGTTTGTATTCATTTTCTCATGGTGAAACCTGTTCTTTATATTTGTTACAGCCTTCAGGTCACGTGACGAGCTCTTCAATAGAAGTCGGGATGGTTCAGATCTTGCCAGAAGTTATTCAACATATATATCTCAGCACTTATCATTATTAGGATCTGGTTCAGGTCACATTGGAGCATTAATTATAGAACCAGGCAGGACAACTGTGCTTACTTTTAATTCTGCCTGTCCAAGTTTACATGTTTGAAGTTAGATTATGTGTTCCGACCACTGGTCCCTGTCTCCCTCTCCCTCTCCCTCTCCCTTTTCTTTTCTTAATTGTTATTATTATAATCCTTAGTGTCAGACTTAAAGATAAAAAAAGGAAGGTATAGATGTTTGAGCAAGAACCTACATGAGAACTGCATGTTTGACAAAGATAGGTCTCAATGGAGTCCCCAATGCCCAATTCAGTATTCCTTTTCTGAATGATTAGTGGTTACTCGGTATAATAATTCTGCATATTAATCAATATTTGGAGATGTTTTGCAGTGATACATGCTGCTGGTGGTATGCATATGGTTGATCCACTCTTCCAGAGAATCCTCGTTAAAGAGTGTCGTAATCGAAAAATCCCAGTTATTTATGATGAGGTTTTTACAGGTTTTTGGCGTCTTGGGGTTGAGGTGGGTTCTTGATGGTGGTGTACTTGTGCTTCTTTCTAATTTTACTCTACTTGACTAAAAATGTTACCTTTCCAGTCTGCAAGTGATCTACTTGGCTGTCTGCCTGACATAGCTTGTTACGCGAAGTTGATGACTGGTGGGGTTATACCCTTGGCTGCCACATTGGCGACAGATGCTGTTTTTGATGCATTCAAAGGGGACTCAAAGGTATTTGTGCATATATTGTAGATATCACGGTGTTTTAACCTGATTTTAGGATAAGATATTGTGGTATATTCGATTTACACAAATGTGCTTTGTCCCTGATTGTCTCAAGTATATAATATGCTCACTTGATATGTTTTCAGCTCATGGCGCTTCTGCATGGACACTCTTACTCTGCCCATGCCATGGGATGCACTGCTGCTGCAAAAGCCATTCAATCATTTAAAGATCCTGTGACAAATATCAATATTTCTACTGATGGCAAACGACTCAGAGAGGTATTCAGCTTGTTAGGTTTCCATTACTCTTATTCCTGTTGTGCGTCACAATCATATTTTAAAGAGCCATTATTACACTCGTGAAGGGGAAATCGTTATCTGATCCCTGGATTTAAACCAATTTGCTAGAAGATTTTGTTCCATAAGTGTGTGCATAGAGATGAAAATATTCAATTTCCAAAGGATAGGATCATTGTAGTTGAGGCGGAAGCGAGCCTCAGTGACGCGAGACAATGCTCATGCATTAGTGACGCGAGACGGTCTTAACATTTTGTTTAATTTTTTTTAATAAATAAATTGAAGCATATTAGCATAAATATGTACAAAAGTCAAACAAGTACCTAGAATCAAAATGAAAACATAATAAAATTGCATAGCATAGCAAAAAGATGCATTGCATAAGTGTCAAGTAACTTGCAAACATCCTCTAAATCATTAAAAAAAAAAGAGAAATCAGCAACAAAAATATCAAAGCATAATGTAACTAGTTCACCAACTTCTCATTTCTCACTATTTCACTCAACCTCCTCTTCATAACCCAATTCTTGATCATCATTTTCTACAATTCCTTTAGCATTCACTTCAAAATTTTCATCATCTTCAAAATCAACTATGTCTTCCTCTAAATCCAACAATCGAATGGCGTAGATATAGATGCAACAAAGCTTCTTCTTGAGTTAGTTGCTGGAGTTGTACTATTTTTAGAACAGTTCTACGTGGTTGTGATGATCCTTCACCAACTCCAACAACTTGTGCATATTGACGAATTCATCATCTGCATTCATTTCCTCTGGCATCTTCCCAATTAGCCACTCATTGCTTTCATCAATGTTAGGAAATACGATCAATCGTGTCACGATGAGCATAACGGTTCTTATACTTTTGATTGTACTTGATGAAAACCAAATCATTGAAGCGCCTTTGCTCTTGCCTATTCCCCTATTCCTCTTTTTGTATGGATCTTAATGTTATGCAAATTAATGGAAATATAAGTATGCTGTATAAGAAAATAAACAATTAATATTCCACTCATTTCCATGTAAATATGCCCAAGGTGGTGAGGCGGATGCCTTATTTCACCGCACCACATTGCCTCACTTTAAGGCGGATTTCTGTAAAAATGCCTTGAGGCACAACTAGGCGGTCGCCTTGAAATAAGAACGCAGATATAGATGTTAGAAATAAAGCTTTATTAGATGGCCAAATGTAGGGCACTCGCTAAATTTTAAATCTGACTAGATGCAGTTAATGTGATCTTTAGGATGATTCTTTTCATTTACCAGGCCAGATGTTCTGTATTCATAAGTGGTGTGTACCGTCAGTTACTTCCTATGAGGACTTGTAAAATCAATATCTTATTTGATAAAGAACTACAAGAAACCAATAATTTATAAAGTGTAAACAATGTACTGCATCCCATGATCTCGTTTATATAATGTTATTAAAGGTCTATCTATTACTAGCATAAACATATTTAATGAATTTATGTATAATTTCACATCCACCACAAAGTTTGCAAGTGCATCTCATTTTTACCCACCTAGCTCCACCTCTGGGGGTGTGCTTTATACACTTTGGAGTGTTTCCTACCTAGTAAAAGTTGCCAGTTTTCCATTCCTGGTTCATTCAGAAGATGCATGCTATATACTGTCAACAGCAAAACAGGACAAGAAACAGTCTGATAAAAAAGGTATCTAACCAAAATCAAAATTGGGAAGAGCAGGGAATAATCCACCAAAAGGTATAATACAAAATATAAGAACCAAAAGGTGAAGATAGGATCTCCAAAACAAAATATGGTGAAAAGGGTAATGTATTTGATAATTTTCACTAGCATGACTGTCATTTACGTCACTTTTTCTTATTATATTTAACTTAGAGATTCATACTCAAAGTTCTGTTGTGTTACTTTCAGTTATGGGATACGGGGCTTGTGTGCGAGCTATCATCACATCCAGCAGTACAAAGAGTGGTGGCATTGGGAACTCTATTTGCTGTAGAATTACAAGCAGAAGGCAGTAATGCTGGGTATAATATCATTAACTTGTTCAATGTCAAATATACTATTTATAATCATCTGGGTTTGCAGCATGAAAACCTTTTCATTTATATTCCAATCAATAGTTGTTCTCTGTCAAGAGGTTACCATTCCATCGGTATTCCGTATCATCTTGTTCATGAGAAGGAAGGTTTTTTCTCTTATGTTTCATATACTGATGGCAAAATTATTAGGAAAAATGAAGTATGGAAATTCTGACTCACATATTGCACGATAACATGTACACTATGGGGAGTGCGTTTCTCATAAGTTGAAAATAACTATCCTCTATGGACATTTTTGATAGTTGATGAAAGAAATGATTTTTCAGCATACATAAATTGTTTTGTTACACAAGATTTTAATTTGATGTATTCTCCCTAAAATCTAATACCAAGATCTGGATTCTGGTGCAGTTATGGATCACTTTATGCAAGTTCCCTTGTTCAAAAACTCCGTGAAGATGGTGTTTACATGAGGCCGCTAGGTAATGTTATTTATATCATGTGTGGCCCCTGCACATCTCCTCGTGTTTGCAGTCACCTACTCAAAAAACTTTATGTGCATCTCCATGATTTTAGCCAAACTGAGGCAAAAGAGTTGAAATCTTGTGCATTATGAAATATTGGATGATTATATTATTACTTTTGATCAATAAGTAATATCATTTATATTCTTGGTTAATTTATGCTATTGTTTTACATTGTTTCAACTTTCAACCACTATGGTTTATAAGGATTTCATGGGAATGAACAAACTTGAGCATGTACACCTTCAGGTGAATAAGCATAAAATATCTTACCGCGCGCATAGAGCATCTTATCTGCTAGATGTATTGAAAGGTCGAGATCCATTTTCCATTAATTACGCTATAAACAATAAATAAACAAATAAGATTCCATATTGAATTTGTTGTGATTCGTTAATTGGGGATAAGAGCAAGGAGATAGTTGATGTCAGAGAAAATTGTTTCTGTATTCTAATCAAGTAGATGCTTGCCGTCCTGAACATGTGGGCTGAACATTTTTGAATAATTACGTAACTTTTGTTGACTTCAGAATAATATTATTTAGGTCAATAAATGGCGAGATCTATAGTTTATTAGCTTTCACATGTGGCATCTCATCTTTTTATACTAGTATGACGCTTGTTTGAGGTTGAATGCATTAGTCAGTCTTGTATTTATTATGATATATACTAATACAAAAATACTAGTTTGTCTATGAGCACCAGTCGAAATGCTATTGTGATGAATTACATGCATTTATCTCTGTAATGAATTGTTTCAAGTTGTGCTGTGGTGTGCTCTGAGCAAGCTAGTCTGCTGAGTATAGAATCACATCTGATGGCTGTTGGGGGGGTAGTTAAAATCTAGAATTATACATGTGGTAGGATGGGGACACCTTGGCTCTATGGAAATACCCGATCAAATGATCTCACATTCGAGAACTCGAGGTCATCTAGTGGTTCATGTCTGCAGTCATCCATCCTCCTTTGTGCCCTAATTTGTTTGATACATTAAAGTATGATCATTGGGTTTGGTGGATTATTGGACCCCATGGGAGCACTGCTTTGCTGACTTCAAAGTTAAAAGTGGCCACCTTCATGTTTTGTCTCTCATGGCAACATTGTTTTCTTTAATTTACTTTTTGAAATATTCTATCCATGTACAATGTATATACACTTTTGATGATTGGGTAGATTTTTCTTAAACAAATTTTGGACCCAGAATAAGAGCATCATTCGTCAGCTGTTAGGGCTAATAGACCTTATTTAACAATTTTAGTTATGTGCTGTACTCATTTATACCATGCTGTATGTATTTGGTATTTACTGCATAAGAAAATAAATCGCCATATTAGTTTTTGAGAAAATGACTTTTATGACATACTTTTTAATAAAATAGACAATTTAGATGCATAGTTGATGTAATAGCTAATTTGTGTCTAATTTTATACTTTTATTACTAACAAGGACTCTTTTATCAACCCATATTAACCTATAAAGTTATATGACATATTTATCCTCCTAAACAAATAAAAAATCTAATTTTATAGTTTTATGATCAACAAGGACTACAGAAAAAAAAAAAAAAACTTATGTTAATTTTTATTGAACGACAATTTTAGTTACTATTTTTTATTGACTAAAGGACTACAGAATTTTTTTTAATTGTTATTGATCAATTTTAGCTACTTTTTGTTAGTTTTATTGACTAACAAAGACTACAAAAAAAAACTATGTTGGTTGTTATTGAACGGCAATTTTAACAAGGACTACAGAAAAATAAATTATTTGTTCACTGACTTGAAAATAATGGACATCATATGATAAATTCTAATTTTATTCAGGTAAGTGAAAATGTTAATGTTTTTTTTTTATTTATTATTTTTTTTCTATAGTCTTTGTTAAAATTGTCGTTTAATAACAATTAACGTATGTTTTTTTTTTCCTTTCCTCAAGTCCTTATTAGTCAATAAAACTAACAAAGAGTAACTAAAATTGGTTAATAACAATTAACATAGTTTTTTTTTTTTTTTTTTGTAGTCCTTGTTGGTTAATAACAAAGAGTAACTAAAATTGTCGTTCAATAACAATTTTATATTAGAAATCCTAATCTTTTTCAGGTCAGTGGAGTCTTTGTTAAAATTTTTGTTAAATAAACGTAGGTTTTTTTTGTAGTCATTGTTAGTTACAAAACTATAAAATTAAGTTTTCTATTTGTTTAGGATGGTAAATATGTCATATAACCTTATGGATTTATCTGGGTTAATAAAAGAATCATTGTTAGTCATCTATTTTACAATTCAGATAGTTTTTTCCTATAGTCCATGTTGGTCAATAATAAATAGTGACTAAAATTGTCGTTCAATAACAATTAACGTAGGTTTTTTTTTGTAGTCTTTGTTAGTTATAAAACTATAAAATTAAGTTTCCTATTTGTTTAGGGAGGTAAATATGTCATATAACCTTATGATGAGTTAACCTGAGTTAATAAAAGAGTCATTGTTAGTCATCTATTTTACAATTCAGATATGTGTTTTACTATTCACTGTTGATTGAGACAAAGTCAAATCATAAGTATTAGAGATAAAAATGGTTAGGATTGAAAGTTGGGAAATGTGTTGAATTTGAGGGTTGAAATTCATTTTGTATGATGACATATTGATAAATATAAAATATGTAGAAAGACAAAAATAATGAATTTTTTTTAAAAAAGTTGGTGTAATGTACATGTGGTGGAGAGAGAAAATATTGTGTTTTTCTTTTAGCAAAATGAAAATTATCATAACTATCTACATTATTGTCGGATTTTGGAAAACTTAGTATCGTTGAAATGCATTTTTGAAGATCTTTCCAACAAAATCAATAATCAATATTAGTGCTAAAATTTTAAAAATATATATTTTATAATTAGAAAACATATAATATATTTCACGTTTTTAATATTTTTCAAGCAATGAGACAGGCCAATCGTACCAGGAAAAAAAATGAGTCGAAATCTTAATGCATATTTAAATAAAAACCTTAAACTTCATGTTTTAGCGAATTCAAAGATTGAGGGAGAATTCATTTTCGTCGTTTAAATTTCCCCTTCAAGTATTCAAATTTAAATGAGTTTAATCCTAAAAATTTATAATATATATTTTTAACTTAGAATAGGCTTAAACTTCAATACTGATTGAAAGCAAAAATGAGGATAGTGACGGAGGTGTTAAGTATAAAATATTTGGCAAAAATAAAATTATGTAAAGTTCATGCTCTACTAAAAGTATAAAATTAGACACAAATTAGTCATTACATTAATTATAATATCTAAATTATCTATTTTGTGAAAAAGTAGGCCCTAAAGGTCATTTTTCGTTAGTTTTTTTATGGTTCATTTTCGCCCCTATGAACTGAGTTTCTTATTGAGTTGTAGGGGGGGGGGGGTGTATTGTATTTGGATTTTGTGGGCAATTTAATAAATTTCATGGATTCTGAAAATCCAAGTATATTCGATTTGGATTTTAAAAAGTCCACAAAAGTCTAGGGGTATTCAATTAGGATTTTAAAAAGTCTTTTTGAAATCCACAAAGTCTAGGGGTATTCAATATGGATTTCAGAAAGTCCACAAAAGTTTTAGGGTGTTCAAAATATCATTCATATTTATGGATTTGAAAAATCATGAATTCTCATGGACTTTGTAGTGTTAAGTATAAATAACAAAGTTCGATAATTTGCCAGCCTCCTATTAAAGATTTCAACGTGAAAAAAAGTCTCCCAAAGTTCTTTCTTGTGCCAGCCGCGAATAGTCTTTTTTATCTCTATTAAGCCAAAGCACCCTATCATTCAACAAGGACCCAGCTTTCAAATCCCCTTTCCTCACATTCTCTAAACCCCTCGCCTCATTTTCTTTCATATATCCTCAAACACTCATACAACATCCTTGTTTTCCTCACCAAATCCCTGAAAAACCTCTCATCCTCGATTCCTAAACCAGTAACCATAACCATTTCTGCAGACCAAACCTTGAGTGCTTTCTTCAAAACCACTGTCGAAACCCTATTGTTTGAAGCCTGTGGAGCAACCATGGAAAGGGTTTCTGGGGTGTTCAAAACCTCCATTTCTCCATACTTACTCTTGTTAGAGAAAGCATAGCGAAAAAGCTCGGAAATTCTGTAGAATTCGGAGTACACATCGTTCTCCTCAAAATCAATTTCTGGAACAGGATACACTTCTTGGAGAGACCCATCGTTGTTTGGGTTCGAATTAGGGTTTGGGATTGAATTGGGGTTCGAAGAGAAGAAGTAATAGTAGGGTTGTTGTGGTTCATTCGGGTGTTGATCGTCACTATTTACCAACTTCTTTTTTATCTTGCAAATAATTAGAAATATGTAAAAGTCGTTCATACAAAGTCCGTGGATTTTCATAAATCTCTAGAAAGTCTGTTGCAAAAGTCTATGGATTTAAGAAATCAGCAGAAATCCGTGGACAATTTAAAGAGTCCGTGAACTTTTCAAATTAATTATCAATTCCATAAGAATCCATATACAATACACCCCCGATAGAGTATTATGGTTGAAATCATAGTTTACATCATTACATGGCTTATCATTTGTGTTGTGTATATGGATGGATGATTTACATAGTTGAAAGCAGGTTATGATTTTCTCAAAGACCAGGCTGCCTCGAAGGATATAATATTGTCTATTGAATCTGTGTGTAATTTGGTTTGGTTCACCAACTGTTTGATACTTTGCCCAGTTAACAATTATGTGCTTGTGAGTTGATCCAATCAAAGATGATTGTGTGCCTAAGTACGTGTTAAATGCCAGTTGCTTATATACTTTTCTAAAGACCATTGTTGCTTTGCTTGACCAAACACTTGGGGATCTGATCAAATTGAGTTTTGATTCACCAAATGCTTCACGAGTTCAGCTTGACCGTAGTTTTTTGTTTGACAAATGCACTTGAAACCTGGAGATGTTAAGATGCACTTGATCCAACCAGTTGGTGCTTATATAAAACGTGTTTATTGGAAAATTTCGATCAGCGTGAACTTGATCAATTAAGCTCCTAATAAGAGGACAGTTCCAAGAGATGATAAACTCCAAAATTCATTCCAGAAAGATGATGTTTCGTGTCAACTTTAAGTTCCAATAATTGCGTTGCAATCAATATCAGAAGTGTCAATTTGTGTGATATAACAGTTAAACACTTTAGATCCTTCAATTTTGGACCCAATACATGGCCATGTTTTCAACAAAATATTACTACGTTTTAAATATTTCTAGTACATTCTATTCTGGTGTAGAAAATTTGCATTGGGAGTTTAGAGATTAAAAATGACTTTTACCAAAGGACTCTATTATGTTTAAAAAATATTATTTTAATTTGTTTGAGCTCCGTTTGAGCTGAAAATTTAAGAAAAATTACGTAATAACACTAGTAACATCGTGCTAGAGTTTCAGGTTTTCAAGTTCAATATTTGAGATACATATTTAGGTCATTGTCATTAAATATCTTGAAAAACAGCTTAAAGACCACCCTTTTCGGTGGTCTTGGACAGTGAGCGCTAGTTGGCTTATCGATCAGTTTGTGTCGTGTCCAAGGTGGGTCCTTGCTCGTTTCGTGATATTAATAGAGAAATTATCTTTATCCTACTTAGTGCAGATCTCAAGACACATTCATCCAAACAAATTGAAACTTTAACACATTGTTTCTGGTCTTTAATTTTCCTCAAAATTTAATCTCAAACAGAAATCAAATGACATAGTTTTCATTTAGTTATGTATATGTATGGTTCTCAATGAAAATTAAGGAGACCCTTTCGAATTAGTAAAAATCAAAATTTGACACTAATATGTGAATACCTATTTGCTTAAATGCTGAAAGCTACATTTTAAAGAGATTTTCATACATATTTTCTCTTGTAAATTCCGTAAATTGATTAAAAAGAAATCCAAATCTTACAAAATTTGGTTTTATGCTTATTGGTTGTATTTTGATTACATTCAGCACCCTCAAATGTGTTAGTTTCAAAGTTCTTCAATAAACTTATTTTGGATTGTACTAGGTAGGTACTACTGAGACTATCATGCACTAAAACCAAACCTCTATTATTTGCAACTAAAATCATTTGCTTTAATGACTTGCAATAGGGTTAAAACTATCAATCCCCCAATTAGACAGTTTTTACTTAGTGCGACCTCATTACACATAAACATCACATCATTTCAATTCGAAGAGCTTAATAAGTCCCGAAATTCTTCATGGCCTGGGAAAACCAATGAGGTTGTTGTCAGGGTGGAGTAAAATTACACTTTTGCCCCATCTATTTAACAACATTTTTGGAAAAAGGTGTTTAAAGAGGGAGGAAGGCAAAAATGTATTTTTGCCCCCCCCCCCCCCCATGCAGCAAACCAGGCAGGGTGACCCAAGCCCTCTAGAGTTACTCTAATAAGTCATTGGCTTATAAGCACGCTCTTATCGTAAACCCTACTCCCAGTGTTGGCTCTCGTACATGTTGGCCAGTGTCAACATACCATTTTAATCAGACACATGGACCCAACTCAAACCACACTCATTATATTCGACAAAAAATTCATTTAATCATGAAATTCTATGTCATGAAAATTCACGAGGGACCTTTACATTTTAAGTTAAATTGATGTATATTTCACATTTATCATTTGATTTTTTCAATAATAATGGAAATGAAAATTTCATGAACATGTAAATCATACATCTTACGTAGCAAATTTTATGGTTTGATCCCTGCATTTTGGGTACAATATCCATCAGCGGCACGCTAGCCCTTTAAAAAAAAAAAAATTAAAAAAAAAATAAATTGTAAGTCGACACTAATCCGTCAAAACGGACGGCTGAGACCACACAGGAGTCCTTGAAGTCTATGCGACGACCAAACATCGAAGCAAAGCAACTCAAACACTGTCAAGCTAAAATGCTGAGCCAGCCGTCAGAGTAAACTAAACTACTGGAAGAAGAAGAAGAAGAAGCGAAAGAGAGAGAGAGAACTCCTCTTCACTTTGCGTCTTCGATTTCTTTGTCTTTGTTCGACAAGGTCAGTTTACTTTCTCACTATTCGATTGAGTTGTTGAATCTTGTAGATCGGAGTGAGTGGACTCGTAGATTTTGATGAGTTTTTGAGTCGTCTTTGTGGTTGTTGTGTATCAGATCTGAGGATTTTAGGCGGGTTTTGTGAAGCGATTGTGTTAAATGCAGAGGCAAACTAGGGCGATGGAGAGATCGAACACTATGAGGAGGGACAAGCGAGGTCTGGATCCGACTGAGGTTGAGGATGGACAGCCCGACAAGAAGCGGCCTGCTCTTGCTAGGTAAAATTGCTTGATTTTCTGTGTTTTCAGTGATTTTTGTGTTTAATTTGAAGATTATGTGGTTTGTTTGGTTGTTAATTGAGTAAAGGTTGAATTTTTATGGGGGAAATGGTTGAATTGAAGAAGTGTTTGTGATAGAAAAGCTAGAACAGTGTGTTAAGCAAGGTTTACTGCTAGAATTAGGCATAGTTGTAGTTGATTGTAATCAAGAAGCCAGAGTGTAGTTGTAGTTGGAGGTAATTAAGGAGCTCCAGTGTTCTGAAAAGGGGGAAAATGCTATTACTTTGTTTCCGTGTGCTATTATCACCTAATAGAGACCTAATAGAGTAGCTGAGACTGGGAGTTGAGTTTGAGGTGAGCTAATCGGAAGATTAGAGTGCAAACAAAATATGTTTGGGTAAATATAAGGAACTCGTAGGAACACTTAAAGGGTCTATGCTTGAATCACTCTTAAGCTCTCACTTATGGTGCCTGAAAAATTACATGTTCATTTACACCTACTTAAAGTTTATGCAATTCCTTTGCTGCTTACAAGCAGTACAAAATTTAGTAAGTGGAAGTCGAAGCTTACGGGCACTTATTAGGTTTTATACACATGCCCAGTTCTTTGTCGATTTGCTTGGTGAACTGTGTTAAAGATAAATTCACTTAAAGAACAAACAAATGTGCCATTCACACGTAATTATAAGTGAAAAAAAGGTTATTTAGTTATGAGTGATGACATCTTACAAGTAACACTTGGCAAAACACTTTGAATTTTTGTAGTGTCCGTTCTTTAAATCCCCCTATATATTAAGGCTATAACAACTTATAGGAAAAACATTATTACAAATGTGATGATGCAGGTTTTACAGAATAGTTGCTGTTAAGATTTAGATTGGCATCTATATTAGTCTCGATGAGGTTTAATACCAAGTTCCAGTTGGTTTCAAAACTCAAAACATGTGTCGTTTCTACTCCATCCATTCTCTCCTTCATGTGTGTGAATGAGACAATAAGCACCAGTTGGTTGTTACTATTAGCTACATGTTGTTGATGACTAAGTATGCATTTAGTTAGCAGTTGAAGGCTATTGCGAATATTTGAGATCATTGTGTTCTAAGATGGTAATGAATTTCCATATCTTTTAATCCTTGCTACCATCAAGAAGCATTAATTTATAGTATGTTTTGGACACATTATTTACTCATTTATTTTTATCTATTTATCTATTTACTTATTATTATTATTAATATTTGGGTTGCCATTATATTGAGATTGTCCTTAATTGTAATGAAATAGTTTCCGACATGCCTTTTCTGTTTTAATGTTTCTTTATAAAGTAGTTTTTTCTCAGTATGTTATGTTTATCGAATAATTTGAACTTCTAATTAGCCACTCTTTATACTTCATGGCAGGATGTTAATTGCTACGACTTTCTATTTAAAAATTTTCTGATCTGTTAGATTGTGCATGTGATTGATTCATCCAGTACTTTTCACGTGTGTGAATGAGACAATAAGCACCAGTTGGTTGTTACTATTTGCTACATGTCGTTGATGACTAAGTATGCATTTAGGTAGCAGTTGAAGGCTATTGAGATCATTGTGTTCTAAGATGGTAATGAATTTCCATATCTTTTAATCCTTGCTACCATCAAGAAGCATTAATTTATAGTATGTTTTGGACACATTATTTATCTATTTACTTATTATTATTAATATTTGGGTTGCCATTATATTGATATTGTCCTAAATTATAATGAAATGGTTTCCGACGTGCTTTTTCTGTTTTTATGTTTCTTTATAAAGTAGTTTTTTTTCAGTATGTTATGTTTATCGAATAATTTGAACTTCTAATTAGCCACTCTTTATACTTTATGGCAGGATGTTAATTGCTATGACTTTCTATTTAAAAATTTTCTGATCTGTTAGATTGTGCATTTGATTGATTCATCCAACACTTTTCACTATTTGCTATTTTTCCATTTATGGTAATTTATTTTTGTTTTTGTTTTTGTTTTTGTTTTTGTTTTTGTTTTTGTTTTTGTTTTTGGAAGAGGAGTTGGGTTTTGAGGATTCCATAACCTATCAAAGACCAAAACTGGTCAACACACCATAAACTGATAAATATGCCGTCGGCTGGGTTCGAACCAATGACCTAGTGGTACCATCCGCCAAGCTCTAACCATTGAGCGGTCATGCCATTGGCAATTATTCATGAAGAGCTGTCATTCGCTAAGCTCTAACCATTTAGATGTCATGCCATAAACTGATAATTTATTTTTGCTTCATTACGAGTTATCTTCTTGGGCTTGGGCTCGTGTTATGTGATAGCCTGTTATTGAAAATATGAATTTATTGCAGTGTAATTGTGGAGGCTTTGAAGGTGGACAGTCTGCAAAGACTATGCTCATCATTGGAGCCTATTATTCGCCGAGTGGTAAGAATGATAACCTTGTAATCATAAGTTGTTTATGTATACGTTTTCCTTGTTTCTGTTTGTAATGGAAAACCATGACATTGATTGACACGCGCTTTTACTAATTTGTGTGACTTGCTTGGAGTTAACTTTTCCTATGAAAATTGAATATAAACAGCAGCAACATCAGTTTAACATTTGACCTTTCCTATGTTCGAAAGACTGATGCGGCGATACAAACGTGATCTCACGTTTCTTAAGTTCATTCTAGTTATCTTTTTGATATACTGATTTTTTATAGGTTCAAATTCCTAAGAGTCGGTTTACTTTAATGCAAAACAGGTTAGTGAAGAACTTGAGCGTGCTCTTGTGAAGTTAGGCCCTGCAAGGATTACTGGAAGGTGCATATTCATGAAGCAATGACAACAATGCTTATTTTCCCTTAATCATCTTTTAAAACTACTATATTTGAGGTTGCATGAAACATACAGATGAATTATGATTTGTGTTCATTGTTCTTTAACTAACTTCAACAGTGGTAGCATCTATCCTCTGAAGTACACATGCTTCTGTGTACATTAGTCTTGTAGAGTTGGTTAATATCAATGATATTCTCGTGCTAATCTAATTGTTTAGTGGAATCAATTGTCAGTCTTTTGCTGTTTGGACTATGTTTTATATTTTTCCTTATCTTTTTGGTTATTCTGCACTGATCCCTTCGGCCTTCTCAATCTCAGCAGGTCCTCTCCAAAACGAATAGAAGGGCCTGATGGAAGAAATATGCAACTGCACTTCAGGTCTAGGTTGTCCCTTCCACTCTTCACAGGAGGGAAGGTAGAAGGGGAACAGGGTGCTGCAATCCATGTTGTGTTAATTGATGCAACCACTGGCCATGTAGTAGCATCAGGACCAGAGTCCTCAGTGAAACTGGATGTTGTTGTTCTTGAGGGTGACTTCAACAATGAAAATGATGAAGATTGGACACAAGAAGAATTTGAAAGTCATATGGTCAAAGAGCGTGATGGAAAAAGACCTCTTCTGACTGGTGATTTGCAACTGACACTGAAGGAAGGTGTAGGAACCTTAGGAGAGCTCACATTTACTGATAACTCCAGCTGGATTCGGAGCAGGAAGTTCAGGCTTGGGCTAAAAGTTGCGTCGGGCTATTGTGAAGGAATTCGAATTCGGGAAGCGAAAACAGATGCTTTCAATGTGAAGGATCACAGAGGAGAATGTAGGTCATTCATTTCCTGCAGAGTTATGATTTTCGTAAGTTTCGGGTATTGTTGGTTGAATGAATCTGTACTTTTTGCTTGTTCGTTGTAGTATACAAGAAACACTATCCACCTGCTCTCAACGATGAAGTTTGGAGATTGGAGAAGATTGGCAAGGATGGATCATTCCACAAGAGGTTGAATAAGAGTGGAATCAATACCGTTGAGGAATTTCTCCGACTTATTGTCAGAGATTCTCAAAAATTGCGAAATGTAAGAATCTTTACATTCGAAAGTATCTGTATACATGATGCATGCAATTCTGATGTTTATTTCTCATGTTTGTAGATTCTCGGCAGTGGCATGTCGAATAAGATGTGGGATGTTCTTGTAGAGCATGCAAAGACTTGTGTATTGAGTGGAAAACTTTACGTCTATCATGCCGATGACACAAGGAATGTTGGTGTTGTTTTCAACAATATCTATGAGTTGAGTGGCCTCATTGCAGGTGGCCAGTATTGTTCAGCTGATTCGCTTTCTGAAAGTCAAAAGGTCAGTAACTCAGTATTATGATCCTGTTAGAAGATGTTTTACTCGAGGCTCAGTTCCCGTGGTCTTGTATCGTGTAGCAAAGGCTATTTGACTCAATTTGTGGATGTGGCCCATCATCAATTATTTGATGAGCAGGTTTTATTATTATTATTATTATTATTATTATTATTATTATTATTATTATTATTATTATTATTATTATGAGCAGGATATTTGACTCGAATTTGTTGTTATTATTTTATCAAAAGGCAAGCTGGGGTTGGATGGACCCCACCCATTTTGCTGAGCAGTTTGCTAGACTAAATTTCCCAGGTTATATTTATCTGTTGTAATTATTGGATTATCTTAAGTGACAATCTTAGAATAAGTCCTTTTGTTAGTGACAACTGACAACCCTTTAAGCTGTACTTCCAATTTGCCATGTCCAGATGTTTAAGAAGTATTGAAGTGTTTTTTTTTTAATGCAGGTCTATGTGGATAGCTTGGTGAAAAGGGCATATGATAATTGGATGCATGTGATAGAGTATGATGGTAAGGCACTAATGAATTTCAAGCAGGACATAAAGTCTGATGCTTCTCGATCAGAAATTTCAATGAACACACCAGATTATTTGCCCACATTCGATCAGCACGTCCCTCTTTCGCGGCTCACTGGTCCAGTTCCTTCGGAACCGCTGCCAATGGATTCAGGCTTAACAATGGCAGGTAATCATTTGATTGACTGTCAAATGTTTCCTATGAATAGCACTAGAATAGGGAAACAATTGTTGACAGTCAACTTTGATAGTAACTATGTTATTAAATCAGTGATTAATCCCCGATTATTCTCTTTCCGCTATTAGCACGTTACGATTTTTAAATTAATTGTTTGAATAATTCCTTGGCTGAGTAATCAATGATTTTTTGGTTGATATACCGATATAATCATGATTAATCGCTTTCAAAATTCACCGATTAATTGGTCCATTAGAAAAGAAAAGAAATTTTTTTTGGTGCCAAAATAAACAAACTCACTGATATAATCACGATTAATTGCTTTCAAAACTCACCGATGGCCGCTCCCAAGCCCGGATAAAGGAGGGTCCAATCCCTCTAGATGAGGGTTGGTGTTAGGCTCGTGACAACCAACTATAAAATCCATCACATCCCTCTAGAGGAAGGTTGGTTTTAGGCCGTGACAACCAACCGTAAAATTCGTCACATCCCTCTAGAGGAGGGTTGGTGTTAGGCCCGTGACAACCAACTGTAAAAATCCGTCACATCCCTTTACATGGATTTTTGGTTCAAAAAGATTAATGTCGGATGACCGCATTGCTTGGAGAACTAAAATACGTGTAGCCAACCCGAGAGTCTCGGGAATGGGCTTTGATGATGATGATGAATCTCATTAATACCTATCCATAAGGCAATGCCAAAGTGGGTGAAGAGGCTAGAGAGAAAAATGAAATATATATAATGAAGAAAAGAGAGAACGACCAAAAACGAATAATAAGCAAAACTAAAGTGAATGGAGTCACCTTTATCGGACATTGAATTCTTAATTTTATTGTAATTTGCCTTAAATTGAGACAAGTAATGTTTACTATTCAATAGTCAATACACTTTTTCTTGAAGTTAACATATTACTTAGAAGGATAAACAAAACATGTTTATAAAATGTAGGCCGATTAATTCTAATTAATCTCGATTAATATCATATCGCTCTTTTAACTGATTATGGTCCGATTAACAATTTAACTACATAGGACATTAATATGGGTAACTTAATTTTGGCCATAAAATTCTTAGTTTTCTCAAGCCTCAAGCTGGATAGTGAAGAAAAGTAGTGGTGTGAACAAGCTGATATTTTTAGTTTTCTCAAGCCTCAACATGAAACTGGACCAGAAATTTAACTCAATACTCAAAAGTCAACCATAGTGATGTTCTTAAGCAGTCCGAAATGCTCATTTGATTTTCTTGATGGCATTTTCCGTTATTTGCATTACAAAATTTTAAGTTCTTCCGGACTTTTAGAGATAAGCAATGGTCGGCAAAAGATTTGCTGACTATAATCATGCATGATTTTCTACCTGTTCAATTATTATTTTGATGTTGATTACTTGAGTTAGCTACCAGTTGCTTGCAGTATGTGAATTTGGCCTCTGCATAGATAACCTTAGATACGATAGTGATTAATCGATCCCCACATTTTTTCAGGTGCAGGGTATAATGGCAATCCAGCAGTACAATATTCGACGCATACCCAGCTCTTACACTCCAATTCTCACATGCAGTTTGATGGCAGCTCATATGTGCCACAGAACCAACTGGTCAGCAACTCACAACAAAATCAGATTATGAGAAACGATAACATGAGCCTGGCCCTGGGACCTCCACAATCATCTACTTCTGATTTTCTCACTGGGGGTCCATCTATTCAGCAACCAAATCTCATCACCAATGATGATTGGTCTAACAACAATAGGGTAGATGACTTTTTCACAGAAGATGAGATCCGCCTGAGAAGCCATCAGATGCTCGAGAATGAAGATATGCAGCATCTGCTTCGAGTCTTCAGCATGGGTGGGCATGCTCCCATGAATGTAGGAGACGAGTTTCCTTACTCATCTTATATGCCTTCTCCAGCAATAAACTATGGCTACGAAGAAGATCAGACACGTTCATCAGGGAAGGCAGTTGTTGGCTGGCTCAAACTTAAAGCAGCATTGCGGTGGGGTATCTTTGTTAGGAAGAAAGCAGCTGAGAGGCGGGCCCAGCTCGTCGAATTGGATGACTCTTGTTCAGAATCATGAGATGTCTAGGACTGACTCAAACTCTTGGTTTGACTCTCATGGGATCTCAGCTTCTACCTTTTATGAGATTCTTATAAAGATAGCTGGGATCCTCTGCTTGTACAGTTCTTCCCTGTACAGTAAGTTTCTTTCTTCTATTAACACCATGGTTGTTCTTACTGTGTTTTATTCATTATGACGACTCTCTGTACTCTGCATTTTCAAAACTATATTCACAAAACCAGGGGCTATTTTATTGATGACCCCTTAACTTTGCAACAAGGATTTGTAGTGCCCAGGGGATGTATCTTGCCAGACTATTGGTTTTATGTTTATCTTTATACTTCGTATTGTAGTATGGTAAGCTAGGGTACATTTTCGCACTTCCTCTCCTATTGTTTATCATGATCTTCTCGTTCCGTGGTGTTAAAGGCTATTTTTTGATGCAGTAAATTTTTGGTTCATTTAAGCGCCTTTGAGCTTGTGCATTTCCAAGTGTCAGGTGCACTTGTGAGTTTTGTCTATAAATCAGCTTTTACCATTCTGTGCTTGGTGATTTCTTTAGCTTTCTAATCAGAACAACTTATTGTAGCAAGTTGTCGAAAAGATATTCACATTATTTTAGTAACGGCATTCAGGATTTTCTAGTGCAGTGAATAGCAAATGGCACCATTTTCTGCATTCAGTGTTTACTGCTCATTGTGATTGCTAATGCTCACTATGAGAAAATGAAGTTATAGTGTGAATTAAAGGGTGCTAAAAGGTGTATATATAGACTACTGTCATATTAGGAATGAAAAAAAAAAAGAAAAGAAAAAACCCCTTGACATGTCTTTAAATTAAGGCGGTCGGGATATTTGGGTGATGTGGTCCTGCTTCAGCAATCACCTTGTTTACTTAACCAAGATTTAGCCGAAGTATTAGTTTACCAATGGGATTGTTCTGCGCAACAACCTTATTCGATTGTCTTAATGGTTTGAAAATTGGAATCCTAGTTTTTTGGGAAAAGATTTATCTATTTACTGTCTGGAATCTGGATTACCTCCAACAAAGTTCAACCATTGAAAATTGTGAGTTCACCGTTGAGCTTATGAGCTTTGGCTTTGAAGTAAGGCTAGAATAGAACTCAATATAGTTGTAAGTTTGCTCCTCTGCCCATGTCTATTGATGAAAAGCCGCTTGCTAAACATTGGGGGAGCAAGAGAATACTCGTATTTTGCATACCATCCCTTTATCTTGGCAGCCTCCCAATTGAGTGATGTGTAGTCATCAATACCGATACCTCTCTTGAGCTTGATTATACAGAAATTATTGGTGGTATCCTCGAGACACCCCCAGAACAAACAATTCAATGGTTTCTCAGGTGCTTCCAATAGTAGAGACATCGTCATCCTTAAACATCAAGTGATCCTCAAAGCCCTTATATTTGGAATTATTATCTGGACAGAGTAGCTAGGGCAGTGAGGCTAGTCAAGAGGCGAGTCTTGCCCTTGCACTTACTGAATCTGTTTCACTCAATTCAGGAACTTAAGTTTAGAATCAGACTCAGTAATACCATACGTGTTTTTAGTGAGATTGTGAGAATAAGCAGGCAGCTGAGTGCCTAGCTTCAAGTGATCCTCAAAGCCCTTATATTTGGAATTATTATCTGGACAGAGTAGCCAGGGCAGTGAAGCTAGTCAAGAGGCGAGTCTTGCCCTTGAACTTACTGAATCTGTTTCACTCAATTCAGGAACTTAAGTTTAGAATCAGACTCAGTAATACCATACGTGTTGTTAGTGAGATTGTGAGAATAAGCAGGCAGCTAAGTTTCAAGTGCAAGACCAAGGGGTAACCTCCTCTCCTACTTTGCCAGCGGAGCTGTCAGTTGGTGTTTGATGGTCTGGCTTCTTCAATGGACACAGGTCGGAAATATTTGAATTATATTAACTTATTGTTTGGCGGCAAATCTCAATGAGCCCATTCTTTGGCCATTTTATGGGAACAAATTGCTTAATCCTACAGGTAAGTCTTACCTAGGCCATTCTTCAATGGATTATACATGTATGACAAAATTTATCTTAATTGGTTTATAGTTTTGATGGCCCATACCAAGGAGGAAAAGAAGGTCAAAAGATCTACAGATACAACATGAGAATCTGTTGGGGCTCTACCCAAACAGTAGCCTACCCTACAATTTTGTTTTTGTTCGTTCAAAAAACCATTTTGATTTCTACCAAGGCGAGAATTCAAGTCTTAGTCTAAAGGTCAAGTGATCACTTTTTCCTCGTTTTTTCCTACTTTATGAAGACGTAATGCTGACCATGGAAGTCTTGCAGTCTGCAGTGTTTTGCTTGTTGTTTTGTTCTTGATGGGTGATCAACAGAGGTTATATTGATTGATGCTGAATGCACTCTCGGGGGTAGTGTATTTGCTTTCAAGTTTTATATTTGGCTGAAACGAAAAAGGATCAGAAATCTGATAAATGAGGGGATAGAGTGAGAAATGGCGAGAAGTGTAGCAGAGACCCAAGATGTTAGTAGAGGGGCTAAAACCTAACTCTGCTTGTACACGAGGGGCAAAGTGGGTTCTCTAAGTAGAGCTTGTGGAGTTCTTTACGCTTTCACAACACCATCTTAACTGACATAGATGCCAGTTAATTTGTTGTAGAGTATAGACCTTCAAGACACCGTCATAACAAATATAAACGTGAATGCTATCTGAATTAAGGTGTCATAACAGATATAAACGTGAATGCTATCTGAATTAACAGAAATTCTAAATGTCTAGGAAGTGGGCGAGGAAACGAGCGAGGGGAGGGAGGTGGTGGGGTGAGGACCGTCCATCTCCCTCGAGATTTGTGTCGTCTTTTTTGGCGCGCATATCCTGAAGGAGGTGGACGGTCCCCACTCCGCCACCTCCCTCTCCTCGCTCGTTTTCTCGCTGGTTTCCTCGTCACGTAGAATCACTCTTGGATTAATTTTAGTTATGGAAGCTTTTAGATAATGCACCCTAAAATATTATCTAGTGACGCAAGCAGGATAAGTTCGTCCTATTTTGGAAAATATTATTGAATGCCAAATTCCTTCTATTTGTTCTATAAATACCAAGAGCAAAGGCAAAGAGAAAACAAGGTTCATGAGAATTATGCTATAGCTGTTGCCTTGATCCTTGTGAGCTCCCTGTAATCTCCAAATTATGTAGCTCAAGCTACATCTTTATCTATCGATGTTTTAGGTTTCTGTCATTTCTCCCATTGCTTTGAAAATTATGTAAGGGCTCTTCTTCAGCCTCTTACAGTGCTTATTGTAAGATTATGTAATGAGGGAAACGATAATAAAGTTATAGTTTTTATGATTACATCATATTTGTTTAATTTCTCGGTGGTTCATAAATATGTATGGCTTTAACAAGTGTCTTTGCAGATTGAGGAAAACATTAAAAAAATTTATTCATGGTTTTGAAGATCTAGACAAGGTTTTCTTGCTTGAAATGAAAACTTCAGTGATTCGATTTAGGGAATTATCTTGGCAAAAGGATCAACATCTGAAAACTGAAAGGCCCAATGACTTTCCTCCAATTCAGAGATCCAATTATATGAATATGTTATGAGAAGTCTCAAATTTGGTTCGTTCCTTTGAGATTAGATGTTATGGCATTTTCTGCCTCCATAGATTCAGATGGAGAAGCTTATGAAGATAGTTTAGTATCTCCACCCAGACCCTTTCTAGTAGCCCAAGGCCAAAAGCGAATGGATTTTTGCCTTTACAACCCTCCATAGAAAGTTATGAAAACTGTCACTGCTTTTGGAGTGCCTTGCCATAGTTTCAAATCTTATTGGCGGAGACTACATACCCTACTGTCAATGAACCTGAGTGTCATTTCGAGATGCATGAAATATTGAATGTCAAATTGACGATTTAAGATTTCTTATTTCTTATTGTGGGAAGTTTCAACTATGATTCTCATTCAAGTGATATATTTGTGGTCTTGTAAACAGAGTATTATGAATACAACCAAAATTTATCCCTTTTCATGCTCATTCTTACATCTACCTCACTATGACAAATTGAAGATGTAATGTGAGTAAAAGAAGTGCTAAGAGGTAATGGAGTCTAGACCATTTTTGTTTTGGAATTTGTCAGATTGTAAATTGGAGGCTTTGACCATAGAATCAGGATGTAATATGGCACCATATGGAAATATAGGAAAAAATCAAGATGCTAAAGTATGACTCGTGGCATTGAAAATAGAGGGACTAATTTGATCCACCCGTCCTGCATCATTTGGGCTACTAGTTGGAGTACTTCTAATCAAAGGGTGCATTTAGTATAGTAGGACCCTGGCTTCATTGGTTGTGATTCCTGTCTGCAGTTCTAGTGCAGATAGGGTACAAACATTGATTCACACTGGAAAAGAAGGCTAAGGCGAGTGCCTTTGTGTCTACAAGGGAGGTGGGAAAAGGTAATGGACTTTAGTCTCAATAGAAACCGCCCAAAATACGGAAATCTGCTACAAAATTGATGTTGCATTAGCACCAGAGCGGTTATAACCTCAGGCTGCTTCTCTAAATAAGGGGCAAAAAGGTCTGTCCTTACAGGAATACACCTCTGATACATGTACAATGTTAGAACGGGTTCTCTAAGTTGGTACACTTGATTTGTTTGTGGGGTTGCTTGATTTTCTTGACCCGTTATGACGCAAATTTCAGTGGTATCTACATTTATTTCAGTATGGGAGATTTCAATAATATAAGGAAGTAACAGATGTGCATAGAGTCATATTTTCTGCACAGAAACCTCCAAATTAGGATAAGTTCATCAATTCATTGCCTATTTTCGGAAGATAATTAAGGAATCTCGGATTCCTTCTAATCTACAATAGTTTTATAAATAACGAGAGCGAAGGCGAAGAGAAAGCAAGGTTCGTGAGGATTCAGCTATGCTGAGGCCGTGATCCTTCAGAGCTCCCTATATCTTCCAAACTATGTAGCTTGAGCTACAACTTTATCTAGGTTTTCTTGTTTCTTCAGTTCCTTTCATGATGTTATTAGAGTGCTTCTTCTACCTCTTACAGTACTTACTGTAAGATTATGTAATGAGGAAGAAGATAATGATAAAAGAATATTTTTATGACTACATTTCTGTGTACTGTTTATCTTGTTTCTGTTTTTTATGGGTAGTTCATGAATCTGTGCGTCTTTGTAGTTCCATGAATCTGTCATGATTTTGACTATGTACACGACGTTTTGTTGCCAGAAATGAAAACCTTAATTGAGGTCTATTTTCTGCCTCTAGATTCTAAAACAGGTTTTCAAAATGGGTGTTGTTGCCTTACTGTTCCACGATTCTTTTCGTTCTTTCCCTTTCTTCAAATGGAACAAACAGACCGATTCTTGAAATGCACTGATTCCTGAAATGCCTAATGTTTCTCTGTATATTCCTTGATGTCCATCTGCCATGAAAGTCTGTGAATGTGTTTTGTGGACTCAAATTTGTTTGGTTTCTGTGAGATAGATTTTATCTCATCTTCCGCCTCTTAACTCAAAACGGTTTTCGAAACCCTTGCTAGAACCCCATAAGGCAAAAGGATCTTGTCTATACAACCCTCTTCTGTAGTTCTGTCTAGTGTCTTGATGTTGCATCTAATCTTGTTGGGGGAGACAACCTATTCCTTTGGGAACCCAAGCCTACTTTTATCAATTGGCAATGTCAAAATGACGATCCAGAATAGTTTTAGTGGAAAACTGCATCTAAGACTACAATTCTCATTAACATCAGGCTTTTCTTGCTGTGTTTGTATGGAGTTTGTACTGAGGTCTGACAAAATTAAGACTGATCTATAATACCGATCCTGTTCTTGTGCAATTTGATTAGAGATGTCTTGAGCTTCTGCACCGATTTTCAATATCACAAGTTCACAACTATGCCATGCACGCCACTATGAGATTTTACTTTTTAGCTATGTTAGCTCAAGTACAAAATTTAATTCAAAAAGCTATTTTATATTTATTTATTTACTCATTGGGAACAGCAAACTGGTTCATCATCTAACCAAAATATCCATTGAGCAAAACCTTCATGAAATTGAATAAACTCATGTGGAGGAGAAGAAAGGAGGAGAAGAAAAGCATCTAGACAATCTTTTTCAAGATATGTAAGTTGATGAGATTGAATATAAACTGAAAGAAGAGATTGATGAAGTTTTTCCCCAAATGGAGGAGACATGAGAGAGCTGCAAAGCTCTTTGGTGTGGTGAGGAAGTGCACAACAACGAGCTTCCTGAGGAAACGCTGAGGAGGAGAAATTGTGTCCAAGGATTTTTGTTATTTAGGGGATAAGTGTGGCAATCAATTAGTTTTAGAATAATATCTCAGTTAACACTAGACGCTTAATGATCAACACTGCCTATCATGTTTAATGACCATCATCGCGGATTGTGCTCAACACCAATTAGAGCTTTAGGTTCTAGCTAAAATGAGCACGAACATCGTGAACTTTCTTAGTGTTGCTCGTCAAACTCTACTCAGCAATCAAATTTAATAACATATCTGAAATTTGTTTATTTATTTTTGTGATTTCACAGGATATAATGATTTTAGATATGGTTACATAGTTTTTGATATTGGACTGAAATATGATCAGAGTAAAGAAGATTTCAGACTTACTATATTAAAAATAAAATTTGTTGACAAGGATGAGATTTAACATTCACCAGTACAACACATGCACACAACACCAATAAATTTTCATAGTAAGTTACTGATGAGGGAACATGTTTTGCAACTAGGATAACATGGCATTGGCAGATGAGGTTTTTTACAACCTCGATATACATATTAGCTTTTTAGTGATTTCATCATTCTTTCGAGATATTCACGCCATGTCACACTGGTTGAAAAACATGGTTGCAAAAACCTAGTTTCCTAGCATATTTGTTAACGAAAACTTATCCTTAATCCAAGACTTTGACATAAACATGGTAATTAGTGTAGATAGTTCACAACATGAAAAAAAAACCGCAACATTATTCTCCATTTCTCACAACTATGCATCAATTTCATGCTTTTAGTATGAAAAATTATTTCATGCTTTGAAATGATTTTTAATTGGTGTCCTCCCAGTCTAAGTGTGAGGAACAGTTATCCAAATACAAATAAGATAATAATGATGATTAATATGGGAATGTATCATTGTGATAAAAGATGCGAGGAAACCCAAAAACAAGTGAATGTTTAATTGCCAGCATGACTTTTTAAATTTTAACGGTGTGGCTTGCATTTTATGAAGTTAAAAAGCAACCAAATTTTCGGCTGAAGTAATTATTCTTTCTTCAATAAACTTCTTCAGATCACTTTTATCATCTTTGTTTTAATTTCTTATTTTGTTAATCTTATTAAGTGAACGAGGACTAGTAAAGCAACCAAAATTTGTTTATGTTATTTTTATGTAGTAATTAGTGTTAGATTGCTCCAAATATTTATGTTAATTTTACATAGTTTTGCGTAAAGCACTTGAATAAATCACAAAGAAGCAACCTAGTAAATTGCGAATAGCGTGAAAATCATATCACACACAAAAGGGTCGTTGATTGCACTTAAGCCACACACATTGCATATGGATCATATCATGTGGGGAACCTTTAAGAGTTGATTTTGTTACTTGACAAATAACTTCTCCAATACCCTACCCCACAAGTGACTCATTTAGACTCAAAATTTTGAAAATATAAAATTTTAAGTGCTTCGTATACTGAAAATCCTAGTTTTAAGGGTGGGAGGTGAAATCTGAAATGGAGAGGTAAACACCCCCTATCATGGGGCCTCAAAATAAAAGCATCACATGCAAAGTAGAAGTACAACATTGTGGCGTGGGGATGATACGAGATAATCTCTATCTTCTTCTTCTTCTTCTTCTAGCACAACATCTATAAATAGTGGAGAAATGAGAGTTTGAAGGATGGGGCTTTAAAGTAGTTTTGTACAAGGCCCTATTGGCCCTCAGTGAGCTCCCTTTCTAAGTTCAATTACAATGAGGTTTTATAAGCTTTAGAAGAGCTTTTCCTTCATGTCTTTCTTTGTTTGGAAGTTAAGTTTGGTTAGCCCATTTTTCCTTGAAATCGAGTTTACGGAAATAGTTTAATTTGCATGTCTATTCTGTGCAACCCAAACAGACCGTATGTTTTTTTGTTTCCTCTTCAACAGAAAGATGTAGGAAGATGACTTGAAGGTGGCTCTAGTTGATGAGAAACAAAGTTGAATAGTGAGTGAGCCTGTTAATGCAGATTCAATATAGCTGGTGCCACGGAGAAATCAGAGTCTTTAACTTTTTTTTTTTTTTTTTTCATTTGTTTGCATCGTTACAAAGGTGATGAAGAAATAAAAAATTTGTTTTATTCTTTTTGTTCAATTTTATGACTACATTTCTGTGTACTGTTTATCTTGTTTCAATTTTTTATGGGTAGTTCATGAATCTGTGCGTCGTTGTAGTTCCATGAATCTGTCATGATTTGACTATGTACACGTGATAAGATTAAGGCCAAATTGTTTTCTTTCATTCATTCATCAGCAATATAAATACTGTAGTCAAAATACAATAGGAAACCACCATACACTAGGAAACCTCCCAAATCAAGGAAACAAATCACTAGCCATCGAAAAGTTGCCTAACCCCATAAAACTTGAAACACAATATGCTAAAATATATTTTCCTAACAATAGATGTATTTCCTAATACTGGAAGATATGTTCCTAATAATAGGATGTATTTCCTAATACCCCCTCAAGTTGGAGCATGAGGGTTAAGAATGCCCAACTTGCCAAGGAGATAATCGAACTGCGATTTGCCCAAGGCTTTTGTGAAAATGTCTGCCAACTGATCAGTCGTCGGCACATACGAAGGAGCAATAGACCATCCTGAATAGCATCACGACGAAGTGACAATCAACTTCAATATGCTTTGTACGTTCACGGAAGACGGGGTTCTGCGCAATGTATATGGCAGACTGACTATCACAAAAGAGGGGAACGACCTTGGGATGAAGTACCCCTAACTCAATAATAACTTTTCAACCATTTCAACTCACACGTTATGGCGGCCATAGAGCGATATTCCGCCTCAGCCGAAGAACGAGAAACGTATGTTGCTTCTTAGTTTTCCAAGCAATTGGAGAATGGCCCAGAAACACCAACCACCCTGTCAGGGGACCTCCGAGTAATAGGGGCAAACAGCCCAATCAGAATCACACCAACCTTGCAAAGTCAAGTCACTATCCGAGCGCAGGAGAATACCATAACCCAGAGTACCTTTCAAATAGCGGACAACGCGCAATGCAGCATCCCAATGCTCCTGTCGCGGTTGCTGCATAAACTGAGATAGCACATGAACCGAGTACGTCAAATCAGGACGTGTGACCGCCAAATAGACCAAACGCCCCACCAGACGCCTATAAGACTCAGGATCCGAGAGAAGAGAACCCGTGGCACGCGCCAGTTGATGGTTTTGTTCAATCGGAGACATAGCAGGCTTCGAACCCAAGAGACCCACCTCTGAAATAATATCAAGTGCATATTTACGTTGACAAAGAAACAACCCTGCAGAGCTGCGGGCAACCTCAATACCAAGGAAGTATTTAAGGACCCCGAGGTCCTTCATATGAAAACAGGAGCCAAGGTAGCTTTAAACAGAGCCAAAGCAGCAGATCATTCCCAGAGAGTATTAAATCATCAACATACACAAGCACATTAATTTGAACCGGCCCCTTCTTATAAGTAAAAGGGAATAATCAGAATAGGACTGTAAAAATCATACTCCTTTAAAGCTGACACGAGCTTAGCAAACCAACATCGAGGAGCTTGTTCAAGCCATATAGAGATTTACGCAACCGACACACCAAACCAGGTTCATCAGAGGTAAAGATAGGAGGGAGTTTCATATAGACCTCCTCATTTAGATCCCGTGCAGAAAAACATTGTGTACATCCATCTGATGCAACTCCCAATTTTAGAAGCCGCAATGGCAAGGAATGCGCGAACATTCGTCATCTTTGCCACTGGAGCGAATGTCTCGTCATAATCTATCCCTTCGGTCTGATGATTACCGAAAACAACCAAAGGAGCCTTCAATCTCTCAATACTAGCATCAGATTTGTACTTTATCTTATACAACCATTGACTACCAAGCGCCTTCTTCCCTGAAGGAAACTTTTCCATAGTCCACGTCCCATTGTCTTCCAAGGCCCGCATCTCGGCTTGCATAGCGGCGTGCCACCCTGCATCTTTTACAGCCTCCTTAAAAGACTGTGGCTCTCTGCCAGCTGTAATAGCTGCAATAAAATTTTGGTGTTTCACAGAAAAACTGTCACAACTAACATAATGTGTTGTAGGATAAGGTGTACCTGAGGGAGGTGAAGATGTAGAAGCAGGTGAAGCGGAGGATGGACTATTTTTCTTCACCGTAGTGTGTGTAACAAAGTCACGTAGCTTAACCGAAGAATACTTTTCTCGAAAGCCACGACCTAAATGCTCACTTGGCGGAGCATCTCCCGACACTGCCCCCCTGAATCATCCGTAGGAGAAGGCGCAGGCAACACCTGTGGCTGCGGTGCAGAGAGCACGCGCTGCAACGGCGTGGCGGTGGGCTGTGGTATGGCTCGCGGCTGCTGGGCTGGAGCAGGCTGGGTGTGGACGGTGTGGCGGCCTGTGGCGGCGGCTGCAGCTGTGTGGTGGCCTGCGGCTGTTGGTCTGGAGCACCCCTGGGCGTGGGAGGGCGTACTTGCTGCACCTCCTCAGCATTTTCTAAAAAATTCGAAAAATCCACAGCCACCCCTTCATGCAATCACCATGAATGTCATTGCGAGCAGCAAAATTAGGAGCCTCAACATCAAGATATGGGAAGACATTCTCATAAAACTTGACATCCCTTGACACAAAAAATCTTGCTTGTCCAAATCAAACAAATACCAACCCTTCTTGCCAAACGGATATCCCACAAAGACACATTACGACTCCTACTGGCAAACTTATCACCCTTTGCCTTCTGATTATGAGCGAAGCACAGAGAGCCGAAAACACGCAATTCACCAAAGGAAGGCGGACTACCAAACAAGACTTCATATGGAGTTTTATTGCCAAGAATACTAGAAGGTGTCCGATTGATTATATGAGCAGCGGCAAGGGCACATTCCCTCCAAAAATAAAGCGGTAGACCACCCTGAAATCGTAGGGCACGAGCAACATTCAAAATGTGTTTATGTTTCCTTTCTGCCGGCCATTTTGGTTAGGAGTCCCCACACAAGAAGTTGAAACAGAATGCCATTGACCAAAAAATAATCCTTTAGGCAATTAAATTCAGTACCATTATCACTACGAACAATCTTCAATTTCTGAGAAAATTGTCTATCAATCATAGCTATAAAGGACAGAAACATTTTAAAAACTTCCGTTTTATCAACTAACAGATAGATCCACACAGCGCGGGAGAAGTCATCCACTAGTGTCAAAAAATAGCGAGCCCCACAAGACGATGGTGTATCATATGGCCCCATAAATCACAATGGACTAACTCGAAAATGCGAGTAGAGTGATTGTTACTTAATGGAAAACTATCCCTAGAATGTTCGCACGATGACAAACTTCACATGCTTTATTCAAGTTACCACTAGAATTGCTAAAAAAAGGAAGCAACTTCACCACTTTTTCAGAAGGATGCCCCAATCTGCGATGCCATAGCTCCAAAGAAGTTGAAGGAGCAACTGAAACTGCTTTCACCTTTGTCTCCTCCCGTAAGTAGTATAGTCCATCCCTTCTGTCACCCGTTCCAATCACCTCCCTCGTGTGTCGGTCCTGGATAGCACACAAGTCGGAGTTAGTTATGAATTCACAATTTATATCATCACTCAATTGTGAAGCCGAAATTAAATTACAATTTTAATTTTGGAACATAAAGAACATGGTTAAGAATAATTTTGTCAGTAAGCTTGACAATTCCTTCCTTCAAGGCAACGACGTTTTGACCATCTGGGAGGCCAACAGAACAGGGAGTCACAGTTCTTAGATCCGACAAATACGACAAATCTCCCGTAACATGATTGGAGCACCCAATGTCAATAATCCACTTACCATTCAACCGATTAGGGGAAGGGTGAGGAGTAATATCGATCACCTTCCATTTTGACTCAAGTTGGGCTCGATAGTTGACCAAGGAATTCCTGTTGCACAATGTATCACTGCATCATATTTCTGGCTAGAAGGGCTCCTCAAAGACTGTCCATCCAGGGATTGTAGTCAAGAACCTCGTCAGCCCCTAAGCTCTTGATAAAATCAATGTTTCGTGCTCCACAAGTAGTTGGGGAACTACCGGCCTTCCTTGGACTGTTCTCTTCAGGGGTTGGGATACGCTTCATTGGAGACGGTGGACTCATGGAGTCATAGCTTCTTGATCTCCTTTCTTCACGCGCTCTCCTTGGAGGTGGTGATCTGGATCGACTGTAGCTGCGACTCCTGCTGTAACTCCGGCTTCTACCACGGCGAGGAGATGCGAGTACTCCGGCTTGAGTCTCTTGGGACTACTCTTGCAGCTTCTCTCCATATGGCCCCTTTCTCCATAGTGGTAACACTTGTTCTTCCAGTCGCCAGCTTTGCAATCTCGAGCCCAGTGGCCATCAATGCCACAGTTGAAGCAGCGGCCAGACCCAGGAGGGGGGCCTCTGCCTTGGTAATCTCGAGAACCCCCATCTCCACCATCTTTGCCTCCACCTTCACCACCACCTCGTGAGGAGACAAAGGTGTAATGGTGCTTCAAATCCACATCACGTACTCTTCCATATCTGCTGAATAGGTCTTCCAAATCTCGCGAACGTGTCCTTGAAGACAATCGACCAACATAGAGACTTGTATTACCACCACGGTGATCATCGTAACGAGGCATTTTCCACACTGAACAATTTGTCGGTTCAGTGATCAAGCGAACAATTTGTCGGTCACGTCTGTAATGCTGGATACAGTGGTTGATGATGATGGCTCCAGTGGAGATAGAAGAGTTTCTCGGCTCCAGTGGAGATGGAAGAGTTTCTCCGCCAGCCATAGCAAGCAATCAGAAGAAAATTTTAGGTAGGCTCTGATACCATGATAAGATTAAGGCCAAATTGTTTTCTTTCATTCATTCATCAGCAATATAAATACTGTAGTCAAAATACAACAGGAAACCACCATACACTAGGAAACCTCCCAAATCAAGGAAACAAATCACTAGCCATCGAAAAGTTGCCTAACCCCATAAAACTTCTAACCCCATAAAACTTGAAACACAATATGCTAAAATATATTTTCCTAACAATAGGATGTATTTCCTAATACTGAAAGATATGTTCCTAATAATAGGATGTATTTCCTAATAACACGACATTTTGTTACCAGAAATGAAAACCTTAATTGAGGTCTATTTTCTGCCTCTCTAGATTCTAAAACAGGTTTTCAAAATGGAAGTTGTTGCCTTACTGTTCCACTAAAAGAGTCTGGATTCTTTTTGTTCTTTCCCTTTCTTCAAATGGAACAAACAGACCGATTCTTGAAATGCCTAATGTTTCTCTGTATATTCCTTGATGTCCCTCTGCCATGAAAGTCTGTGAATGTGTTTTGTGGACTCAGATTTGTTTGGTTTCTGTGAGATAGATTTTATCTCATCTTCCGCCTCTTAACTCTAAAACGGTTTTCGAAACCCTTGCTAGAACCCCATAAGGCAAAAGGGTCTTGTCTATACAACCCTCTTCTGTAGTTCTGTCTAGTGTCTCGATGTTGCATGTAATCTTGTTGGGGGAGACAACCTATTCCGCATGTAATCTTCTGTAGTTCTGTCTAGTGTCTCGATGTTGCATGTAATCTTGTTGGTGAACCCAAGCCTACTTTAATCAATTGGTAATGTCAAAATGACGATCCAGAATAGTTTTAGTGGAAAACTGCATCTAAGACTACAATTCTCATTAAAATCAGGCTTTTCTTGCTGCCTTTGTATAGAGTTTGTACTGAGGTCTGACAAAATTAAGACTGATCTATAATACCGATCTTGTTCTTGTGCAAATTGATTAGAGATGTCTTAAGCTTCTGCAACGATTTTCAATATGAAAATTCTAAATGTCGAGGAAGTGGGCGAGGAAAACAGCCGGGGGGGGGGGACCGTCCATCCCCGGGATGTGTGCCGTCATTTTTCATGTGCGCATCCCGGGGGATGGACGGTCCCCCCTCTCTGTTTAAAATTTAATGGTGGCTTACATTTTATGAAGTTAAAAAGCAACGAATTTGTTGGCTGAAGTAATTATTCAATTTTAACGATGAGGCCTGCATTTTATGAAGTTAAAAAGCAACCAAATTTTCGGCTGAAGTAATTATTTTTTCTTCAATAAACTTCTTCCGATCACCTTTATCATTTTTATTTTAATTTCTAATTTTTGCTAATCTAATTAAGTGAATGAGGACTAGTAAAAGCAACCAAAATTTGTTTATGCTATTTTTATGTAGTAATTTGTGTTGGATTACTCCAGATATTTATGTTAATTTACATAGTTTTGCGGAAAGCACTTGAATAAATAACGAAGAAAGCAATCTAGGAAATTGCGAATAGCGTGAAAATCATATCACAACACAAGAGATGGTGAAACTCTTGAAAGAGTTTCTTGATTAGTTTCATGTTAATTGTCCGAGTCCAAGATATTGCTCACAATTTATATAAGCAAAGACTTTATATCCAAAATTGAGGCTTTATATCCACTTGAGTTGAGCACAAATTGTTTGGTTCCACAGAATCACCTACATCCATCACACATCACATTTTGACACATTGTGTGCAAAATGCAGTTGCGGGCGGCGCCGAAAGAAAAATTAATATTTGGTTCCTGATTCCATTAATAAATTGACAAGTTTGGTAGACTCAAAAGAGTCGTTGATTGCACTTAAAGCCACACAAATTGCATATGGATCATATCATGTGGGGAACCTTTAAGAGTTGATTTTCTTACTTGACAAATAACTTTTCCAATACCCTACCCCCCACAAGTGACTCATTGAGAATCAAAATTTTGAAAATATAGAATTTTAAATGCTTTGTAAACTGAAAATCCTAGTTTTAAGGGTGGGAAGTGAAATCTGAAATGGAGAGGTAAACACCCCCTATCATGGGGCCTCAAAATAAAAGCATCACATGCAAAGTAGAAGTACAACATTTTGGCACTTTTATAGGATGGGGATGATATGAGATCATCTCTATCTTCTTCTTCTAGCACAACATCTATAAATAGTGGAGAAATGAGAGTTTGAAGCATGGGGGTTTAGGGTAGTTTTGTACAAGGCCCTATTGGCCCTCAGTGAGCTCCCTTTCTAAGTTCAATTACATGGAGGTTTTATAAGCTTTAGAAGAGCTTTTCCTTCATGTCTTTCTTTGTTTTATAAGTTAAGTTTGGTTAGCCCATTTTTCCTTGAAATCGAGTTTACGGAAATAGTTTCAATTTTTATGTCTATTCCATGCAACCAAACAGACCGTAAGTTTTTTTGTTTTCCTCCTCAACAGAAAGATGTAGGAAGATGACTTGAAGGTGGCTCTAGTTGATGAGGAACAAAGTTGAATAGTGAGTGAGCCTGTTAATGCAGATTCAATATAGCTGGTGCCACGGAGAAATCAAGAGTCCTTAACCTTCTTTTTTTTTAATTTGTTTGCATCGTTACAAAGGTGATGAAGAAATAAAAAATGTGTTCTATTCTTTTTGTTCAATTTGGAATGGAATAAAAAAGCTATTTTATATATGTGGATGAATTAGTTGATTCATGGGATAATTTGCATGTTTGCTACTTTTGTAGTTATAACTCATCATTCATCGACTAGTATAATGAAAACATTGAAAAATAAATAGATCGATTCAGCGCCAGAAATATCCTATTAGTTTAAGAACTTAGTAAAATAGAATGTATTGTGTTTGATGACAATGGAATAGTAATCAAATCCAAATCAAACTAAAATCAATCAAGTCTTTAACTGATCAAGGTACTATTCAGTGTGTCTGATACAAATCTTATCCATTGCAAAGCTATAGTGTTAAGAAAATAAGTGTTCCTCGGTAATTTGGTGGCCTTTTTGATCCTATGGAAAATGAAAGTTAAGAAGAAATGATTTCCTACCACCAAATATCATTGACTTCAAATCATTTTTTGGCTAATGTACCAACATGATGATTTCAAGTCATTATATTATTTTGATTCAATTTTTTTTTACTAGAACTTGTATTCAATGATGTGACAACATGTGTACCATGATATTGAATGCTATTGTGATGGTGTCACAAATTATCTAACTGAAATACTTAGACGTATAAGTTAATAAATACGTATAAGTTAATAAATAAGGACTCGAGCTACAGAGAGCATTTGCCATGCAACATAGTGACTGTCCAACCTATGAAATGTGAAGTTATAATGCGTAATGGTTATAGTTGTGTCAAAGGTAGAGTATTATTCAATGTTGAAAAGGATGCGCATCATCACTGCAGGAATTGTTCTATACAGAAGAATCTACATTTATCAATCAACAATATAGCCGAGTTATATCTAATGAGGTTGTCCTTTTTCAACCTTTTAGAGTTCGACGAAATATGGCAAGCTGATAATGTAAGCTTTTCTGCAAAACTAAAAGGACTGAGTGACATCAATGATTTGCAAACCAAAGTCGTCTCATTTTTTTTCCAAAAAGTCTAGAGAGCCAGGCCCAGGCCAGCCCAATACCATCCATCATCCTAGACCCAATCTCTAGGATGATGGATGGTATTGGGCAAGCCTGGCGCGTGCCTTTCCTGTATGTGTGCTTGTGTTCGAATGGGGCTATTGGACATCTCTAGGATGATGGAGGGTATTGAACCTTCCCTGACGCAGGCCTAGCTGCCTGGCCTGGCTCTTTGGACTTATTGTTCTTTCATTTAGCTCCCAGGCTTCAATGTCGAACTCTAGGTCCCTGCAAAAAGCATTTTCCAGAACAAATAAGATATCTAAGCATGGTTGATCTGATGCTATACAACAATATGAAATCCCAAAAGAGAATCAGTTAATGGATTAAATTTATATAAGATGAAATCCCAATATGCTATACAACAATATCCAAGCATGTAGCATTTTTATTCAGTCAGTTTTGGTGATTAAATTTATATAAGATCAGTATAATGGATTAAAAAGAGATATTTATTCACAACAAAGCTTTCGATAAAATATATGAATAACATTCTTAAATTTCCCATTAAATACATAGCGTCGGACTGTAAATCTATGCTGGCCAGCTAGGACTACTACTACACATCTCTCATGGCATTATAATCCAGTAACAATACATACGTTAATACCAAGGGAACATCAGATTTTCCTAATGCAGAACTGGTATAAACAACAGTTTCTTGACAAGTTGTTTGGCTTCATGGTCTTGGACACCAACCCCATCTCCACGTAGATAAATGCTACATGTAGTCCTGACATTATTCATGACTAAATCAACAAACGAGGGATTGAAAGGTGAATCATACATGGATTTGTTCACTGTCTTCCACATGTCTCTGATTAGACCTTTAATTTTCTGGCGAGCAACTTGCTCCGACGTATTAGTCTCTTTCATGTAACACTGGATTGCTGATGGAACATCTCCTCTTTCAGACTCCGCCTAGCATAATTGAATTCCTCAGAAACGTTAGTCGTCTAATGAGTTGATATATATAATGAAGATGAAAATGTGAATCCTGCCAATGGAATTTTATGGTGAAATTTTCTTATGTATATATGGGATTGGAGCAATATGTGCTTACTGACGAAGTCGCTAGGTCATTACACAGTCGGAAAATCATGGACGAAGCATGCATTAGCTCATTGTTCTCATACAAGCATTTCAGCACATCATCTGTTATTGTTTGCTTGCTTGCAAAAAATGCATGGACTAGACCTACAGGTACTGAAGATGACATCCATGCATTACTCAAGTACTCCCTCAACGATGGCACGTATCCATCCTTACTCCATTTCGCCTCCAACAACATTGCTTGACAGAAATCTATCCACTGGGATTATTCACGTATGGTTTACAGAGAAACAAAACAACAATTAAGGATAAAGTAAAACAAGAAATTGTTAACCTGAAAATTATGGAATATATGCAATAATATGTACCCCTTTCTTCAAGTATGGTATGATGTCTGAGCTTTGTTCTTTGTATATAGCACAAGCCATGTCATTTGTTGTGTTGTATAAAGCTAGATAGCATAACTTCATGTAGTCTGGTAGTTGTTCTGCTGCCTCTTCATCCCACCTGAAAAAAGAATTTTCATGCATTATCAATAATCATGGAAGATACATGCCGTGCTGGACAATAACTGTGATCTGTAAATACTAACCTTTCAACTGCATTAGAAAAGAGATCCAGTTCATCGAATGAACCATATATATCATAAATGTCATCGATTGTTAATGCGAGACAAGTGAATTTCGTTAGCCATTCCCTACAACGTTCATTTTGTGGTTCATAGGTAACCCCCACAGACCATAGGAAGCTTTCCACCAACCCGGTCTCTCGCAAAGCTCAAGTTCTTTGCAAGATCGAGATCCCTCCACCACCTAAATTAAATACAACAAATTAATAAGTGATGGTCTAAATAATTAGCATAAAGTACGTACATGCATTTATACGCTCCAACCTAATAAATTAGATATTTATTTACCTAATCATATTGCTCAGTTCTTTTTGGTGTGTGGCTTGAACCAAGTTAAAATCCAAGATTGCAAGTTCAAACAACAAAGGGCACATTTTCTCTTGATCTCCTAGTGATGCTGCTGCAGCTGCAGCATCAATGGACCACCTACCCTCCCACCTTGGCATCCTCCAATGCAAGGGAAGTTCCAAGGCACGAGTTACATATAGAGCAAGATTCGAGTCGTATACATTTAGTTTGACAAGTTGTAGCTGTCTGGTTGTGAAGGCTCGGGCCTCAGTCATGATGTCTTCACCTTCTAAACAGAGGTGAGAAGCTTCATACAAACTTAATATTCCCTTGACATCATTACTAATCCCTTCTTGGAAATTATCATTATTGTCCTTGAAGTGATTGAACACATCTGTTATATATAAAACATGATGATCAATACAGAGATAAATAGATATGACCAACAAATTTGTTTGCTTGCTGTGTCCGCTCACAAACAACATCAATATTTGATTTAATATGGTTTCTAGCTCGCAAGTGTATTCATGCACGACTGATTCTCTTTAGTTACTCCATCCATCTTCGGTTAATAAGAGGTCGTACTAGATTCAAGTATATATTCAACCACGACTAGTCCAAAGCATCTCCAATGGGCCGGGAGACCCCAAAAACATTTTGTCTTAACAATTTAAGTTGTTTAGGGGGAGAATTTTACTCCTAGATAGACATCTTTTAGAAGACATTTGAAGTGGGCCGCTGGAGATGCTCTTTATTGAGATATTGCTACAACCAAATATATCTTCTAGGTTTGGTTGGACACAACATTTAATTGTGAAATTCTTGTTTATTAAAATACCTTGTGAGACTTGGTAACCATGCTGCCTGAGGAGCCTAAAAGAGAGAGCGACAGAGTGTAAATCATGGTGATCAACAGGAAGAGTACCAGATGATTCCTTGAACCGAAAGATTTTTTCTAGGGTACTCTTAATTTCATTCTCAAAATGGTATCCAACCCCAAGCCTCTGCATGGAGTCAATCACTTCTAGTTTACCTAATGAAGACCCAACCATGTCATTGGCATCATCAACTAATAGCATTTCCTTCACCTCCTCCTTGAGCTTCTCAAATCTTTCAATGTAGCTCTTAGCCTGTAAATTGATGAAAAATCAAGCAACTATCAGTTTCAGTTTCACATAGAGTGTACATATATATATATCATAACCATGCAATGCACTCACCTTGTAATCACTGTGCAAGGACTCAATAAAATCATAATCCCAAATGTTTCTTTTATGGTGTGCACATCGTGTAGGCACCATTCGTTTATAGTTTTTATGGCTACTAACAAATTGAACATGCCGATTGCCATAAAGGGCAGTTGAAGAGGCAAATGTCCTCGTTGGTGGCAAGTGTGTGTGTTGGCGAGGATGGGAGATAACAGAGGCTAGAGACATTTTGATGAAAGAGTACGTGAGACTAAGTTGGAGTAACCTACAAGAATATTGGGTGTATATGTAGGGAGGGAAGAGAGACAAAATGGTGTCTTAGGAATAAAAACGAATGTGGTCTATTGTGTCTGTTGGATACAGACTAACATAGCTAGCTAGTGATGCACAGAGAAAGTACATGAACCACGTTAATCTCGTACGTCCCACATTTAATTGAACGCGCGTGTACTGTTGAAGAAAGCTTTCAGATTTCGTTTTCGATGTGCTGTGGATAATCAACATCCTACAACCACGTACATAATCAATTTCTGCTATGAATAGTTGATCCGAATGCATGTACGTGCACAACGCTCTAACACTAGCTCCTTCCACATACGAATATTCATAATTTATTTTAATTGCCCGATTCTAATGGTCTTAAGTTTGAATATGACTTTTTACTGTATAGCATTCACCATACTACAAATTATCTTGATTTGAGTTTTGTCGGGTGATCTATAACATGGTATATATCATATGTGGTACAAATGTATGTGTATCCCCACCCATGACTCGCATGTTTACTACAATCTCAATTATTTTATCATCATGGTAGGCGCCTGATATGTAATCGGCTGACTAGATAGGATTGAGGATTTTTTTTCCTCCTTATGCCAACATCATATCAAACACTTTGAATTCTCTTCAATATCTGCTGGGCCAACGTTCTTTAGCTCTCTCCATCGCAAAAGTCAGGCGTTCATATGCACAGGGTGTTTGATTGATTTCTGTCCTCATGATTCAACCGCATCAATTAAATTTTTTTTTTTTGAAAGAACCTCCAGTGGGGGTATATGACGACGACTTTACCCATTTAAGAGCGTATAATAAAAACCCATCTTTTACGGCAATGCAAACTCAAAACCTGCCTCCTATTACAAATTCTAATTCAAAGTTACATTCAAAGTTACATTCAAAGTCATTCGTTGTAGGTGCATGAAAATTTTGTCGAATGATCTCACCAGATAAGTCGAAGGTGAGATAAGTCGAATGATCTCACTGCATACATATGCAAATGATCTCACAGCATACATATGAATGGGTCCAGCGAAGGCAACTATATATATGTACCGTTTTTGAATTATTTTAATATAAATGTAAAGACATGATATTCTAATGGTTTACTCCATATAGTACATATCAACTCTTTTGTGGTTGGTCTTTAAAATTTCATTACTAATGACTCAAATTTGATTCCCTTGGTACATCCCTGAATTTTCTTTTTCATAAGACGTTTTTATAAATGATGCCCTAACAAAAAGATAGTACATATCAACTTTTTTTTTAATTTTTATAAATGATACCATCCCTGAATTTTTTTTTCATAAGACGTTTTTAAGCAATTAAATGAATATATTGAAAAGAAAAAAACTAGAGTTTAATAAAGGCTTGTTTGTTCACAAGTAGTATGAGACCCTAGCAAAAACAATGTCATAAAATAAAACCCACAAAAAACCTTTAATTAAAATCTAAGATAACAAACTATAGAATTTAATGAAAATATATATTATTATTCAACTCATATAAAATTTGGGAGTTGGACTGGCTTGTAAACCCTCATCGCCTCCCCCCCCCCCCCCTCCCTCCCCTCCCAATTTTTTTTTTTATTTTTTATAAACTTGTAATTAGCATCTTATAATGTTCTCACATTTCAAAATTTTTCAGATTAAACTTACATATTTATCTTGATTATTTTACAATTATAATCATGTATTCTAGTTATTAGGCTTGTTTGCGTTTGTTAAATTGTCAACAAAACTTAATCACAATTTGGCTTAAGATATCATACCCGATTCAGTTTGATATATACAATTTTTTTTTTTTTTTGTATAGATAAATGTTCAATACTACATTAAGTTCATGAAGAATACAATTAGAATAATATTTTTGATTTTAGTGTTTACTGTAGAAGTTAATAGAAATTTGTTGTCAAATTATTTGTTCGGAGCTAGGATTTGATTTCGTTTTTCGAAGTAATTTCGATCTTTTTTTATTTTAAGAAATATTTCATTGTATAAAAAAAAAACGTAAAAAAATTGAGTGTATGTCAAACATATATAAACAAGTGAGAAATGCTAGGAAACCATGTTTTGTAAACATGTTTTACAACCATGATGACGTGTCATGATATGGAAAGAATGATGAAATCCCCAAAGATTTTATGTGTATCTCAAATTGTAAAAAACTCCTCTAACGATGCCACATCATCATGGTTGTAAAACATGTTTACAAAACATGGTTTCCTAGCCTCACTCATAAACAAGTAGGATACAAGTAAGTTACGTAATATATAAATACATAAAATGAAGCCTAAATACTTAAGTATCCCTATAAATGTAATTTGCTTCATAAATTTTTGGGTTTTACGCACAAAAAAAAAATGTAATTTGCTTCTAATTTTTGGGTTTTACACGAAAATGTCAAAATTTACAAATAAACACACAAAATATTTTGAAATAACTTATAACGTATTTTTCATTTTCAACACTTTAAATTTCGAGACTAAAAAAAAGAAGTATTTCTCGAAGTTTTGCGAAATCACAATCCTTGGTCTGTGATGATACATCAAACTGTCCTTTGATCCACACCGTACGCGTGTCCTGATAATCTTGTCAACAGAGCTAAGCAAGCCCGATTGCACGACCAATCCAACGTAGGGATGGCAACGGGGTGGATTGGGGCAAATTTGAACAAATCCATCACCGCCCCGTCAGGATTAACGGAACCCCAAATCCGCCCCGCCAATCCGTTTATACATTTACTTAAAAACCACCTCCGCCCCACGTGGATTGGCACGGATTGGCGGATATCCGCCCCGTGCAAATATCTATTAGAATTTTTTTTCTCTAATAGCATATCAATCCTAAAAATTACTTCATTCATACAAAAATATACACCGGTTTGGATCTCAGATACAAAAAATTACAAAAACAAATTTCAGATTTAAACATACAAAAAATTACAAAAAAAATTATAAAGATCTCAGATTATACAAAAATTTACAAAAAATAAAATAAAATCGTTCAAACGAATCTAAGATCTGAGATATGATCTTAGAGATCTGAGATTTGATCTCGGATCTGATCTCAGATCAAATATATGGGAAGGCGGGGAAGGGATGGAGAGGGAGGCGGCCTGGAGGGGGTCGTTCTTTCGAAGCAGAGAGATGGAGAGGAGACAGAGATGACCCTTCGAGTGTCTGTGAGAAGGAGACGACCCAGGGTCCGTGAGAAGGAGAAGAAGGAGACATCGACCTTCGCTGAAGGGGACGACTGGCTTCACTGAAGGAGACGACTGGCCTCCGTTGTCTAAAGGAGATGACCGGCCTCCGCTGTCTGAAGGAGACGACCAAGGAGACTTCGCTCAGTTCACTGTGAGTGAGAAAGGGGAGAATGTGATTATGTGAGATATTGAGATGAGAGTGAAAGACTAGGGTTTAACCCTGTATATAGTTGAAGGGTAACTTTTTAATTTTATCGATTAAACGGATATCCGTGGGGCAGATAGGGCTAAATCCGTATCCGCCCCGATTAATAAACGGATACAGATTGAAAATCCGTATCCGCCAAAAATCCAGGGATCCTTTACCAAATTCGCCCCAAACGGGGTGAGTGGGGCGAATATCCGAAAAAATCCGTCCCACTGCCATCCCTAGACCTTGAAAAGCTTGTACACATAGTAACAGTCTGAATGAAAACAATAACATAAAAAAAGGGATAAAAATTAGAAAGAAGGCCAATTTAATCCTTTTCGTTTTCGGTTTGATGCTTCCGTTTTCAGGCATTGTCATGCCCAAGGATTGTGATTTCGTTTTTTCGAGTTCATTTCAAAATCCTGATTTTAAGAAATATTTTGATGTGTAAATAAAAACGTAAAAATTTCAAAGATATATAAAAAATATATATATATAATAAATTTCTAAGGTATATGAAAATGTGAAAAAATAATAGATGCATGTAAATAAATCTATTAAACATATTAAATGAAGCCTAAATTCTAAGAAATGATAAACAAACATGAAATTAATATATAATTAGAATATCAAGGGGTGGTTTCAAAAATCAATATATATGTAGAAGAAATGATAATTATAAAATCAAGGGGTGGTTTTAAAAATCAATAAATAATTAGAAGAATCGATAGTACAAAAAATCTCAAAATTTACGAAAAACTCCGAAAATTTTCAAAATAACTCTCGAAAAAATGTAATTTTTGGTAGCTGGGTTTTGTACTTTTACGAAAAAACAAAAAATTTCAAATAACCTCGAAAAGATGTAACCTTTTATTTTTCCATTTTCTTTTCATAGTTTCAAAAAAAATTAAGATTTCGTTGAAATTTCGCGGAATGTGGTCACGCCCCAATTTTCGAGAAAATGAACATCCTTATATCACTAAAAAAAACCCTTTAGCGATGATACGTAGGGCGATGAAGCTTGTTTCGTCGCTCAAAATTAACTTAACACGATGACAAATTTACTATCATCGCACATTTACAAAGAATAGTTAACAAGCTAAAGCGACGCATTGTTTTGTCGCTTAAAAAAATCTTACGCGATGCAATTAAGCCTTCATCGCATAAATTATGAGCGACAAAGTGTCGTTGCCTAACATGATCACTTTTGTCACCCTAAAATGACAATAATTTTTCAAACAGCTACTTGAGCGACCAACTTAAGCGTCATAAGGTGACAAATTGTTTCGTCGAGTAAGAACTAAACTTTTATTTTCTTCACGAAGTAGAACAATTAGATCTGCGTTATTCACTATTTTTCACTATAGGCTCCGTCTTTCTCTCTCTACGTTGTCGGTCACCATATCTAATCCTCCCTCTCTTTTATAGGAGAACAATGAGGAAATTGCTACAAATTTTTTTTTTTTTTAAATTTTATGAAATTAGGTTGCGATCGTGGGATTTTGGAAAGTGTCTCATACTATTTTTTGAGTGCATACTAGATATTTATTAATTAATAATATCTATATTCACTTGAAGAATTGTAATTGAGATGCTGCCGAAAAATGTCCACATAAAAACCTAATCGCATTAGTGTCGTTAACTCACTTGAATTCTCATGTTTTGTTTTATAAATTGAAAATGGGCGCAATGGATACAAAGTCAAGACATATGTTGTGATGAATAGTTAAATGGGATTGAGAGCTTCATTGAGTTTGCAAGGACACATGTCACTGGTACGACGAATCATATCACACTTTGGTACTAGCATGATCCTTTTATTTTGGCAACTATGGCAAAACAATTTTTATCTAAATGAACCTAAAGCAGGAGGTGGATGGAAAGTAGTCCAAACGATCCAGCAAAGAAGTATATCAGACATTCCTGAAAAGGCTTTGGATGACCATAGTGATGACGGCACCGCCGATCAAGAGAATTCATCTTCAAACATTTCCATTATTCAACAAATTTTTGAGTTATTTGTCGAACTTCCTCCGATTGATGACGATTATGATGTTGAGGTATCACCTGCAAAAGGTGAAGTTTATGATAACCATGTTGGACGAACTTGAAAAAAGAAGTCGAAAGTCATTTGGCAACGGGGTGGATTGGGGCGAATTTGAACAAATCCATCACCGCCCCGTCAGGATTAACGGATCCCCAAATCCGCCCCGCCAATCCGTTTATACATTTACTTAAAAACCACCTCCGCCCCCGCGTGGATTGGCACGGATTGGCAGATATCCGCCCCGTGCAAATATCTATTAGAATTTTTTTCTCTAATAGCATATCAATCCTAAAAATTACTTCATTCATACAAAAATATACACCGGTAAGAATCCACACAGAAATTATAACAGATCTCGGATACAAAAAATTACAAAAAAAAAATTTCGATCAAACATACAAAAAAAAAAAAAAAATTCAGATCTCAGATTATAAAAAATAAAAATAAAAAATTCGATCAAACAAATCTCAGATCTGAGATCAAATAAAAAATCTGGGAAGGCAGGGAAGGGAGGGGAGAGGGAGGCGGCCAGGATGGGGTGTTCTTTCGAAGCAGAGAGATGGAGAAGAGACAGAGATGACCCTTCGAGTGTTCGTGAGAAGGAGACGACCCAGGGTCCGTGAGAAGGAGAAGAAGGAGACACTGACCTTCACTGAAGGGGACGACCCGACCTCCTCTGTCTGAAGGAGACGACCAAGGAGACTTCGCTCAGTTCACTGTGAGTGAGAAAGGGGAGAATGTGATTATGTGAGATACTGAGATGAGAGTGAAAGACTAGGGTTCAATCCCTTTATATAGTTGAAGGGTAGTTTAGTAATTTTACCTGTTAAATGGATATCCGTAGGGCGGATAGGGCTAAATCTGTATCCGCCCCAAAATCCAGGGATCCTTTACCAAATCCGCCCCAAATGAGGCGAGTGGGGCGAATATCCGAAAAAATCCTCCCCATTGCCATCCCTAGACCTTTAAAAGCTTGTACACAGTAACAGTCTGAATGAAAACAATAACATAAAAAAGGGGATAAAAAGTAGAAAGAAGGCAAATTTAATCCTTTTCGTTTTCGATTGGATGCTTCCGTTTTCAAGCATTATCATGCCCAAGGATTGTGATTTCGTTTTTCGAGTTCATTTCGGAATCCTGGTTTTAAGAAATATTTTGATGTGTAAATAAAAACGTAAAAATTTCAAAGATATAAAAATATATATATAATAAATTTCTAAGGTATATGAAAATGTGAAAAAAATAGATGCAAGTAAATAAATCTATTAAACATATTAAATGAAGCCTAAATACCAAGAAATGAAACAAACATGAAATTAATATATAATTAGAATATCAAGGGGTGGTTTAAAAAATCAATATATATGTAGAAGAAATGATAATTAGAAAATCAGGGGGTGGTTTTAAAAATCAATAAATAACTAGAAGAATTGATAGTACAAAAAATCTTGAAATTTATGAAAAAAACTCCGAAAATTTTCAAAAAAACTCTCGAAAAAATGTAAATTTTGGTAGCAGGGTTTTGTACTTTTACGAAAAAATTAAATTTTTTGAAATAACCTCGAACAGATGTAACCTTTTATTTCGCCATTTTTCTTTTCGTAATTTCAAAAAATGAAATTTTCGTTGAAATGTCGCGGAATGTGGCCACGCCCCAATTTTTGAGAAAATGAACATCCTTATATCACTAAAAAAAACCCCATTAGTGATGATACGTAGCGCGATGAAGCTTGTTTCGTCGCTCAAAATTAACTTAACACGACTACAAATTTACTTTTGTCACGCATTTATAAAGAATAGTTAACAAGCTAAAGATACGCATTGTTTCGTCGCTCAAAAAAAATCTCACGCGATGCAATTAAGCCTTCATCGCATAAATTATGAGCGACAGTGTCGTTGCCCAACACGATCACTTTTGTTGCCCTAAAATGACATTAATTTTTCAAAACAACTACTTTGAGCGACCAACTTAAACGTCATAAGGTGACGAATTGTTTCGTTGTGTAAGATCTGAATTGTTTATTTTCTTCACGAAGTAGAACAATCAGATCTGCGTTATTCACTATTTTTATCCTCTTGTTTTTCACTATAGGGTCCATCCTTCTCTCTCTACGTTGCCGGCCACCATTTCCAATCCTTCCCCTTTTTTACAGGAGAACAATGAGGAAATTGCTACAAATTAATTATATTTTTTAAAATTTTATGAAATTAGGTCACGATTGTGGGATTTTGGAGAGTGTCTCATACTGTTTTTTGAGTGCATACTAGATATTTATTAATTAATAATATCTACATCCACTTGAAGAATTGTAATTGAGATGCTGCCGAAAAATTTCCACATCAAAACCTAATTGCATTAGTGTCGTTAACTCACTTGAGTTCTCATGTTTTGTTTTTTTTTTATAAATTGAAAATGGGCGCAATGGAAAGACAATGGATACAAAATCAAGACATATGTTGTGATGAATAATTAAATAGGATTGAGAGCTTCATTGAGTTTGCAAGGACACATGTCACTGGTACGACAAATCATATCACACTTTGGTACTAGCATGATCCTTTTATTTTGGCAACTATGGCAAAACAATTTTTATCTAGATGAACCTAAAGCAGGTGGTGAATGGAAAGTAGTAGTCCAAACGATCCAGCAACGAAGTATATCAGACATTCCTAAAATGGCTTTGGATGACCATAGTGATGACGAAACTGCTCATCAAGAGAATCCATCTTCAAGCATTCCCATTATCCAACAAATATTTGAGTTATTTGTCGAACTTCCTTCGATTGATGACGATTATGATGTTGAGGTATCACCTGCAAAAGGTGAAGTTTATGATAACCATGTTGGATGAACTTGAAAAAGAAGTCGAAAGTGATTACTCTTTAGATTAAATAACATTTGTAGGAATATAACTTGTTAAGTCGTTTACAAGATTTTAACAATATTCTATATTTGTTAGTTCACTTAATTGAATTTATTAATGTACCATGAATTTTTTTACCGTAAATTTGTTATATGGATGTCGAAGTTCAATTAATTAATTAAACAATGATATCAAAGTTCCTCCCTAAAATAAACAAATTCAATATTTTGCGCGACAAAGTTAGAATATCTCATCGCGTAAACAGTGTCACCCTTTTAGCGACTGGTTGAACTGTTTCGTCACCCAAAAGCACATTGCGCGACGCTTACTCGTTTCTTCGTCGTGTTAACCTAAAAATTTGGCGCGTGTTTCTAGAGGCTAAAATTTGGCCTGAAAATTTGAAAACTAGCGCGACGAAATTAAGGATTTATGGCGACAAATGTGTTCGTCAATCTACCGTTTTAATTAGGTTTCAGTTCGCAAGGTCTCTCCATTGCCAACCCAACAAACACATCAAGAGGTGCTCTCAACTGCTCCGAGGAAAATGTTTATACATCAAGAGGTGCTCTCAACTGTAAATTCTTTTCAATCTCATCGTTTACTGTATTTTGATTTCATTTCCTTTCTCAAATAAAATCATCATTTCAACACTGTTTATTTTCCACAATACTGTTTATAGATCTGTTTATTTTGAAAAATATTGTTTATGAACTTGAATTAGGTGGGTTTATTGATGTTATTGTCTCTGGGTTTGAATAAGTTTGTGTATCTTCCTTTATATCCCCATTTTGTTACGTTTTTGCTTGATTTGGATGCAAATTGGACAATGGGGTTCCGTTGATTCTCTTTCAAATGTGTTTTATTTTGTGTTTGTGCAATTAGGAGAATGTTTCTGTTAATGGGTATCTGAGATTTGGTTTAGATTTTTGTATAGAGCTTGTTTTGGGAAGAATTTATTGATGGATCTCTTCAGCTTTCGTGTTTTCTTTATTGTTGACTGAATACAGAAAATAAGATTCTTTTGTCTTGTTTTGTTATTGGGTGATGTTGGAATCTACATTTCCTGTTTGGGTTAGTTGGTATTGCTTGTTGTTGATGCAAAAAAAGGAAATTTATTTAGAAAATCTGTTGCAGTTGAGATATGAACCAAGTGAATTTGGGGGCTAAGTTCTTTACATTCAATATTTATTGTATACATTTGACCCCAAATTTATTTCATTTGTTAGATGTTTTAAGGGGCGCAAGGCTAAAGGTTACAACTTTAAGAATTTGGTTGCTTACACTATGACCTATGGGCTTCTTGTTGCTATCATTTCTCCATAGCATTTAAAACTTATGCAACTCTTTGAGTTTTCCCTGTCAGTTTATACATTTAGATGCTTCGAGTCTTGCTCCATCTTTCAACTTTTTCAATGAGGACAACTCTTTATTTTTAGTTTCCGCACTACAGGTTGACGTAGGCCAAGGTGTTGGACATGCTCACAGTAAGTTTTAGCCATTTTTATATTGTTTTAAGTTTTCAACTTGTTATCTATATGACTACATGTAAGAAGCTTTGGACTGTGTTGGAGTCCACGTTTTTAGGGCTTTACATGAATTAATAAATATTCTATACAATTTCAGGTAAACTTTTAGTTTGACATGAATGATCCCAAACAATCATCAGTATATCAACGATGCGTTCGTGGATCAGTATAGGGATTGGAAACACACATTCCACCTGTACTTCAAGACGTTTCTTGATGTGGAGAGTGCTAAGGCCCAACCCCCAATCGAATTGGAGCATAGGCCTGATAAGTGGGTGTGGTTGTGCGATCATTTTCGAACTCCCAAAATTTTGGTAAGCATTAACATTTTGGTTTAATTAAAATAAACTTTTTATTTATATATATGTAATAACGCATTTGATGAATATTTTGAGTAATTATACAAAGAAGATATGAGGCGAACAAGGTGAACCGAGGTAAAAAAAAAATTGTACATCACTCTGGTTCGTTGTCATTCTCTTACAGGGTGGAGGAACAACGTCTAGTAAGTGAATTAATGTGTTTAATTTTCATTGTTTTAATTTTAGTCAAGACATTCAATTAAATATTTATATTAGTTGGTTTACTATTTTCACAATGTTTTATAGGAGAGTTCAAAATTCCCAGAAATCGACATGTTCAAGGATGTTTATGTACTACCTGGCAATGAGGTGATTGTGAAGTTGCATGTAAGTTTTATTCTTTTCTAATTTTTGCATGTTGTCGTTTCTATTGTTTTAATTTTTTAATGAAGCAAACAATGGTGGATAGGCAAGATGCCTACCTGGAGCAAATGGCCTTGCAACATCCCCCAGAAACTTTGTTGGAGCAGATCACAATCGACGATCAAGGATTGGATATTTTGACGAAGACGTTGGAATCTCTGGGTCCAAAACCCAAAAAGATTGTTCGGGGATGGGGAAAACTAGAGTTTGTGAGGTCGACACCTCATCTTCAGCTTCACAGAGGTCAGTTGGAACCGTTTCATCATTACAATCGAGAGTAGAGGAATTACAGAATGAGCAAAATGTCGCCAAAGTACGTGAGCAAGAGGCCCGAGAGAAGAACGGTAGGCCCAGGAGACAACTAGGTGGAATATGTTATTAGGGGGGCTTTTCAACAGTCGGGGATTAATTTGTGAGCCCCTCGTTACCGTCGACGAACCATCAACCACCCCAGCCCTAGAAAATCTACCGATGTGTTTTTTTTTAATTGATACAGTACAGTTTTAAATTATTAATTTGTAAAGTTAATCGTATTTAATTTAATTAACAAAATCGTAATGCATATCAAACCCTTTGTGCACGAGACGATTCAGTTAATAATTATTTCAAATTTAATTAAAATAAAATTTTGAAAAAAAATCAAAATTATTAAACTAAACTTTAAGCAACCAAAATTTCCGTCGCATAAGAATATATCGAGCATGTTTAGAGCGACGAAACCTGTCGTCGCAACATTCGCTCAAAGATAATCTTGAGCGATGAAAGGGTGAGTCACTATTTGAGTTAAGATGACAAAGTTTAACACGACAAAATATTTAATCACGTAAGTAAATTTTGCACGACGAACTGTTCTATTTCCTGCGTCCAAAATTATGCCGCAAAAAACAGTATTACGCTACTAAACCTTCTTGCGACGAATTTTGCTGTCGTCGCTCAAAAGGACTCTGAAATGACGAAGATTGTTTTCGTCACGAAAATGTTTGCAACAAAGCTGTGGCAACAAATATTTCGTCACCCAATATGTATAGTGACGTTGTTTATAATGACGATTTTGCCTACGTCGCTAAAGGAGTTTTTTTTGTAGTGTATCCACGTAGGATTAGGATTATCCGCTTCCCCAAAACTCAGGACGTGAAAATTTAACAAGAGAAACATTAAATAAAAATTATTAACACAGACAAAAATTCTAACCAGGTAACTCATAAAAAAAAATGTTTAACAAGAGAAACATTAAATAAAAATTATTAAAATTATTAAATAAAAATTATTAACACAGACAAAAATTCTAACCAGGTAACTCATCAAATAAAAATTTAACAAGAGAAACATTAAATAAAAATTATTAAATAAAAAATTTGGTATGTAGACTTGCTTGCATATCAGGTACGTTGTTCCATATGAGTTTGGTAGTACGTGTAGTATTTAGGAAATGTTTGCTATGGATCGAACTTCAAGTGAGATGACATGTTCCTCGATGTGGCACCCCACTTGGAACATGTACGCTCCGAGTGGTTTCGAAGGCAAAAGAGACACATTTGGGGTGAGGTGTGTTCGGCACAAGGATGATAGTGCGATTGTGGAAAAAAAAAACAAGATTTTTTTGTATGTGCATGATTGCTTTAAAGGAAGAAATTAAATGTTCATTCGACCATTGAATGGGAACTATATGTCTTCCTAAAGGTAGAAAATGTGTTTTGTTGATATTTTAATAATAATCTAATATGACTATGATTTGTATCGTTGTTTGAAAATAAATTGCATTTATGAGAATTGATAACTCAGAAATTTTATCCGTTTGTTTCTAACCGTTTCGTGTAGGATGGTAAGTCTACTAACAATTTCTGCAGGTCGGACTTACCATATTCGACCTTCACTTTGTAAGTGTTGGTAAAATAAATTTATATTTTAAGCATGATAAAACTGATTAGTATGTAAAGTTTGTCTCGTTGAGGAATTACAAGACTTTGAGTTTTATTTTCTTGTTTATGAAATTTTCATGTTAAATCATGTAAATTATTTTATTTTATAAGGATGAAGATTACTCATACCAGCTACCTTGCTGACCAAAGTAAGTTTAAGCTTCTTGGGTACGTTCTTATTGGAACGTAGTCATTTGGCATTTCTCATGTTATAGAGTTTTGGGGCGGCATATTTAGCGGTTAAATGTTATGGAGCAGTCATCTTCAAAGAGTTATCCGGTTAGAATTTTTGGTGTATGTTAATTTTATTTAATGTTTTTGTTGTTACACGTTTCGAGTTTTGGGGAAGCGAATGATCCTAATCCTACGTGGATAAAAAGGATTTTCATTTCCTCGAAAATCGAGGCGTGACGTGCGCAACAACGAGCTTGATTAGGAAACGTTGAGGACGAGAAATTGTGTCCTAGGTCATTTAGGGGATAATGTGGCCATCGAATGGTTTTAGAATAATATTTCAGTTAGCACTAGGTGCTTAATGATCAACACTGCCTATCATGTAATCTTGTTTAATGGCCAGCATTGCCGATTGTTCTTAACACCAATTAGAACTTTAGGTTCTAGCTAAAATGAGAACAGACATCATGAACTTCCTTAGTGTTGCTCATGTCAAACTCTATTCAGCAATCAAGTCTAATAACATGTCAGAAATTTGTGCATTTATTTTTGTGATTTCACATGGTATAATGATTTCTGATATGGTTATAGATTTTTTGAAATTAGACTGAAATATGATCAGAGTAAGAAGATTTCAGACTTACTATATCAAAAATAAAATTTGTTGATGAGCATGAGATTTAACATCTACCAGAACAACACATGCACACAGCATGAATAAATTTCCACATTAAGCTACTGACAAAAACTTGCCCTTAATCCAAGACTTCGACATAAACATGGTAATTAGTGATATATATACATTTAGCAAAAATTCTATGGTGCCTTTTTTTGGTGTCTCTTTGGGTCTTTTTGACACTTCTACCCTTTCTGTGAATGATATTCGTAGTTGTGTTTTAAAGAGGATGAGTAAAAAGAGTAAAAAAAATTGTCAAAAATGCACAAAAGAGGTACAAAAAGAGGCACCGTAGAATTACTCATCAAAATAGTAAAAAACATTAAAAAAACCTAACATTATTCTCCGTTTCTCACAACTATGTACCTATTTCATGCTTTTAGTAAGAAAAACTATTTTATTCTTTGGGGATTTCATCATTCTTTCCAGATCACGACACGTCATTCTAGTTGCAAAAACTTGGTTTTCTAGCATTTTTGGATTTTTAAATATAAAATGAAGTGCTCCATAGTCCAATGTGAGAGAATGGTTATCCAAATACAAATGAGATAATGATGCTTACTATGGGAATGTATCATTTTGATAAAAGATTGGAGGAAACCAAAAAAATAAATTAAGTTAGGATTGTAGGGTGGAGAGTTTAGTAGGGTTTAGGATTTAGTAAGGTTTAGGGTTTAGTAAAGTTTAGGGTTATGGAATATTATACGAAACATGTTAGAACCCTTCTAGCCGGCTTGGGAAACCCGCCCGGTTTACCCGTCTGGGGCAAATTTACATTTTTGCCCCACCTTATTAAACACACACCACAAAAACACCTTTTGGAGGAGGGGCAAAAATGCAAATTTGCCCCTAGGTGGGCAAACCAGGCCGGTTTCCCAAGCCGGCTAGAATTTATAAAGTTAAAAGGCAACAAATAATTATTCTTGATTAACTTCCTCTTGTTATTTTGTTAGATTGCTCTAGAAATTTATTTATCTTAAATTTACACATCTTCAATTGAAGCATTTAGTATATCATAAAGAAAGTCAATAAAGTTTGACTAAAATGTGCCCTGCAACAACACAGGAAATTGCAAATAAAATCGAAATCAAAATCAAAAGAGTTGATTGCACTTAAAGCCACAAACATTGCATATGGATCATGTGGGGGACCTTAAGAGTTGATTTTCTTACTTGACAGATAGCTTCTCCAATTATAGACCCTACCTCTATAAGTGGCTTATTGAGACTCAAAATCTTGAAAAATATAGGGTTTTAAATGCTTTCTATACCAAAAATCCTAGTTTTCCAGACTCGAACTAAAACTTGTGTGTTTCACACTGAGCTCTATGGATAAACACATCTCCAATTGTGACACTATCTTTGACGCATAGGGACCCTGTTGTGATTTTGGAACAGGCTGATTTTAGGGACTCTTTTTTTTCAATAGTTTTGATGATCATAGGAAGTCCATGATCTAGTAAACCCAAACAACAAAAAAGAGTACTTTACAAAATTTTGCAAAAATGTTGATTGAAGTTCATAGTATTTGTTATCATTTTTATAATAGCGCACACTGGACATTTGTACTCATCAAAAAAAGGGAAAAAAAGTGTCATTTAAATCTAAGTTCATAATAGCTTCCTAATTGTTGTTCTCGTTTTGAGGGTGGGAGGTGAGATGGAGAGGTAAGCACCCTTATCATGGGGCCTCAAAATAAGGGCATCACATGCAAAGTAGAAGTACAACATTTTGGCACATTTATGGGTGGGGATGATTAGGGTTAGGGTTCGTACGTAAGAGAGAGGGGGTTTTCAGTTTTCTTAGAAAATCGTGATTTTTATGTATGTGGGTGTATAGTAGAATTTGGGCACAGTGAGTAAGATTCAAAATTTGAAATGGGTGTGGGAGTGGAAAAGGGAAGTTGTGGGTGCGATTAGTAGCTCTCATTTCCAATAGGTAATAGGCAACCACAAAAATCTGGGGTTTGATTAGAATTTTCAGGATGAAGGTATACCGCCTAAACCCCTTCAATGTTGAAAATGATGCACATCATTACTGCAGGGTTGTTCTATATAGAAGAATCTACATTAATGGTATTTAATGGTTCAACGATTCGATGCACAATTCACAGCATGCAATCATATATCAAGTGGAAGTGAGAGCAGAGTCGTGGGACTGTAATATACATCAGTGGGTACCAATCGTACAACTATACCGTAACTTTACACGGTACTATTGTGGATAAGCACATGAACAATTTAGGTTTATGGATAATTGAAGTGGGTTTAATATTCCAACACTCCTCCTTTGAGCAAGCGCGAGAAAAATATTGAAAATTTTGGCAGCGATTGCGCTGGACGAGACTCGAACCCATGACCTTCGATGACTAATGCTCTGATACCATGTAAAGTTTAGTATTGTGTATCTTTCATTGATAGAATGCGAGTTTAAATAGACTTGTACAGGTATTGGGGTAGAGTTGTACAAGAATACAACTACCCTATTGATAAGGTTAGCTAGCTACATACTTATCCTATCTAGTTGGTAAAGTTGTACAAGGGATGTAATACCAAGATTCCAGGAAATACAACTACCCTATTGATGAGCTTAGCTAACTACATACTTATCCTATCTAGTTGTTACAATTGGATAATCATCCGTTACAACAGATAAGCATAAACCCCAATACTCCCCCTCAAATTGGAGTGTGAATGTCAAGAACACCCAACTTGCGAAATAAGACCTGAATTTGTTGCCCAAGGCTTTAGTGAAAAGATCGCCAATTGGGTGAGTTGTGGAATGTATCTGGTTTGGAGTGTGCCATCTTAAATTTTATCACGCACAAAATGACAATCAATTTCGATGTGTTTGGTATGCTCATGGAAGACTGGATTGGCAACAATGTGCAGGGCAGCTTGGTTCTTACAGTAGAGTGTTGCAGGCTTCAAAAGAGGTACACCCAAGTCTGTAAGTATGTAACGTAACCAAGTAATCTTACAAGTGGCTGAAGCCATCGCTCGATATTCGGCCTCACCCGAGGAGCGAGAACCGGTAGCTCGTTTCTTCATTTTCCAAGAAATTGGAGAATGGCTTAACATGGTGTAATAACCAGTTGTGGAACGAGTAATAGTACAATTTACCCAAACAGAGTCGCAAAAAATCTTCAGATCCAAAGAACTAGTAGCAGACATGAAAAAACTTTGTAGAAAGGGCAAATCCAATCATATATCAAGCGGAAGTGAGAACAGGGTCATCGGACTGTAACATACATCCGTGGGTACCAATCGTATAACTACACCACAACTTTACACGATACTACTGTGGATAAGCATATGAGCAATTAAGACCCATGGATAATTGGAGTGAGCATAATAGTTTAACAAATAATGACAAATTTTGAAATTTCAAAACAAATTATAAATTGAAATTCCATTATCAATAGCTGCAAAGAGAAAGATCATTTATACTGCTAGGTTATACTCTGCTTAGTATGACTATGAAGCATAACCTTGACTCTGTCTTCGCGCTAAAATAATGAGAGAAGGTACCATACATAAGGGTTAAATCCATTATGCTCAGTGCCAATACTAACTCGAGGATACCAAGATTAGTCCATTTCCTCAGTGCCTTGAGTTCTTTATGGGTGTTGGCCATTCTGGGTGTTCATTTTGCTATGTTCCTCCGAAGAGAACAATGCCAAAAGTAACAAAAAACTAAGGTTGTAGCCCCCCTTATGGAAGATCTATAACAAATAGGTCTATTTTAAATTATCTGTAAAAATGTGAAAATTACAATATAAGTAGACTGGATCCATTGAATAAAACAACATAAAATTTTGGTTAAAGTTATGTCTTGGTTGAGTGGTATAGCATCTTTGTCTCTCTTACGAGAGAAATTTTTTTCCCATATCATGTGGATGAAAAAAATTAGATAAAGATGTTTAACGTAGTTTGGTCATGTCCAGAGGAGACCAAGCGCGATGCCAATTAGAAAATGTCACTACAAGAAATCTATCTTTTACCAACAAAATTATTGCTACGAAAATTGATTTCCTTGTTAATATTGTAGCATTGTCAACGAATAAAAAATTTCTTTGAAAAAGCCATAAACTTGTTACTGTTTTCCAACAAAATATATTTTGTAGGAAACATTCCTTGTTAAATAGGTGGCGGATAACATTCCCTCCAAACCCAATTTTTCGCTAAATTGATTTAACAATGAAATTATTTTTATGGCCACAAAATACTCGTTCCTTGGTAATTATGGCATCATCTGAAATGAAATATTTTGTTGCTAAAGAAGACTAATTTTAACAACAACTAAATTTCCTTGTTAACGAATATTAAATCTTATTCGTCCCTCTTTAGTAAGGAAATATGTTTTCCTAGACAATAATCACATTATTAGTGATGATTCGGTTCGTTGATAATGATTGATAATTTTTTCATTAGGTTTTTTCTTGTTAAAGCTCGTTTATTAATTTATAGCAACAAAGTAATATTTCGTTGAGAATTGTCACACTATTGACAACGTTTTTTATTTTGTTAGAAACAATATATTTTTTAATGAAATCTTTGTAGCTATGAAATAAGATTTTGTTGGTAATTATAACATTGTTCGTAACAAATTTTTTTCTAGGTAAAACTGATAATATTTTCATGAAAATTTGTTTCTCATTAAAATTCACTAACTATTTTATAGCGACAAGTCATTATTTTGTTGAAAATTGGTATACTCACTACAAAAAATGTTTTAGTTACTAACAAATTTTATTTTCCTTGTTAATATGTTACTATTTCTAACAAAAATAAATTTCATTGAAAAAACCATAGAGTTGTCACTTTTTGTAACGAAATCTATTTTGATGACAACTTTTCTTTGTAAAGAGATGGCAAAAAATATTTATTCCAAATCCAATTTTCCACCAACATTATTTAGCAACAAAATATTTATTTTTCAACGAAATTTTAGTTTGTTAGTTATAATGACGTCATTTACAATAAATTATTTCATTGTTAATAAATATTAATATTATTGACAAACATTTTCTTAGTAAATGCACTATAACACTTGTTCGTGTCTCTTCAACAATGAAACTAAATTTTCTCTAGTTAATTACCATGTTATTGCAACGATTTATTTGGTTAGTTATAATGAATTTTTTTTCATGAAATTTTTTATATTTAAAGCTCCTAGCTTCTTTATAGTGGAAAAATATCAATTCGTTGAAATTTTTTATTAGTAACATTGATTTAATTTCATCTGAAAAATCAAATAAAATTTATTTAACAATACAACATTATTTTACTGTTAATTATAATATTAATGGTAACAATTTATTTCGTTGCTAAATATTGATAAAATTTCCATGAACATTTTTCTTATTAAGGCTCATTTTCTTATTTATAACAATTTAATTTTATTTCATTGGGGATATAACCAATTTCAATAACATGTAGCAAAACTAAAAAAACAGACTGACATCAATGATTTGCATACCAAAGTCGCCTCATTTTTTCATTTAGCTCCCAGGATTCAATGTCAAACTCTAGGTCCCTGCAAAAAGCATTTTCCAGAACAAATAAGATATCTAAGTATGGTTGATGTTATGCTATACAACAATATGAAATCCCAAAAGTGAATCAGATAACTTAACTGGGAAGAAATTGGCTGCATGACCCTGTACCATTTCCCTGTATTGATTCCAGATTTACTGAAGAGAAACGAATCAAGAAAGTTTAGACCTTGAAAAGCTTGTAACAGTCTGAACAAAAACAATAACATAAAAAATAAAAATAAAAAGTGATAAAAAGTACAAAGAAGGCCAATTTAATCCTTTCATTTTCAGTTGGGGATGCTTCCGTTTTCAGGCATGGTTGTACAAGTGTTCTCATTGAACCAAATAAATTTCTCAATCAAATAAAGCCAGATCTTTCACCACACCGTGGCGCGCCTTCATGAATCTCAAGGGGGATGAGTGGTAAAACCCCTCCCCCTCGCTGTTTTCCACGCCCATTCCCTCGACGCGTAGAAGGGGCTGTTTATCTTTTCAGAAGAGAATTGTGGCTTCTGGTTTGATGGTTTACTACGTTCTCCAAAAATTTCACCATTCCAAAATAGAGTTATCCACCAATGGGGGTGGGTAAAACAAAGGGAATAGTTCAAAAACAGTATGCAAGAATGGCAGTCAGTATGACTCCCCCACCCCCCAAAATTGTGTTGAATAAAGCCAAAATGCTATTAAATCAAATCAAACTATGGACGTGTATAGCATGCTTCCAAAAATAGATGCCAAAATGCAACTAAAAGAAAATTAACAAAAAAAGGCTCACTGTTCTGTTAACACAAGTATTAAGTTAAGAATTCTATAGCATGTTCTCTTTTGCTCAGAAAGTTTTATAACTTGTGAGCTATCACTTAAGCATCAACCATGCATAACGTATAGATAAACTACCTATAATATAGGAAATAAGGAATTCAAATGCTAGCATCAAGATTACAGGGAGATAAAATTATAGAATCACATTTTTACAAGAGCTGCACCGTGAACATAAAGAGTAAGCCAATCAAAGGAGAAGACTAAAGTAGGAGCTGAGAAAGGAGGTAGGATTAGAAGGTGTCAGCCTGTCAGGTGAATGTTAAACAGCTCTTTTGTTAATTATTGTCAGTCTTAGCTGAGCAAGTCCTTGGGAGAATTGGTGATAGTTGTGTGAATCTGTATGAATAGTTTATTTTCATCAAGTCTGCTAGTCAGGCCATAATTCTAGTGAGTTTGTTAGTCTCCTAGTAGTGGTTTTGTGGTTAAACATGTGGTGTACTGTGCATCAAGTTTTTAGCATTTGAGCTTTCAGTTTTGCAGAATTTCCACAGGTAGTCCTACTATGATATAATTAAAGCTGAAAATAAACAATAATTCAAAGACAAAATGGGAATTGAAAGAAAATAAATCAACAACAAAATAAATTATGTTTCTTCAATCAACTGTCTAACAATGAGCATCCTATGCCATCTACCAAGAAACCTAATCCTAAACCTAATTAGAAACCAAAGTCCTAACTCTTATGGGCTGTTACTAAATAGACCCAATAATACTAATATTGCTAAAAAAAACCCGGTTACATCATACTACAAACATGAAGAACTCAAAAGTGCTCTTAAAACCACAATCAGAATCGTAATGTCCAATAGCTAAGATAACAACAATCGGACAAATCTTTTGGTTCAACAGATGGAGATCATGCACAAAACAATTCCCAGTAAAACAGCAGTGCAGTTTGTGATTTTGTTATCTCACAGACCATCAATGCAGTACAGGCATAGCACCAGTGATATTGGGTTTTAGAAAGCACAAAAATTTGAAAACCCCAAGTCCATTTTGCGGCTGCAAAATGTCTTGAAGATGCACCAAGATTTTTAAAAATTAAACCAGTAGGGGAATCAGAAGCGTATTGAAACAGTATTTTAAGCACCACAATAGGTACCTTTGCGACTCCTTGTTCTTCCGTTTAAAAGCTGATTAACTTGTTCCAAATCTTGAATTTTTTTGTAAAAAAAATTTGAAAATTGCAAATGATAGTATGAGATTCTATATCTCTAAGATTCATTCACGAATTTGAATTGCTCTTCTTTCAGTTGAAGCCACAATTTGAATATAATAGCATTGGTTTCGAACACAAATTCTCTACATGAAAAATGCTTTGACCAGTTGAGAAAAGGAGAGGAATCAATGTAGCTCCCATATCTTACTTCCTGCTAGGCCCACTGATGAACTAAATACATAGGTGTTCTGGAGTGGTTTGAAATTTTATAAGGGTGCTCTAGCTTGTAGGAAAAAAAAAGGTGACGTCACTTGTAGAAAAAAAAAAAAGGTAGATAATATCAAAGTACCTCCAAGTTTTGCTACAGAGCGAGGGAGGGAGCGAGGGAAAAGGGGCGAGGGATGGGTGCCACCCATCCGCCTCGAGATAAGCGCATTGGATTGGAGATACGCGATGGCTCTTATCTCGAGGCGGATGAGTGGCTACCACCCCATCCCTCGCTCCCTCCCTCGTTCCCTCCCTCGACCCCTAGAATTTTTCAAGTACCTCCAGCTCCTATAGTCACTTGCAAGAAATAAACTGTATTCAAAGCTAGTACAGGGGTAGCAACCAAGCTCATTATCTTGCAAAACAAAACCAAAATAACACACACACCCACACATGCCACTGTTTTTCAAATGTTCAAAATAGATAACTTTCAAGTACACATACTTTGTATTCAAAAAGAATATTTAGTATGATGATCCCATATTTGATCCATTTCCATTCAAATAATTTGAATTAACTATATTCAAAAAAAAATTCACAGAATTAAGTTTACACGTTTCAAAGTTTTTAACACATTCAAGGTTTATTCTAAATTAAATGATTTATCCTATTTAGCATTTACATGATAAGAATGGCGATAGTTTTTGTTTGTATCATCCACCTTTCTCAATGGTTCCATCTGCAACGAATTCACCACCACATTCCTTTCTTGGATTGTATCAGCTTTTCCTCAAACACTTGTTAAGCCTTACACTCAATTTGACATTATTCTAGTTGGTATTATCCGAGGCAGAAATTCTAAATGGCCTGGGAAATCCAGCGAGGTTGACTGCCTGGGAGGGCGCATTTACACTATTGCCCCTCCCTCTTTAACAACTTTTTTAAAAGTTGTTAAAGAGGGAGGGGCAATAGTGTAAATGCGCCCTCCCAAGCAGTCAACCTCGCTGGCTTCCCAGGCCAGCTAGAAAAGCTCTTATCCGAGTCAATAAAAAGTCGGTCTTAGGATATTAAATCAGTCTTTCTTCACTAACCTAGTCATCATACTAAAAGACTAAATTATATATTAGGAATATCCTGATATGTCCTCTTTGGGCAACGGCCCACAACCGGCCCTACTCATCCTGATATTGTCCTCTTTGGGCAGGGCAGCATTTCGCATCTCCCTCCCTCAAGGATTTGTTCCTTCCACCCACCTGCTGGGGCTCCAAACGCGTCGATACAATGGGGAGATGACTCCGCACATATAAGGATCATCATCCTCCCCTACCCAGGCGATATGGGACTATGATTCTCCTTGTAACTCGTCCAACCTCTCTCGGCCTATTGGGCCCTCACCTTCACCTCAGGTCCGCCCACTTAGGGTCTCACAATCCACCCCCTTAAGGCCCAACGTCCTCGTTGGCCACACAGGCACAACGTCCACGTTGCCCGAGGGCCCACCTCCACGTGGCATACTTCCGGTTGGGTCAGGCTCTGATACCAAACTGTGACAACCCCCTCCCACACTGTACCAATACTGTCAGCTTTGGGCGACCATCTGGCCCTCACGGCTTTAAAACGTGTCGATCAGAGTATGCAGCTCGAGGGCCCACCTCCACGTGGCATACTTCCGACTGGGTCAGGCTCTGATACCAAACTATGACGACCACCTCCCACACTGTACCAATATTGTCCGCTTTGGGCTACCATCCGGGCCTCACGGCTTTAAAACGCGCCGATCAGAGTATGCACAGCGCAGCGCAATGGCCCACAATCGGTCCTACTCATCCCGATATTGTCCTCTTTGGGCAGGGCAACATTCCACACCTCCTTCCCTCAAGGATTTGTTCCTTCCACCCACCTACTGGGGCTCCAAATGCGTCGATATAATGGGGAGCTGACTCCGCACATATAAGGATCATCCTCCTCCTTACCCAGACGATATGGGACTATGATTTCTCTTGTATTTCATCCAACCTCTCTCGGCCTATTGGGCCTTCACCCTCACCTCAGGTTCGCCCACTTAGGGTCTCACATACATTCACTGCATTTTTTTTTCCTCAATGGGTAAGAAAACTCAGAATTGTGCTCTGGAGAAAACTGAAGCATGAAACCGTAACTATTTATTACTACATCTAGGCTAGTATCCGTCAAGGAATTTGGGAATGTCCAGAAGCTGATATTAATTGTCATCGAGTTTAACTGATACCTCTCATGTGTTCGGGAACCCGTCTAATTGTCGAGGGAACCAGCGAGGGACCTCACCAATGGGGGAGGGAAGGGGGGTGGGAACCGTTCATCTTTTCTCGGGATGCACACTTGAATTTTCAACGCACATATCTCAAAAATTCAAACGCGCATCCTGAGGGAATGGACGGCTCTCACCCCCTGTGGGGTCCCTCGCTGGTTTCCTCGCTTGTTCCCTCGACTATTAGAATTTTTGAGTTGATTTTTTGTTTTTTTGGGCATTATACTACATCTGGTGGACCTATGAAAGATTACATCTAGTAGACAATTCTCGGTGGTATACACTTTCAATTACCCTCCAAAGTCTTTTTCCAGTCATCAGTAATGTAGTATTCTACCTCATCCTTGGACCCAAGTTCATTCGAAAGCATTACATTAGTGTCATGACACAGGCAACATAACTAAACAGAGGTACCTCCTTTGAATTGCATTTTCCTTCCATTTTTTTGATAAGCATTGCTACACTATAGTAATTATCCACCGTACTTATTGACCTACACAATCAATCTTAATTATAACTTATCAATGTCATAAATTTTTAACTTCATATAGTTCACTTGTATCATCCACCTTTCTCAATGGTTCCATCTGCAACGAATTCACCACCACATTCCTTTCTTGGATTGTATCAGCTTTTCCTCAAACACTTGTTAAGCCTTACACTCAATTTGACATTATTCTAGTTGGTATTATCCGAGGAAATAAAAAGCCGGTCTTAGGATATTAAATCAGTCTTTCTTCACTAACCTAGTCATCATACTAAAAGACTAAATTATATATTAGGAATATTACTTATTTATCCTATTCCTAAGATCAAACACTACTAATGTTCTGATTAGTTAAATCTTGGGTCAACAGCACATGAAAATTCGTATACTTGACGCCATTCTCATCTGTGAAAAAGACTGATCAGACCTTGTTTTCTCATTCCATTGTGCAATTTATTTCTCAACTGTCCTACAAAATCTGAATTTTTTTTATGGGGTGTGGAAATAAGATATTCCCAATAGTTATATCACTAAGAATCACTTGATTATTTAATGATTAGTTCATGAATGTCATTGTCATCCATTGCATGCTGCTTAAGTTTGAGGTTTCCGCCCTTAAACTAAATTATTCATTTACAATATGGGACTTATGTTGGAGCTAACCAGACATATGAACAAATCCATAGTATATTATACATAAACAGAACAAACATTATAAACTTCATTTCTTGTTTGTGGTGTGAATACAAAACCAACCAAGATCCCCCTTATTTCACAATATCTTTCAGAAATAGCGTAGAACATATATGAAAATAATCTAAAACCATACATCCATGTAAGTATGATGATATTTAATGATTCCTAACTCACTGAACAGGACAAAATCGAAAAATTTTAATGGTCACAAAATCATGTGACGTATACGACACAATTAAAAAAAAAAATTTAATCACCACGGTGTGGAACACAACATAATTTGCTTCTGTAAGTACATGTAGAAGTTACACTAAATGATCAAACGATCTCATTGTTTAGATACACATTCCTACTGTCTTACTTTCACCTGTGGCTTCCTTTCAATCAACCATTTCTGACAGCCAGGTGCCTGCCGATCTTCTAATAGCTCATGTCATGCAAATTCATGCAAGCATTTCTAGGCTACATTCTCTTAAGCCATCATGACGTCGGGCAGAATAGCAATTATTCTGCAGACTAACAGCAACAGATAATTGACAAGAATTAACACAAGAAAATAGCCCAAAACACAGAGAAATATCTCTAATGTCAATTCAAAATTATGCAAATAAAAAAGTCTCTCTAAAATTAGCCCACAAGCCGAGCTTCATAGCTAAAACTCGTGATTATTAGAATTTTACCAAAACTAGCAAAACCTCAATAATCATGCTAAAACAAAATACGTAATAAAAGAAATAAACTGCCAGAAATCTAGCCCAAATTGGGTTCAAAATCACTTCCTAAACTATAATTAAAATATTATTATAAAAGGGAAAAAAATTATTAAAATTAACAAGTAGTCTATTCCTAAAAAAAAATAATGCCGAATCCTAAAAGGAAACTAAAAGATTCTTAATTAAATTGAAAAATTACTAAAAGTTATTTAGAGCAAATTAGGAACCTTAGGAACCCAAATTAGGAATTGTAGGAACCCAAATTAGGAATCTTAGAAACTCTCCTGCATCACATCAAAACAAGTTAACAGTCTTTTTACTCAGCTTGTCAAGCTATGTGTGCTTCCATCGTCTATAGACATTGCATTATTGCCACTCGAAGCACAAGTCTGATCAAACATGTTGGGTGAAACACTCTGAGTTGAAGAAGTCAAGACCAACCCAACAACTAACGGAGAATGAAAATAGTAAGGAGAGGTCAAGAAATGTTGATCAGGAAGGATTCAAAATAGCAGAAAACAAGTAGCACAAGAAACAATACTATCAACAAAAAACTACAAATCCTCTAGTCATTCCGGACTCGACTAATGAACACAATGATGGAGCTGGTACTAATGGGGCAAAAAACAAAGTAGAAGTTGAAATTAGCTCAGAAAAGTTGAACTCAGCTAAGAAGATGAACTCAAATTGTGGATATACTCCTGAAGAACTAACACATTTGACAGATGCAGACAAAGCTATGCTCAACAGCTTTGCTCATAATGTGAATGACATCAATGTTGCAGTGACAGAAAAAAACCAGACAGCAATTGTAGAAGACCAGGCAATAGAAAAGAACGACAACGAATTGAGGGAAGAACATGGAAGTAAGTAGCCAAATGAAATTGTGCCCAACTCAATCGAGGATGATAAAGTAGGAGAAGTCAACAACATGCCGGCAGCCAAAATTTCAGGTGCAAAGGAAGACAACCAGCTCCCAGGATGTCAATGATGGTGAGAAATTCGGGCACTGCAGTGTGAAACAACTCATCGAAGCAAAACTGAATGAAGCGAAAGATATTCTTACTCTTCCTGATATTGAATATACGTTAATGATGATAAATGAATACGAAAAGGAAAACGTAGTTCCTTCTACAATGCAAGAAGCTACTACAAGACGTGGCAAGGAAGCAGTGAAGGCATACTACATTTGGTTAAAAGATGCATGGGAAGAGGATAAGAACCGCACATGCAATAGATTGAGACAGGAAAATTGTCAGGTTCTTGAAGAAGAGCATGAGCCAGGCCTCTCTAGTAAAGATGATGATGTGATTACAGAATCGGCTGCAAAGACATTCTCTAACACCCACACCAAAGATTTTAGTCTTTGTCCCCGAAATATCAATAGAACTAAGAAAGCAAACAAAATGTACAAAGGTTGTGTTTGTTTATAGTCTAGGCTTGTATTGGTGAATCCTCTCTCTTGTGAGAGTTTGTTTCTGTATATTTATATAAAGGTTTAGGGATCCTTAAAACCCAGCTTACTTTCCAAAAAAAAAAAAAGAGTTTGATAAACTTATGTAGGCATGCTGAAGGCCTTCTTGAGCTTGAATTTGCCAATTTCTTGGTTAATATCTCAAGACCTCTAGATAATCTTGACTTCTTTCCATACTATGGAAACTATGTTAAACTAGCTAGTCTAGAGCATAGGATTCTGTATGAAAATGGGGTGGTGCAACCTAAGAAGGTGGCTTTCGTGGGGTCTGGTCCTATGCCTCTCACATCATTTGTCTTGGCCACCCATCACTTTAAATCAACACAATTCGTGAACTTTGATATTGATGAATCCACAAATAATGTGCCAAGTGGCATTATTGCTACTGATTTGGAGCTGGAAAAGAGGATGAAATTTGAAACTTGTGATATACTGGAAGTGAAAGAGAAGTTGGGAGAATTTGATTGTATTTTCCTTGCTGCATTGGTCGGGTTGAGCAAAAAGGAAAAGCTGAAGATCCTTGGTCATTTGAGGAAATGGGTTGGTGGTATCTTGCTTGTGAGAAGTGCAAATGGGGCTAGAGCATTCTTGTACTCTGTGATTGACGAGGATGACTTGGTTGGATTTGAGATCCTTTGAATCTTTCCATCCTACTAATGAGGTGATTAACTCTGTTGTACTGGTTCGAAAGCCTGATTTCTAGATGGTGGAGAGAGCACCAAAGGAGTAATCAAGGGAGCTACCGTTTCTCTAGGCGCTCTTCCATTTTGGAGGATATTGCCGGTGTCAGCTTTGGTTGCAAGGATTGTGTTTTCGTTTTTCAAGTTAATTTCAGTTTCTTGATTTTAAGTAATATTTCGGTGTGTAGAGAAAAAACGTAAAAATTTTGAGGATATATGAAATATATAATGAGTTTCGAGTAAGGGTGGGCAATGTCGGTTCGGTTCGGTTTTGAGCCCCAAACCGATTTCGAACCGATTTAATTCGGTTTGTCCAAAACCCAAACCGAAACCGAATTTTGTATTTGTAAACCGATGAATTCGGTTGAACCGAATTTCGGATCGGTTCGGTTCGGTTGGACCGAAATTTCAGGCTCAAGCATTTGAAAGACTTTCATTAAAACATGTCCAATTTTTTACAGGTCCAATTTTTTACAGGTCCAATTTTTTTATAGAGTCAATTTTTAGCCCAAAATTGAAAACTTTGAGAGAATGGGGTGATTTAGTGCAACAGGGTGTATTGCAATGCATTTGTTGAACTAATAAAGTATTGACACCTACTTTTATTTAGTTATTTATATATATTTAATTAATCGGTCGATTCGGTTATAAATCGGTCGGTTCAAAACCGCAAACCGATTTTGAACCGTTATAATCGGTTCGGTTCGGTTTAAATTATTTTCTCTCTACTCATATTTCGGTTCGACCGGTTAACCGAATTTAAATCGATTTTTGCCCACCCCTAGTTTCGAGGGTATATTAAATATGTGAAATAAATAATATGCAAGGAAATAAATGTATTAAACACATTAAATGAAACCAAAATACCTATAATTAGAAAATCAATGGGTAGTTAAAAAATATATATATATATATATATAAGTAAAAGAAGTAATAATTAGGATAATTAGGAGGTGGTTTCAAAAATCAATAAATAATTAGAATAAATGATAAGTACAAAAAAAACTCGAAATTTACAAAAAAAATCCCAAAATTTTTCGAAAAATGTAAAATTGAGTAGCTGGGTTTTTGTATATTTACGAAAAAACATTGAAATTTTTCGAAAAATTGCAAATTTTTATTTTGCCATTTTCTTTATGTAATTTAAAAAAAAAAACTAAAATTTTGGCGAAATTTCGTGAAATCACAATCCTGGTTTGGTAGTACTATTAGCTTATTTGTTTTGTGTTGTTTGCACCATTTGAGCCCCATGTACTTAGAGCTCAATCGGTTCCTGTTAAGATATTTTTTTGTACTAGCAATTCTGCCCAGTTTTATTAAGTTCTTCTTGCATTCTGGTTGTTGTTCATTAATATGCTTACATTAATGCTATTTCATTCGCAGTATTAAGTTTGTTATTTAAATTTGTTTGTATTTCCATGTTGCATAAAAGGGAAATTTATGGGTACTCTAGATTTCAAGTTGTTGATATATCTGCAATAAATTTTCTGGCTAAGTGTGGAGACCCTTGTGTGGGCGGATCTGAGGGGGAGGGTGAGGGTTGGAGCTCAGTAGGCCCAGGCCCAAAAGGGTTGGCAAGCTACAAATGGGAGAGATAGTCCCACAGGGGATGTGCTATATATGTACGAAGTTGGATCCCATAGTAAGAGACCTGTGGAGCCATAGTAGGTGGGTGGAAGCAACAAAACCTTGAGGGAGAGGGTGAGGGTTGATGCCCAATAGCCAGCGGATCCCAAAGTGGACAATATCTGGATAAGTAGGGCCAGAGAGGGGCCCAGTGTCCACTGTGCATACTCTGAAAAAGGCATTTTAAAATCGTGCAAGCCGATTGGACCCAAAACGGATAATATCTTACTGTGCAGATCGGGTCGTTACACTAAGGTTTATAAACAGGTTCCAAAGGTCCATGTTGAAGAGGAAGATAATTCCCTTGCAAATCAAAATTATCCGTTTTCTTAGACTGGAATGTGGTAATATACGTGTGATGTAGATCTCTTGTTAAATTAAGACTAGCCATGCTAATATAAGAGAGATATTAACAGGATCTGTTAGGATAAAAAATGAGAAAATGACATCATATCCTTTAGGAGGAGGGAATAGTAATCTTGGCTCAATGATTAACCACAACAACATTGACACACACTTTAGCTTGAGGTCTTCATAGTCACCTATCAGCTTCTTATCATACTTAAAAGGTAGGGGTGGGCAAACGGGTTGAGGAACCGCGGATCCAAACCGAACCGGACCGTTTTACTCCAAACTGTTCAGTTTTTATTTTTAAAATTATGAAATGATTTGGTTCAGGTTCCTAAATTTTTGTTTAAAACGATTCGATTCGATTCGATCCGATAATTAAACAGTTAGATAATAAATTTAAAACTAGAACCAATATCACAGTAATGTTGACATGTCCGAGTGGTTAAAGAGACAAACTTAAAATATGTTGGGCTATGCTCGCGCAAGTTCAAACCTAGTCGGATGTTTTCATTTTTTACTTTTTTTTCTTCATTTTACAGAAGCCATGCATTTTGGTTTTTTGCATCTTCTATTGAAACTGAAATACACCCTCACAAGTAATAGATTAGCCGCAGGACTAAGAGGGTTACGATTATGCCCAAAGACATCCAACTTGCTCGTCGAATCTGGGGTGAACGTGTTTGATTGCTTGTAAAATGGGCAATGCATTGTTAAGATGTTATTAAGTTTGATTTCACTTTAAAAATTATATGAAACTTTGTCCTATTGAGATAGATAGATATCTATTAATGAATTGTTGTTTGTCGAATTTTACATTTTCTATCTTTCACATGTTGTGTGAGATGAATGGGTTGTTGTTTATCAAATTTGACACTTCACTACTTGTGCAGTTGTGCTTGGGTGGCCTAATATTGAAACCTTTCACATCTAGTGGGGGAATAGAAATGGTTTTTAGTTTATCACCAACTCTTACTCACAATGGGATGCATCTTCAAGATTGCAGAATATTACACAGGAACCGTTTGGAATCATTTGGAACCAAACCGTTGTAAACGGTTCGAGTTAGGTTCGGTTCCAACGTTCAAAATGGAGGAACCGATCCGAATCGGAACCGTTAAAATTTAAACGGTTCGAGTTAGGTTCCTCAAATTTGGAACCGATCCGAACCATGCCCACCCCTATTAAAAGGAGATTTACCTACACCACATGAATTTTTTTTCCTTGATAGGTAATATTCAGAATCGTGCTCTGCAGAAAACTGAAGCCTGAAACTAGACAATAGACTACTATTGCGTCTATGCTAGTATCTAAATGAATTTTGGCATAGTCCAGCACCTGACGTTAATCCTCATTCCGTTTAATGATGCATCTTAGATGTATTTTGTGATAGGTTTTATCTTTTTGTTAGAGACTCAGTCTTTAGTCTTTAGTCAATAATCCCTATTGTTTAGGGTAGTGCAGTAGTGTTTTGAATTTTTCATAGCATGATTACCACGTATTTAGTGGGCTGTTATCTTTTCTGTTTCAAGTCATGTAAAGCTATTATATATAGCTAAGTTTACTGCTTAATAAGTTGTGAAAGTCATTCCCAGATTATTGTGTCTTTGAAGATCTTGCTACTGTATTCTTGATTAGCTAAAGGTTCATAACAATCTAGTATCAGAGCTCCCACTGGGCCTGAGAAAAAAAGCCGCAACCTTTTTAGTGACTTCCAAAACAGAGAGAGATGTCGGACGAAGTGAAATACGCACAGCCTGCAATCCCACAATTCGATGGTCATTATGATCATTGGAGTATGCCGATGGAGAATTTCTTAAGATCCAAAGAATATTGGGATCTTGTGGAGACAGGGTGTGTGCGACCAACAACAAGAGTGTTGACAGAAGCGCAGCAGACGAGCTATGGCGCATTGAAGCTGAAGGATTTTAGGGTAAAAAATTATCTATTTCAAGCAATAGATTGGCCAATCATGGAAACCATCTTGAAGAAGGACACTGCGAAGGACATTTGGGATGCTATGAAGAGGAAGTACGAGGGGAACACAAGAGTGAAGAGGTCGACTCTTCAAGGCCTCCACAGAGACTTTGAAACCCTAGAGATGAAATTAGGTGAAACTGTTACAGTTTACTTTTCTAGGGTTATGGCAGTGGCAAATAAGATGCGGGTTTATGGAGAAACGATGACTGATGTGACTGTGGTTGAAAAGATCTTGAGATCTTTGACAGAAAAGTTCAATTATGTTGTTTGTGCTATTGAAGAGTCAAAAAATATTGATGCGATGTCTATAGATCAATTGCAGAGTTCACTGATAATTCATGAGCATAAATTCAACAGACACAGCAATGAAAAGCAAGCTCTTAAAGTCACATATGAAGAGAAAGCTGGTGGTAGAAGACAGGGAAGAGTTGCTTTCAGAGGAAGAGAGAGAGGAAGAGGATATCAACCATTCAATAAAGCAGTCGTGGAATGCTACAAATGCCATAAACTTGGACACTTTCAATATGAGTGTCCAACTTGGGGCAAACATGCAAACTATGTTGAATTGGATGAAACTGAAGAGATGCTGCTAATGGCATATGTGGGGATGAATGGAGTCAACAGAGAAGAAATTTGGTTCTTGGATTCAGGCTGCAGTAACCACATGTGTGGTGATCGAGAAATGTTTTGCAAGCTCGATGATGAATTCAGGCAGAATGTCAAACTGGGGAACAACACCAAAATGAGCATTGTGGGAAAAGGAAATGTGAAGTTGTGTGTGAATGGCTGCAATCTAATTGTGACCTAAAGTTTTCTATGTACCAGAGCTAAGAAACAACCTCCATAGCATAGGGCAGCTACAGGAGAAAGGTCTTGCAATCCTAATTCAATCAGGGAAATGCAAGATCTATCATCCATCAAGAGGGCTCATCATCCAGTCCAACATGAGTGCAAATCGGATATTCGTCCTTTTAGCCGGAACCGAGTCAGCTGAGTCTTCATCACTGAAAGAAGTTTGTTTCCTCACAGCAGCAGATATTGCACACCTCTGGCACCATCGCTTTGGCCACCTCAGTCACCAATGCCTAAAGACCTTGCAGGCAAAGCAAATGGTGAGAAGACTGCCTCAAATTTCTTATTCAAGCATTGTGTGCACTGATTGTCTGAAGGAAAAGCAACACAGAGACCCTATTCCTAAAAGAAGTACTTGGAGAGCATCGCATAAATTGGAGCTTATTCATGCTGACTTGTGTGGGCCGATTAATCCAATCTCAAACAGCCACAAAAGATACTTGATATGCTTTATTGATGATTTCAGTAGAAAAAGTTGGGTGGATTTCTTATCTGATAAGTCAGAGGCATTCAATTCATTCAAGTGCTTTAAGAGTCGGGTTGAAAAGGAAGCAGGGTCAGTGATCAAGTGCTTACGCACAGACCGTGGATAAGAATTCACTTCCAGTGAGTTTAATGATTTCTGCAAGAGGAATGGAATAAGAAGACAACTCACCGCCGCATACACACTGCAACAAAATGGTGTAGCAGAGAGGAAGAATCGAACGGTCTTAAACATGGTAAGAAGCATGCTCTCTGAGAAGAAGATACCGAAGATCTTTTGGCCCGAAGCTGTAAATTGAACGATTTATGTTTTAAACAGATGTCCCACCTTATCTATGAAGAACGTAACTCCTGAAGAAGCTTGGAGTGGTGTCAAGCCTTCGGTGGATCATTTCAGAATTTTCGGATGTGTATCTCATGTTCATGTACCAGATGCTCAAAGGACCAAGTTAGACGACAAAAGCTTCAGCTGTGTGTTATTTGGTGTGAGCGAAGAATCAAAAGGATACAGGTTATATGATCCAGCATCAAAGAAAATAGTGATAAGTAGATATGTGGTTTTTGAGGAGAACAAGGAGTGGGATTGGGACAAAAACTATGCAAAATAGATTTTACTTGATCTGAAATGGGGTGATGAAGAAGATGATGAGAATGAAAGTGAGTCTGAAAGTGTATCCATTGGAAGTAGTAAGGATGGTACTACAGCAAGTAATGAGGGTGATGGCATCGAATGCTCCTTAAACACAAGGGAAGACAGAAACAGAGTGGCTCCTTCATGGATGAGGGATTACGTGAGCGGTGAAGGATTGTCAGAAGATGATATTGATGCAAACATGGCTCTGTTTTCTAGTGCCGATCCGAGTCATTTTGAGGAAGCTATGGGGTGTGAAAAGTGGTAGAAAGCTATGGATGCAGAGATGAGTTCAATTGAGAAAAATGGCACGTGGTTCCTCACAGAGCTACCTAAAGGAGCGAAGAAAATTGGTGTTAAATGGGTCTACAAGACGAAGTTGAACGAGCTTGAGCTATTGACAAACATAAAGCTCGGTTAGTCGCAAAGGGGTATACACAGGAATATGGGGTTGATTACTCGGAAGGTGTTTGCGCCTGTAGCACGAATGGATTCAGTGAGAATGATACTTGCACTTGCATCACAAAGGAGTTGGAGTGTGTTTCAGTTGGATGTCAAGTCGGCGTTCCTTCATGGAGATTGTCAGAAGATGTGTATGTCGAGCAACCAGAAGGGTATGTCAAGAAGGAAGAAGCTCACAAAGTTTACAAGCTGAGAAAAGTTTTGTATGGGCTGAAACAAGCCCCTCGGGCTTGGTTTAGCAGGATTGAGGCATATTTTCCCAGAGAATGCTTCGAAAGGTGTCCAAGTGAGCAAACACTTTTTGTAAAGACAAACAATCGAGGTAAAATCTTAATTGTTAGTATTTATGTTGATGACTTGATATATACTGGAAATGATGAGGAGATGTTTAGAGAATTTATGGGTTCAATGATGAGGGAATTTGATATGTCTGATTTAGGAAAAATGAGGTATTTTCTGGGGATTGAAGTACTGCAGTTAGATAATGGGATTTTTGTGAGCCAAAAGAAGTATGCTACTGATGTGTTGAAAAGGTTTGGAATGGAAGACGGCAATGCAGTGCAGAATCCTATAATTCCAGGGTTCAAGATTTTTAGAAATGACAATGGAGTAGAAGTAGATGGTACTTTCTATAAGCAAGTTGTTGGGAGTCTACTGTATTTAACCGCAACCAGACCAGATTTGCAGTTTGCAGTTAGCCTGATTAGTCGTTACATGTCAAAGCCCACAGAACTACATCTCATGGCAGCTAAAAGGGTGTTGTGGTATCTCAAGGTACTGTGAGTTTTGGCATATTCTACAGCAAGGGAGGGAATAGAGAGCTAACTGCATTCACAGACAATGACTATGCAGGCTTTTTGGAAGATTGGAAGTCCACTTTTGGGTACGTGTTTATGCTAAGCTCTGGTGCAGTGTCTTGGTCATCAAGAAAACAACCAATTGTTACTCTCTTGACAACCGAAGATGAATTTGTAGCTGATGTAGCCTGTGCTTGCCATGCTGTGTGGATGAAGAGGGTCTTGAAGAATATCAATTATGAAGGAGGAGAGTGTACTTCGGTGTTTTGTGATAATAGTTCTACAATCAAGTTGTCTAAGAATCCAGTGATGCACGGCTGGAGCAAGCACCTTGACGTGCATTTTCATTTTCTGAGGGACTTAGCAAATGAAGGAGTTGTGAAGCTAATTCATTGTGGATCACAGGACCGGGTAGCTGATGTGATGACTAAACCTCTTATGCTTGACTTGTTTCAGAAGCTTCGAGGATTGATGGGTGTTTGTGATGCTCCGGTTATAAACTAAGTGCTTGTGGCACTAGTTTAAGGGAGGGAATGATAGGTTTTATCTTTCTGTTAGAGACTCAATCGTTAGTCTTTAGTCAATAATCCCTATTGTTTAGGGTAGTGCAGTAGTGTTTTGAATTTTTCCTAGCATGATTACCACGTATTTAGTAGGCTGTTATCTTTTATGTTTCAAGTCATGTAAAACTATTATATATAGCTAAGTTTACTGCTTAATAGGTTGTGAAAGTCATTCCCAGATTATTGTGTCTTTGAAGATCTTGCTACTGTATTCTTGATTAGATAAAGGTTCATAACATTTTGAGTTGTTATCAAGAAACATAATGTCATGCCTCCATTTTAGCGCTACAATGGAATCTGTAAGCATTTCATGACCATACTTATCCACCATTTTTCGACATCATTGTTTTCCAGACTTCCCTTCATTGATCTCCTGATCAACTTTTTTTTTTTTTTTTGTTAAAAACCTCCTGAACAACCTTATAATTTATCAATGTCACCATTCACCTCAAATTGGTCGATTTTGTTGCCCACCTTCCTCCAACTCCTGGTACACTTTTCATTCAACCCGACATTATTATTCCAGTTGGTAATTTCTGTGCAACAAAAAAGTCGGACCATAGCCTCTTCTCGAAAAATTATAATAAACGGGTCTATTGTTAAGTATGAAATTTATTCTTGATGATACAGTTACAGCTCCAATATAACATTTTCATTTTGAAAGTTTGACTCTCCAACTGTTAGAGAATAGAAGTCTACCTATGTTACAACATAGGTATTAGGAAAATACATCCTATTGTTAGGAAAATATCTTCCAATATTAGGAAATACATCCTATTGTTAGGAACATATATTTTAGCATATTGTGTTGCAAGTTTTATGGGGTTTGAAGTTTATGGGGTTAGGAAACTTTCCGATGGCTTGTGATTTGTTTCCTTGGGTTGGGAGGTTTCCTAGTATATGGTGGTTTCCTATTGTATTTTGACTACAATATTTATATTGCTGATGAATGGATGAAAGGGGACAATTTGGCCTTAAACTTTACACCAACTCTTTTTAAATCTGTAGATACGGAAGCCATTGCCAGTTGTGAAAACAATTCACAAATATGCCTTGTTTTTTCATTCCCACAATAAGTTCATTTATCGCTCCTACAAGAAAATGCATTTTTTTTTCCTGTGGACAAGAAAATATGGCATGCTTACGGGTCATTTTTAAATGTCAATAGCTTCCACATAGCAACCCCAGATATATTTTCCATAACAATTACACAATGCAACTCAACATAACACAGCTTGAGTACGAGGTTATGACTCTTAAACTAGTATAGATATGAATACATACGTAACATATCTAAGCACAAAATAACACTGACTTTCTTTTGTCCTCTTTCTTGATTTAGAAATTCTCTTGGCTCAAAACAAAAACCAATTAAACAAATGAACAAATCAATACTTGATTATTCAACACTTATATTAACTACATTTCCATGACTTGCAATTTTTAATACCTTTTGTTTTCTTTGTATATGCTGTGAATGCAGAAGCACCCAAGATCCACTTATTCCCAATATTCTCTAAAAACTTGAATACATTTTGTATGAAAAGAATCTAATAGCATATACCTAGCCCATCCAACAGTCGAAAACTTTCAATCAAAAACTCGAAAACAGCCACAAAATCATCTGACATGTATGTGGCCATTTTAATTAGTAATAAAAGAAGTAACAAGGTTGAAAACACAATATAAAATGGCATAATTTGCTTCTATAAATACATGGGGTAGTGCAACCTAAGAAGGTGGCTTTCGTGGGGTCTGGTCCTATGCCTCTCACGTCATTTGTCTTGGCCACCCATCACTTTAAATCAACACAGTTCGTGAACTTTGATATTGATGAATCCGCAAATAATGTGGCAAGCATCATTGTTGCTACTGATTTGGAGCTGGCCAAAAGAGGATGAAATTTGAAACTTGTGATATACTGGAAGTGAAAGAGAAGTTGGGAGAATTCAATTGTATTTTTCTTGCTGCATTGGTTGGGTTGAACAAAGAGGAGAAGGTGAAGATCCTTGGTCATTTGAGGAAGTATATGAGGGCTGGAGGTATCTTGCTTGTGAGAAGTGCAAATCGGGCTAGAGCATTCTTGTACCCTGTGATTGACGAGGACGACTTGGTTGGATTTGAGATCCTTTCAATCTTTCATCCTACTAATGAGGTGATTAACTCTGTTGTACTCGTTCGAAAGCCTGATTTCTAGATGGTGGAGAGAGCACCAAAGTAGTAATCAAAGGAGCTATTGTTTCTTGAGGCGCTCTTCCAGTTTGGAGGATATTGCCGGTGTCTGCTTTGGTAGTACTATTAGCTTGTTTGTGTTTGTGTTGTTTGCACCATTTGAGCTCCCATGTATTTAGAGCTCGATCAGTTCCTGTTAAGATTTTTGTTTGTACTAGCTGTTCTGCCCAGTGTTATTAAGTTTTTCTTGGATTCTGATTGTTGTTCATTAATACGCTTATATTAATGCTATTTCATTTGCAGTGTTAAATTTGTTGTTTAAATTTGTTTACATTTTCCCTGTTACATAAAAGGGAAATTTATGGGTACTCTAAGGTTCAAGTTGTTGATATATCTGCAATAAATTTTCTCGCAAAGGTTTATAAACAGGTTCCAAAATATCTATGAATAACAGGTCCATGTCGAAGAGGAAGATAATTCCCTTGCAAAACAAAGTTATCCTTTTTCTTAGACAGGAATGTGGTAATATATGTGTGATGTAGACTCTCTTGTTGAATTAAGACTAGCCACGCTAATAAAAGAAAAATATTAACGGGATCTGTTCGGATAAAAAAATGAGGAAATGACATCATATCCTCTAGGAGGAGGGAATATTAATCTTGGCTCAATGATTAACCGCAACAATGCTGACACAGTTTAGCTTGAGGTCTTCATAGTCACCTAACAGTTTCTTAGCATACTTAAAAGGTGATTTACCTGCACGTACCACAGGATTTTTCTTTTCCTTGATAGGTGTTAGAATCTGAGACAGACTATGATATGAGAAAGTTCTGTATATTACACATTGAAGAATTGTACAATGTACATTGTTTATATAGACATTCTAATGTCTGATTAGCTAGCAAAACAAACTAACAGACACACTAACAGACAACTTAACAAACTAACTAACTAATGTACACTTCTTGATTCCTTCTTGATTCCTCTGTTTATTGCTTAACATGCCCCCTCAAACTAAGTGTAGATACATCTATTACACTAAGTTTGTCACGTAGTAATAAGAACCTGGATCTACCAATTGCTTTAGTGAAAACATCAGCAACTTGATCAGTGGCTTGAATATGATGGACATGAACAGCCTTGCGAGCAACTTTTTCACGAACAAAATAAATGTCAATCTCAATATGTTTAGTTCTAGAATGAAGCACTGGATTAGCACTAAGCATGACAGTGCTCTTGTTATCACACCAGATATTCGGAGTTGAGCAATCAATCCTTAACTCATAAAACAGAGTTTGCAGCCATGTTAATTCAGCTGTAACAGATGCTAGACTTCTGTATTCCGCTTCGGTGCTGCTTCGAGAGACAGTGCTTTGCTTCTTGGATGACCAGGATATGAGATTATCACCCAGATACACACAATAACCTGAGGTAGATCTCCTATCATTAGGATCAGATGCCCAATCAGCATCACAGTATCCACTTAACCGAAATGAAGGAGAAGGAACAATGTGAAGTCCAAAGTTGGGTGTAGCCTTGAGATACCTCAAAATTCTCTTCACCACTCGCCAGTGTGACTCAAGAGGAGCCTGCATGAATTGGCAAACACGGTTTACTGAATAAGCAATTTCAGGCCTAGTAATTGTGACATATTGTAATGCTCCCACAATACTGCGATATAGCTGAACATCTTGGACAGGATCACTACCCGTAGCAAATAATTTCTCCCCACCACTCATGGGAGTAGGCAGTCCATTAACATACTGCATCTTGGCTCTACACAAGAGGTCACCAATGTATTTGGACTGAGACAAAAATAACCCATTGACAGTGTGCTACACTTGAATACCAAGGAAGAAATGAATAAGTCCCAAATCTTTTAAAGAGAACTGAGCATTCAGCTGTTGAATGATTTGAGATACAGAATGAGAGTCAGCACCAGTGATGAGTATATCATCAACATAGACAAGAAGAAAAATAGGAGAGGGAGTATGTCTGATGAATAAGGATGAATCAGACTTTGTAGACTCAAAACCAAGCATGAGAAGTGTATGATGAAGCTTGTCAAACCATGCTCGGGGAGCCTGCTTGAGGCCATATAAGGCCTTATGAAGCTTGCAAACAGCTGTAGGTCGTGAAGGATCTATGAACCCAGGGAGTTGCATCATGTAAACCTGCTCTTGTAGATCCCCATTCAAGAAGGCATTGTTGATATCTAACTGAAATATAGACCAGCCATATGTAACTGCCACTGTGAGCATAACTCGTATAGTAGTTGGCTTCACAACTGGACTAAAAGTCTCTGAGTAGTCAAAGCCAACCACCTGCTGAAACCCTCTAGCCACTAACCTGGCTTTATACCTGTGCACAGTGCCATCAGAATTATGCTTAACCTTGAGAAGCCATCGACACCCAACTACATCTCTATCTTTGGGAAGATCCACTAGAGACCATGTATTATTTCGAAGTAATGCCATATATTCATCTTGCATCGCAGACATCCAGTGTGGAGTGTCCAAAGCTTCCTGAAGACTAGATGGGGCAGTAGTAGAAGCCATGTAAACTTTGGGTTTGTAAATGCCAGCTTTTGACCTTGTGAGCATAGGATGACCAGGAGCAGTAGTAGGAACAGGAGTAGGCGCAGTAGGTAACAAGGCAGGACTAGACATAGACTGTGATGTGCCAGTAGCAGGAGGAGTAGTAGTAGGATTATTAACTGGACTGGAAAAAGGACTAGCATCAGGATGACATGAAGTAACCAATGGACTAGAAGAGGGATTATGATCAGGAATAGGAATGACATCAGGAGTAGGAAGAATAGCAGTAGGAGTGGAGATAGGAAGACTGTGCCATTTGACATATGGAAAAGAGTATTCATTGAATAGCACATCACGAGAAATATAAACTCTGCCAGTAGAAGACAGACATTTGTATCCTTTGTGCTGTAGACTATAGCCAAGGAATACACATTCATCTGATCGAAATTGGAGTTTATTAGAATTATAGGGCCTGATATTAGGGAAACAGAACACCCAAATACTTTGAGATTATGATACTCAGGAACTTTGTTATATAGAGTTTCATATGGTGAACAACCTCTAAGAACAGCAGAAGGTACTCTATTTAGAAGAAAAACAGACGTTTTAACTGCTTCATCCCAGAATTTCATGGGAAGAGAGGCATGAGCAAGAAGAGTAAGGGCAGACTCTATGATGTGTCTGTGTTTCCTCTCAGCCACACCATTCTGTTGATGTGTAGTTGGGCAGGCAAGTCTATGCTGAATCCCATGTTGAGCAAGCAATTTTGAAATAGACCTATACTCCCCTCCCCAATCAGACTGAACACTTTTGATGGGAAGACCAAACTCTAACTCAACTTGAGCTTTAAATTTAAGGAAAGTGGAGAAAGCATCAGACTTATTTTGTAATAGAAAAACCCAAGTGAAACGACTAAAGGCATCGATAAAATGAATGTAATACTTGAACCCAGATGAAGAGGTGGTAGAAGCAGGTCCCCAGAGGTCAGTATGAATTAATTCCAAGGGTTTTGTATACACAGTAGATGACTTTGAAAAAGGAAGTTTATGTATTTTGCCTAAGCAGCAAGAGGAACAGAGACTCATAATGTCTTGAGTAGGAACTGAAATGTTACAAGCAGTAAGTATGGTTTTGACCAATGGAAAAGACGGATGGCCTAACCTAGCATGCCACAACCACAAAATATTAGAGGACTTAGCAGCATGATAACTAGAATGACAGACATTCTGAGTGACTAATTGCTGAGAAAGATCAGAATGCTGAAATGAATGTAGCGGAGAATTGTTGAACTGATGAGAAGGAGTAATGAAATACTGAGAAGAATTGCTGAATTGCTGAGAAGTATGCTGAGTGGGACTACTGGAATGCTGAGCATATTGCTGAGCAGCATGCTGAGGACTACTGAAATGCTGAGCTGAATGCTGAGCAGCATGCTGAGACGAGTGCTGAGGACTACTGGAAAGCTGAACAGATTGCTGAGCAGCATGCTGAGCAGAATGCTGAGCAGATTGCTGAGTAGCATGCTGAGTTGAATGCTGAGCAGCACTACTGGAATGCTGAGAGTAGTGCTGAGCAGTATGCTGAACATGCTGAGGACTACTGGAATGCTGAACTGACTGCTGAGGACTACTGGAATGTTGAGTATAGTGTTGAGCAGTATGCTGAGCACGATGACTAGGAAGCTGAGAATACTGAGGACTACTGACACGATGAATAGAGTGCTGAGCAGTAAGCTGAGCAAGACAACTAGAGTGCTGAGAATACTGGGGACTACTGGAATGCTGAGAAGAGGGCTGAGCAGGACATTGCTGACCCGTACTACTACTAGAATGCTGAACTTGAGAGGCAGACTTTACATCAGAAAGAACCATTGACGGAAACACATACAGACCTCCCTTAAGTGTCCCTTCCAGAAGAATTTGTTGTGTGACCTGATCCTTGACAAAACAGATATCAGGATGAAACTCAAAGAAAACATTGTTATCCCTAGCAAAACTAGACACACTCAATAAATTCTTGGTTAACTGAGGGACTTGAAGAATATTTCTGAGATGTAAAATTCTGGAAGAATGCTGAGTAATAAAGGAAGACTGACTGATGTTTTCAATTGGTAAGGCAGTGCCATCACCCACAAAAAGTTGCTCATTGCCATGATAAGTCATGGCATTCATCAAGTGTTGAGGTGTGCAATGGTCAGTGGCTCCTGAATCAGGATACCACCTATTATCTGTAGTGGTCTGCATCTGAGGTGTTGAAACATTGGCTTGTATCTGAAATGGAGAATCAGCTCTCCAAGAAGGATGAGAAGATTGACTTGTAGATGCAGAGAAGACCTGCCTTGGATTTGATGCTTGAGATGAAGAACCAGAACTCCATGGGCTTGAAGTAGATTCATCAAACCTATTGTAACATTTTAATGCAATGTGACTAAGTTTGCCACAGATTTGACATTGAGGACGAGTTGATTGAGAACTAGCTCCAGATGGCCGAAAATTTCTTCCAGATCTGACACCTCTGTGATTTTGAGATCCTCTAGACTGAGGTCTCCAACTGTGTGAGCTGGATACAAAAGACCTGGGTGAAGGTCTGTATGAAGACTGAGCCAAATTGACAGAGATGTCAAGATCTTTTGTATGTCTCTCAATTCTGGCTTCTTGAGCAAGTAGGAGAGACTCTATTTCAGCAACACTATACTCGTCAGATCTTGAACTTACTGAAACCACGAAAGTGTCATAAATTTGTGGTAAACCATCAAAGATGGCATTGACATGATCTCTAGAAGACAACGGATGTCCTACTGATGCTAGTTGATCAGTAATGGCTTTGAGTTTCAACAAATAAGCATTGATGGACATGTCGCCTTTCTTGAGATGTTGAAGTTGATTCCTAAACTGAGAAATCTTGGCGACTGTCTGTGAGTTGAAGAAGACCTCAAGAACTTGCCAAACATGTGTTGAGGTTAGACATCCTACTAACCTGGTAAGTAGAGACTCTGTCATGGAAGAAAGTAGCCAAGATAGCAGTAATTGATCTTGTTGTTCCCAAGTAACAAATTCAGGATTAACACGATTGCTGGCTTGATTTTCATTAGAAAGAAACTGTGCTGGAGATGAGTCTTTTTCAAGAAATCTTTGAAGCTTGTGTCCTCTAATGGTTGCCAAAACTTGTTGTTTCCATAGTAAGTGGTTTTGTTCACTCAGCTTAACAGACAATTCATGTGTGAACATGACAGGTTTAGACTCTGCTAAAGCAGAGGTAGAGAATGGTGTAGCACTAGATGATGTTGCATCTGCCATTAGACTAGCTATGATAAACTGAGAAGAAGGAGATGAAGAGACGGTGGCTCTGATACCATGTTAGAATCTGAGACAGACTATGATATGAGAAAGTTCTGTATATTACACACTGAAGAATTGTACAATGTACATTGTTTATATAGACATTCTAATGTCTGATTAGCTAGCAAAACAAACTAACAGACACACTAACAGACAACTTAACAAACAAACTAACTAATGTACACTTCTTGATTCCTTCTTGATTCCTCTGTTTATTGCTTAACAATAGGTAATATTCAGAATCGTGCGCTGCAAAAAAACTGAAGCCTGAAACTAGCCAATAGACTACTATTACGTCTGAAGGAATTTTGGCATAATCCACCACCTGACATTAATCCTCATTCAGTTTAGTGATACATCTATTTTGAGTTGTTATCACGAGACAAAATGTCATACCTTCATTTTTAGCGCTACATGGGAGTCTATAAGCATTTCATGACCATACTTATTACTAATTTCTCAATGTCACCAGTCACCTCAAATTGGTCGTTTATGTCACCCACCTTCCTCCAACTCTTGTTACAGTACTTTTCACTCAGCCTGAAATTATTCCAGTTGGTATTTTATGTGCAACAAAAAGAAGAGCTGCAACCTCTTCTGGAAAATTTGTAATAATTGGGTCTATTTTTAAGCGTGAAAACTTCCATATAAATGGATCAAAAATTTTCTTGACGATACATTTACCGCTTCAATAGAACATTTTCATTTTGAAAGTTCAACTCTCCAACTCTTTTTAAATCTGTAGATATGGTACAACTCTTTTTATTCAGTAGTGAATTGCCATTATCAGTTGTGAAAATAATTCACAAATATGCCTTGTTTTCTCATTCCCATAAGAAGTTCATTTATCGCTCCTCCCACAAAAAATACATTTATGGTAATTTTTCACTATTTGCTATTTTTCCATTTATGGTAATTTTTTTTGTTTTTTGTTTTTTGGAAGGGGAGCTGGGTTTTCAAGATCCCATAACCTATCAAAGACCAAAACTGGTCAACACACCATAAACTGATAAATATGCCGCCGGCTGGGTTCGATCCAATGACCTAGTGGTACCATCAGCCAAGCTCTAACTATTAAGATGTCATGCCATTGGCAATTATTCATGAAGAGTTGTCATCCGCCAAGCTCTAACCATAAAGTTGTCATGCCATAAACTGATAATTTATTTTTGCTTCATGACGAGTTATCTTCTTGGGCTTGGGCTCGTGTTATGTGATAGCCTGTTATTGAAAATATGAATTTGTTGCAGTGTAATTGTGGAGGCTTTGAAGGTGGACAGTCTGCAAAGACTATGCTCATCATTGGAGCCTATTATTCACCGAGTGGTAAGAATGATAACCTTGTAATCATAAGTTGTTTATGTATACGTTTTTGTGAAATAGGAAACATGTTTGAAACATGAAAGTGTTTGGACTCCTATTTGAAACAGGAAACTGTTTGGACTTCTGGAAATTGTTTTTTGAACAGGAAATAAATTCTAGGAAACAGGAAACTGTTGTGAAACAGGAAACTACTGTGAAATAGGAAACTGCTGCCAAACAGAAAACTGTTGTCCCTATATATACTAGGAACTATAGGTGTTTTTATTATGATGATTGCACGTAGAAAAACTGTGATGCACAGGGAGTAGAGAAAGATAATTCCTTGAATTGTTTCATCTCTTGTTGAGAGATTGTGTGAGAATTGTCATCTTCTTGTACCTTGTTCTTGAATATAGTGGAATCACCTCACTGTGGACGTAGGCAATTGCTGAACCACCTAAACCTTGTGTCTCTTGTGGTATGTTCTTAATTTTCTCTAATTTCTTTCATTGCTAGTTGCTTTATTTAATTGATTGGATCCTTGTGGTACTTGTGTGCAATTGTTGGTGTCTACCCGCTTCCGCAATAAGGCGCAACAATTGGTATCAGAGCACTAAGGGGAATTGATCTTGAATTGTTCTACTCAAGATTGTGAATATTCAAAAGTGCTAGGATTTGTTTGTGCACAAGTTGTTTGAAAAAAAAAAAAAAAATCTTAGTGAAGCTTCTTGTCTAGAAAGTTACAGGCTTTGTTTGCAATGGCATCCAAGGTGAGCAAGGCACATGTGGGGAAGTATGAAATCGAGAAATTTAATGATAAGAACGATTTCGGATATTGGAGAATACAAATGAGGAATTTGCTTATTTCTCAGAAATTACACAAGGCATTACTAGGGAAGGATAAAAAGGCTGAAACCATGTCAGATGATGAATGGGAAGAATTGGATTTGGAGGCGCGTGCTGCTATTTGCTTGTGTCTGGATAGAGACATAGTTTTTTAGTTAATGAAGAGACTACGGCAGCTGATGTTTGGTTGAAGCTTGAGTCACAGTTTATGACTAAGACATTATCAAACAGGTTATACTTGAAAACCCAATTGTACAGACTAGCAATGGATGAGGGCACTCCAATTGGTGATCATATCACCAAGTTTACACGAATTATCTCAAATTTGAGAGATGTGGATGTGAAGATTGAGGATGAAGACCAAGCAATTATATTGCTTTACTCCTTGCCGCAGTCATATGAAAATCTTGTACAAACAATTTTGTTTGGGAAAGATGAACTTACATTTGATGAAACTACCGGTGCACTCTTGTCCAATGAGATTCGGAAGAAAACTTCATCAAATGGTAATGGGAAAAATCAAGCTGAAGGGTTGGTTGTTAGAGAAAAGGTCTCAAGTGAAATCATCTTCAAATAGTGGAAAATCTAGATCAAAGTCTAGAGGTCCACAATGTCACAAATGTAGAGAGTGGGGGCATATTAGGAAAAATTGTCCAAATCAAGGTAAGAGTAATCATGATAACAGTTGGAAGGGCAAGAAAAAGCAAGATAAGGGTGATACTAGTGAAGCAAGTTATGCATCTAGTATGGAAAAGGATGAAGAATGTTATTCAGTTGCGGGTGAAAACACAAAAATCTCTGGGAGATGGCTCCTTGACTCTGGGTGTTCTTACCATATGTGCCCAAACAGGGAGTGGTTCACTACCTATGAGCACATTGATGGTGGTACTGTTCTAATGGGTAATGATTACGCTTGTAAGACAGTTGGAATTGGAACAATGAGGATTAAGATGTATGATGATGTTGTGAGAACCTTAACTGATGTGAGGCATGTCCCAGCCTTGAAAAAGAACCTTATCTCACTTGGTGTTTTAGACTCCAATGGTTGTAAGTTTACAGCGATAGGTGGAGTTTTAAAGGTTGTCCGTGGGTCTTTGGTTGTCATGAAAGGGATCAAACAAGGTAACTTGTACACTTTGATGGGTAACACGGTAACAGAAAATGTGGCAGTGGGAACTTCTTCATCGGAAAACACTAGGTTATGGCACATGCGACTTGGGCATATGACAGAAAAAGGATTGTCTCTACTGAGCAAGCAAGGGTTACTGAAGGGTATGCAGAAACCAACTATGGAGTTTTGCGAGCATTGTGTATATGGAAAACAATGCAGGGTAAAATTCAGTACAAGCAAGCACAGGAGCAGAGATATTCTAGACTATGTGCATACAGATGTGTGGGGACCAGCGAAGGTCGCCTCTAAGGGAGGTTCCAGGTACTTTGTCTCCTTCATTGATGATTATTCCCGTTACACATGGGTATATTTTTTGAAGTCCAAGAATGAAGTATTTGAGACATTTAAAAGGTGGAGAGCAATGGTTGAGAATAGAACTGGAAGAAAGGTGAAGACTTTGAGGTCTGATAATGGTACCGAGTATACTTAGGGTACTTTTAAACAGTTTTGTGATCAGGAAGGGATTGTTCGACATTGGACTGTTAGAAACACGCCACAACAAAATGGAGTTGCTGAGAGATTGAACCGTACTAAGCTTGAAAGAGCTAGGTGTATGCGCTCCAATGCTTGTCTTGGCAAAGAATGGTGGGCTAAATCAATAGCCACCGCGTGTTTCTTGATTGATAGATCACCGCATTCTACATTAGACTGCAAAACACCTTATGAGGTGTGGTCAGGTGAACATGCTGATTACAATGTACTGAAAGTTTTCGGTTGTATTGCCTACCATGTGAAAGAAAATAAGCTTGATGCTAGGGCTAAGAAGGCCATTTTCTTGGGGTATGCAAAAGGCGTGAAGGGTTATCGTCTATGGTGTTTAGAGGATAATAAATTTGTGATCAGTCGAGATGTTACATTTGATGAGAATTCCTTGTTAGCTTGTACTAAAGCTAAGGAGTTGGTTGATAGTGGTGGTGAATCTAGTAACACTCAGAAAGTGGAAGTTGAAGCGTCTGTGGATGCAGCAAATGAACAAGTGGTTGAAGCAGGCACACATGATCTGAATTATGAGCCTGAAGACCATGAGGAACAACAATCAGTTGAAGATAATCAATCCCAGCAGCAACCTTTGGCCTTAACTAGGTCAAAACGATCGGTTAAGCAAGTTCAAAAATTTGGCTTTGAAGAACCGTTGAAGCACTATGGTCAGTTGAATACAATTGATTTGGTTGCATATGCACTCTCTGTGGAAGATGATGAGCCAACTACTTACAAGCAGGTTGCGCGTCATTCAGATAGTCAGAGTTGGTTAGTAGCTATGCAGGGTGAGATGGAGTCTCTCCAAAAGAACCATACTTGGGATCTAGTGTCGTTGCCTAATGGAAGGAAATCAATTGGCTGCAAGTGGGTGTTTAAGAAGAAACAGACTACTCTAGAGTCTGGTACTCAGTTCAAGGCAAGATTAGTAGCTAAAGGTTTTGCTCAGAGGGAAGGCGTTGACTACAATGAGATATTTTCGCCTGTGGTAAAACACACTTCTATTCGTGTGTTGTTGAGCTTGGTAGCTCATGGTGACCTTGAGCTTGAACAACTTGATGTGAAAACAGCTTTCTTGCATGGAAACTTAGAGGAGGAAATTTATATGCATCAGCCGGAAGGTTTTAAGGTTGTTGGAAAAGAAGACCATGTTTGTCGGTTGAGGAGATCACTTTATGGGTTAAAACAGTCACCTAGGCAGTGGTACAAACGGTTTGACACTTTTATGTTGAAACATGGGTTCACACGAAGTAAGTATGATTGTTGAGTTTACTTGAAAAAACTTCGTAGTGGCGATTTTATTTATCTTTTGCTCTATGTTGACGATATGCTCATTGCCTGTAAGAGTATGGTGGAGATAAATAAATTGAAGTCTCAACTTGCTTCTGAGTTTGAGATGAAGGATATGGGTGCTGCAAGGAAGATACTTGGTATGGAGATAAGAAGAGAAAGGGAGAATAAAAAATTATTTCTTTCACAGAAGGGGTACCTTGAGAAGGTTATATCACGGTTTGGCATGGAAAACTCAAAGCCGGTTATTACTCCTTTGGCTTCACATTTTAGACTTTCTCAAAAGTTATCTCCAGTCACAGTGGAAGAAAAGGAATACATGTCGCATGTTCCTTATGCTAGTGCAGTTGGCAGTTTAATGTATGCTATGGTGTGTACACGCCCTGACATTTCACAGGCTGTTAGTGTTGTGAGTAGGTATATGGAAAACCCTGGGAAGAAACATTGGGAGGCAGTAAAATGGATGCTTAGGTACTTAAAAGGTACCTTGGATGTGGGTTTGGACTTCGGTGGAGATTCATGTCAGGTTCGTGGGTTTGTTGATTCTTATTATGCTGGTGATCTAGATAGACGAAGATCTACTACTGATTACGTATTTCAGATATACGGTGCTCCGGTTAGTTGGAGATCTATGTTTCAGGATACAGTGGCTCTTTCTACTACAGAGGCAAAGTATATGGCATTGACAGAAAGTGTAAAAGAAGCATTGTGGCTTCAAGGTCTTGTAAATGACTTGGGTGTGGAACAAGATAGTGTTGAGGTTCTCTGTGACAGTCAGAGTGCCATCCACTTGGCTAAAAATCAGGTTCATCACGCAAGGACTAAGCATATTGACGTCCGATATCACTTTGTTCGAGATGTAATTGAGGATGGTGATGTGTCTTTGGTGAAAGTACACACAAAAGACAACCCTGCTGATATGTTGACAAAGGTTGTTCCTGGAGTTAAGTTCCAACATTGTTTGGACTTACTCCACATTGACTCATGTTGATTGAGGGCCCTTTGGGGCGTTGCCCTTCGGGGCGGTTTCGTGAGGTGACAAAGCTATGATGGAGTGTTGATCAGTTTATTCTTATGCCTTGTTTCGGCTCATTTTTTCCTTATAAAAATTCGCCGAGGTGGAGAATTGTGAAATAGGAAACATGTTTGAAACAGGAAAGTGTTTGGACTCCTATTTGAAACAGGAAACTGTTTGGACTTCTGGAAATTGTTTTTTGAACAGGAAATAAATTCTAGGAAACAGGAAACTGTTGTGAAACAGGAAACTACTGTGAAACAGGAAACTGCTGCCAAACAGAAAACTGTTGTCCCTATATATACTAGGAACTATAGGTGTTTTATTATGATGATTGCACGTAGAAAAATTGTGATGCACAGGGAGTAGAGAAAGATAATTCCTTGAATTGTTTCATCTCTTGTTGAGAGATTGTGTGAGAATTGTCATCTTCTTGTACCTTGTTCTTGAATATAGTGGAATCACCTCACTGTGGACGTAGGCAATTGCTGAACCACGTAAACCTTATGTCTCTTGTGGTATGTTCTTAATTTTCTCTAATTTCTTTCATTGCTAGTTGCTCTATTTAATTGATTGGATCCTTGTGGTACTTGTGTGCAATTGTTGGTGTCTACCCACTTTCGCAATAAGGCGCAACAGTTTTCCTGCTTCTGTTTGTAATGGAAAACCATGACATTGATTGACAAGCGCTTTTACTAATTTGTGTGACTTGCTTGGAATTACCTTTTCCTATGAAAATTGAATATAAACAACAGCAACATCAGTTTAACATTTGACCTTTCCTATGTTTGAAAGACTGGTGCAGCGATACAAACGTGATCTCACGTTTCTTATTAAGTTCATTCTAGTTATCTTTTTGATATACTGATTTTTATAGGTTCAAATTCCTAAGAGTCGGTTTACTTTAATGCAAAACAGATTAGTGAAGAACTTGAGCGTGCTCTTGTGAAGTTAGGCCCTGCAAGGATTACTGGAAGGTGCATATTCATGAAGCAATGACAACAGTACTTATTTTCCCTTAATCATCTTTTAAAACTACTATATTTGAGGTTGCATGAAACATACAGATGAATTATGATTTGTGTTCATTGTTCTTTAACTAACATCAACAGTGGTAGCATCTATCCTCTGAAGTACATGCTTCTGTGTACATTAGTCTTGTAGAGTCGGTTAATATCTAATTGTTTAATGGAATCAGTTGTCGGTCTTTTGCTGTTTGGATTATGTTTTATATTTTTCCTTATCTTTTTGGTTATTCTGCTCTGACCCCTTCGGCCTTCTCAATCTCAGCAGGTCCTCTCCAAAACGAATAGAGGGGCCTGATGGAAGAAATATGCAACTGCACTTCAGGTCTAGGTTGTCCCTTCCACTCTTCACAAAAGGGAAGGTAGAAGGGGAACAGGGTGCTGCAATCCATGTTGTGTTAATTGATGCAACCACCGGCCATGTAGTAGCATCAGGACCAGAGTCCTCAGTGAAACTGGATGTTGTTGTTCTTGAGGGTGACTTCAACAATGAAAATGATCAAGATTGGACACAAGAAGAATTTGAAAGTCATATGGTCAAAGAGCGTGATGGAAAAAGACCTCTTCTGATTGGTGATTTGCAACTGTTAACTTTCATAAGAAGTTATAGAGAAAGTTTACTTGAATTCATTGATTGCATATGTACAATTTACAATTGTTTATATAGACAGACAAAGTATAGTGACTTACTGTCAAAAACAGACTCATAACAAACTTCCTAACAACATATGAACTGCCTTACTAATAACCATAGCTAATAGCTAAGTATGTTTAACACCCCCCTTCAAATTAAGCGTAGAGGCATCAACTAAAATCCTAAATCCTAATAGCTAAATTAAGTATATTTTAGGATTTTCGAGAAAAACAAAATCCTAAAATCCACGTAGGATTATCCGTTTCCTCAAAACTCAGGACGTGAAATTCAATAACAACAGACACATTTAGCAGCAAAGACAAAATATATTTTAGAAAATAAAAACAAACTAAAAATTTTAATAAAACTCTAACCAGAAAATACTGATGTCGCTAGCCCCACTAGCGGAACTCCCGTAACGCTGCTCAAAAGTCTCTGAACTTGAAAAGCTAATCGGCTACATTCCCAAAGGAATGTACCCAAGAAGCAAAAGCTCACTTGGGTCAGCAATAAAGCTGGTGTAAAAAATCTTCATTCCAAAAATCAATAAAATCGCACGTGATGAACATCAAACGAAACAAAAACAACAAACAATCACACCAATAGGTAGTTCCTCCACGAGGCAAAGGTGTGATACAAGAAAACACAGTCCAAAGAATTTAGTTCCTCAACGAGGCAATCATATCATCATCCTAATATGTAAATATGCATTTACCTGTACTTACCCTATAGGAGTTGACTATGGCAAGTCGGACATGCAGAAATATTAGTGGACTTGCCATCCTGCATAAAAAGAATTAGAAACAATACAACGTCATTTATTCTTTTTATTTGAATTAGGTTCATCTTATTAACGGATTGATCACTTAGACGATACCACATTCGCACCACCTCCGTGCCGAACATACATGCCCGTATGCCTCTCTCATATAAAGGAGGACTACTCCGTCATCCATGCCTAAGTGGGGACATCACATACAGGTATGCATCGCGGATACCCCTAACTATATGAGTACCAAAAGCCACCCTTGGGCTATCAATGCGCATAAACTCACGTCACATTTTTGACGGATAAAAGATCAAAGCCTATTTTAGGCATACAAACTCACCACATTTCCGCAAGACTAACCCGAAGGTTATTTTAGTTTCTCTAATAAGAAATGGGTGCCCCAACTCCGCAAGACGACCCATGGTCATTTAGTTTCTCTAGTAAGAGAGGGGAAATCATAAACAAAAGAGATGTGGTAGTTCTAAGTGATACAAGCCCAAGTGTTTTATATTTTCAGAAATCCAGGTTTACCAATATCATTTATTTTTTATCATTCAGAATTTCTCCACAATGACATTTTGTCATACATAAATTGATTCACAATCTATTCACCCACATTTTTGGGGAAAACATAGCATATACATCAATCATGCTTTATAACAACATGGCAATCATGCCACTCCTTTATTCAAATATCTCAATTCTTCATAATGCATAAACAAGTCAATATGCATACAAATCTCCAAATTTATCACAATGCATTAATATTCATCAACCATTCAAACACCAACCAAACAAAGTCACACCCAATCAATAAAATGATAAACATGGGTGACCCCGAACATGAACCCAGCAAGCTAGGAAAATCTCACACATCAGTTGGATCACAAATATTGGAGAGCCAACATTTGCAACACAAAACACCACAAATAAGGCAATCTCATTCTCAACAATGTCTAAAATCTAACAATTGGATTTCCTGAAATGAAACTCGTCATTTCCATACAAGCAATATACATACAGTATACTGAATTGCTCATCCAAAGAGATAAAGAGCTAAAAGTTTCACTTACACCTTACACCCAAAACAATTGAAATGGAATTTAAATCAGGCAATATAAAAAGCCTAAGAATCCAATCCAAAATCATCAAGGACACACAAATACCGGATATCACACCGTCAAACCAAAAATCCAAATCATAACCACACATCCTCGCAACAAAACTCACAAACCCCATCATCAAATCCTCACAAATACAATCACTAATTCAGTCAAGAAACAAGGATTTGCAAAATACATAAGAAAACTCACAGTAAAAGAGGAAGAATGAAGAAAACTCACAGATTTTAAATCTTATGGCGTCCACACCATTCGACAAAGCCGCCAACACCATTCGCAATTACATCCTTAAGAACATCCGGAAGAACCCTCCAAAACTCAGCAACAAACTCGGCACCTTGCTTTCTCAGCGTGCAAGCCAAAACACCTCTTTCATCTCACTCCAACTGTAATCATTACACCTTTCTCCTCATTTTATTTTTTTTATTTCTCTGTGGGTTTGATGTGTGTCCTTCCTTTCTTTCAACCCCAACTTTATCTATTTATACAAGTCACCTTCTTGGAACCCAAACTGTCAATCACAATCACTACTCTCTTTACTTCTTCTATCCCTCCCTTTTGATGCTAGTATAGATGGATTGTTCTTCAAATGTTCACAACTAGGTGAGAACTCTTCAACCTCTCATATCTTTAAAGAACTTACTGGCTTTAACAACCTGACCATCCTTATACAGACCATATATTAAAGCCATATAAGTCACATTATTTGGAGAACAAAATCTACCATCAAGATCACCATTTCCACTTAATTTGGAATGCCAATTCTCTGCGAACAGTTTGATTACATCATGGCTTCTCCCTTCCTTGCACAACTCATCGATGAGGCAAGTAAGGGTGAAAACATTCGGAGTGATACCTGTCTCCATCATCTCCGTGTAAAGCCGGAATGCCTTTTTCAAGTTACAGACTTTCAAGTACCCATCAATCAAGGCTGTAGAAGCAATTACATCAGGCACAAGACCTTTAATGAGCATTTCCGTGTAAGTACTCATTGCACCGTCCATATTCTTCTGCTTACAATACCCACTGATTAAAGTAGTAGAAGTAATAACATCAAGCTCAATACCTAACTTAGATAACTGAACAAAGTAATCTTTTGCTTTTCCAAGTTCACCAACCCGACAAAACCCATTGATCGAGATACTAAATGTTACAAAATTTGGCTTCAACCCCTCTCCCAATAACTCCTTATACATTTCAAGTGCTTTTCCCATGTTAGCATTTTTGCTATATCCATCAATCAAAGCATTGTAAGTGTAAATATTGGGATTCACCTGACATCCCTTTATCCTTCTAAACAACCCCTCGGCTTCATCAATCTTACTCTCCTTGCATAAACCATGTATGAGTGTGGTGTAAGTCACAACTGTTGGCTCAATATTCTTCCCAATCATTTCATCAAACAAGCACTTGCTTTTCGAATGTCACCTTGATTACAACAAGCATTGATCAGAGTAGTATAAGTAACTACATTCGCAGTAACCCCACAAGATAACATGTTTTATAAACTTCCCAAAGGGATTCAAATCTACCCTTTATCACAAACCCATGTAAAAGAGCATTGCAATCTCAATGAATTTCTTCTCATTGACCGTCATACGCCAAGTGTTAGCCATCCTCTGTTCCATCTTTCAGTCTTCAAGAAGATAACAAGTACAATACCAGCAAGGAAAGTGATCACCATAAGAGAGTTAAGAATTGAAAACCAATTTACCTTCGACCCCTCCATCTTCAGATTGAAGAATCAAACAATAAACCAATATCCAGATCTTAAATTGATCCAAAAACCCCATTATGAACCAATTTATGAATCGATTTCTCTCAGATCTGGAGAACCCCGGATATCAAAATGGAGTGACAAGCCAAGATCTAGAAGGAGATACGATCCGAAGAAGATATGATCCGAAGAAGCCGAGATTCTTCTTGAGATTTCACTTTCAATGTTGGCTGTCTATTTTACAAAAACGAGGGAAGAAACTGTGATAAACAGAGGGGAGCATTGAAAGCTCTGTTGTATTTGGAGATATAAGAAGAAGAAGAAAGGAAGGATTTAGGGCAAATCATAGAGAGATTGCAACAGCAACAACACAGGTATTGCTTCTTCCTTTTTCCTCTTCTTCTTCTCCTTCCCTTCTCTTTTCTTCCCTCTTCCTTTCAGAGACAGTCGCCCTCTCGTGTTGATCGCCGTGTTGTGAGAGCAGAGAAGGAAGCCACCACAAATTACAGAGTTCGTCGCCATTCAAAAAACCCCCTCATCGAAATCTCGCAACCACAAATCGCAATCACTCACAGTCCCATCGCCACCATTGAGAAGAAAAACACAAGGAAAGAAGAAAAAGAGAAAAGAAAATAGGTTTTCTTCCCCTTTATAGGGTGGGTGGTTATTCGCCCCCACTAACATTCTGAGAGCATCCGCCTTTTAACTCACTAAATAAAACCTTAATTTCGAAATTCACATTCAATTAAATTTAACCCTATTTTATTTAATTCAAAATAAAATAAACTAGGTTTATGAAATTCAGGGGTGTTACATTATACACACGTTAAATGGAATCTCGTCCCGAGATTCGGATGGTAAGACAGTTAACTGAATTTCGAAAAATACTAGTTGTCAAACAAAAGAAGATTTTGAAACACACTTTCAATTGAATTTTAGAAACATAAATTATTTATTGTTATTGGAAAAGTAGGGGTGTTACATTATATACAACTCAAAAGGAATCTCGTCCCGAGATTCACGGAAAGTGTTAAGTGAACCCTACGGATATCAAAAGCCCTAGAAAGAAAACAATACGAAATAATGTCACACAAATATCAGAATTATAAATAAGATTACTCGCACACACACATGTCAATGAAGCCTCATCATGAGGTTCAAGAAGAAAATAAAACAAAACTAAAGTTTCCAAGGTTCGCCCTTGTCACTTCATCTTAAGACTTCTAAACTCATACACACCCATATCCACATTCCGAGGATCACCTAGACTCTACCCCAGCCTAGGCTAACCAAATGCTCTGATACCAAACTGTCACGCCCCGATTTTCGAGAAAAACAAAATCCTAAAATCCACGTAGGATTATCCGTTTCCTCAAAACTCGGGACGTGAAATTCAATAACAACAGAGACATTTAGCAGCAAAGACAAAATATATTTTAGAAAATAGGAACAAACTAAAAATTTTAATAAAACTCTAACCAAAAAATACTGATGTCGCTAGCCCCACTAGCGGAACTCCCGTAACGCTGCTCAAAAGTCTCTGAACTTGAAAAGCTAATCGGCTACATTCCCAAAGGAATGTACCCAAGAAGCAAAAGCTCACTTGGGTTAGCAATAAAGCTGGTTTGAGAAATCTTCATTCCAAAAATCAATAAAATCGCACGTGATGAACATCAAACGAAACACAAACAACAAACAATCACACCAATAGGTAGTTCTTCCACGAGGCAAAGGTGTGATACAAGAAAACACAGTCCAAAGAATTTAGTTCCTCAACGAGGCAATCATATCATCATCCTAATATGTAAATATGCATTTACCTGTACTTACCCTATAGGAGTTGACTATGGCAAGTCGGACCTGCAGAAATATTAGTGGACTTGCCATCCTGCATAAAAAGAATTAGAAACAATACAACGTCATTTATTCTTTTTATTTGAATTAGGTTCATCTTATTAACGGATTGATCACTTAGACGATACCACATTCGCACCACCTCCGTGCCGAACATACATGCCCGTATGCCTCTCTCATATAAAGGAGGACTACTCCGTCATCCATGCCTAAGTGGGGACATCACATACAGGCATGCATCACGGATACCCCTAACTATATGAGTACCAAAAGCCACCCTTGGGCTATCAATGCGCATAAACTCACGTCACATTTTTGACGGATAAAAGATCAAAGCCTATTTTAGGCATACAAACTCACCACATTTCCGCAAGACTAACCTGAAGGTTATTTTAGTTTCTCTAGTAAGAAATGGGTGCCCCAACTCCGCAAGACGACCCATGGTCATTTAGTTTCTCTAGTAAGAGAGGGGAAATCATAAACAAAAGAGATGTGGTAGTTCTAAGTGATACAAGCCCAAGTGTTTTATATTTTCAGAAATCCAGGTTTACCAATATCATTTATTTTTTATCATTCAGAATTTCTCCACAATGACATTTTGTCATACATAAATTGATTCACAATCTATTCACCCACATTTTTGGGGAAAACATAGCATATACATCAATCATGCTTTATAACAACATGGCAATCATGCCACTCCTTTATTCAAATATCTCAATTCTTCATAATGCATAAACAAGTCAATATGCATACAAATCTCCAAATTTATCACAATGCATTAATATTCATCAACCATTCAAACACCAACCAAACAAAGTCACACCCAATCAATAAAATGATAAACATGGGTGACCCCGAACATGAACCCAGCAAGCTAGGAAAATCTCACACATCAGTTGGATCACAAATATTGGAGAGCCAACATTTGCAACACAAAACACCACAAATAAGGCAATCTCATTCTCAACAATGTCTAAAATCTAACAATTGGATTTCCTGAAATGAAACTCGTCATTTCCATACAAGCAATATACATACAGTATACTGAATTGCTCATCCAAAGAGATAAAGAGCTAAAAGTTTCACTTACACCTTACACCCAAAACAATTGAAATGGAATTTAAATCAGGCAATATAAAAAGCCTAAGAATCCAATCCAAAATCATCAAGGACACACAAATACCGGATATCACACCGTCAAACCAAAAATCCAAATCATAACCACACATCCTCGCAACAAAACTCACAAACCCCATCATCAAATCCTCACAAATACAATCACTAATTCAGTCAAGAAACAAGGATTTGCAAAATACAAGAAATAAGAAAACTCACAGTAAAAGAGGAAGAATGAAGAAAACTCACAGATTTTAAATCTTATGGCGTCCACACCATTCGACAAAGCCGCCAACACCATTCGCAATTACATCCTTAAGAACATCCGGAAGAACCCTCCAAAACTCAGCAACAAACTCGGCACCTTGCTTTCTCAGCGTGCAAGCCAAAAACACCTCTTTCATCTCACTCCAACTGTAATCATTACACCTCTCTCCTCATTTTATTTTTTTTATTTCTCTATGGGTTTGATGTGTGTCCTTCCTTTCTTTCAACCCCAACTTTATCTATTTATACAAGTCACCTTCTTGGAACCCAAACTGTCAATCACAATCACTACTCTCTTTACTTCTTCTATCCCTCCCTTTTGATGCTAGTATAGATGGATTGTTCTTCAAATGTTCACAACCAGGTGAGAACTCTTCAACCTCTCATATCTTTAAAGAACTTACTGGCTTTAACAACCTGACCATCCTTATACAGACCATATATTAAAGCCATATAAGTCACATTATTTGGAGAACAAAATCTACCATCAAGATCCCCATTTCCACTTAATTTGGAATGCCAATTCTCTGCGAACAGTTTGATTACATCATGGCTTCTCCCTTCCTTGCACAACCCATCGATGAGGCAAGTAAGGGTGGAAACATTCGGAGTGATACCTGTCTCCATCATCTCCGTTTAAAGCCGGAATGCCTTTTTCAAGTTACAGACTTTCAAGTACCCATCAATCAAGGCTGTAGAAGCAATTACATCAGGCACAAGACCTTTAATGAGCATTTCCGTGTAAGTACTCATTGCACCGTCCATATTCTTCTGCTTACAATACCCACTGATTAAAGAAGTAGAAGTACAATACCCATTGATTGCAAATGTACAATTTACAATTGTTTATATAGACAGACAAAGTATAGTGACTTACTGTCAAAAACAGACTCATAACAAACTTCCTAACAACATATGAACTGCCTTACTAATAACCATAGCTAATAGCTAAGTATGTTTAACACCCCCCTTCAAATTAAGCGTAGAGGCATCAACTACACTTAGTTTGTGACGAAGCAACAGGAACCTGGTATTGCCAAGAGCTTTAGTAAAACATCAACAACCTGTTCAGCAGCAGGAATGTGATGAACATGAATAAGCTTGCGAGCAACCTTCTCACGCACAAAATAAACATCAATCTCAATGTGCTTAGTCCTAGAGTGAAGTACAGGATTGGCACTAAGCATCACGGTACTCTTGTTGTCACACCAGATAGCAAGAGTAGAACAATCAATTTTCAGTTCATGAAATAAATATCTCAACCAAGTAAGTTCAGCCGTAACAGACGCAAGGCTTCTATACTCTGTTTCAGTACTACTCCTGGATACAACACTCTGTTTCTTTGATGACCAAGAAATGAGATTAGCTCCCAGATAGACACAATACCCAGATGTAGACCTTCGATCATTAGGATCTGATGCCCAGTCGGCATCACAAAAACAAGATAGGTGAAAAGAAGGGGTAGGACTGATATGAAGACCAAGATTAGGAGTAGCCTTGAGATAACGCAAAATTCTTTTCACCACCCGCCAATGTGACTCAAGGGGATTCTGCATGAATTGACAAACACGATTCACTGAATAAGCAAGTTCTGGTCTGGTGATGGTTGCATATTGGAGAGCACCAAGAATGCTTCGATATAATTGCACATTTCTGACTGGATCACTCCCAGTAGCAAACAATTTTTCACCACTGCTCATGGGAGTGGGCAAACGATCAGCATATTGCATTTTAGCACGACACAATAGATCAGTGATATATTTCGACTGGGATAAAAACAGTCCATTCTTAGTATGTTGAACCTGAATCCTAAGGAAGTAATGAACTAGTCCCAAATTCTTCAAGGAAAATTGAGCATTCAATTGATGAATGATCTGAGAAACAGTATGTGGATCAGCTCCAGTAACTAGGATGTCATCGATATACACCAGAAGAAAAATTGGAGATGAAGAATGTCTGATGAACAAAGATGAATCAGACGTAGGAGACACAAAACCAAACTGTAGAAGGGTATGCCTGAGTTTATCAAACCAAGCCCGAGGAGCCTGCTTGAGGCCATATAACGCCTTATGAAGTTTACACACGACAGTAGGGCGAGAAGGATCAATGAACCCAGGAGGTTGCATCATGTAGACTTCTTCCTGTAGATCTCCATTAAAAAACGCATTATTGACGTCTAGTTGAAAGACTGACCACCCATATGTGACTGCCACTGAGAGCACGACCCTGATTGTAGTTGGTTTAACAACCGGACTGAAGGTTTCAGCATAATCAAACCCAGTCACTTGTTGAAATCCACGAGCCACCAATCGAGCTTTGTATCTATGTACTGATCCATCAGCATTCTCTTTGACCTTAAACAACCACTTACAACCAACAACTGATCTATGCTGTGGAAGATCAACCAAGGACCATGTATCATTTCTCATCAATGCTAGATACTCATCTTGCATAGCAGAGAACCAGTGAGGAGTATCTAAAGCTTCAATCAGACTTGCAGGTTCAGTTGAAGTCAAGTATACTTTGGGCTTGTCGATACTAGCCTTAGACCTAGTAACCATAGGATGGCCAAAAGCAATTCTAGGAGTAACATGCGTAATAGGTGGATCAACATTAGAAGCAACATTAGAAGTATCATTATGATCAGCATTGGAAGCAACATTAGGAGCAGGACTAGAATGGTCAGAATGACTGGAACTAGCATTAGGACTAGCATGTAGAATAGGACTAGGACCAGGATGAGCAGAATATGTAAAGACATGACCCAATGGGCTATGTCAAGAAGCAGGTGGTGCATAAAAGTTAATAACAGCAATAGTATTAGTAGTAGAATAGAGACCAGGGGAGGATGAATTAGTACTCCATTTTGAATAAGGAAAATGATTCTCATTAAACAACACATCACGAGAGATGTAAAGGCGACCAGTGGATGACATGCACTTATACCCTTTGTGTTGAGAACTATACCGAAGAAACACACATTCAACTGACCTGAACTGGAGTTTATTAGAGTTGTAGGGTCTTGTGTTAGGAAAACAAAAACACCAGAAAACCTTTAGATTGTGATAATCAGGAACCTTATGGTAAAGAGTTTCATAAGGAGATTGTCCCTTAAGAACAATAAATGGAACACGGTTGAGAAGAAAAACTGAGGTGTGAACTGCTTCATCCCAGAATTTTAGGGGAAGTGAATCATGTGCAAGAAGTGTTATGGCTGACTCAACAATGTGGCAATGTTTTCTTTCAGCAACGCCATTTTGTTGATGAGTAGTGGGGCAAGCAAGACGATGGGATATACCATGCCGACTGAGAAACTTCGAAAAAGATCTATATTCTCCTCCCCAATCTGACTGAACACATTTGATTGGAAGTCCAAACTCTAATTCAACCTGAGCCTTGAACTTAATGAAAGTAGGATAGGCATCAGATTTGTTTTGCAACAGGAAAACCCACGTAAAACGACTAAAGGCATCAATGAAGTGTATGTAATATTTGTAACCACAAGAAGATATAGTTGAAGCAGGACCCCATAGATCAGTGTGTATAAGTTCTAATGGCTTAGTATACACAGTAGAAGAGTTGAAAAAAGGAAGTTTATGAATCTTACCCAAGCAACAGGAAGAACAGATATCCATATTGACATTATTTGGAACAACAATATTACAATTTGTATGAATCTTTTGTACAAAAGGAAATAAGGGATGACCAAATCTAGCATGCCAAATGGACAAGGAAGAAGATGACTTAGACACAGTTGTATTTAGACAAGCATTGGAGCAAACTGGAATGTTTTGATATCTATTTACTGAACTACTGATTGAACTACATGCTGAAGTATTTGTTGAGCTACATGCTGAAGTATTTGCTGAGCTACTATCTGATCTACTGACTGAACTGGAATGCATGCTAGAATTGCTGGAAGAACTATTGATTGGAATGCATTGAGATGTTGGCTGGGAATTGATAATGGAATGCACAGACTTGGAACTAGGGAGAGGCATAGACGGAAACACATAGAGACCGTTCTTAAGTTTCCCTTCCAAGAGGGTTTGACGTGTGACCTGATCCTTGACAAAACAGAGATCAGGATGAAATTCAAAGAAAACATTATTATCCCTAGCAAACCTAGACACACTTAAGAGATTCTTAGTTAATTTTGGAACTTGAAGAACATGTCTAAGGTGCAATATTCTTGAGGAGTTAGAAGATAAAAGAGTGGACTGACCAATATTTTCAATATGCAATGCAGAGCCATCTCCAACAAAAATTTGCTCATTACCATGATAAGGGATAGGATTCATCAAGTTTTGATGGTATGGAGTACAATGGTCAGTTGCTCCAGAGTCTGGATACCACCTACTATCAGTAGTCATAAAAGGAACACTTGAAGAATCAGATGAATCAGACCTCCAACTAGGATGCGTGTGCTGACTAGTAGAAGCAGAAAACACATGTCTTGGAGTTCCAAAACCAGGACAAGAGAATTGTTGAGATGAGATACTAGAACCAGAGCCAAAAGAAGAGGTCTGTGAATTGGAATTCCACGGATTTGAGACATTACTATCAAACCTATTATAACATTTGAAGGCTACATGTCCAATTTTGCCACATATTTGACACTGAGGACGATTTGAGTTATAACCAGATCTAGTTCCAGATGGTCGAAAACCTCTCCCAGATCTAGATCTTGCACCCCTGGGATGATATGAGGCTCTAGACTGAGGTCTCCAACCTTGTGAGATAGACACAAATGATCTAGGTGAAGGTTTGTAAGAAGAATGAACCACATTCACAGAACCAGAGATATCAAGATCTTTCATGTGTCTTTCGATTCTTGCTTCTTGAGCAAACAAAAGAGATTCAACTTTTACAACACTATAATCATCAGATCTAGAACTCACAGAGACAACAAACGTATCATATAACTGTGGTAATCCATCAAAGATGACATTGACATGATCTTTTGGAGAGAGCTGATGTCCTACAGATGCCAATTGATCAATAATGGACTTGAGTTTCAGCAAATATTCGTTGATAGAAAGGTCTCCTTTCTTGAAATTTTGAAGATGGGTTCTAAACTGTGAGATCTTGGCTACAGTTTGTGAGTTGAAGAATGTTTCAAGAACATGCCAAATGTGTTCTGATGTTTCACATCCAACTAACCTTGTGAGTAGAGATTCTGTCATGGAGGAAATAAGCCAAGAAAACAACAATTGATCTTGTTGTTCCCAGATAAGAAAGTCTGAACTGACATTATTGTTGATTTAATTTTCAGTAGAGAGATACCGAGATGGAGGTGAAGTTTTATCAATGAACTTCTGAAGTTTATGCACTCTAATGGTTGCCAAGACTTGTTATTTCCACAACAAATAGTTGTGTTCATTCAACTTGACAGACAGTGCATGTGTAAACATCACTGGTCTTGACTCTGTTGAAGCAGAGTTATTAAGAGGTGTAGCATTGGAAGATGTTGCATCTGCCATTAGAGCTACTGAGAGAAATTGCAATGAAAAAGAAGAATAAGGAAATGAGTACGCTCTGATACCATGTTAACTTTCATAAGAAGTTATAGAGAAAATTTACTTGAATTCATTGATTGCAAATGTACAATTTACAACTGTTTATATAGACAGACAAAGTAGTGACTTACTGTCAAAAACAGACTCATAACAAATTCCTAACAACATATGAACTGCCTTACTAATAACCATACATAGCTAATAGGTAAGTATGTTTAACAGCAACTAACGGTGAAGGAAGGTGTAGGAACCTTAGGAGAGCTCACATTTACTGATAACTCCAGCTAGATTCAGAGCAGGAAGTTTAGGCTTGGGCTAAAAGTTGCGTTGGGCTATTGTGAAGGCATTCGAATTCGGAAAGCGAAAACAGATGCTTTCAATGTGAAGGATCACAGAGGAGAATGTAGGTCATTCATTTCCTGCGGAGTTATGATTTTCGTAAGTTTCGGGTATTGTTGGTTGAATGAATCTGTACTTTTTGCTTGTTCGTTGTAGTATACAAGAAACACTATACACCTGCTCTCAACGATGAAGTTTGGAGATTGGAGAAGATTGGCATGGATGGATCATTCCACAAGAGGTTGAATAAGAGTGGAATAATTACCGTTGATGATTTTCTCCGACTTATTGTCAGAGATTCTCAAAAATTGCGAAATGTAAGAATCTTCACATTCGAAAGTATTTGTATACATGATGCCAGCAATTCTCATGTTTGTAGATTCTCGGCAGTGGCATGTCGAATAAGATGTGGGATGTTCTTGAAAAGCATGCAAAGACTTGTGTATTGAGGGGAAAACTTTACGTCTATCATGCCGATGACACAAGGAATGTTGGTGTTGTTTTCAACAATATATATGAGTTGAGTGGCCTCATTGCAGGTGGTCAGTATTATTCAGCTGATTCGCTTTCTGAAAGTCAAAAGGTCTGTAACTCAGTATTATGATCTTGTTAGAAGATGTTTTACTGGAGGCTCAGTTCCCGTGGTCTTGTATCATGTAGCAAAGGCTATTTGACTCAATTTGTGGACGTTGTCCTCAACTTAGACACATGTCTCCCTTTTAAGGTGTGGGGTTTTTATGAACGGAGTTCAACTTTTCAAATGCTCCCAAAAGGCCTAATCGCTTATTAAGACATACCCAACTTCATATATACTTCATATCATTTGGCTCCTTAGTTGATATGAGACTAAGTTGAACCAACACATATCCATTAGATGTGGCCTATCATCAATTATTTGATGAGCAGGTTTTATTATTATTATTATTATTATTATTATTATTATTATTATTATTATTATTATTATTATTATTATTATTATTATTATTATTATTATTATTATTATTATTATTATTATTATTATTATTATTATTATGAACAGGCTATTTGACTCGAATTTGTTTTTGTTATTATTTTTTTTAGTTTTATTATTCATTTATTTATTTATCAAAAGGCAAGCTGGGGTTGGATGGACTGCACCCATTTTGCTGAGCAGTTTGCTAGATTAAATTTCCTAGGTTATATTTAGCTGTTGTAATTATCATATTATCTTAAGGGTGTGTTTGGTTGCATGGAATCTTATGCCAAAGGAATCCATGAAGGGACCCCTACATTTTAGGCTAAATTGATATATCACTCCACATCTACCATTTGACCACCATTTGATTTTGTGATCAATGGTAGGAATGAAAATCCCATGAACATGAAAATTTCACTCCTTGATCCCCAAGGCATGTGATTCTCATATTCATGGGACTTCCATTCCCACCATTGATCACAAAACCAAATGGTAGATGTGGAGTGATACATCAATTTAGCCTAAAATGTATGGATCCCCTCAAAATTTTTCATGACATGGGATTCCATACAACCAAACACACCGTAAATGACAATCTTAGAATAAGTCCTTTTGTTAGTGACAACTGACAACCCTTTAAGCTGTACTTCCAATTTGCCATGTCCAAAGATGTTTAAGAAGTATTGAAGTGTTTCTTTTTAATGCAGGTCAATGTGGATAGCTTGGTGAAAAGGGCCAGGAATTCTAAATGTCGAGGAAGCTAGCAAGGAAATCAGCGAGGGATGGAGAGAGGGAAGGAGGGGACCGTCCATCCTCTTCGAAATGCATGCATAAAAAATGACAGCACACATCCTGAGGGGGATGGACGGTCCCCTCTCTCCCTCCCTCGCTGATTTCCTCACTGGCTTCCTCGACAGGTAGAAGCTCTCGAAAAGGGCATATGATAATTGGCGGAAATTCTAACTGGCGAGGAAACGGGCGAGGGAGGGGGGTGCAACCCTCCATCCTTCTCGAGATGTGTGCCTTCACATCTCAATGCTGACCATGGAAGTGATAATTGTTCTTTCCTACTTTATGATCAATGATAAATGCCTTCATATGATCAATGATAATTGTTCTTTCCTACTTTATGAAGACTTAATGCTGACCATGGAAGTGATAGGGTACAAACATTGATTCACACTGGAAAAGAAGGCTGAGGGAAAAGGTAATGGACTTTAGTCTCAATAGAAACCGCCCAAAATACGGAAATCTGCTACAAAAATGATGTTGCAATCTTTAGTCCTTTGTGTACTTTTTCAACCTTTTAGAGTTCGACGAAATATGGCAAGCTCATAATGTAAGCTTTTCTGCAAAACTTAAAGGATTGACTGACATCAATGATTTGCAGACCAAAGTCGTCTCATTTTTTTTCCAAATAATCTGGAGAGCCAGGCCCAGCCCAATACCATCCATCATCCTAGAGATGCTGGAAATGGCCCAATCTCTAGGATGATGGATGGTATTAGGCAGGCCTGGCACGGGCCTTTCCTGTATGTGTGATTGTGTACGAATGGGCTATTGGGCATCTCTAGGATGATGGAGGCTATTGAACCATCCCTGACGCGGGCCTAGCTGCCTGGCCTGGCTCTTTAGACTTATTGTTCTTTCATTTAGCTCCCAGGCTTCATTTAGACTTATTGTTTTTTTTTTTTTTTTTTTTTTTTTTGAAGGCGAGCTGGGTTTTAAGGATCTCATAACTTATCAAGTGGGCGACCTATAGGTTAACACCCATTAGAAAATAACCATGTCGCAGGTGAGATTCGAAGCTAGGACGTGGAGAACAAACCCACATAATCCTAAAGACTAGGCCATGACACCATTGGCTTGTGTGTTGTTATGATAGCTTCAAGGTCACTTTACTTTCATAAGCATGTAACATTTTTATTCAGTCAGTTTTGGTGATTAAATTTATATAAGATCAGTATAATGGATTAAAAAGAGATATTTATTCACAACAAAGCTTTCGATAAAATATAGGAATAACATTCTTAAATTTCCCATTAAATACATAGCGTCGGACTGTAAATCTATGCTGGCCAGCTAGGATTACTACTACACATCTCTCATGGCATTATAATCCAGTAACAATACATAGTTAATACCAAGGGAACATCAGATTTTCCTAATGCAGAACTGGTATAAACAACAGTTTCTTGACAAGTTGTTTGGCTTCATGGTCTTGGACACCAACCCCATCTCCACGTAGATAAATGCTACATGTAGTCCTGACATTATTCATGACTAAATCAACAAACGAGGGATTGAAAGGTGAATCATACATGGATTTGTTCACTGTCTTCCACATGTCTGTGATTAGACCTTTAATTTTCTGGCGAGCAACTTGCTCCGACGTATTAGTCTCTTTCATGTAACACTGGATTGCTGATGGAACATCTCCTCTTTCAGACTCCGCCTAGCATAATTGAATTCCTCAGAAACGTTAGTCGTCTAATGAGTTTGATATATATAATGAAGATGAAAATGTGAATCCTGCCAATGGAATTTTATGGTGAAATTTTCTTATGTATATATGGGATTGGAGCAATATGTGCTTACTGACGAAGTCGCTAGGTCATTGCACAGTCGGAAAATCATGGACGAAGCATGCATTAGCTCATTGTTCTCGTACAAGCATTTCAGCACATCATCTGTTATTGTTTGCTTGCTTGCAAAAAATGCATGGACTAGACCTACAGGTACTGAAGATGACATCCATGCATTACTCAAGTACTCCCTCAACGATGGCACGTATCCATCCTTACTCCATTTCGCCTCCAACAACATTGCTTGACAGAAATCTATCCACTGGGATTATTCACGTATGGTTTACAGAGAAACAAAACAACAATTAAGGATAAAGTAAAACAAGAAATTGTTAACCTGAAAATTAAGGAATATATGCAATAATATGTACCCCTTTCTTCAAGTATGGTATGATGTCTGAGCTTTGTTCTTTGTATATAGCAAAAGCCATGTCATTTGTTGTGTTGTATAAAGCTAGATAGCATAACTTCATGTAGTCTGGTAGTTGTTCTGCTGCCTCTTCATCCCACCTGAAAAAATAATTTTCATGCATTATCAATAATCATGGAAGATACATGCCGTGCTGGACAATAACTGTGATCTGTAAATACTAACCTTTCAACTGCATTAGAAAAGAGATCCAGTTCATCGAATGAACCATATATATCATAAATGTCATCGATTGTTAATGCGAGACAAGTGAATTTCGTTAGCCATTCCCTACAACGTTCATTTTGTGGTTCATAGGTAACCCCCACAGACCATAGGAAGCTTTCCACCAACCGGTCTCTCGCAAAGCTCAAGTTCTTTGCAAGATCGAGATCCCTCCACCACCTAAATTAAATACAACAAATTAACAAGTGATGGTCTACATAATTAGCATAAAGTACATGCATTTATATGCTCCAACCTAATTAATTAGATATTTATTTACCTAATCATATTGCTCAGTTCTTTTTGGTGTGTGGCTTGAACCAAGTTAAAATCCAAGATTGCAAGTTCAAACAACAAAGGGCACATTTTCTCTTGATCTCCTAGTGATGCTGCTGCAGCTGCAGCATCAATGGACCACCTACCCTCCCACCTTGGCATCCTCCAATGCAAGGGAAGTTCCAAGGCACGAGTCACATATAGAGCAAGATTCGAGTCGTATACATTTAGTTTGACAAGTTGTAGCTGTCTGGTTGTGAAGGCTCGGGCCTCAGTCATGATGTCTTCACCTTCTAAACAGAGGTGAGAAGCTTCATACAAACTTAATATTCCCTTGACATCATTACTAATCCCTTCTTGGAAATTATCATTATTGTCCTTGAAGTGATTGAACACATCTGTTATATATAAAACATGATGATCAATACAGAGATAAATAGATATGACCAACAAATTTGTTTGCTTGCTGTGTCCGCTCACAAACAACATCAATATTTTATTTAATATGCTTTCTAGCTCGCAAGTGTATTCATGCGTGACTGATTCTCTTTAGTTACTCCATCCATCTTCGGTTAATAAGAGGTCGTACGTACTAGATTCAAGTATATATTCAACCACGACTAGTCCAAAGCATCTCCAATGGGCCGGGATTTTGTCTTAACAAATTAAGTTGTTTAGAGGGAGAATTTTACTCCTAGATAGAGATCTTTTAGAAGATATTTGAAGTGGGCCGCTGGAGATGCTCTTTATTGAGATATTGCTACAACCAAATATATCTCCTAGGTTTGGTTGGACACAACATTTAATTGTGAAATTCTTGCTAATTAAAATACCTTGTGAGACTTGGTAACCATGTTGCCTGAGGAGCCTAAAAGAGAGAGCGACAGAGTGTAAATCATGGTGATCAACAGGAAGAGTACCAGATGATTCCTTGAACGTAAAGATTTTTTCTAGGGTACTCTTAATTTCATTCTCAAAATGGTATCCAACCCCAAGCCTCTGCATGGAGTCAATCACTTCTAGTTTACCTAATGAAGACCCAACCATGTCATTGGCATTGGCATCATCAACTAATAGCATTTCCTTCACCGCCTCCTTGAGCTTCTCAAATCTTTCAATGTAGCTCTTAGCCTGTAAATTGATGAAAAATCAAGCAACTATCAGTTTCAGTTTCACATAGAGTGTACGTATATATATATATATATATATCATAACCATGCAATGCACTCACCTTGTAATCACTGTGCAAGGACTCAATAAAATCATAATCCCAAATGTTTCTTTTATGGTGTGCACATCGTGTAGGCACCATTCGTTTATAGTTTTTATGGCTACTAACAACTTGAACATGCCGATTGCCATAAAGGGCAGTTGAAGAGGCAAATGTCCTCGTTGGTGGCAAGTGTGTGTGTTGGCGAGGATGGGAGATAACAGAGGCTAGAGACATTTTGATGAAAGAGTACGTGAGACTACGTTGGAGTAACCTACAAGAATATTGGGTGTATATGTAGGGAGGGAAGAGAGACAAAATGGTGTCTTAGGAATAAAAACGAATGTGGTCTATTGTATACAGACTAACATAGTGATGCACAGAGAAAATACATGAATCACGTTGATCTCGTACGTCCCACATTTAATTGAAAAGCTATAATTAAATCCATCGCATTTCATGAACGCGCTATGTACTGTTGAAGAAAGCTTTCAGATTTGTTTTCGGTGTGCTGTGGACAACATCCTACAACCACATAATCAATTTCGGCTAGAGCTGTCCTTACATCCAAATTGCAGTAAATGTGCTATGAATAGTTGACCCGAATGCATGTACGTGCACTATTTCTGTATAGCTTCCACATACGAATATTCAACATGGTATATATCATATGTGGTACAAATGTATGTGTATCCCCCCCACCCATGACTCGCATGTTTACTACAATCTCAATTATTTTATCATCATGGTAGGCGCCTGATATGTAATGAGGCACTATTTCTGCCCCATGAAGAAAGAAATCGGCAATATCATATCAAAGACTTTGAAGTCTCTTCAATATCTGCTGGGCCAACGTTTTTTAGCTCTCTCCATCGCAAGGTGTTTGATTGATTTCTGTCCTCATGATTCAACCGCATCAATTAAATTTTTTTTTTTTTTGAAAGAACCTCCGGTGGGGGTATATGACGACTTGACCCATTTAAGAGCGTATAAAAAAAAACCCATCTTTTACGGCAATGTAAACTCAAAACCTGCCTCCTATTACAAATTCTAATTCAAAGTTATTCGTTGTAGGTGCATGAAAATGTTGTCGAATGATCTCACCAGATAAGTCGAATGATCTCACTGCATACATATGCAAATGATCTCACAGCACACATATGAATGGGACCAGAAAAGGCAGCTTCCCCCAATTAAAATAAAAAATAAAAAATAGTATATATGTACTGTTTTCGAATATTTAATATAAATGTAAAGACATGATATTCTAATGGTTTATTCCCTCGTTATGCCACATCATATCAAAGACTTTTGAAGTCCCTTAAATTTCTGCTGGGCCAGCGTTTTTTAGCTCTCTATGCATAGGATTTTTGATTGATTTTTGTCCTCATGATTCAACCACATCAATTAATTTGTTTTTTTTTTTAAATAACCTCCTGGGGATACATGACGATTTTTTTTTTAAGGCGAGCTGGGTTTTTAATGATTCCATAACCTGTTAATTGGGCGACTTATAGGTCAACACTCATTAGAAAGTAACCATGTCGCAGGTGAAATTCGAAACTAAGTCGTGAGGGACAAATTCACACAGCCCTAACCACTATGCCATAACACCATGACGACTTTACCCGAAAAAGTATACAAATGAAACTACATCATAAAAACCAACAAATAAAACCATCCAAGCATCAATTAATTAATTTGTTATTGTACCATCTTTCACACATTTAAGAACGTATACATATGCAAATGTAGGTGCATGAAAATGTTGTCGAATGATCTCACCAGATAAGTCGAATTATCTCACTGCATACATATGCAAATTAATGATCTCACAGCATACATATAAATGGGACCAGAGGAGGCAGCTTCCCCCAATTTTTTTTTTTAAAATAAAAATTATAATCATGTATTCTACTTAGTAGGCTTGTTTGCGTTTGTTAAATTGTAAAAAAACTTAATCACAATTTGGCTTAAGATATCATACCCGATTTAGTTTGATATATACAATTAGTTTTTTTGTTTTTTTTTTATATAGTTGTACAGATAAATGCTCAATACTACATTAAGTTCATGAAGAATACAATTAGAATAATATTTTTGATTTTAGTGTTTACTGTAGAAGTTAATAGAAATTTGCTGCCAAATTATTTGTCTGGAGCTAGGATTTGATTTCGATTTTCAAAGTAATTTTGATTTTTTGATTTTAAGAAATATTTCGTTGTGTATATAAAAAAACGTAAAAATTTTGAGTGTATGTCAAACATATATAAACAAGTAAGATACAAGTAAGTTACGTAATATATAAATACATAAAATGAAGCCTAAATACTTAAGTATCCCTATAAATGTAATTTGCTTCATAATGTTTTGGGTTTTACAAAAAAATATAAAAAAATGTAATTTGCTTCTAATTTTTTGGGTTTTACACGAAAATGTCAAAATTTACAAATAAAACACAAAATATTTTGAAATAACTTATAACGTATTTTTCATTTTCAACACTTTAAATTTAGAGACTAAAAAAAAAGAAATATTTCTCAAAGTTTTGCGAAATCACAATCCTTGGTCCGTGATGATACATCAAACTGTCCTTTGATCCGCACCATACGCGTGTCCTGATAATCTTGTCAACAGAGCTAAGCAAGCCTGATTGCACGACAAATCCAGCATAGGGGTGGCAACGGGGCGGATTGGAACAAATCCATCCCCGCCTCGTAAGGATTAATGGATCCCCAAATCCATTTATACATTTACTTAAAAACCACCTCCGCCCCGCGCATATCAATCCTAAAAATTACTTTATTCATACAAAAATATATACCGGTAAGAATCCACATATAAATTATAATAGATCTCAAATACAAAAAATTACAAAAAACCTTTCGATCAAACATACAAAAAATTACAAAAACAATTTCAGATTTAAACATACAAAAATAAAAAAAAATTCAGATCTAAGATTATACAAAAAATTACAAAAAAAAATATAAATTCGATCTCAGATCTGAGATTTGATCATGGATCTGATCTCAGATCAAAAATCTAGGAAGGCGAGGACGGGAGGGGAGAGGGAGGTAGCCTGAATGGGGTCGTTCTTTGGAAGCAGAGAAATGGAGAGGAGACAGAAATGACCCTTCGAGTGTCCATGAGAAGGAGACGACCCAGGGTCCGTGAGAAGGAGAAGAAGGAGACACCGACCTTCGCTAAAGGGGACGACCGGCTTCGTTGAAATGTAATTTTTGGTAGCTGAATTTTGTACTTTTACGAAAAAATGAAAATTTTCGAAATAACCTTGAAAAGATGTAACCTTTTATTTCGCCATTTTTCTTTTCGTAATTTCAAAAAATCGAAGTTTTCGTTGAAATTTCGCGGAATGTGGTCACGCCCCAATTTTCGAGAAAATGAACATCCTTATATCACTAAAAAAAACCCTTTAGCCAGGATATGTAGAGTGATGAAGCTTGTTTTGTCACTCAAAATCAACTTAGCATGACGACAAATTTATTATCATAGCATATTAACAAAAAATAGTTAACAAGCTAAAGCGACGCATTGTTTTGTCGCTTAAAACAATCTTACGTGATGCAATTAAGCCTTCATCGCATAAATTATGAGCGACAAAGTATCGTTGCCTAACACGATCACTTTTGCCGCCCTAAATGACATTAATTTTTCAAACAACTACTTTGAGCGACCAACTTAAACGTCATAAGGTGACAAATTGTTTCGTCGAGCAAAAAACCGTCGCTAATTGGTTTATAAAAAAAATTAAACACTAAAAAAAAAATTTAAACACTAAAGAGATTAGCCACGGCAATTTGGTTTTAAAAAAATTAGCCACGGCAAATTGCCGTTACTAATTGATTTAAAAAAAATTTTAAACACTAAAGAGCTAATTGATTTTTTATATTAGTGACGGCAAAAAACCGTCACTAATTGATTAAAAAAAATTAAACACTAAATTAGCGACGGCAAAAAATCGTTGCTAATTGGTTTTTGATTTTTTATATTACCGATCCGCGTGAAATCTCATCTCAGTTGTTAATAACACCCAAAAATTTAGCTCAATCCAACGCACTAAACCAAACCACGTCATCGATCTGCGTGAAACTAACACAACCAATCCTTTTCAATTACATTTCTCTATATAAATTTCAATTTTTTCTACAAACCAACTTAAACAAAAAATTTCTCTCAAAATTTTTTTTTCTCTCAACCTCCAGAGAAGAAACCCACAGAGGAGAAGTCCGCCGCTTCCTCGACACCGATCCTGGTCGCCTCCCTCAACATCGCTCCCGGCCGCCTCTCTCTCCCATCCCTTTCTCCGCCGCCTCTCTCTCGGAGATCTGAGATATTTGATCTCGGAGATCTGAGACCTGAGATCTCGGAGATCTGAGACCTGATCTCGGAGATCTGAGATCTATGATCTCCAAGATCTCTGATCTCGAAGATCTCTAAGATATGATCTCGAAGATCTCTGATCTCAGAGATCTCTGATCTCGGAGAGATCTTCGATATTTGATAGATCGAATTTTTTTTTTTTAAAAAAAAACCCATTTAGCTACGGCAAAAGGCCGTCGCTAATATAAAAATAATGTAATTTAAAAAAAAACCATTTAGCTACGGCACAACGCCGTCGCTAAAATAAAAAAATAATGTTTTATTTAAAAAAAAATCAATTAGCCACTGCAAAATGCCGTCGCTAATATTAAAATATTTTTTAAATAGCTTTAGCCACGACAAAATGTCGTCGCTAATATAAAAATAATGTTAATTTAAAAAAAATCAGTTAGTCACGGCATGCTGTCGCTAACATTAAAGTATTTTTTTTAAATACCAATATAAAAATAATGTTAAATTTTTTTAAAAAAATCAATTAGCCACGGCAAAATGCCGTCGCTAACATTAAAGCATTTTTTAAAAATACCGTTTAGCCACAGCACAATGCCGTCACTAATATAAAAATAATGTTAAAAGTTTTTTTTTAAATCAATTAGCCACGGCAAAATGCCATCGCTAATATAAAATAAATATTAATTTTTTTTAAAAAAATCAGTTAGCTATGGCTATTTTACACTTTAGCGACGATAAATGTAGCTACGGGATAACGACGGTTTCGGCGCCGTTGCTAATTCCTTTTAGCTACGATTTTAGATCAATTTGCAACGAATTTTAGCCGTTGCTGATGCCAATTTTTTTGTAGTGTTCATTGACTTTGAATATGACTCTTTTGCTGTATAGCATTCACCATACTACAAATTATCTTGAGTTGAGTTTTGTTGGGTAATCTATAACATGGTACAAATTATCATGTGGTACAAATGTATGTGTTTCCCCACCCACCTCCAAATGATATTTAATGACTCGCATGTTTACTACAATCTCAATTATATGATGATCATGGTAGGCGACTATTTCTGCCCCATGAAGATCAAAGAAATCGGCTGACTAGACAGGATGGAGGATTTTTCTTTTCCTCCTTTGAAATCGGCTGACATCATATCAAAGACTTTGAAGTCCCTTCAATATCTGCCGGGCCAACGTTTTTTTAGCTCTCTCCATCGCAGAATTTGATTGATTTCATATGTACATGACGACTTTACCTGATAAAGCAAAACAAATGAAACTACATAAAAACCAACAAATAAAACCGTCCAAGCAACAATTAATTTGTTATTGTACCATCTTTCACACATTTAAGAGCGTATAAAAAAAAAACCCATCTTTTACGGCAATGCAAACTCAAAACCTGCCTCCTATTACAAATTCTAATTCAAAGTTACATTCAAAGTCATTCGTTGTAGGTGCATGAAAATGTTGTCGAATGATCTCACCAGATAAGTTGAATGATCTCACTGCAATGCATATGCAAATGATCTCACAGCATACATATGAATGGGACCAGAGGAGGCAGCTCTTTTAAAAAATAAAAATAAAAAAAATTAGTATATATGTACCGTTTTTGAATATTTTAATATAAATGTAGGGACATGATATTCTAATGGTTTATTCCATATAGTACATATCAACTCTTTTGGACGGTGGTTAGTCTTTAAAATTTCATTATTAATGACTCAAATTTGATTCCCTTGGTGTGTAAGGGTTTTTTTTAGTTTATTATAAATGATACCATCCCTGAATTTTTTTTTCGTAAGACGTTTTTAAGCAATTATGTGAATATATTAAAAAGAAAAAAACTAGAGTTTAATAAATGCTTGTTTGTTCACAAGTAGTATGAGACCCTAACAAAAACAATGTCACCACAAAAAACCTTTAATTAAAATCTAAGATAACAAACTATAGAATTTAATGAAAATATATATTATTATTCAACTCATATAAAATTTGGGAGTTGGATTGGCTCGTAAACCTCCCCCCCCCTTTCCTCTCCATTTTTTTTTTATAAACTTGTAATTAGCATCTTATTTATGTTCTCACATTTCAAAATTTTTTCAAATTAAACTTACATATTTATCTTAATTATTTTACAATTATAATCATGTATTCTAGTTATTAGGCATGTTTGCGTTTGTTAAATTGTCAAAAAACTTAATCACAATTTGGCTTAAGATATCATACCCGATTCAGTTTGATATATACAATTTGTTTTAAATTTTTTTTTTATAGTTGTACAGATAAATGCTCAATACTACATTAAGTTCATGAAGAATAAAATTAGAATAATATTTTTGATTTTAGTGTTTACTGTAGAAGTTAATAGAAATTTGTTGTCAAATTATTTGTCCAGAGCTAGGATTTGATTTCGTTTTTTGAAGTAATTTCGATCTTTTGATTTTAAGAAATATTTCGTTGTATATATAAAAAAAAAAAAGGTAAAAATTTTGAGTGTATGTCAAACATATATAAACAAGTAAGTTACGTAATATATAAATACATAAAATGTAGCATAAATACTTAAGTATCCTTATAAATGTAATTTGCTTCATAATTTTTTGGGTTTTACACGAAAATATAAAAATATGTAATTTGCTTCTAATTTTTTGGGTTTTACACGAAAATGTAAAAATTTACAAATAAAGCACAAAATATTTTGAAATAATTTATAATGTATTTTTCATTTTCAACACTTTAAATTTCGAGACTAAAAAAAAAAGAAATATTTCTCGAAGTTTTGCGAAATCACAGTCCTTGGTCCGTGATGATATATCAAATTGTCATTTGATCTGTACCGTATGCGTTGCCTGATAATCTTGTCGCCTGATTTCACGACCTATCCAGCATAGGGATGGCAGTGGGGCGGATTTGAACAAATCCATCCCCGCCCCGTCAGGATTAATGGATCCCCAAATCAGCCCCGCCAATCCGTTTTTACATTTACTTAAAAACCACCTCCGCCCCTCACAAATATCTATTAAAAACAATTTCTCTAATAGCATATCAATCCTAAAATTACTTCATTCATACAAAAATATACACCGGTAAGATTCCACACAGAAATTATAACAGATCTCAAATACAAAAAATTACAAAAAAAAATTCGATCAAACATACAAAATATTACAAAAAAAATTTCAGATTTAAACATATAAAAATATAAAAAATTCAGATCTCAGATTATACAAAAAAAAAAAAAAAATTCGATCAAACGAATCTCAGATCCGATCTCAGAGATCTGAGATTTGATCTCGGATCTGATCTCAGATCAAAAATCTAGGAAGGAGGGGAAGGGAGGGGAGAGGAAGGCGGGTGTCAGGACTAATACCGTTGGTCAGGGAAACTAAGGTCAGGGGCCTTTCAAGACTTTCCTAATGCTTAGCATTTATATTACAGGGGGAAGGTTTGAGCTCTTGACTGTGAGGACGTCTTGCCTCTATTGCATAGTCGGGCCAGACTGTACCGCTAGCATTTTTATTGTTTTCTTTGCATTGCTTTTCAACTTCAAACTTGTATTTCCATCGATCGATAGCATCGAACTAGTCTTGAGCAACGTCCTTCCGAACGTTCCTCCCCATTGTAATCTATTGAATGTAAATGAGAGCTTTTATTGACTATTGTGCATTGTTATATTGTCTACAGATTGATATTGTGCATTCTCAAGTTAATATTTTTGCCCGTCAAAGTAACTACTCATAGGCTTACTAGTGAATTGTATAGCTAGTGCCGCACGGATTACTAGTCCGTGACAGTTGGTATCAGAGCCAGAGCTTGTTGAATGCAAACCAGGATGCAGGAACTAAATGAGCGCCTTAGCGCTATGGAGGAACGACAGGCTAGTCGAATGCATAGACTAGAAAGCAGAATGGACCAGTTGAACACTTTGGGAGAACAGATTAGTCGGTTGGATGAACTCTTTTCACTAGCAGACAGAGTGGATTCGCTGGCTGAGCACGTTGATTAGAGGGACGGATAGTCGCTATGGAAGAGTCGTCTCACCCCACAGCTCAGGTGATGAGTGACTTCCAATTACAGTTGGAGGACTTATTTGCAAGGGTTGGGTTGCTGACTAAGGCCACAGGGACGACTGATCACCCTAGGATGAAAGTGCCTGAGCCAAAATCATATGCTGGGGCACAAGATGGGAAGGAGTTAGAGAACTTCTTGTTTGATCTGGAGCAGTATTTTCGCGCGGTGAACCCCGAATCAGAAGAAGCCAAGGTTACCATGGCGACCATGTACTTAGCAGGTGATGCGAAACTATGGTGGAGAACCAAATATACAGATATGGAAGAAGGTCGCATCCTTATTAGAACTTGGGCATACCTCAAGAAGGAACTCAAAAATCAATTCTTGCCTGAGAACACTGATTTCTTAGCAAGGAGGAACACTACAACAAATCTGTTTTTTGCGGCGTTTTCAAACGCGCCGGTAAAGGTTATATTGTGCCGGTTTAGAGCATTAACGGCATTATTAGAAGCGCCGTGAAGCGCCGACAAAGGTACGTGCCGGTAAAAGATTAACGACGCTTATTACAAAGCGCCGGTTAAAAGTGACCATTTGCGGCGCTTTGAAAGCGCCGCAAAAACTTATATTAGCGCCGCTAAATAAATAGATATTACATTTCCCTTTTATTGGAAACGCCGTATTTATAACTTTTAATGGCGCTTTAAAAGCGCCGGTAATGTAAAAATAATATTTTTCAGGTAAAAAACATACATTTTAATGGCGCTTTGGAAGCGCCGGTTATGTTAACATACTGAAAAAAAAAATCAATAAAAATAAAAATAAAAACCTAAAGTGCTAAAATCTTCTTAATTGTCTCTGGGTCTGCATGTGGTTGTGCATCAACATTGGATATAACTAGTATTCTGGGGGTTCTGATTTCTGTTGCAGCCAACGCGGCTTCCAATCTTGAGACAGCTGGGTTCATAAACCCAGTATGAAAAGCACCAACAACAGCAAGGCGGACCTATGAAAGTATATATAAAACACATAAATACAACCAAAATTTTTGAACAAATTGATCATAGAATTAGTACAAAAAAGTGTTGCAAAGGCAGTTTCTTTGTTATTGTGCTTCATGCAATATACTGAAGAAGCCAACACAAATTGACCATGGTAATAAAATTAAAATATGATATGAAGAAATGACTTACCGCCATTCGGGCCTTGAAAGATTTTGCCTTGGCTTCTACTGCTTCAATCCCTTTCAAACCTCCAGAGACTGCATAGTTTCCCTGACAATGCAAAATACATGCAAAATCAGAGTCCAGGGTTGCCTAACACCTTGGCTAAGGAACACAAAACAATTCTTTCACAAACAAACTTACAGGACAGAGAAAATTTTAGCACATAAAGCCAAAACCTACTTCCCTAATGGAGTAATATATGGGATAACCAGAATGCAGAAGAAAACTTCAAACATCAATTACTCGAAAACAGAGAAGACAAATTCATCTTTTGTTAAAGTAAAGCATGGGTAGTGGAATCGAATATAGAATCAAGATCGAGTGCGCATATTTAGATAGTGTGAAAATCATAATAATAAAGAAAAGAGATTTAAAATGCATACCATCTCGAAGTGACAGTATACATGCTACGATGATATATATCAGACTAAGGAGTGTTGAAACGCCAAGCCAGATCCGTAAGGCTGATAAATGTGGTATTCCAAACGCAAACACAGCGCAAACAAACCCAGAGATTACCCACCCTTAGCAACAAGACAACCCTAAATATGGAGCATCTCTAAGCTCTTGAAATGACTAAAATATGAAGAACAAGAAAATAACAAATAAACTTAATTGATTGATAGCTTTTCCAGTTGTACATTGCCCAAACTTTTTTTTTTAGACTGGTTTACACTTTTCTTGTATTGTAGTAATGCGTTCTTACAAAACAATTTGAAATTAAGTCTAAGATGTCGACATTTAGGTTTTTAATGAAGAACGAAATAAGGGAATCAACCCATTGAACACCCCTTTTCACTATTATCGTACTCCATATTCATTTAACCTAGTAGGATCCTCTTGTCTTGGCATATATATATATGAACATAATCTGCCAGTAAAGTCTATCAAAAATTCAAAACTACTATATTCTAGAAAGAAAATAAAAATCATCAAATGAGTTATAGTGTGATAATGTTTCAACAAAAAGATGCATGATTCATATCACCTTCAAGGGGTTTATCTTTAACTCAAAAGACCAAAAACCAAAAACCAATCCCGATTACAAAAGAACGATTCATCAAAAATTAAAAACCAAAAACCCTATATTTGGAAATCATAAAATCTAGATTCGATTGTACCTTGAATGCTCTTCGAATGCTCTTGAATGAGTACCACCACCACCACAGTATTCGACAGATTCAACAGAGAGACAGAGAGCGAAGGAGGGAAGACCGAATGAGCGAATTCGTCACGAAGCGCTAAGGAGAGGGAAGGAGGAAGGAGGAAGGAGGAAGGAGGAAGGAGGAAGGAGGAAGGAGGAAGGAGGGAATGGAATCGCAGGAAGGAGGGAATGGAATCGCAATGGAATCGCAGGAAGGAGGGAATGGAATCGCAGGAAGGAGGGAATCGAAGAAGGAAATCGAAAAGGGAATGGAATCGACGGTTTGTTAGTGCTGGAGAGATTTTGTAAAATCTCTAATCCGGCGTTTTCAGCGTCTTATACGGCGTTTTTAAAACTAAATTTTACTTTTATTAGCGGGATAATTCGCGGGTTTTTTTTCGCTCTTTCTAGGCACTTTTACACAAAACGCCGGTTTTGTTAGCTCTTTACCGGCGCTTTTTACATCTAAACCGGCGTTTTCGAACCCAAAATTTTATTTCGCGGGATTAATTCGCGGGTTTTTAATCGTTACCAACGCGGGTTTTTTATCGTTACCGGCGCTTCTTAAATAACGCACCGGTAGTGTAAGCTTTTGAATGGCGCTTATTTACAGCCACTATGGGCATTTCAAAAAACACAATTCTGTTTGCGATAGGATGGCGGGGTTTTATCTCGGCCGGCGCTTCATAACACAAACGCCGGTTAAGGGTAACCAATACCGGCGCTTGTAACATCTAAAGCGGCGTTGTAGAAAATATAATTTTTTTTTCATCAGCAGAGTCGGTTAAGGGTAACCAATACATGTCCCTATCCCATCTCGTTCATACGGGATTTGAAATCATCATAAAGGGACCCCAGACAATCTGACGTGCTCAACTGGATGGCCCCGTGAGCATTCAGCCGAGGGAAAGTCAGCAAATGGACCACCAGCGGAGTCAACCGAAGGTCAACATCCTTCATCCTTCATACGGGATCGATACAGGACGGGATGGGACGAGATCGATAAACCCATCCCTATCCCATCCCGTTCATACGGGATCCATACGGGACGGGACGAGATCAACATGCTCTGATTATATGCATTTCATTTTCTTTAATCAATCTCATCATTTGGTTGCTTGCACGTACTCATCTGTACATGTTAGACTTCAAAGCATTCCACACCTGCAAATTGCTTATTCTTGAAGAAGAAATTATGCATCCAACAGTGCATTTTCAATCTTGAACAATATATTTGCTAAGTATAGAAGAACAAGTTTAAACAAACATAATGTACACAAAGAATAACACTCAGTTTTACCCTTGCATAGGTATCTGAGCTACCAGTGACAAAAACCGTTCCACTAGCATTATATGCACAACACAATATTTGGTGGCTTGGTGGATCAGTACTAGTTGAGGGAACAGTGCTAGTTGAGAGTGTGGTGCTAGTTGAGGGACCATTGCTCTTCCCTGCATATAATTACAAGTTAAGATTTCAGTTACCAAATTCCAAAAACCCCAGCCAACTAACCAACCAAAACACATAATGTAAACTTGAAACAAACCAGTGATAGCATCTGAAGGCTTTGGAATGTAAATGCGAGGACTAGCATAGGTATTTCTAATATCCCAGATACGACATGTTCCATCATCTGATGATCTAGTAGCTAGAAAGATAATAGAAAAAAAATCAGATGCAAATTGAACTTTGAGAAATTAAAGTTTAATATTCATGTAGTAATTATGTAATAGGTAACTGCAAAAAATATGCTACCAAACCTCCATTGTAGGTATTTCTAAATGTTTAAATGGCAGAAAGTTGAGGGATGTATTCTAGAAAATACTCATCAATACCAGAGTGAAAAATTAGCTTGGGACGGGACGGGGTTGGCAGTATTGAAAATATTCATCTCATCCCATTCTAGATCGAGACGGGATGAAATTATTCAATCCCATTAAGACTTGGAAAAATCAGGACGGGACGGGATCGGGATTGCACGATGGGATGCCCAGCCCCAGGATGGAGAGATTTTTTATCTTCTCCGGCGCTTTGAATACGAAGCGCCGGTAATATATGTCATTACCGACACTTTTACAAAAACGCCGGTCTTGGTCATTCTTTACCGGCGCTTTACTAAAAGCGCCGGCATTGTTCACTCTTTACCGGCGCTTAATTGCATCTAATACGACGCTTTCAAATTTTTTTTTTTTTTTTTAGTTTTGTCATTACCGGCGCTTCTGTGATTAAACGCCGGTATTGGTATCTTTATACCAGCGCTTTGTACCCAAAACGCCGGTTTAGGTCGATCTTTAGCGGCGCTTCGGCAAAAACGCCGGCAATGTTTTACCCCCAGTTTATTACCGGCGCTTTATATCCTAAACGCCGTTATTGATTCTTTTTTACCGGCGCTTCCTATGAAACGCCGCCTTCAAAGTGCCGTTTTAGACTACTTTTTTGTAGTGGAAGCTCCACACCATCAAACAGACATGCAATATTCGAGACTATGTCCGACAATTCTCAACTTGCTTGCTAGATATTCGAGACATGTCTGAGAAGGACAAAGTTTTCTGTTTCATGGAACAAGCTCAGCCGCTTCTACAAGCAGAATTGCAAAGGCAGAAGGTGACAGATATTACAAGTGCTATTGCGACAACATAAAGGTTTAGCGATTATATGCTCATATGACTGGATCCACTTCGCTCAATCACTCCACAGCTAGAACTGGCATTACCAATTCAAGCTCAGGGTCGAATGCTCGCTCACCTCACCAAAACTGGGGAAACTCAAGTCAGAACCGAGGAAACTACAATTCCCGGCCGTCCAACCAGAATTGGAGTTCCAACAAAAATTGGAATGCCAGCTCTAGCAACTCAAATTACAACAACAAAGGAGGGCAAAACTACTCTGGGCAGTGGAGACCATTTGCCCCTGCCCCATGCATTCTTTGCAATAGCAGGGATCACCCAACAGGCAAATGTCCATCCAAACCAGCTCTACACTCATTAATGTCCTTGCTTCAAGCAGAACCTTCTAACTCGACCGCATCGAGCTCGAACCCCACCAACAGTGAGACCTCCTAGATGGGAGCTCTACACAAGCTCAATGATGTCAAAGGAGAAATGTATGAGCACCCACACAAGAAGGCTTTGCAATACATCGACATCACTATCAATGGGTTCCCTTCCCAAGCATTGTTGGATTCTGGAGCGACAGACACTTTTATTGTCGTGTGGGTCTGAACTTAGAAGGAGATGTGGGTAAGTTGAAAGCTGTCAACTCTGAGGCAATCTCTATTAATGGTATGGCTAGAGTTGTGCCACTACAGATTGGTCCATGGGAAGGAAGATCAAACTTCTTGGGTGTTCCACTTGATGATTTTAAGGTGATTCTTGGCTAAGAATTCTTCCGAGGAGTTGCAGCAGGACCATTACCTTTCATGGACTCTTTGGGGTTTTTCGGACCCAGACCACGCATTGTACCAACCTCAATTCAACCAACAACTCATGATAGAATATTGTCGGCGCTCCAAGTCAAGAGAGGCTTGGCCAAAGGAGAAGATATATACTTAGCTATGGCAAAGCTAGAGATGGAAGATGATACTAGCAAAATCGCTGAGGAAGTTGCCCAAGTTATTGCTGACTTCAGCGAAGTGATGCCGAATGAGATGCCAAAGAATCTACCTCCCAGAAGGCTCATTGATCATGAAATTGAGTTAGTCCACGGTGCCAAGCCACCCGCACGTAGTCCATATCGCATGAGCCCTCCAGAGCTGACCAAATTGAGAACACAACTAGATGGCTTGTTGGAGTCGGGATTCATTCGGCCTTCTAAAACACCTTATTGGGCACCTGTTCTTTTCAGCGGAAACATGATGGCAGTCTTCGCCTTTGTGTTGATTATAGAGCTTTGAACAAAGTCACTATAAAGAACAAATATCCGCTGCCGCTCATTGCAGACTTATTCGACCAACTTGGATTCGCCAGATACTTCACAAAACTCGACTTGAGATCAGGTTACCATCAGGTCCGCACTGCTGCTGGTGACGAACCCAAAACTGCTTGTTCTACTAGATATGGGTCATATGAGTTCCTAGTAATGCCTTTCGGCTTGACCAATGCTCCAGCTACATTTTGCACCCTTATGAATGGCCTGTTCCGTCACCTTCTGGACAAGTCTGTGGTTGTCTATCTTGACAACATTGTGGTTTATAGTGGGCCTATAGAAGAACACCTACATCATTTGCGAGAAGTGTTCCAAATCCTTAGGGATAATCATCTCTTTGTCAAGAAGGAAAAGTGCTCATTCGGCCAGAGACCCAGATCAATTTCTTGGGTCATGTTATTGGCAATGGCAAGATTCGGATGGACATGGAGAAAGTCAAGGCAATCCATGATTGGAACTCTCCTAAGAAAGTGTCTCAACTACGTTCTTTCCTTGGACTCGCAAACTATTATCGTTGCTTCATAAGGGACTACTCTAAGAAAGTTGTTGCCCTGACAAATTTGTTGAAACAAGACCGAACATGGGAATGGGATAGGCAGTGTGAAACTTCATTCCAAGACTTGAAATTTGCCGTGATGAAAGATCCAGTATTGGCCTTGCCAGACATCACCAAGCCCTTTGAAGTACAAACAGATGCATCTGATTATGCTTTAGGGGGAGTTTTACTTCAAGATGGTCACCCGGTAGCATATGAGAGTCGAAAGTTGAATGATACAGAGTCTCGTTACTCAGCTCCGGAAAAGGAATTGCTAGCCATTGTACATTGTTTACGGGTGTGGAGACACTACCTCTTGGGATCTCAAGTCCTTGTTAAAACGGATAATGCTGCAGCAATCCATTTCCTCACTCAGAAGATGCTAACCTCCAAGCAATCTCGATGGCAGGAAAAATTAACAGAATTTGACTTAGTATTGTAATACAAGCCAGGGCGCACTAACAATGTAGCTAATGCACTCAGTAGAAGGGCAGACCTTGCAGTGCTTACCCATACTGGTCCAAGTCACACCATCTTGGAGAAGATCAAAGTAGGCCTACAGACAGATCCACAAGTGAAGGCGATTACATAGTTGGTCAAGCAGGGCAAAACTCGATGGTTCTGGATAAAAGATGGAGCAATACTCACAACTGGTAATCGCCTCTATGTTCCGAGAACTTCGGGTTTGAGGAAAGAACTTTTGAGACAATGCCATGACACCCATTGGGTGGGACATCCAGGTTGCAGACGAACACTTGCATTGCTAGAGAGGGGGTATTATTGGCCGCAGATACAGGATGATGTAATGGCCTATGTTCGAACATGTCTTATTTGCCAGCAAGATAAGGTTGAAAGTGATCGACCAGTAGGCTTACTAGAGCCCCTGCCTGTTCCAACTCATCCTTGGGAAAGTGTTTCCATGGACTTCATTACGGGGTTACCGAAAGTGGAAGATTTCAGGAGTATCCTTGTAGTTGTTGACCGATTCTCAAAGTATGTGACCTTTGTGCCGACCGGAATGACTTGCACAGCCGAAGATACGGCACAATTGTTCCTCAAGCATGTAGTGAAGTATTGGGGACTGCCCGAAAACATTGTTAGTGACCTTGATGCTCGTTTCACAGGAAAGTTCTGGAAGGAGTTGTTCAAGCTCTTGGGATCCAGACTTAATATGTTGACAATCCAACATCCCCAATCTGAAGGACAGACCGAGCGCTTTAACTCTATGCTTGAAGAATACCTTCGTCATTTTGTAAGTGCAAATCAAAAAAATTGGGTGGGACTACTTGATGTTGCACAATTCTGTTTCAACTTACAAAAGAGCTAAGCTACTCACTCCAGCCCCTTTCTGTTGGTTACTGGTCAGCAACCATTGACACCACATACAGTACTTACCGGATACCAAGGACCCAGCCCAAGAGCTCTTGAATTTGTCAAAGCCTATCTTGAGAAAGCCTCCCGTCACATGAAGAAATGGGCCGACAAGAAACGACAAATTGATCCCTTTAAAGTCGGGGACTTGGTATTGGTGAAGCTAGATATGTTCAACAAGTATAAAATGACAGCTAGAGCACACAACAATCTATTTCGCAAGTAAGAGGGACCGATACAGATTATTGAGAAAGTCGGCAAAGTCTCCTATCGCGTCAAGTTACCACATTGGCTCCGTTTCACCCATCCTGTCTTCCATGCAAGTAACTTGAAGTCCTACCATGCAGATGCCACTGATCCCACAAGAAATGTATCTACACGAGCATTGCTTAAGCATCCTACTAAGCCAGATCAAGAAGTGGAAAAAATCTTAGCTGACCGCCTCATCAACAACACAGGCCCGGATAGAGAGTATTTGGTCAAGTGGCAGGATGAACCTCCTTCAGAGATCAGTTGGGAGCCAGTCGAGCATCTGTTTCCATACCTCTCAAAGCTGGAAGAGTACTTGGAAAAGTTCGCTGCGAGGGCGTCAGCGAATTGAGTGTGGGAGAGTGTCAGGACTAGTACCGTTGGTTAGAGAAACCAAGGACAGAGGCATTTCAAGACTTTCCTAATGGTCTCAAAACTCAATGTTCCCTTTTGAAAAGTGCCCAAATGCTTAGCATCTATATTATAGGGGGAAGGTTTGAGCTCTTGACTGTGAGGACGTGTTGCCTCCATTGCATAGTCGGGCCAGATTGTACCGCTAGCATTTTTATTGTTTTCTTTGCATTGCTTTTCAACTTCAAACTTGTATTTTCATCGATCGATAGCATCGAACTAGTCTTGAGCAACGTCCTTCCGAACGTTCCTCCCCATTGTAATCTATTGAATGTGAATGAGAACTTTTACTGACTATTGTGCATTGTTATATTGTCTACAGATTGATATTGTGCATTCTCAAGTTAATATTTTTGCCCGTCAAAATAACTATTCATAGGCTTACTAGTGAATTGGATAGCTAGTGCCGCACGGATTACTAGTCTGTGACAGCAAAGAAGGGAGGGGAGAGGGAGGCGGCCGGGAGGGGGTCGTTCTTTCGAAGCAGAGAGATGGAGAGGAGACCGAGATGACCCTTTGAGTGTCCGTGAGAAGGAGACGACCCAGGGTCCGTGAGAAGGAGACGACCCAGGGTCCGTGAGAAGGAGAAGAAGGAGACACCGGCCTTCGTTGAAGTGGACGACCAGCTTCGCTGAAGGAGACGACCGGCCTTCACTGTCTGAAGGAGACGACCAAGGAGATTTCACTCAGTTTACTGTGAGTGAGAAAGGGGAGAATGCGATTATGTGAGATACTAAGATGAAAGTGAAAGACTAGGGTTTAATCCTTTTATATAGTTGAGGGTAGTTTTGTAATTTTATCAGTTAAACGGATATTCGTGGGGCGGATAGGGCTAAATCCGTATCAGCCCCGATTAATAAACGGATACAGATTGAAAATCCGTATCCGCCCCAAAATCCAGGGATCCTTTACCAAATCGCCCGAAACGGGGCGAGTGGGGCGGATATCCGAAAAAACCCTCCCCACTGCCATCTCTAGACCTTGAAAAGCTTGTACGCATAGTAACAATCTGAATGAAAACAATAACATAAAAAAAGGGATAAAATATAGAAAGAAGGCCAATTTAATCCTTTTCATTTTCGGTTGGATGCTTCCGTTTTCAGGCATTGTCACGCCCAAGGATTGTGATTTCGTTTTTTGAGTTCATTTCGGAATTCTGATTTTAAGAAATATTTTGATGTGTAAATAAAGAATGTAAAATTTCAAAGATATATAAAAAAAAAATATATATATATATATATATATATATATATATAATAAATTTCTAAGGTATATGAAAATGTGAAAAAAATAGATGCAAGTAAATAAATCTATTAAACATATTAAATGAAGCCTAAATACCAAGAAATGAAATAAACATGAAATTAATATATAATCAGAATATCAAGGGGTGGTTTCAAAAATCAATATATATGTTGAAGAAATGATAATTAAAAAATCAGGGGGTGGTTTTAAAAATCAATAAATAATTAGAAGAATCGATAGTACAAAAAATCTCAAAATTTACGAAAAAACTCCGAAAATTTTCAAAATAACTCTTGAAAAAATGTAATTTTTGGTAGCTAGGTTTTGTGCTTTTATGAAAAAATGAAATTTTTCGAAATAACCTCGACAAGATGTAACCTTTTATTTTGCCATTTTTCTTTTCGTAATTTCAAAAAAATGAAGTTTTCGTTGAAATTTTGCGGAATGTGGTCACGCCCCAATTTTCAAGAAAATGAACATCCTTATATCACTACAAAAAACCCCTTTAGCGATGATACGTAGCGCGATGAAGCTTGTTTTGTCGCTCAAAATTAACTTAACATAACGACAAATTTACTATTGTCGCACATTTACAAAGATTAGTTAACAAGCTAAAGCGACACATTGTTTTGTCGCTTAAAAAATCTTACGCGATGCAATTAAGCCTTCATCGCATAAATTATGAGCGACAAAGTGTCGTTGCCTAACATGATAACTTTTGTCGCCCTAAAAGGACATTAATTTTTCAAACAGCTACTTTGAGCGAGCAACTTAAACGTCATAAGGTGACGAATTGTTTCGTCACATAAGATCTGAACTGTTTATTTTCTTCACGAAGTAGAACAATCAGATTTGCGTTATTCACTATTTTTCACTATAGGCTCTGTCGTTCTCTCTCTGTGTTGCCGACCACCATTTCCAATCCTCCCTCTCTTTTATAGGAGAACAATGAGGAAATTGCTACAAAATAATTTTTGTTTTTTAAATTTTATGAAATTAGGTTGCGATCTAGGGATTTTGGAGAGTGTCTCATACTGATTTTTGAGTGCATACTAGATATTTATTAATTAATAATATCTACGTCCACTTGAAGATTGTAATTGAGATGCTGCCAAAATATTTCCACATCAAAACCTAATCGCATTAGTGTGTTAACTCACTTGAATTCTCATGTTTTGTTTTGTTTTATAAATTGAAAATGGGTGCAATGGAAAGACAATGGATACAAAATCAAGACATATGTTGTGATGAATAATTAAATGGGATTGAGAGTTTCATTGAGTTTGCAAGGACACATGTGACTGGTACGACAAATCATATCACACTTTGGTACTAGCATGATCCTTTTATTTTGGCAACTATGGAAAAACAATTTTTATCTAGATGAACCTAAAGCAGGTGGTGGATGGAAAATAGGCCAAACGATCCAGCAAAGAAGTATATCGAACATTCCTAAAAAGGCTTTGGATGACCATAGTGATGACGACACCGCTGATCAAGAGAATTCATCTTCAAACATTCCCATTATCCAACAAATATTTGAGTTATTTGTCGAACTTCCTCCAATTGATGACGATTATGATGTTGAATTATCACCTGCAAAAGGTGAAGTTTATGATAACCATGTTGGATGAACTTGAAGAAGAAGTTGAAAGTGATTACTCTACTGATTTAGATTAAATAACATTTGTAGGAATATAAGTGGTTAAATTGGTTACAAGATGTTAAAATTAATCTATATTTGTTAGTTCACTTAATTGAATTTGTTAATGTACCATGAATTTTTTTTAAAGTAAATTTGTTATATGGATGTCGAAGTTCAATTAATTAATTAAACAATGATATCAAAGTTCCTCCCTAAAATAAACAAATTCAATATTTGCGCGACAAAGTTAGAATATCTCATCGCGCAAACAGTGTCACCCTTTTAGCGACTAGTTGAACTGTTTCGTCTCCCAAAAGCACATTGCGCGACGCTTACTCGTTTCTTCGTTGTGCTAACCTAAAAATTTGGCGTGTGTTTTTGGCGGCTAAAATTTGGCCTGAAAATTTGAAAACTAGCGCGACGAAATTAAGGATTTATGGCGACAAATGTGTTCGTTGCATAAAATCTACCGTTTTAAATAGGTTTCTATGTCCGCTCACAAACAACATCAATATTTTATTTAATAAGCTTTCTAGCTTGCAAGTGTATTCATGCATGACTGATTCTCTTTAGTTACTCCATCTTCGGTTAATAAGAGGAGGTCGTACTAGATTCAAGTATATATTCAACCACGACTAGTCCAAAGCATTTCCAATGGGCCGAGAGACCTCAAAAACATTTTGTCTTAACAATTTAAGTTGTTTAGGGGGAGAATTTTACTTCTAGATAGAGATCTTTTAGAAGACATTTGAAGTGGGCCGCTGGAGATGCTCTTTATTGAGATATTGCTACATTCAAAGTCATTCGTTGCAGGTTCATGAAAATGTTGTCAAATGATCTCACTGCCATCCCTAGACCTTGAAAAGCTTGTACACATAATAACAGTCTAAATGAAAACAATATCATAAAAAAAAGGAGAAAGAAGGCCAATTTAATCCTTTTCGTTTTCGGTTGGATACTTCCGTTTTCAGGCATTGTCACGCCCAAGGATTGTGTTTTCGTTTTTCGAGTTCATTTCAGAATCCTGATTTAAGAAATATTTTGATGTATAAAGAAAAACTTAAAATTTCAAAGATATATAAAAAAAAATATATATATATATATAATAATTTCTAAGGTATATGAAATGTGAAAAAATAGATGCAAGTAAATAAATCTATTAAACATATTAAATGAAGCCTAAATACGAAGAAATGAAACAAACATAAAATTAATATATAATCAGAATATCAAGGGGTGGTTTCAAAAATCAATATATATGTAGAAGAAATGATAATTAGAAAATTAGGCGGTGGTTTTAAAAATCAACAAATAATTAGAAGAATTGATAGTACAAAAAATCTTGAAATTTATGAAAAAAACTCCGAAAATTTTCAAAAAAACTCTCGAAAAAATGTAAATTTTGGTAGCTGGGTTTTGTACTTTTACGAAAAAATGAAAATTTTCAAAATAACCTCGAAAAGATGTAACCTTTTATTTTGCCATTTTTCTTTTCGTAATTTTCTAAAAAACGAAGTTTTCGTTGAAATTTCGCGGAATGTGGTCACGCTCCAATTTTCGAGATAATGAACATCCTTATATCACTAAAAAAACCCTTTAGTGATGATACGTAGCGCGATGAAGCTTGTTCATCACTCAAAATTAACTTAACACGACGACAAATTTACTATCGTCGCACATTTACAAAGAATAGTTAACAAGCTAAAGCGACGCATTGTTTTGTCGCTTAAAAAAATCTTACGCGATGCAATTAAGCCTTCATTGCATAAATTATGAGCGACAAAGTGTCGTTGCCTAACACGATCACTTTTGTCACCCTAAAATGACATTAATTTTTCAAACAACTACTTTGAGCGACCAACTTAAACGTCATAAGGTGACAAATTGTTTCGTTGCGTAAGATCTGAATTGTTTATTTTCTTCACGAAGTAGAACAATCAGATCTGCGTTATTCACTATTTTATCCTCTTGTTTTTCACTATAGGCCTCCATCCTTCTCTCTCTACGTTGTCGGCCACCATTTCCAATCCCCTCTCTCTTTTACAGGAGAACAATGACGAAATTGCTACAATTTTTTTTTTAATTTTATGAAATTAGGTTACAATCGTGGGATTTTGGAGAGTGTCTCATACTGTTTTTTGAGTGCATACTAGATATTTATTAATTAATAATATCTACGTCCACTTGAAGAATTGTAATTGAGATGCTGCCGAAAATTTCCATATCAAAACCTAATCGCATTAGTGTCGTTAACTCACTTGAATTCTCATGTTTTGTTTTGTTTTATAAATTGAAAACGGGCGCCAATAGAAAGACAATGGATACAAAATCAAGACATATGTTGTGATGAATAATTAAATGGGGTTGAGAGCTTGATTGAGTTTGCAAGGACACATGTCACTGGGTACAGTTGAATCATATCACACTTTGGGTACTTAGCATGATCCTTTTATTTTGGCAACTATGGTAAAACAACTTTTATCTGATGAACCTAAAGCAGGTGGTGGATGGAAGTAGTAGTCCAAACGATCCAGCAAAGAAATATATCAGACATTCCCTAAAAAGGCTTTGGATGACCATAGTGATGATGACACCGCTCATCAAGAAGAAATTCATCTTCAAGCATTCCCATTATCCAACAATATTGAGTTATTTGTCGAACTTCCTCCGATTGATGACGATTATGATGTTGAGGTATCACTTGCAAAAGGTGAAGTTTATGATAACCATGTTGGATGAACTTGAAAAAGAAGTCGAAAGTGATTACTCTTTAGATTAATAAACATTGTAGGAATATAACTTGTTAGGTCGTTTACAAGATTTTAACAATATTCTATATTTGTTAGTTCACTTAATTGAATTTGTTAATGTACCATGAAGTTTTTTTACCGTAATTTGGTTATATGGATGTCGAAGGGTTCAATTAATCTAATTAAACAATGATATCAAAGTTCCTCCCTAAAATAAACAAGTTCAATATTTGCGTGACAAAGTTAGAATATCTCATCGCACAAACATTGTCACCCTTTTAGCGGCTAGTTGAACTGTTTCGTCACCCAAAAGCACATTGCGCGGCGCTTACTCCTTTTTTCGTCGTGTTAACCTAAATATTTGGCGCGTGTTTCTAGCGGCTAAAATTTGGCCTGAAAATTTGAAAACTAGTGCGACGAAATTAAGGATTTATGGCAACAAATGTGCTCGTCGCGCAAAATCTGTCGTTTTAATTAGGTTTTGTTCACAAGGTCTCTCCATTGCCAGCCCAACAGGCACATCAATCTCATCGTTTACTCTATTTTGATTTCATTTCCCTTCTCAAATAAATCATCATTTCAACACTGTTGCTTTTCCACAGTACTGTTTATAGATCTGTTTATTTTGCAAAATATTGTTTATGAACTTGAATTAGGTGGGTTTATTGATGTTATTGTCTCTGGGATTGAATAAGTTTGTGTATCTTCCTTTATATCCCCATTTTGTTCCATTTTTGCTTGATTTGGATGCAAATTGGACAATGGGATTCCGTTGATTCTCTTTCAAATGTGTTTAATTTTGTGTTTGTGCAATTAGGAGAGTTTCTGTTAATGGGTATCTGAGATTTGGTTTAGATTTTTGTATAGAGCTTGTTTTGGGAAGAATTTATTGATGGATCTCTTCAACTTTCATGTTTTCTTTTTTGTTGATTGAATACAGAAAATGAGATTCTTTTGTCTTGTTTTGTTATTGGGTGATGTTGGAATTTACATTTCCTGTTTGGGTTAGTTGGTATTGCTTGTTGTGGATGCAAAAAAAGGAAATTTATTTAGAAAATCTGTTGCAATTGAGATATGAACCAAGTGAAGTTGGGGGCTAAGTTCTTTACATTCAATATTTATTGTATACATAAGACCCCAAATTTATTTCATTTGTTAGATGTTTTAAGGGGCGCAAGGCTAAAGGTTACAACTTTAAGAATTTGGTTGCTTACACTATGACCTATGGGCTTCTTGTTGCTATCATTTCTCCATAGCATTTAAAACTTATGCTACTCTTTGAGTTTTCCCTGCCAGTTTATACATTTAGATGCTTCGAGTCTTGCTCCATCTTTCAACTTTGTCAATGAGGACAACTCTTTATTTTTAGTTTCCGCACTACAGGTTGACACAGGCCGAGGTGTTGGACGTGTTCACAGTAAGTTTTAGTCATTTCTATATTGTTTTAAGTTTTCAACTTGTTATCTATATGACTATATGTAAGAAGCTTTGGACTGTGTTGGAGTCCACCTTTTTAGGGCTTTACATTAATTATAAATATTCTTTACAATTTCAGGTAAACTTTGAGTTTGACATGAATGATCCCAAACAATCATCAGTATATCAACGATGCGTTCGTGGATCATTATAGGGATTGGAAAGACACAGTCCACCTGTACTTCAAGACGTTTCTTGATGTGGAGAGTGCTAAGGCCCAACCTCCAATCGAATTGGAGCATAGGCCTGATAAGTGGGTGTGGTTGTGCGATCATTTTCGAACTCCCAAAATTTTGGTAAGCATTAACATTTTGGTTTAATTAAAATAAACTATTTATTTATATATATGAATAACGCATTTGATGAATATTTTGAGTAATTATACAAAGAAGATAGAGGCGAACAAGGTGAACCAAGGTCAAAAAAAATTCTACATCACTCTGGTTCGTTGTCATTCTCTTATAGGGTGGAGGAACGCCGTCTAGTAAGTGAATTAATGTGTTTAATTTTCATTTTTTTAATTTTAGTCAAGACATTCAATTAAAATTCCTCCAATTGATGAGTTTTAGCGACGAAAATTTTCGAGTTAATGACGGTTTTTAGCCGTTGCGAATTAGCTACGAGATAGTTTACCGTTGCTGATTCAAATAACGACAATTAAAATAGCTACGGTATTGTGACGGTTGTTGAGCCGTTGCTAATTCATTTTAGCTACGATTTTTTGACAATTAGCAACGGTTTTTAGCCATTGCTGAAATGACTTTTTTTTGTAGCGGGGGAAGAACATAGAAGTAAGTACCCAAATGAAATTGTGCCCGACTCAATCGAGGATGATAAAGTAGGAAACAACAACATGCCAGCAGCCAATGGCATGACAGCTCAACGGTTGGAGCTTGGCGGATGATACCACTTGGTCTTGGGTTCGAACCCAGCTTGCGGCATCTTTATCAGTTTATGGTGTGTTGACCAGTTCTGGTCTCTAATGGGTTCTGGGATCTTATAAAAACCCTGCTCGCATTCCAAAAAAAAAAAGTGCCAGCAACCAATATTTCAGGTGCAAAGGAAGACAACAGCTCCCTGGATGTCAATGATGGTGAGAAATTTGGGCACCGCAGTGTGAAACAACTCATCGAGGCAGAACTGAATGAAGCGAAAGATATCCTTACTCTTCCTGATATTGAATATACGTTAATGATGATAAATGAATACGAAAAGGGAAACAAAG